>OZ020191.1:21644790-22844790 GCA_963971165.1 Philopedon plagiatum | reverse complement strand
ATTACACTACAACCTAGTACAACCACAATTTAAACCATAAAATCAACGCAACAAAACAGATGTAATAACATTTGCCTGCTACCTATTCCACCAAGCCGTTCGCACACGCTCGCACCGACAAATTCAACGTTTGGCAACAGATTAAATACGGAGGCGGTAGGCACTTTACAAGTTCTCTAAATCGGATCACCGTCGAAAGCGTAAGATTCGCATCTGGTAGGAGTAATCTGTGCCCACGTCGTAAAGACAATTTTCATTTTTTGTTATTTTTCAAAGTGCATTAAGCAAAAAACATCACACTTTAAGAAACCCTGTATCTCGTTCAATAACTGAGAGATCAAAGTGAATTAACAAACAAAATGTTAAGAATAGATGATGCTACAGTCTAGTTGTAATGTGAATCGCAATTATGGCTGGTCTAATCTACAGGGCGCTACAAACTTTAGGGAGAAACAATATTTTTGTTAAACCCCTCTATACTGTACAAAATTGATTTTTTCAAACAATACTGGCATACTTACTTTCCTAAAGAATGCGCCCACAACCTAAAAAAAAGGTTTTTACAGTTGGATTAAACGGTCAGCAGAAGTCGCCACCAAAATTATGATAAATTAGTAGTGGTGTGTTAATTAATTGGAGTAGTGTATATTTCATTTCATAAATAAGTATGTTAAAAATTATATAAAGCTGTTATTGAGTTTTTAGAATTATAAACAATAACACTTTTAAACATTAACCTATACCCGATTCACAAAATTCAGTTAATCTTTTTTGTCTTGGTAAATTAAGCTTTCTAGTTTACTAGATCGGTTTTGTCACAGAATTGTTATTTATCATTGAAACTTACTTTTATTGTATTATTTGTGTGAACCTTGTGTACTAACTTGATGTTACGAAAATATAAAAATAATTTTATCGAAATCATTACTGCATGCATTATTTTTAAAAAAATTTTCATAATTTCAGAATCTGACTCAAAAACTTATTTACAGTAAAAGTACATTGATAAAAGTGATTTTAAACACGTAGCCATGTTCCTTTTCATTAGCTTTGCCTGTAAACATTCCTAAAAGGATTACTCTAATAGTCGCCGTATTACTGGCAGTGAAATCCTGTAATCGTCCCAGAAAAGTTTCCACTACATTCTGTGTTTAACAACGAAGCTGCTCTAAAAGTTTTCATTATTAGCTCTGTTCGTAGAGGAATCACAAACCGATCAGCGCCAGTCAAATTTTAGGTATTTGGTAACGTGACAGTTTGCCGACTGGTTTCCAGTAATTTCATTGGCGCTGACTGGTTTGTGTCTCTTGTGCGAACAGGGCTAATATGTTGCCTCAAATCTTTAATTACTCTTTTAAAAAAAAGAATAGCCACTGTTGAATAGGTACCGTTGTATAAAGAATTTACAGCCAACTTATGATATACTTATCAGCTTAGAACTAAACATTGCTGGATGAATGTAACTAAGATGATATACCCATTGGCCAACTAAAAATAGAGAAGATTATTCAGTATTAGATACGCAATCTTGAAAGATTGTAGTTCTAAGTCAAGATTGTAACAACCATAACTAGAATTAAATTAGACCGACCTATACGTTCTTATAGAGTACCAAAAACCACTATCCACTATATAAAGACAAGGTGTGGAATTTTATATGTCAGCACTTGTACTTATACTTGCGAATAAAATGAAAATAACTGGCCTGCTCGTAAACAGTTTATGAATCCTTTAATAAACTACAGTTAATTTGTATATTTAGATTATCTTTCAGTTACCCTTCGTGCAAAATCGTGATGTCAACCTGCCTCTTACCTCAACGTTATTGGGCCATACTTCTCGAAATTGTCACGAAAGCGGTTTCGAGCAACATAAACTTTACGCGTTTCGTGCTTTGTGGCAATTAAAAAGCCCTTCTTTTGACCTTTATTTTATTTAATGAGCTGCGTATAAGTGTGAGATTTTAAATTAATTAAGTGTCACTTTGTTGGTAATTAAAACGCTCCGCCAAGTTGTGATAATGTTTTGCAGTAAAATACTATGTCCGTGTCTTGTTCAATGAAAAAAAATTGTTTTTGTCAATCTTTATAAAAGTTATGCTTGAATTAGAAATGGGGTGCTTGTCATCAAGACGTGTAAGTATATATATAAGGTGTGATAAAAATAAAAATTCTTAAACAGGGGCACCGACACTATTCCCTTGAGAACATTCTCATGGCACATCTCTAGGCATGCCATACTTTGTCAAAGGTCTTGGAAATATTAAGAGCAACAATCTGGGATTCGCCATGAAATTCGTGAGACTTGTTTTAGTTATGTGTGACAAACTAAAGAGATCAGCCGTGGATATTTGTTGACGAAATCATGACGGTTGTCATGGATGATTTGTGTTTTTCTAGATATTTTAGAATTTGCAAGTTCATGACTTTCTCCATAACTTTACTGACAACAGAGAGAAGACAGATAGATGGGAGGGACTTGGAACATTTCTTCGGGACAGGCTGCACACGAGCAGTCTTTCAGCTCTCTGGGTTGTAATCAAAATCAAGTTGAACTAAACGACGTTTACTGCGTAGCCCTGTTTACTGTTATTACAAAAAATCGACAAACGGATTTGTCATTAATATGAATTATTTTTTGATTAGCCTGAGAGTCACTAACCAATCTCGATCTTCCAATTACATCAAAATATCATTACGTATTCGGCCACGAATCCATTTGATGATTTTCAGTCTTCGATTTTCAATAACAGTTCGTCTGTATCTCATGAACAAAGCCAAGTAATTTAAACGAATTTTTTATAAAATTAGTCGGGAACTTGAGAAAGTATGTCGATCACGTTTTACGTTTAAGCGGAAACGAAAAATCAAATTTAAATTCAAACAATTTACAATTCCTATAATACGGTATGTAATTTAGCAGATGTACTCTAAATGCGTTTTACACATGAAAGAACAGAAAATGATGGTCATAATAGCTCTAACTGAAGCCCATATGGACTTACTAATGGGTTTCCTTACGAGCGCACGATCTCCAACCTACATCTAGATAGTGATTGAAAGGCACAACATCTAACAATACTATGTATTTAAATTTTTAAAGCAGGGAAGCACACCTATGATCTGTGACCTAAGAATTTATTTTTATCTTTAGTAGAGTGTCTTTAATTTTTTTTCCTTTAATATCAGTTTGTACAGCATTCTTACATGATTTCTGATTTTCTACATTGAGATGACGACGTCACAAATTTGCTATTAAACTAGGCCTCTTTAGAATGGCAATAAATTTTTATATAGTACCTACTTACTTAAATCTAAGACCAAAATAATATACAGAAACAACATTTTGCATTTTTTTTTTGTTTTAGGTATGATTATATTGGCCAAAAGAAAAAACTTAGTATATAAGAACTAAAACCAAATAGGAAGCGCTAGGGCAAGAATTAATGTATCTATTTTTTAATTAATATGCATCGTTTCTGTCAGGTGTTACTAAAACGAAATCTTTTTTACTTGACTGTTAAGCATCTCGGCGAAACAGACTTTGAATGAATATTTTTATAGAAATTTTCATCGCTCTGGTTCTGATCTGATCTGAAGCGGTGGAAGGGTGAGCCGAAGCTCTACGGCACTCGGGCCTCATTAGACCCATTGTGCGTCCTCCCGAAATAGGAGACTTCCTCTCAGCGCGTCAACCAGCCTACTGATTTAAAGTAGTTGATGACGTCACCGGAAGGTGCCTCCCTGATGTTGTTTAAGGTGGTCCAATACTCGCCGAACACGGTTTTCCTTAAGAGTGTAAAAGTCGGGCAGTCACAAAGGATATGCTCGACGGTCTCGTCTTCTTGTTCACATCCTCTGCATAGGGGTGCGTCAGCTTGACCTATGCTGTGAAGGTCGCTCTGGTTATATTTCGAAAGATAGCAGAAAGGCAAGTGACATTGATCAGCTGATTTCTGGATATTATTATTTGATCTTCGGATTTGTTAGCGTTAGTGTAATGACATATTAGGCGGAAAACCGCAAAAACGCTAAAACTAGTGGCGCGCTTGAAAACCGCCAACAGTGTAATCCCAATGCCCAAAGACGTATTACGTTCCCGCCTGCCGCTGCGATCGGCGTCAAAATTTAGCCCGCGTCGAGTCGGCGGAAAAGCGATTTGCGGTTTGGGCGAGGGGAACATACACAAACTAATGGCTGATGACATATTGTCTACTGAACCGCTGCGGTTTGCGACTTGCAGTTCAGTATCTGTCGCAGCGTTGTGCTTGCTATTACAATTGTACTAGATCTATTACAATTTAACATTCAATATTACCCTATTACTACATTACCAAAAACCCCAATAATCTAGTACATTCTCAACTTCATGCACAACCTTGAACTCAATGGTGTCGTGCCTCGTGTCCGACTTCTGGCTAACCGACATACCGACAACGGAGTAGCGCATTCTCTAAATAAAAGTAATGTAAGAGAAGGAGATAGCCATTGACGGTAGGTTTGTAATTTTCTTATTACGCTTGGGATTCCCATGACCAAACTGTGGCGCGTATAGCGGATAATGGACATGTCAAACTATTGCTATTCTTCTCTTTTTAATACTTTACATTAGACTAATCGAGGAACGTATGATGTCTAAATTCCATGGGCATGCGGTGAAATTTCAAAGTTGTATATCTCTGTTCCTACTTACAGGAACCGCACCAAATGTAGGAGTTTTATAGCGAGTCCACTGGGAATGTTTTGGTAAAGACAAAAAAACATTTTGTAAGTTGCGAAAAAAGTTGAATTTTTGCATTGCTTCCACTTGGAAAAAAATTAACACGTTTAGGTATGTTATTTATTATTTTTTCTAAACAAATTTTACATCATTTTATCGACAATTTTTAAATTTTAAGAGAAAAAAATGTGTTTGTAGAAAGTTATAGTCATTTGCATTTTTTGAAACCTAAAATATAGGTAATTTAAAAAAAAATCAATTGACTATAACTTTCTACTAACACATTTTTTTTCTCTTAAAATTTAAAAATTGTCGGTAAAATGATGTAAAATTAGTTTAGAAAAAATAATAAATAACATACCTAAACGTGTTCATTTTTTTCCAAGTGCAACGCATGTGTTTGCATGCAAGTGTTTGCATGCAAAAATTCAACTTTTTTCGCAAATTACAAAATGTTTTTTTTTCTTTACATAAACATTCCCAGTGGGCTCACTATTAAAACCTCTGAATTTGGTGAGGTTCCTGTAAGTAGGAACAGAGATATACAACTTTGAAATTTCACCGCACGCCCATGCTAAATTCTAAATCGTTCCAAATTCGTCCTGTTAAGAATGTTTTGTTTGTAAGTCTACTTATAATGTTTAATTATTGATTTATGTTATACTATTCATGTTTCGATTTTTTGTTGATTTAGTCATATGAAAGTATCATTTTTTGTTAATTATAATTAAACGTATTTAGTAAAGATATTTGTTCATCCAAAAAATGATGTATTACTAATCAGGTGGTCAAAAATTGTCAATGGGAGTGAGGACACGCCACGGATTTCAATCTATTTCAATCTAGTACAATTGTATGTAACATTCTAGTACATTCAGCAAGCATCAAAAGCCCAACGCTGATCTGTCGTGATTTTGACTAAGGACGCTGCATTATTTGTACAAGTATGAATTACATATATGGTAGGTTACCTGAGTGTGACGGTCAGCCTTTCTTCTGGGCTAATTGGCATTTTGAAAGAATTCTCCCGTTTCGTGATAAGAGGAAGTAGAGTTTAAAGTGGTTCATCGAATGATGCAATTGACATGCGATAGTACTTAAAAAATTTATCGGGGTGCTTTCTAATCTTCCAAAAATTTGGGGCACTTCCTCGAACGTAGCTTGTTATACGGGTGCACTGCATATCTGCGAATTCGTGGTTCTTCCAACAGGCCTTCAGCTTCAGCAGCACAAACAGCTACTATATTAACAAAATGTGCGAAATGTGTAAAACAGAACTGATGACAAACGGAGAATGTGACCCTCCAGGTCCCATCCCCCTGCCGCGCCGCCGAGCGATTGTGCAGTATGTCATCAGACAAAAAAGCGGTTTTTGTTTCCGCTGCTTTTGGCGTTTTGCGGTTTCCCGCCTAATATGTCATTACACTTAGGAATATTTTGTTCAAATATAGTCAACTTGGTACAATAAAGAGCACAGCGCCGAAATTCTAAAACATATAACTTCATACAGGGCAGGGATGGATTTAGAATTTCGTCTAAGTCACCTCGAGCTACACAAAAGTATATGCCCAAAAAGAACGGGCAAGTTCGCGTGCGATATTATTTTTTATTGTTTAGGGTTCTAAGAAATGTACAATATTTCATAATGGACGAAATATCTAAACCTGTTCTTGCGAAAACATTGTCATTTTAACTTACCAAAATTCTAGCATTTTTTTATTTATACCTTCTGTCCATTTGGACCGATATATGAAAATTTTACATATTTTTTGAAAGCACGTTTTTTCAAAAATATGTTTTCGACTACAGTGATTCAGTCAATTTAAAGTTATATCGTCTAAGGACTCCATCACAACCGTCCAATTCGGTTTTAACGCTCGATTTTCTTCTTTTTTATTAGGAGTTGAAAAGGAAGAACACTCGCCATTTTCCACTTTTCTCATCTCACTTTCCACTTACTATTATTCGAATACACACGCTGCGATTGTAGCGCTTGAATCACACTCTTGAACTTTCTTCAAATCCTTGATGTGTTTATTCGCTTCGGCTTCTTGGCGCATAAAATGAATAATATTTGCCGAAATTTCACGACTTTGCGCAGATAACGCTTTGCCTTTTCCTTTAGACACGAACTTCATACTGACAGTTAGAACATAAATGAATTAAAAAAGCATGCACTTTTGTTACGGACTCTACCTAACAGCACCGATGCAACAGGTCTAATGCGCATAAATAATGGCGGGGCTAACTCAGAGGTGAAGCTATATTTGATCTGTAACTTCTGCAAAGAAAGTCATAAACCATTTGTTAAAATTTACTTTGTTAAAATTTACTCTCTAACAGCCTGTCCATCCTAAAATGATTTTATAACTCGTTAATATTTTAATTTTCTTTTTGGAAAGTGTATTTAAATTAATTACAGTTAATACAATATAAAAGTTAAAAAATTGTGATGTTCTTAGTTATGACACACCAAGTTCACAGTACGCTATTTATAAAACGCAAAAGGGTACTAATTCAAACTAAATTAACACTTCATTAAGAAAATGGTTATTTCTGACGTTACGAGCGTTAATTTTAGTAGGTTCTTTTTTTGGCTCATTCCGTAATTACCGACAAAAAAAAAGTGACAAAAAGTTCTAAGGTATATTGAATTCCGTAATTAACACCTGTAATTGTATTATTCATTTATATTTTTTGTTAACACTTAATCATAGGTTACTAGCACCTGCGTTTTTTTTAAAAATACTTTTGTCCATGTGTAACCAGCTATGGCTATGCGCGATTAATCAATATATTTCAATATAAAATTTAATGATAATTTATCATACTTTATACATGTACATCGTATGAATAATATGTTAATATCTCATATTGAGTGTTCTTAGTTTACAACGTAAATATGTATATTAAGTTAAGTATGAAAACATGAATCGTCTAATAAATAATTTTGGCCTGAATAATTGATTTTGTGCACTGGCGGCTCGTAAGGTACAGATAGGGTGCTATCTATGGCTCTATGTAAAGTGACCATCCGTCCCGATTTTGGCGGGACAGTCCCGATTTTACAGGCGTCCCGCTTTTGGTGAAATTAAAAAAATATAGCCTTATTTTGCCGAAGTATCAAGTGCCCCAATCATCAATCATGCAACAATGCCATTGAATTATATTTTACGATGATATCGTATCGGATTCGATATTTGCCTCTTTGTTAAAAAAATACAAAAGAAAAAGACTTGTTTTTTATTAATTTGTGCTGGCCTTACAAACTAGTGTATTGGCCACGAACATTTAATTTGCTACTGGTTAATTTGCTTTGGCCCCCGACTTCGTCCGCGTGGTATAGGTAATGTCATAATTACGAAGACATGAAACATGAGTTAGCTTAGGTTAGATTAGGTTAGTGAAATCTAGAGACCGGATTTCAATATTACATGACAGGTAACTGATAGAAAGGTAAACATGTGTTTATTTTTTAGACTACTTTTACGTAGTTTCGAGGTAATAGGACCGTATACCAATTTCACTCCATTACAAACTTTGAACCCCCATTAGGGGTTGATTTATTAAAAACTGTAAAACACGTGTTAAAATATTTATTTTTTGAAGTACTTCTATGAAGTTTCGAGTTAATAGGACGATCTACAATTTTTTCTCCATACAAAGTTTGAATCCCTGTTTCATCCCCTTAGGGATTAAATTTTGAAAACTCCTTTCTTAGTGCACGCCTAAGTTATATAACAAACCTCTGTGCCAAATTTGAAGTTTCTAGACCCTGCCTGTGCCTTGATACATCAGTCAGGTTTTTCTTTTATATATAGAGATTAAAAGTGACTCATCGAGTATATACTACAAATTTATTATTCGTAGGTATCCTAGTAAATGCAACCATTTTCTGCGTGCCTATACATCTACAAAAAATTTAATTGAATATATATATATATATATATATATATATATATATATATATATATATATATATATATATATATATATATATATATATATATTATATATTCTCAAGGCACAAGGTGTAGACTTAATAACAATAATTCTAAAAATATAACAACATAAATTGAAACTCATACATACAAATGAAGACCTTGCTCAGGTAAAAAAATGTATGATATACAGTGAGCTCAAAAAGGTTGGAATAAATTCGTTTAAAATTCAGGTGATTATTTTCTCGAAAAACGCTCGGACACGTCGATTAGTATTTTTAATTGCGAATTTTCTGACATAAGAACTGTGTATACAGGTTGTCTTAAAAGGAGAACATATACCGTCAATATTGATTTTTTTAAATAGAATACCCTATATATTATATTATTTTTAAATTCTACGATACATTCTGAACACTTTTTGTATAACATACCATATCTATAAAATCAACTGTTTTCGATATATTGACATTTTAATATTTTTTTGAAAAAATGCTGAGATCCGTGGATTTTTAGTTGTAATTGCGCATTTTTTATTATTATTGTTACCTATTACCTGAATTAATTTATTTTTACACAAACATTTACTTCTTGTCAAAAATTCTTCAAATTGTGTAGATCTATCTAATTTCAAGTAATTCTGTACGCTTTAAAAATGGTGCGGTTAAGTGAAAAAGAAAGGATAGAGGTACTAATGATGCGTGTCTATGGAGATAGGATGCGTACCCAAACAGAAGTGTGTGAGTTATTTAACAATAAGTACCCAAACCGAGCACCAATATCTCAATCTGTTGTTAGTAAAACTGAAAAAAAATATAGGGATTTGGGGCATGTTAGAGACATTTATAGTCAAGGTCGACCTAGGATTTCAGAAGATGTGCAGTTAAATGTGCTCTTAGCTGTCCAAGAAAACCATCATAGTGTTACTCGCGGTATTGCCACGGAAAATCATATTTGTCAAGCAACCGTATTGAATTATTTACAAAAAAATAAATGGCATCCCTATAGGGTACAGTTGGTTCATGAACTTAATGAAGATGACCCGGATAGAAGAACAGAATTTTCCGAATTAATGATGAACAGATGCATTGAAGATCCTCAATTTTTAAGAAGAATTGTGTTCTCTCATGAAGCAACGTTTACTCTAAATGGGCATGTGAATCGCCGAAACTGTCGATATTGGGCTACGGAAAATCCGCACTGGATCATGGAGTCCCACACACAATACCCGCAAAAAGTCAATTTTTGGGCTGGAATGGATAACCGGATTTTAGGTCCCTTCTTTTTTGATGGTACGTTAAATGGCCAACTGTATCTAGAATTTTTAGAATTTGAGTTGATACCGGCACTTGCTGTACTCTATCCAAATCCAGATGAGCCAGACATTCCCAACAATAACTTATGGTACCAGCAAGACGGAGCACCAGCCCATTACACACGCCCGGTGCGTGAGTACTTGGATACAGTCTTTCCTGGCAAGTGGATTGGTCGACGGGGTCCAATAGAATGGCCGCCAAGGTCACCATATTTGACCCCGCTAGATTATTTTCTGTGGGGCTATTTAAAATCTAAAGTATACTTTAACAAACCTAACAATATTGATGAACTTAAAGCTCGAATAAGGCATGAGGTTAGATTAATAGAGCCCCAGGTAATCCATAACGTTTTGGATGAATTCAAAGATCGACTCGCATATTGCCAGGAAGTTGGTGGCGGTCAATTTCAACATTTATTAAAATAAAATTTAATATAGTTCTATGTAAGTAGACATGAAGTAGACCAAATAGAAGTAAACAGTTCATTTTGAATTGTTGTTTTCGTACCAGAAAAAATGTCAATATATCGAAAACCGTTGATTTTATAGATATGGTATGTTATACAAAAAGTGTTCAGAATGTATCGTAGAATTTAAAAATAATATAATATACAGGGTGTTCTATTTTAAAAATCAATATTGACGGTATATGTTCTTCTTGAGACAACCTGTATACACAATTCTTATGTCAAAAAATTCGCAATTAAAAATACTAATCGACGTGTCCGAGCGTTTTTCCAGAAAATAATCACCTGAATTTTAAACGAATTTATTCCAACCTTTTTGAGCTCACTGTATATTAAAATCATTCATCACAAAATCGCAAAGCAACAATGAAATGTAATTAATACATTTATGGTTTTACAATGACGGCCACGAAGGCAGCAGAATATTCGTAAAAACCCGTTGTTTTAATTTAAGCCTTGTAAAAGAATCCTGGTAGGTAAGATTATGTAATATCTCTTTCACATAATGCCTGCAGCGATAGAGACCAACCGCGATATATTTACTTACAATATTTGCATGCTGTTAACAAGGCTTTGATTTTGTAATTGATAAAATTGTTAGTTGTTAGTAGTACAGGTATTCGTACAGTAACATCTCATCCATATGAATGGCCTAACAAGGAATCATTCCGTATTATTAATATCGCTTTCGAGCATGATTGAGTCATATTACTTCTTTTTTTCAACTCAAACATGCTTTTTCTGTTATAATCTCTGTAGACTCTATATCTCCCAAATAAAATATATATATACCTTGTACTATTGTTCAAGTTTATGGGGAGCGGCACCATTTTTGACGCTTGGCATCCTTAATTTTTGATTGTATTCAAAGAATAGAAATTATTTCGACCTCTATCTAATCTTGCAAAGAAGTGCCATTATTTTGCTCACTGACGTACAAGTAGGGTGTGAGATCTGTTTCTCTTTTTTACGGCTTTTATTTCACAAAAGAAACCTCCTTTGCCGCACATTGACTGTTCCCAACAGAGCGACAGAAAGCGTGTTATATATTTTTAAAAATCAATTTTAAGCACATGATAGAAATATCCAGTTTATTATTATCCCACCGTAGATTTCGGAGATATTTGTTAGTAGTATCTAAGCATTTATCTGGTTATATATTAATATGATATGGTTTGTTTCTAAATAGTTAGACTCCTAAAAGTATGTATAGTATGCGTAAATCAATGCTTTGCAAATTTAAATATAAAGTTTAAAAGTTTATATTAAATCTCAAAATTTTTACCCCTAATTTATGAAAGTTCTTTAGTAAATCATACTTATTTGTTATAAAACAAATAGTTTTATTGTTAACACTAGTGCATATTAAGTAATAACTCTGTATTAATGAGTTAAGATAGATTTTATATGCTACACCTGTATTTACTGAAAGACTACTTTATTACCATTCTAAAAATTTTGGCTGCATCCGACATTTTTACTCGAGATCGCTAGCGATACAACAGGGTTCTTCATTAATTTATTTTTTAACCTAATAAGTTATAATTTCGTAACCGAAAGAGCAAATCCAAAAAAAATATTGTACACATACGTAGTTTTTTACGCAGATTCAAATTTTGCTACATCAAAAATGTGTTTAAATGTGTCCCCCATCTTCCTACCAATCTATTAACTCACCAAAATTTAATGAAAATATTTTAAACCGTTTTCGGGATATCGAGTTGTAGAACTATAAAAACTCACTCTGTATAAGGTTAACACCTGGGAACAGCCAAGCAAACCTAAACTTCAAGTCCCATGTCAATGATTGCATCTTCTTCCGCCTAGATACTTATTTTTTTAACTAGACTTATGGTCTACGTAGACTTTCCCATATAAAAAAAATCGTATGGAGTAAGCATTGGTGGCAACTTAAAATGTTTTATCCACGACTCGTCTATAATTTGATTATTATACATGAGTTTATGAAATAATAATAATATTCATTATTCACTAGTGAATAATGGTTTCATTATTCACCGCTTCCACGGATATCTCGATCCAAACTCCAAACAAGAGCTGTGCTCGATCCAAACCGGCTTGGAATGCGATTGTACGCACAAAATAAAAAACAAAGGTGGCTATGAAAACATTAGCTTCGTCACGTTGCGTTGTCGCGCTGTTGTGGTTACTTTAATTCCGAGTTTAATTCAAAACGTCAACATTTAAAAACAAAAACATATATTAATATTATCTACATTTTTTTTATAGTCCTGGATAAAGTATAGTATTCTACTCGCATATAATGGCTGTTATTCACTTGGATTATATGCTCATTGAATAATATACTATTATATCAACTGATTCTCATTCGTCAGTAAGTATTGTTTCAAAAATCGTAGAAACATTATTTCAATAACAGCATTTCTAATGAGTTGCCTAATAAATTCATAAATCAATAATATTAATAATCTGGATTCTCTATGTCAATTATTGCTGATATGTTTTTCTTCTCACAGATAGCAATATATCAGAAGTTATTTAATATGGATTTATGTGAAATTACTGTCATGTCTTAACGCTATATTTCATCCCGTTGAAGTGTTTTCTGTAAGCAACGGATTAAGTACGCAAAACTATTTACCGAAGACAATTTAAATAAAATCCTGCTCAGCGCCAGATGGCCGATGATAAATCGTGTGTCCCGGCCCGCCGAACAGGAAGAGATGCTCGATATATGCTCAGTCATGCACCATGTAGGTGCCGGTAATGAAGTCGCTTCGGTGCATTTTTTGATCTTTACCAGTTCGTCGAAGTAGACCAGCCCACTGTTAAGTATATTGGTATTGCGTTCCTATAGTTTATGTTTTAATAGATATAATTTAGTAAACTTTAATGAAGCGAGGACGGAGCGAAAGAGCCATGTCAAATAAGCAATAAATGCCCTAATCTTTTGTTAGGAAAAGTTTATTATTTAATACTTTTGCCAATTCCTGCCTTCTAAAACCCATGAACTTGCGTTGGTAACAGAGTATCACTGATCCACCTAATTTTATTTTTTATCGTTGAAGGATTTGCAATATTTCTTAAAGATGGACGACGTTTAAAAGCCCTGAACCATAGGCTCCTACAGATTACAAGTAATTACTGAAGAATGGGTCCTAAAACGAATTTTATTTTTTATTAAAAGAATCTATTTAATGCATGCAATAGGAGAAAGTACCTGTTGTAGCGAAAACTTGCTATGCAAAGACTGAAACAAACATTACAGTGTTTTTGGTCACATACTTATAATGAGCACAGAGTAAAATCCCGATCGGAAGGATATTAAACCGAGCGAATGCAATTTCATTTTAGCAAATCCTGTGTTTGTCGACAAGCTTTCCATCCTCTTAAGTAATTCTGTTTTGAACTCCTTCAGGCGACCCTTCTGCTACCTGCCCGTGTAACTTCAACCCATCATGTATAATATATTATCCTGGAGGGAAGAGTGCAAAATGATTCGACGTTAAAACCTTCCAATTCACGCTGGTTACAGGACGGATGAGACCGAATGTCTTGTGGGGCCACTCCTGGTGGGTGCAAACCCGGTGTGAGTGGTTGTTTGCGTTCGTTTTTTGATTAATAGTTTACGTGTAATTTTTGTATTAAACAGTGGAATCTGATAAATAAACTACCTTTTATAAGTATTGTATTGTGCCAATGTGCACAAATGCCGCTGCAACGGCCCCGAACAAACTTTTTTTAACATGCCCAGAACAGCCCAAGCCAGAAGAAAAGTACTATAATAAATTATGTCTGTATGATTGTGGCGGATTCATATTGAAAAGATTTATTATTTAAGTATTACGCCACCCTACTGTTAAGGAAAATTAATGGTTTAATAAAAATAATAAAAGTCACTGCGTTTTAAAATATAAAATAAAATCTTGTAAAAAATACTTTTTAAAAACAAGCTTTTATTATTTAGATGTACTAAAATGAAGAGTATAGATTTTTCATTGTGGCAAAGCTGAATGCTCTTTATTAGTGGACGCAGTTCGCGTGGGTGGATCCTAATAAAAGTATCACTGAAACAGATATAATATATTATGTTAAATTTATTGTCTTAACAGCTCGTCGCGCGCTAAAAGTTCATGCAGGCATTAATTTTGTTTGGCAGAAATTGTAAGGTAAGTAGATACCTAAGTATGTATTTTTTTCTTTTCGATTCACGCAACGAGCTTTTAAGACAATAAATTTAACATAATATGTCTGTTTCAGTGATAACTTTGATACTACTTTTATTATGATCCACCCACGCGAACTACGTCCACTTATAAATAGCATTCAGCATTACCACAATGAAAAAACTATATTTATTTTTTTCGTTTTAGTACATGCTAAATAATAAAAGATTCTTTTTAAAAAGTATTTTTTACAAGATTTTATTTTTAAATTTTTAGTTACGTCTAACCTATGCATTTCTGATAATGCATCATTATTACAAGACATTTTACCTGTTATCCTATTCTACTCGTCAAACCCTTTTGATACCCATATCAAGGGGATTGTTAAGAAAACGGTAATCCGCCATCTTGTGGGGTCCACTATATTGGGTTTAGAATGACGTCACATAGCTTATCGGTACTCGTCAAACCCTTTCATTTGATACAAATGTTAAGGGTGTTGTGAAGAAAAAGGTTATCCGTCATCTTGTGGCGTCCGCCATTTTGGGTTTAGAATGACGTCACATTATTTTACTCGTCACACCCTTTCATTTGATGCCCATACTAAGGGGATTGTGAAGAAAAAGGTAATTCGCCATCTTGTGGCGTCCGCCATATTGAGTATAGAATGACGTCACTTAGCTTACCGTATTCTACTCGTCAAACACTTTCATTTGATACCCATGTCAAGGGGGTTGTGAAAAGAAAAGGTAATCCGCCATCTTGTGGCGTCCGCCATATTGGGTTTAGAATGACGTCACATAGCTTATCGTATTCTACTCGTCAAATCCTTTCATTTCGTACCCATATCAAGGGGATTGTAAAGAGAAAGGTAACCGCCATCTTGAGACGCCCGCCATATTGGATTTAGAACAATATTAAATATACTATATTCACGGGAGTTATATACGTGTGCAAAATTTTAAAGCTCTAGCTTAATTAGAACTAGTCGAAATTTTGATTCTGCAGTATACGTATAAGTATAAAGGTTTCTAAGGGTACAAATAACTATCTTTGTCCCATTTAAGAAAAGAAATATATTAGCACAACAGGCATTAGTATGGTCACGTCTATTAATCGTAACAATCAGTGCTCATCAGATCGAAGAGAAAAAGCATAATATAATTACAAGCATACATTATAAACCTGGAAAAATGTTACACATATTTATTTTTGAATTTTTACTAGAATAACAAGTTTGTACAATTTCTTTACAAATGTGTAACACCAGGAAGAAAGAGTTAACATTACTGTTTATTGATTTTCCTTTCAGTTCCCAGTTGTCATTTATGATATTTTTATTTAAGTTCTGTGAAGTGGGAAGGTAATAAACCAGAAAGAAATGTCAATGCATCTATATCTTGATAATGATAAACATATGGATCTACAGTAAAACTAGAACAGCAGTAGCTTTTCAATCTTCCTCCCTCCATTTTTATCCCCCTAATAAGTTCCCCCACAAGCAGAAAACTGATTAATTAAAATCTCGAACTTATTGATCCATTGTTATGATTCTGAAATATTGACTCCGTGGTACGATTTGGAAAGATCATTAGTGAGATGGCTTCAAGCTTTATTAAAAATGTATATGTTAAGCCTACAAAATGTTATAATATAAAATGTGACAGATTGACAATATGGAACCTAGTTGTTCAATCCTCAACATGTGTGCGACCTGATTATAAATTCAAAAGTATTGTTGTTCATTCATTCGTTAAAAGCTCCTAAATGATCCTTTGTTGGTGGGTTTTTCTGTCTGATATAGGGAACCTCCTCTTGCATTGTTATTATGTTAAGTATTCCTATTTCTGACGCCCACAGCGCAACTTTGTGACTTGTGTCTTTTCTTCGTGCGTTTCTTTAACATATATACTGGGTGATCAGGTAACATCTTAGAACAAATATTTTTTATTTCGTGTTACATCCATTTTTCTTTGTTTGTTTTTTTCTTAGACTTTAGGGTTTTGAGTAGCAATTCCTCTAGGATCTCCTTACGTACATATATATAAAATACGAACATTTTTGCATGTATTTGAGCAGCAAAGTGCCTTGAGCATTAAAAAACATATTTCTCAGATACTTAGGTAATTATTTTTTATTTAAAAATGGTGCGATTGGGCGAGAAATTCTTTTGCATTTATGACTTTTTTTCAGGTACCACACTCATATATTATTTGTTAACTCTCATATACAGACATTCACATTGTCGTAAACTACTATGATAATTTTAGGAGATATATTTTTAACCCGTCAGATTAGTACATTTATTGTAACATATTTTTAGTAACACAGTATATTATAGAAATCGGTTCTGGTCTGCATACATACAGTTTGATCACATTGTTAAGTTGTTAGTTCGGTGTGATCTAATGATATTAAAGGTTTCGATAGAGAATGAAATTATGTTTTACGATGATTAGCAACTATTTACATTAATGTGTTATGTTGTTTAGTCGGAATGGCCCAAAAATGTTCGTAATGTAAATTTTAGTTTAAGGGGGAAAATAGATGCTAAGATAGATAAAGCGAGTTAGGGTAGCTCATTACTTACAGTTTGACAACTCAGCAACTCAGTTTTTTTGGGTCCTAATGGATAAACATTTTTACAAAAATTTCGATTATAGTAAATAATGATAAAATGTAAATTTTATGGAGAAAAGTTAATATTGAATGATTCGGTTAAAATTTAATTTTTTGTTCAAGTTCACATTCGTAGCGTTCCTGAGATATCTTGTCTATAGGTATTTCAAAACACGCCCAACCTATTTCAGGGTCAACTTCCTGATCGAATATAAACATTTCCTTATGTGATTTTTTTGACTTGGTGATTAAGCAAACATTTTCTATATTTGGCATAAATGTACCTATGCATAGTATGCATAGCCATTTTTATACAAATTTATTTGACAGCCAGTTCATAAATTAATTTCCGAGTCAATGTCATTTCCAATAACAAACTGCTACAAGTAAGCAAAGTAAGCAAGTAGATTGATACATACGAACAAGATATCTTATTGCTTTTTTGGACCTACCTCCTATTAATATGTAAATTTTTTTAGGGTGGTAAGATTGCCTCGCTGTTGACCAGTTAAAGCCAACATGTTAGAAAGCATGAAAAAAATTATTAAAGTATCTCGTCTTGAGGGAATATAGTACCAGAGAAAAATAAGACAGAGAGAATAATATCTTCTTCCCGCCAGCTCGACAACGCTATGACCTTCAAACGGCAACACCCCGAGATTGGCGCGTACGATTCTCACAATCCACCCCGACATAGCCAGTGCTTGAAATACAGTTTATTATTAATCTCTACTTTTTGATACTTGAAGTATGTTCGTTATTTCAATTACTGTGTACGTGTAGGTACTTCAAATACTCTCATTGTGTTACAGTACTTTTCGTGCATTATTTCAAATACTTCTGCCAGTAATTTGATACTTGAACTATTTTCCTAGATTTAGGAGCATTTGTACTTAAAATACTTTCATCTAAAGAAGAGTATTTGATACTACTCTTGTACCAGTCATAAATAGAAACATCTACGTTATTGAGATACGGCATGGTTCTTATACTATTAACGACCTAATACACTGTTGCAATACCAACAATTATTTTTTTTTAATATACGCCATGAAATAAATGTCTTGTAGAGATTAATATAATCATCAATATGAGGCAATCAACGATACATCAAATTAATCAAATTAGGACATCGGCTGAATATTAATCACAAATACATTAATATAATTTTTTTTATTGTATTTACATCACTTTTTCGTTCTGCGTACTTGTTACTTTATCCAGCATAACCTACGGGTAAATGCGTAACAGCACACCAGAACTAAATCGACCTGATTTACATCACAAAAGTCTAAAACAAAAAGAACTGTATTACAATAAATTATTCTTCTTTTAACGAGTTTTTTTTTCCATTCGCGACCCCGTTTCCGCTCGTTGACAAGTAAAAGTAAAGAATCCATTATCATAATGCTGTGTCGCACATCGCAATCATCGCTACCACATCTTAAAACAAAGCAAATCCAATCGATTCGAAAATCACGATTTAATTCGAAACTACGTTAACTTTCCTTTTGTCGCAGTCATTTATTGCTTATTGCGATC
Organism: Philopedon plagiatum; assembly: GCA_963971165.1. Classification (NCBI taxonomy): domain Eukaryota; kingdom Metazoa; phylum Arthropoda; class Insecta; order Coleoptera; family Curculionidae; genus Philopedon; species Philopedon plagiatum. The sequence goes on along the minus strand of OZ020191.1, from coordinate 22,826,039 downwards.
GGGCATTCGGTGACCCAAATGCGCGTTACGGCTGCTATCGCGGAAAAGTGAGTTACTAAAGCTAATAGTGTAAAGGTGATTATACACGTTAATCACTAAGTTAATCCTAAAATTCTCAAATTCGCCCTCTGAAACTCCTGAACTGTCTCCTCTTCCTTTCCTGTTAATCCCTTCATATTCCATGTGCCGATTCTATAAACTTTCTTTGCTGCATGTTTAGTTATATTATCACTATTGTCAACCGTCTCGCCTCCTAGGTCATAGCCTGTTTCGTAATCATTATTCCTCATCTAGGTGTTTTAGTTTTTTTTATTAGTAGTCCTGGTTATCTTCCTTATTTGCAGCTCATGTTGGCTTCCGTTTGGCGATCTTTCGCTTGCAGTTCTTTTACTGTTGCTACCTGTCTCTACCTCTTCTCTTTCCAGATCCTCCCCGCCGTTACCTGCCGTGTCTCCTGCCCTATACTTTTGTTTATGTGCCACTAACTTGTTATATCTTATATAGGCAGTAAACCCGCGGCACCTCGCCTCCTTCATTTGTGGTACCTCTTTGGTAGAGTCTTTATTCAGCCAGATGTCAGCGTCTTTTAGCTTTTTTGAGCTTATTAGGATTTCATTTATTTTCTGATACTTTGTTAACTTTAGTATTATTGGCCTGCGTTGTCCCTCCCTGTATCTTCCCATTCTGCTTATTTCATCTATGTCTGTATTGACACTTATCTTCTTCAGCATTGAGATAATCTTTTGCTCTGTGTGCTCTATCGGCTCTGTATTCTCGCCACAGACCCCCTTTATGACTATATTTTTTTCTTCATTTCCCTTTCTACATTATCGATCCTTTCTGCTTGCGCCACAACTTTCTTTTTCAGTTCAGCGTTTTCCTGCTTTACTTTTTCCAGAGCTGTGGTTATTTGCTCAATAATTGCTCCAGCTTGCCGGCCATGGCTTTCATTCTTTCTTCTATCCTGGCAAACATTTCCTCCAGTCTTTCCATTTCTGCCCCACTGCACAGTGGTTCCCAGAGCCATTCTGGGAGATCGAAATGTGAAAAACCTTAAGTGATCTATTTGTCTTTAAGATGCATTAAAAGCGACCTTATTAATCATGTAATACATAACAATAAAGGTTCAGTCGAAGTGCGCATAGCCGACCGACCGAGGGCAGGTCAAATCTCACTTGAATGTCGTGGCCTAAGGCGTCAGTCGTTACCTAGTAATAATTGTTATTAAATGTGTTTGTGCAATTAACTCTATAAGTTTTTCCCGAGGTTTTTCCTATGGATACACCTAACAGGTAAGTATCTTTGAGAAAACTAACTTAAGCTAAGTATTGTGGGCTATATGTTTACTTAAGATACATATTTATGACATACTAAATTTACGAAAGTTTCAAAGAAGTTTGTTAGACCCGAAAAAAATTGATCACGCTTTATCCGTGAAAGTTGCTAAATGAACACGACTGTTGGCATTTTGGCTTGTCACTGATATCCATATTGTGTACTACTTAGCGCTACTACTTATAAAAAAAATTGTTTCAGTTTTTTGTGACGGCATCCTACGCCAGGACCAATATAGGGTGTGGAAGGGCCAAACCAGTTCTGTTAGAAAAATAATTGAAGATATTTTTAAAGTTTATCACACAAAACAGTGATTTTAAAGGCTATGAAGAAGACGTTCAGTGTCCTTTTTGAATTTATTTTTTTTATATAAATTTTATAACCCTCAGTTTTGTGTTTGATTAATTTTACTTGTCTTATGTCTATAAGACAAGTAAAATTAATCAAACACAAAACTGAGGGTTATAAAATTTAGTTTCAAGGTGGTTTTTCTGTGCTAAATTTACATATTTTAGGTTTACATAATTTCGATCTCTCAGATTGGCTCAGAGAACCACTGTGCCCTGGTAAGAATTCCTTCTCAGTTTGGGTATGACAAAGCTTTCGGCGAAATGGATTCCGAGATGCTTGAATGCTGATCAGAAACGCGTTCGATTGACAACGTCGAAGGAAATCTGTCGTCGTTTTGAAGAAAATTCCTCAAACTTTTTGGATCGGTTTGTTACTATGGACGAAACGTTAGTCCATCACTATGACCCAGAGACTAAAGAGCAATCCAAAGTGTGGAAGCATTCTGGTTATCCACGACGACCCAAAAAATTCCATATTCAAAAATCGACTGGCAAGATTCTTGCTTCAGTTTTCTGGGACATAGATGAGATAATTCTAATAGATTATTCGGAACAACGTAAAAGTATCACGGGAGCATATTATACTAAGTTTCTAACTAAATTACGTAAGAAAATTATGGAAAACGCCACGGAAAACTTGCCAAAGGTCTCGTTTTGCAAGACAACGCTCCTGGTGACAAGTCGTTGATTGCACTGCAAAAAAATGATAAAATTGGTTTTGAATTAGTTGACCAACCCGTCCTATTCTCAGGATTTAGCACCGTCAGACTATTATTTGTTCCCAAAACTCAAAAAACTTTTGAAAGGTAAAAGATTTTCGACAAATGCCGAAGCCATATGTGCCGTTGAGGAGGGGTTTGCAAACCAAGACAGATTTTTTTAAAGGGCTTAGAATTACTTTATGAACGTTCTGCTAAATATGCACACTAAAAATGGTCATATCTGCACCCGCCTTTATTTTTTGATTTTCATGAAAATTTCGCACCCACTTTTTCCGACCAATCACAAGCTTTTATTTTGAATCATTACCGTGGCACCGGGAAAAATTTCCGGAAATATTCATCCTGCTTGGAAATGTTTCAGTCATTTTAAATGTCAAAATATTGACGCGAGAATCGGATTGTCTAAAATTAAAGATATTTGTCGACGCAAAAAGGCATACCCACAGGCTACGCAGGCCGTCACGTTGGGAAACAAATCGGCCCACAGCCTAGCATTTAGTCGCCATTTGGCAACATATTCCCATATACTCGAAGTTAAACTTAAACAAATGAAAATCTTAGTGCTGTCACATCGATGACCAATTCAAGAAATACTCTTAATTTTCCCAATGTGACGGCAAGCAGTATTCTTACACCATGATTGTCAATAATTATGGTTTTAAGTGTTAGTGAATCGTTGCAAATGCATAAAATCTGCATTACTTGCGACACCTAACATTTGATTAACATTAACTTAAAAAAAATATTTTAAAATGATTATAAAATCTGGGAAAATTTGGCTCGAAGCAGTTTTTATTATTTTATTTATAACCGATCAAGCTTTCGATATAATTGTAATTTTAAATTTACTTATAAATACAAAACAAAACATGTATATTTATACATATGCAGATATTTTCACGCGTCTGAATTATTGACTGACCTATTTCTTGGGAGTTATATAGCCGAATATAGACGACTTCATCCAGCCACAAGTCTTTTTACTTTACCCCTGTGGCTACATTTCCTTAATTTGTACCGCAAAGTTTTTTCAATATCCAGATATGATCCTTTTTATAACGCTTAACATAAAAAAAATGTTTAACCCTCTTAAATACGTTTTACAGCTAGTAAATTTTTATTCAACATGTGCCAGTAAAAAATTGCTATAATTAAAATTGCCAGCATAAAAAATTTGCCTGTCGTAAAGGAGAATGTATAATGCTAGTGCGAATTCCTAACCTCTCTAGACTCTAGACCATCTAAATAAGAGAATGAATAAATAATTAACAGGAACATTAACGCTTTAATTAATGCGAGAAAAAATTACACGGTAGGCTTTTCATTTTTAAGTGGCTAAACTTTTTCGTTAGGTGTAATATAAGTATCACTCGAGCTATCACCTAACGCCTAATGGGTAATGACATTAATAACGCCGTTATAAAATGAATGCGTTAATTTGTAGCTTCACTTATTTCCAACATCAAATTACACGTTAAGCATCACGTTATGTGTTACATTAGACTCGGGTGTTGCCCCAGCAGAACTGGTGCACTTTCAGTTGCAATATTTCTTTATTCCTACAGTTTCATGCTCTAAATCAACCGTGTATGGTCTCCTTTACCTCGACGATTGTAGATTGTACGTAGACGTTCCGCACTTAATTCGGAATAGAAAAGAGAAAGTTATTCTTGCCTGAAGAACCAAGCAAGCGTGCACTTTTGTTTTTGCCTCTTCGTTCTACTTTTCAATTGGTCCATATTAATTTTCTGAATAAATATTTGGGCGTATATATTAGTCATTTTTGAGTCCGGCTTTGTGATCCTCTTGACCGAAAAAGTTATGATTTATTGCTTACAGAAATCCTTGTGTAAGCGTATTGAAACCAATAATACTAGTAAATACAATATTTATTCATTGAGTATGGGTTCATCGTGAAATCTCGATACGATGGAACCAAACGGATGCAGTTTTATTTTAGGCAATCCCGTGTTTGTCATAAAGCTTTACACAGAAATCCTATTTTAAATTCTATAAAATAAAAAAGAAAAAGTATTAAAACACACCACCTAGAGGAATGTTAATGTTTCCCTTTTTGCAGAATTTTTAGTAGGCTGGCAATTTTGTACAGTTTTTTTTAATTATTTGTATATTTTCTTATATTTTATTAAATTCAAAAAAAATTTAAATAAGTTCTGTCGTATATTCATTCATTATTTAAAAATACAGTGTTACAAAGCGATATCTAAAAAACGGTTTAAAATATTTTTATGAAATTTTGGTGAGTTAATAGGGAGATAGGGGGACATATTTAAACATATTTTTGACATTTACCTTCTCTCTCTATTTTGAGGGGTGGGGAGTAACTTTGGAATTTTAAATGGGATGATGTACTTTTGTTTATAAAATTCGAATCTACGTAAAAACTTACTTATGTGTACAAAAATTTTGTTGACTTGCTCTTTCGATTACAGAATTATGGTTAACTAAATTTTGATTAAATTTAAAAAATAAAGAAGTTTTACCAAAGAAAATAGTATGCGTAGCATATTATTTTCTTTGGTTTTACCAATAAATCAAGTTCACTTATTTCAGAATTATTATTCGTTTCCATGGAAATGCATTATTCTTACTGAAGCCAGCTCAGAGTTTTGACATTCAACCGATTATTTCTCAGTTTGTTGCTAGGTCCCCGGATTTGACCCTCCTAGACTTTTCCTTGAGGGGTTTTATAAAGGACAAAGTGATGGCGATCGCCTGTTTATTAGTGACACCTGAAATGTTACAGCAACGGGTACGAAATTCATTTAGAAAAAGAGTGAGAAAGTGTTTGGAAGTTGAAGGGGGACATTTCGAACAACTTCTCAATCATGACAAACGATACATAAGTTAAAATTAATCGGTATTTTTTTTATTTTATAACCTAATAAATCATAATTCAGTAACCGAAAGAGCAAATAAAAAATAATTGTACACATTCGTAGTTTTTTATGTAGATTCGAATTTTATAAACAAAAGTACATCATTCCATTTAAAATTCGAAAGTTATCCCCACCCTTTAAAATAGAGAGAGTGGGGATATGTCAAAAATATTTTTAAATATGCCCCCCCCCCTCATCTCCCTATTAGCTATCCAAAATTTTATGAAAATATTTTAAACCGTTTTCGAGATATCGCCTTGTAAGGCTTTAAAAAACTCACCCTGTATAAGACAGGGACAAATTTGTTTCAAGTAATTTTTTTTACAGTGTGACCAAAAAGCGTTAACATAACCCTACTTTTTACTGTTGTTCATCTCAGCTCCCAGTTTTGTCATTTAAGATATTTTTACCCGACTGCGCAACGCCAAGGAGGACGTCCAATCCAAAAAATTAGAATTTTTGAAGACCTATTAAATGGGGTGTCAAAAGAATCGTCTCAGTCCCGCAAGTGACATAGGCTATATTAAATTTAAAAAGGAACAAAATGCCGGACGCGGGTAGCCATATTGGCCAATTCAAAAAATTATAATAATTAAAGACTTGATGAATAAAGCAATTATTTAATTTAAAATACTTCTTATTCAAGTGCAATTTTTAAATAATTCGAACATTTAATTAAACTCAAAAGAATTATGATATAAACTAAGCAATACAGTAAAGATATCAAAATTCAAAAACCCCACCCCCATATTCAACCCATTTTTTCTAATTGCTTCCTTAGATATCTGAAGGAATTTCTGATTTCTTCCTGGAATACTGAACGAACAGCCTGGGTAATTCTCCTTTTAGCACGTCAATATTATTTGGTATTGGAGCGGCATAAACAATTTGTTTTCCGAACGGCCCCATAGAAACATATCGGCTAATGTTAAGTCGGTGCTCCTTGGGGGGCACAAAATTGGGTCATTTCTACCAATCCGCCTTGGACCAAATCTGCTGTGAAGCCATTCTATTATCTCACGAGAGCAATGTGCTGAACATCCATCTTGTTAAAATATATTTTTTGACGAAAATTGAATGGCAAATTTTCGAGTTCATCGCTAAAAAATGTGCACCACACGTTCCCTTTTGTAAAATATTGAATTTGCCTCGTTACTCTAAATTCGGGGTTTTCTTGAGACCAGTACCTGACATGCTGGGATGCTACAGTTCCATTAGTGGAAAATGTGCATTTTCATATTGAATTTATAAAAATGTATATTTCCACATAAAATTTGGTTTCCCTCCCATAAACAAAAATCTAGTATTTTCGCTTCATCTCCCTCGTCCAATGTTACATTCAAGTGGGGTTTGAACGGAAATAATTTATTTTCTTCTAAGATCATCTGAACTGAATATGAGTTTTTTTCACAACTTCTAGAAGATGTTTAGCACGATTTCTAAGGGGCATTACAGGAGTTTCTCCAACAGACTGAAGAACTAAAACTGTGGCAGCATCGTTCTGGTTATATTTCGTCTTCTTCTTGAGATTCAAAATCGAACAAGTTATTTTAGAACTTTTTTATTATGTTGTAGATTTTCATTTGAGTTATTGGGCTTCCTACAAATTTCTCGCTAAATTGTTCCATGATGTAGCGGTATAATACTTGGCCATCCCCTTAACACTGGACTATAAAAATCCGTTGTTCAGTAGATAGCATTTTGATGAGAAGTATTTTAAATTAAATAATTGCTTCATTTAATAAAGACACTTACCATCATGTCCATAGGTGTCATTATTATTTAATATGTATAAACTAGTACTCTGGTTAAAGGTGTGAGAAAGAATAGTTGGGACTTTGAAAAAATAATGTAATCAAAGTCGTTACTTTTGTTATTTAAATTTTTTAATGAAATCTTGTACTTCGGCTTAGGATTTAATTTAAAACATATTTCATATTTGTTCTTTTGGTAGAAAATGATAAACAAGGCATGTTTACTCTTACGCAAAATAACGTTTTCGTATTTTTTATGCTCCCTGTAAAAAAAAATTCAATTTTTCATAAGGTGAATCTTATTTACGTTACACGCAAATTTTTTTATTAGGAGCGACATTTTGAAAAATTTGGTCTATTTGTCCTCTTCTAAACCCCTCCCGCGGACATGCTGAAGTTGGCCAGATTAGGAGTAACTGAAATTCTCTGATTGCTCTAAAATCTAAATAATACTATCTCCTCCTTGTTTGTAAATATATGCTTTACACTTTTAGTACATAGTATTCACCTACTGTTTGAATTAGATACAACATTTTATGAATAAACAGACATTTTTAGAGATATTTTTTCTGCGTCTACATTAAGCAGATACAATTAATTATTATTAATCGTGTTATTTATGTATTTGTATATGCATAGAAAAGTAAATTAATTATTTTTATTTTATTCGCACCGTAATTTATTTTCAAAAAAAAATTAACCGATTTCACTATTCTTTTGTAAATGAAATAAACATAATTATCGTAATTATATCGGCATGTTTCACAGACTTGGTCTAATAACAAACAAAAGAGTACTACTTTCCGGGTTTTAACTTTCCTTTTATATGAATGCATAAAAGCTATTGTACTATAGTAACGCACAGTGGATTTCTATACCTACACCTACAGAGATATTTCTATAAGTAAGATCCCACGCATATTGGAGTATTTTTTTAATATGTATTAATATATGTATAAAAAATATAATGCAGGTCATGTCATAATATACTAGCGTAGGAGATTAGAAATGTAATTCGTGGGTATATTGGTCAATATTTAATTAAAACAGTTTTATTACAAATAAGTTTCATTTATAATTTATTAAACATTTTTTGAAGTCAGTATTCCACCCCTGCATAAACTGAATTCTTAAAGACCAATTTATTACCGATTTTAAGCGGTTCTGTTATTGTTTTCCACATACAGGGTTGTGATAAATTAAGGAATAAATTCAATATATCGAAAATAAAAAAAGCTTTAAAACCCTCGGACACGTCGATTTAGTTTTATTTTTGCGCATATTATAAAATTATTTTGAACTATACAGGGTCACTCCCAAAAGCTATAGAACTGTCAACTTTGATTTTTAAATGAAACTTTGCCTTAAGTTAAATTATTTACATTTTACATCTCTTTAATGTAACAAATTTGTCATCATATGCCAATATCTTGAAAACTGTCAATTTCAGTTATAGGTTATAATATGTAATTTGGCTAGAATTTTACAGAAAAGTTAAATCAGCCAAAAAAATTTGGCTGATCGTTATAGATCTTTTATGAGTCACCCTGTATAATTAAAAACAATTTTAGAATATGCATAAAAATAAAACTAAAGCTACGTGTCCGAGAGTTTTTAAGTTAACTTATTTATTTTCAGGATAAGTATTGAATTTATTTCTTAATTGATCACAACCCTGTATATTTAATTAGCTTTGCTCCGATTACAAGCAAAGCTCAAAGGCTACTTTAATCTGCAATTTCTGCAGAGGTTTAGCCATCAATAATGACTAACAGTTTTTAAATAAGGGGGCACATTTTCAGGGTCAGGTAGGAAACTTCGCAGATCAAGCTTTTTTTTAGCGTGCTACAATAATATGTCTGCTTGACACCTCAGAAACTAATGAATCAAACGGAATTTCCATCTGAAGAATGGTCCGTTTGGCTCAAGTGAATAGTGCTGTAGCAATAGAAACCTTAGCTATGTACAGGGTCTTCCAACGAGGACTGAACAGGGGCTCATTTTTGAGCTTCCTTGTATTTAAAGAAAAATCTAAAATAGCCAATCGATGTACTTTTTCCTGCAGAATTCAAAAATGAAACCAAAAATTTATTTGAACCAGAAACAAAAGAGTTACGCTATGGATAAGGTGTTTTTTAAATGGAACATAGCTTTTTTATACGATTTTCGGAACGAGTGATTTTTTTTATGTCCGTTCTGATTAAAATATTTAATATTGTGACAACTATTTTTATTAAATTTTAATGTTTTATCCAGTATAATTTAACTTCAACCTGTTTGAAACATACACTAGGTAATAAAGGTAAAATCACCTTGAAATCCTTCAAAGTCAAAAAATTTGACAAATTTACTATAATATTGCCGAAATGAAATATTCATTAGATGAGATATTGCAGATTGTTATCTTGTTCTACAAATGCCAAGAAAATGCAAGAGAAGCAAGGAGAAGATTTATTGCAAATTTTCACAGAAATATATCCGTCAATACTATTCTAAGGATAAAGAACCTATTCGAGGAAAATAAAACATTACATGACAGAAAAAGAATTCCAACTCTATACTAACTAAAAAAAAACATTAACAGCCAGATTCTCCAATGCTGGTTCGGTCTAATTTGACAACCAAAAGTTTTAAACTGACAACTGTAAGAATAAGACAACTAAATTTTATACTATAAATTTATTTCGGAGCTTTTTCGCAAATTTATAAAGAAAAGGGCAATTTTAGTACGCCCTTTCGACAATAATAGAACTAAATTCACTCTAGCAACCCGTTCCAAGATGAAAATCATTTGGAAACCAAGCAAATCGCTGAAATATCCGAATAGTTCATAAGTTTTCAATGACGTCTTATTACCAACGACAGGACAAAAACTTGTCAAAACATAACTGATCAACTAGAAGATCTTAATTTAAACCAGTACTAAATCTTAAACCTTCTTAGTGAGTCTGGACGTAATAATTTAAATGTTCAATGTGACCTCCGTTGTTCTCGAAACAAGAGCGATAACCTCTTTGTAGCCTTTCCAAACTTGCTGTTATAATGTGATTTTCCTGGTTAAGGCGATTTATTTCGTTCACAATTTTCTGCATGATCTCATCGCCCAGTGATGATTATTATGTCTATTGAAAACCCCCGATCTTGTGAATGTGGCTTCGTCAGTCCAAAAGATATTTCTGAATAAATTAGGGTCTTCGTTTTCTTGCCGAATCACAATTTGGGAAACAAATTGGAAGCGAAGTTCTTTTTGTGCCGGTGTTAGATGTTGAAGTGGAAGGATATGATAAGGCTTAAATTTATGATTTCTTAAAGTCCTGTAAACAGTTCCTTGGGTAACTCTTCTGCGTCTTACACCGCCGCCGTATTGAACGTCCCGAACTGCGTCCGAAATTGATTTGGTTGGATTCAGTCGAAAATAATTCACAATGGCACGGTCTCGATTTCTTTTCCTTTCTGGAATTCTTTTTCTGTCATGTAATGTTTTATTTTCCTCAAATAGGTTCTTTATCCTTAGAATAGTATTGACGGATATATTTCTGTGAAAATTTGCAATAAATCTTCTCCTTGCTTCTCTTGCATTTTCTTGGCATTTGTAGAACAAGATAACAATCTGCAATCTCTCATCTAATGAATATTTCATTTCGGCAATATTATAGTAAATTTGTCAAATTTTTTGACTTTGAAGGATTTTAAGGTGATTTTACCTTTATTACCTAGTGTATGTTTCAAACAGGTTGAAGTTAAATTATACTGGATAAAACATTAAAATTTAATAAAAATAGCTGTCACAATATTAAATATTTTAATCAGAACGGACATAAAAAAAATCACTCGTTCCGAAAATCGTATAAAAAAAGCTATGTTCCATTTAAAAAACACCTTATCCATAGCGTAACTCTTTTTGGTTTCATTTTTGAATTCTGCAGGAAAAAGTACATCGATTGGCTATTTTAGATTTTTCTTTAAATACAAGGAAGCTCAAAAATGAGCCCCTGTTCAGTCCTCGTTGGAAGACCCTGTACAAAATATTATTTTTGTCAAATAAGTCTTTTTTGAATGGAATATTATGCAAAGATCCAGACCTTCTTTCATAGGCGTAACATGTGAAAATTAACTAGGCTATTAAATTAGAAACTAATGTAAAATAAACCTATCACAATGTTATTTTTTTATTTTGAGTAGTTTTGGGACCCATAGACAAAAATAGGGAACCACGTTTTTCTAATCCAGATACCCTAAAACATCAAGATTTGATCTCGAATTGTGATTTTTATATGATTACAAGCAGTACTTTCTGATGATTACAAGCAGTACTTCCTTCTCGGAGAAAAGAAATGCTGAATTCCTATGGATTGGGTTTTTGGAACTGAAAGCAATTTTTTCTAATTTGTGAACTAGAGGGAAAAAACCATTCAGTTTATGTTCTTATGAAGTTAACAATATTTTTAGATGCTACTTTGTGTGAAGTACAAGAAGAACAGCTTGTTCAATTACCCTATTTTGCAGTCATTGACCATTGATTGGGTACTGTTTGATAGCATAATCAATTCAATGAACTTCAACAGTTGTCTGTTAATTTATGAAATAAAATAATTTTTTTTGTACGATCCTTTGCAGGGTAGTTAGATACTGTTTACTATACTATAAATAACCCATGTGGTGGTAAGCCTAATCGTGTTATATTAAAAATCACCTGGGTATTTTATAATTTATTTTCATAATCGGATTCTAATTCGAATTATATTACTTCATTATTATTCATATTATTCTGCGTATTCCGATTTCGATAAACGATCTTTCCTCGTCATTTATTATTCGTATCGTAATGTAATATGTTATTCATAATTTATGTTTCTGTTGCTGAGAAGAGCACCCAATCACTTTTGTTAAGATTGTTGCAGTTTTAGTTTTACTTATTACGTTTAATGAACGTTATACGACTAAGCTCCGGTTTGTCACTTTATAACCATAAGGCGGGTGACACATTGGAGAAATTAATTTTGTGAAACTTATAAGTGAAACAGATCACATGAAATAAAAAAATTTGTTCAAAGCATACTAGTGAAACTTGTTACGTATAAATTAAATTGGATATTCTACCTTTCTGCATTCAGTGTTTAGCAAAATGTCTTCAGATGAAGATGATGTGATTTTGTTGTAGTGGGCAAACCGCCGCCGATACCAAAAAAATCATATTAAAAAAGAAAAAGGCGATTTTGGATTTTGGGTGCATCCTAGTTATCAAATAAACTTAAAACATAGTGCAACTATCGTTGGGAATAAACTGAAACAACATCCTGATAGGTTTATAGAGTTATACAGAATGAACCAGGAAAACTTCTACCATTTACTTGCTAATATAATAAAGAATTTAAGAAACAGAGCACGTTGTGTCTTTTATGATATTTGTATAAGAAACAATTTCTGGTCTCCTGTTTCAGAAACGCCAGTCTGCACTATATCATATAGATACAGGGGTTATTTGATGATGAAAGAAGTTTCATGTTTTATGCGACGAGATTCGCGAAATTAATTGCTCCGTGTGTCACCCGCCTAAGACTCGCTTTGTTTATATTGTCATTAGAAATAAAATACAGGAGAAAAAACAAGAGGAAAAGAAACAATCATTATACTTGAGATTTTTTAAGATATTTATCTAACGACAAATATTTGATTTGACAAAAATGGAAAACAATTATTGTACATATAAATTCATGTAACAATATTAGTCGTAAATTATACACAGGGTGGCCTTTGTATGTCGTATAACATACGACTGTAGTTTAAATTTAAATTTAGGTTTAAACGTTAGTTTAAACGACACCTATGCAACCAGACATAAGTATATTAATAAAATAGAGTAAATTTAAACTTATTTTTCATATCGTCTAGGAAGCAAAGTGACAACACCTCGAATGACGGATTTACTATGCGGTACTTCAATCCAGTGAAACTTGCTTGTAAACTTCCTAGTTAGATTTATTTCCTTCTCTTTTCAAATTACTCGGCATCGGACTTTTTCGATTATCTCGAATTATGATTTGCATAATCGGATCATGTAAAGAAAAATCAGACTATAGATTGTTTTAAATTCAAATTATCCCATCGCTACATAAAGGTCGTATTTCATATCCCTATAAATTTACCATCGTCATTATCGAATAATTTGGTACCAACAATTTCGGATTGAATGGCCGTTCAATTTACTCTGTTGTAAAGTCTTTTCGTGCCAGCTAATTGCCCTTTTACAATTTTATTTATTAGGTTATTATTATAGAACGTGCAAGCGGCATTACATAACGTCTGATTTATCTATGTTTGTGGTTTATTCCATATACGTACGGCGGTATTTGGTTTAATCTTAAGTGTATTTTAATTATAACTATGTGAGGAAAACCTTTATAAAATAATTGTCGATGAAAGGAAAGGCAATTTTTCCTTTAAATCTATGTGATCAATGAAATATGTATATAGAGTGTACCACTCTTGGTGTCACTTTGCTCTTAATGCGTTTTTGGCTTATGGGATATTGTGCAAATATAGATTTTTTCCAAAACTAATAAAGGAAATAAGAACACTCGAGGTCTGACTGTGTGGCCAAGGTTTACTAATTTTTAAAAGAACTTTTGAAAACCACTATTTAATTAAAACAGTACTGGCAGAAATCAATACCTAGTATGTTTGGTAACATCGGTAGCTACATGTCTACAATAATAGTAACAGTCACAAGAAAAAGCGTTGAAAATGTATGGTTTTAGTTATCATGTTATAATATATGGTACACATTTAATATGGTGATTCACTCATTCAAACCAAACCACACGGGTCTACTCTGGTTTTTTAAAAACTGTGGCTTATGGTGGGACGTACAACTCTAAGTATTCACTGTTAGTCGCTTCTCTAAAGATTATTAGTGATCTCATACTCTTGCTTCTATGGTGTCACTCTTGTCTGAAGTTTACAATTAATCAGTTTCTCTAAAATTATTGGTCATCACGCAGGTAACTTTCCTTCTCAATTTTTCTGTGTATCATCTTGTCAGAATCCTTGGTGTACCTGGCAATATAGCTATTTTCCGATTTCGATATAAAATAGATTACAACTAAATTAGCACCCTCCTTTTATTGGTGTACTCAAATTTCCTTATCGGTTTTTTTCTTCACAGATTTGACATTGATATTGCGTCTTTTCCCACCTTTCATTTTCATGTCCGATAGCGCTTGACCAAGATTCTCTTTTTCAGCATCTTTTTCTGTATTGTTTTTTTTTTTTGTTAATTTCTAACCTAAGTCCAGTAGCATTCCTGTATATGCTAAATCTGATTTAATTTTTTTTTTCATTTTCATACATCATTCACAGTGTTTCCTATAATATTATTCTTTTGGCATCTTCTATTTATTTCATTGTTACATTAACTTTAAGTCTCTCTATTAATTTTTTTCTTATCCCAATAGCTCCTTCACAACTTTGTGAATTCCTAATTACTCTTCCCCTTTTACCCTTTACTCTTCACTTATTTCTTCTGCATGTATGGTCTACATGTACTGCTGACTTATGTGCAAATTAGTCTTGTATTATCAGGCTTTTTACTTGAGTTTCTATATTCTTCGTCTAATATCTCTCCAGTTTCCTTTATTAATATCTGCTCCAATGTTATAAATAATTAATATCTACCGATTTGTTATTTTATAAATATGGAAAACAATTCTTTGTACTACTGAGACGTACCACCAAAGTTAAATAACAGTGCGGAGTCAGCTGAAAATGGCTCCGATGAAGACTAACAGGGATATATGTACCTACATAGTTGGTATTAATTATTACATTTTTCTACTATAAATTCTCCTACTATAAATTCTCCGAACTACCATAAAAAATAAATTAGCCAATATAGATTTGTAATTATAGCTCGGTTATTAGTTTATATCAAATATTATAAATAATAAATAAAACTCTCATTAAATTTCATTTCCAGTCGGTTCGACTTTTCATAAATCATACAAACGATCGCAACCAGCAAGGAAATAATTTATATTTGATATATAAACGTTGCACAATAAATCCACTTAGCGGAATTATCCTGTAATATCGAGATAGCCTTTAACCCGTCCAATTTTTACCTCCCGACTCTCTTATATAAGTGTTTTTTACCGAATTATTCAGTGGCGTCGGGAGATGTACGAACGTACAGGTTAGCCCATTGACCTTCAGCAAGAGGAGACACCATTGATACCATTCATTCATAACTAGAATTTTCTTTTGTTCCATACAATATGCGTGTGTAGGATAAAGAAAGAGAAGAGAGAGAAAACGTTTAAGCATCCGACTTTGCGCGCCGTCGCTATTGCTTTCCGAGCCGTCTGTATTCCACCGAGCAAATACAGTGTTGCCAGAACTTACGATTTTTTGTGAGATCTCACGATCATGGTTAATTTCTCATGATTTTACGAATCAAGTACAAAATCTCACGATTTTTACCTTTATAGAAATATCAATCAGCGAATCTCACGATTTTGATCTTCATTGAAACAGAATTTCAATTTGAAATTAAGGTTTGAAACTTTTAATTAAGTAGGTACAATAAAAAAATAAAATACATAGTAGTATGTGACAAGCGCAAGCAAAATCAATTTTCATCTATTCCGCCTCTGTATTTCTGCGATGCTCAATTGTTTTTGCAGGAACCGGATTTTAAAAAAGTCAAACAAAAATTGAAAACTTATATTTACAACTTTTTATTATTTTTTAATTTGTCTATTAATGGACTGTTTGAATCTTCAAAAATATACAGGACGTTCCATTTAAAATAAAAAAGTTTGTATTCTTTCTGACTAACCCTGTGTACTGACACAAACGGTTTTATCCTGCCAGGGTGTACCGTTTTTAACTATGTATACATGCCAATTTTCACTTCAGTAGTTTTTGAAATATTTGCAATATTCCAGACTTTTTTGACACCCTGTGTATCTATTACTTCACGATTTAATAAAAATACGCTTGATAAAAAAAATCAGACGTACTGACTGTAAAAAATAAATTTACTGCTTAATAATTTTAATACTGCATAGATTCACAAATCCTACTCGTCACAGCATGTACCCCCCCCCCCCCCCCTTCTCACTTTGAATGTGCAACGGCCAAGTCATATAAGGTAATTTTTTGTAGAATTAAGTTGATTGAACGTTGGAGAAACTTGCAAAATAGAAAAAAAATCAAACCCATTGCCCATTGTAACAATGATGTTAATTGATCGGAGGAAAGAATCTTTAATTTTAAGATAAAAATTACCGTACAAATATGCCTGAGAAAATGTCATTATCCTTGATAAAACATAATTTTTTTTACACAGATATTTTCACTTTTTCTCTTGGTACGCCAGTGAGATTTTTCAGTGTTATGATTTAATCCGCAGTTGGTGTTATTAGACAGTTGCCTCAAACCAATAAATTTCAAATCGTGACCACTAAATCAGTGATATGGAAAGCAGAATTAATATTGAATTTATCATTAAAATATAACCCGTTTTGAGGATAGATTCAATCGGTATGACATAAACACGAAAGTCCGCCGCCATAATTAAATGTCTAATAAGCTCCCATAGGCCAGTTCGCGAAATATTTTCTCACATTTGCGGTGCTGTGTGTTCGCAATTAAGTTTGTTTGATCACAGAAGAGAATTTATTAGTTATCTTTATGGCCTATTAGTGTGTTCTTAATTTTCGATTTCCACTAATCAAGAACTTACCAACATGCTTAGAATGGAATTAATGTCTTTCGATTAATTTGTTTCCCATCATTTTTTATGTCAGTTTTACATTATTACTGTGTGTGAATTAGTTCTAGAGCATCACAGGGAAGTTCTTGTCATAAAAACAATAATCCATTAACAAGAACAAAAAAAATGATTTTATTTTAGTCACAGAGAAAATGTCAGTGACGGCAAAAACTAAAAAACACAATGGTTTAGCTCTTCGTAGCACGTGCTCTAGCCCCGTTTCAATAAACATTGAAAAATTGTGCCTCAGGGCCACAAATGAATTATTTTCATCCGAAACTGTCTTTTCACAGATTGCTCAGTAAAGTAGACGACTTGGGAAACCATAGCAACAGCGCGCAAACAAAACAACAGGATAATAATAGTAGTTATGAGTAAATGCTGTCGTCTCCTCTTGCTGAAGGTCAACGTAAATTACCCAAAGTGTGTAGCGGATTCTGTTCTTGCTTTCGACCGAGCAGACAATGATGTTTCGTTCTTGTTATGACTCATCAGATTGCAGTAACTCACAAGGCAACTCCCTTGTATTAACCCTAGATGTACTTTCAATATGTTCCTTCTATACAGGAAACAGGAGTAAACACACAAAAAAACTAAAGACGTCTAGCAGGACTTTATTTTTATATTAAACTAGTCTCCACTGATAAAAATGAAGAGTTAACTATTTGTAACTCCGGTAGCAATCTGAAAAGCAAAAATCAAGAGAAATAACAATGCAAACTCCCTTGAATAGTCCCCGTGCTATCTCTAAAGCAAGAACAGAACACATCAGTCTTTTTCCAATTGACATTTTTTATTATTATTTAGTACGTAGATGCGCTAAAATTTCGAACGTAAATAGTTTGGCCTTTAAGACAGGTAAGCACAACTTCTAAAATTCCTTATGTGAGTCGGCCAAACTTACTCGTATATAATGAAGTACAAAATGATCGATCTAAGTACTAGAAGTGGTTTCGGCTCTTCATTTTTTGCTTTTCAGTTTGTTGGAAACCCTGGAACTCAACTGGAATCAACTAAGGCTTGTGACGGACCTAAGAACGTATCACTGCATCTTATAATGACACAAAATCAACCCCTCTGCAGATTGTGTGATGAAGAGCAGTCAGCATTTCATATATGAACTCGTTGGTGATTAGCATAGGCGTGATTAGCAAACTGACGATGGAAAATCGATCGCCAAAGAGGAACATTAATGATGTAAAAGGAATACTTAACCTGATAGAGATGACAAATCCTAGACCCAATGCAACAGGGCCAACAGGGGTCACAATAAAGCTTATTGGCTGCGGGGAAGAAGATATACAAACGTTAACCTGTTGTACCTGCATCAATCAATCAATGTGGCCATAGTTGAAAATAGCAGCTGACGTTTCATTTTAGTTGTATGAGCTGTCGTTGTAGTACAGTAAAGTCCTTCTAGACGGCGACTTTTCATTTTACTGCTATTTTATTTAAGTAGAACTATGGATTTGTTATATAAAAGGATACGGGATGATGTGACATTCTTTGAAGCCAAAACAAACCATTCTAAGCGACACTGTAAACACGATTTGTAAACATTGGCCACATCTTATTTTACCTTGCATTTGTGTACAAAAAATACTTTAGAAGCATTACAAGATTTGCTAAAAGTAATAAAAGCCCTAAATTACTTTATTTTCTGCTAAATAATAATAAATTTAAGTTAAAATGGTTTTATTATTTATAGGTTATGTTATTTCTAAAGGTGTTTATTTATTACAGTCGCTCCGAGTCATTTATAAATCTATAGAAATCTATACATCGCACTTTTTCTTTTCTAGTTCATTAGACAAAGACGCACGTGTTCAGACCGAGATTCAGCCGTTTTCCTAAACAACCAGCACAGACAGCAACACTTCTGAGCTCCAACACTCCAATGCTATTTTATCTCTTTCTACTACCATTCTTGATTCAATTACGTAGTAATTCGTAGTCTTGTCTATGTTCGTAGTTCGTAAACTGCTCCCCCAAGAGAATAACAAACAACAAAATATAAGGCTTCACGTTCGATACGCTCACAGTATACGGGTATCGAATCCTTCTATATAATAAATCCATGAGTAGAACCGATTAAAATTGTAGTGTTACCGTTGATGGTGGTTTGGTAGAGATGTTACTATCATAGCTCGCATGGCGTACATCTCGTACAACGTCATGCGGGCTTGCCAAATATCAATATTAGAAAAAGCGAATCTTTATAAGAATGAAAAATCAACACATGCTGATTAAATTTTATCCCCTTTAGCAATCCTGCTATTAAGTAACTATTTAATACACCTTGCTTCAGTTGGGTCAGATCCCTTCTTGATGCCTCTGTCAATTACTTAAAACTTTAGAATAGCTACATTTGATAGCGGAACCAGAAAAGCAAAGAATAAATCTAATTTTAATAAAAAATAATAATAGCTAAAACAGTTTTTATACAGGGTGTCTAAAATAGGTGATACCACTGTTGCTATCTCCGAAACGGTAAAAGATATGAGGTCGGTTAAATCAGAGAAAATGTGCCATTTTTAGTCTCTACTTATATTCCGTTTTCGGAGTTCCCATATTCTCCGTAGTTTCTTATCTACAGGGTATTTTTTGAAAATAGTCAAAAATTGAATTCTTAAATATTTCGAAAACTATTATAGTTAGAACAAAATTGTTTCAACAGAAATCACACGATTTTTACCCTCTCTGAAGTAACGTTATTGTTTTGTTTATTCCATTTATTTTACTGATACTAACTTGTTTTTTTCAACTACAGACCTGGACTTTTTGCTGCATTTTTTGAAAGAATACTTCATACCCTTTACATCTGTGTATCACTTGATTATGGTTTTCGACGTTTTGGCGAAGAATAGCACCATCATCAGAATATTCTATCAGTACGGACCTGACATTTTTCAAGTTAATGTGCCATTTCGCAACCAGAAAAACCACACAGCATAGCGATAGGTTGTGAATTGTGCCTTAACATGAAAGATTCCAGGTCCGTATTGAGAGAAAATCCTGATGATGTTGCTATTCTTGATCAAAATATCGGAAAACATATTGAAATTATACACAGTTGTAAAGAATATGAAGTATTCTTTTAAAAAATGCAGCAAAAATTCCAGGTCCGTAATTGAAAAAAACAACTTACTATCAGTAACTCAATAAAAATAAATGGTTTAAACAAAACAATAACACTACTTTAGAGAAGGTCAAGAATTGTGTGATTTTCGTTAAAACAATTTTGTTCTAACTATAATCGTTTTCGAGATATTTAAGAATTAAATTTTTGAGTATTTTTTAAAAATCCCCTGTAGATAAGAAACTATAGAGAATTTGGCAACTCCGTAAACGGAATATGAATAGGGACTAAAAATGGCGCATTTTCTCTAATTTAACCGACCTCGTATCTTTTACTGTTTCGGAGATAGCAATAGTGGTATCACCTATTTTAGACACCCTGTATATATATTATTATCATCTGTTTCCACATTTTTGTAAGTTTTATAGCACGATAATGACGGTCTGTTTTTATAACTTTTTACGATTCAGAATTCTTTGCTATAAAATTCTGTCACTTTTATTAATGAAATGGAGAACTTGATTTATTCAGATTATTTAATTTATAGTATGAGGTATATTTTAATAATTATTAAAGATCGCCCATTGCAGCAGTATTTAATTTAAATAATTTAATTACAGTATATGGTTAACCTAGACCTTATAATTCATGCCATACGATTTTGAAATTTTTTGCATGTCGTACTATTTTCAGTAATTAATTTCATTAAATGCGTAGTTCCGAGGCGTATTGAATCCACTAAAATGTAATTATAGACATAAACTTCACACTTTTTTAAAACTACTTAAAACAAGGTCAGTAGGAAGGATACCACACGTTAGCATATAGTTTGAATTGTAGTTGGTTTAATCCCATTAATTCCTAAAAAATACGACCTTTGTGTTTAAAGTATATACGGCAGTTGTTACTGTTAAATTTAAAACTATTTTTATCAACCTATTAAAGATTTTACAATGTTAATTTTTTGTTACAGTTACAACACCACAACCTCCTCCAAGGCCATGGATACCTTTGGCGAGGCCCACGGCAAACCGACCAGCTTGTAAGTATCCACGAACAGCTGAACCTTTAATGGGTCTGTTACACAATTTTCTTATTTGAAAGTGCAGTCAAAATTAGATACGAAAAATGTTCCCTCATTGTTTTAGAACTAGAAATGCTCTAAAAATCTGCTTAAAGTCCAAATTTTAGGCGAGGAGTGGCGTCATCACTTTCCGGCAGCACCCCTCATTTATGGCGAGTTTTTAATTTCTTACTAATTTAGTAGCGGTATTTAATAATAATATTAATTATTAGATCAGACAGAATGCGGTACGATTCGTATCAATTATTAGGTAGACCGGCGTGTTAAAAACAAATGGAAATATTTTCTTGTTCGGTCTTTAATATATCTTTAACGGCTACAATTTGTTACAGGTAAAAACAATGAGTGATAGTTAATATAATCTATTAGGAGTAATTAAAACGATCTTTTTTAAATGTAGGATTTAAACGAACTAGAAAAAAATTCCTGCATTTTGGGAAAATACACTTTCCCGATTATATCGTAGGAGAGTGCTTTGAAAAATTTAGCTAAAGCTCGTTTCAAGCCCTTTCGTTGCCTTTTAACAAAATGGTAAGTACCTCAATAAATGTAAATATAAATATTTCAAGATTCTTAAAAGGTGTCAAAGTCGAAGTGGTTTAAATTCGGAATAATTTTGGAAAAAATAAAATATTGTTAAATTACGAATGGTTAAAACATTGCTTACTGATTACATATAGTTTAATATTTAAAAATATTTAATAACTGTGATAATTTTATTTTTCTTTGCGTTCTTTGGTTAGCCTTAACTCATGTTAAAATAATAATTTTAAAATTAATTTAAATACTTGACTTTTGTCAAAAATTTAGCCTGATATTGATATTTCGGCCCACCGTATTGGTGCGTGCCATCGCCAATGTCGGGCTGGTCCCGGCTCCTTCGACTTTGATCTTGGAAAAAAGGATTATTTTATTTAAGAGAGAATTTTTATTTCTGAATTAAATCAAAGAATAAAATATGGACTTTAACTACTATAATATATTACGTCATTACATTGCGTGTGCGTCGATGCGTGCCAAAAATCTCGGTAGAACAGGTTTTCGGAAATTATTCATCTGACCTTTCCAGTCCAGTAAGCAATAAGCAAACCTAATATAGAATTTGCGGGTTTTAAAAGTTTTCAAAAAATTAGTTATTTTTTTTACTTTTTTAAATACCTCCTATGCCTATTACGTAATATGTTTTAGTTTTGTACCAAAAAGGAACTGTGTTAATAATTTATGTTTAAATTTAAGTCAGTGGACAGTTAACTTTAAAATAAAGTTTAAATAATAAAACGTTTTTTTATTTTATTTTGAATTTTTTTATTTGATGTTATAGGTTCAATTCCTTTTTTTAATCATTTTTGGAAGTGCAGTTACGGCACTGGTTTTTTGAGCCGCAACGGTGCATGTTTAGTTTGGTTTATAGTTAAAAAAGTAGTTAAATATTAGTAGTCTAACTACTTTTTTGAAGAAGTAGTTTAACTACCAAGTAGTTAAACTACTTTTTTGATAAAGTAGTTAGTAGTTATACTCAACTACTTTTTTCAAGTAGTTTGCCCAACTCTGATTAATATTAAGCGGCCCAGTCATAACTTGGCAGGTTCCAAGTATTCCTAGAAAAACTATTAACTTTTACGACTCGCACAATCTTAGAATATTGAACCAGTTAAAAGATTTTGTTGTCATAATTGACTTCAGCACGCCACAAGCACCGTACATCCACAAGTAGTCAATATTCGTTAAAATTCTTTCCGATAAAAAAAACCTTTGTTGTTCACTGTAATGGAACAATTTTCTAATCTGTACTCAGGGGCGTCTTGGGCAATGCAGCCCTAGGGCACACAGAATTTGAGGGCCCTATTAGAAAGTCAAAAACACCGTAATGGGCATGGGTTTCGGCATTTCGGGGCCCCTATCAGCCCGGGGACCCTGAGCTCGTGCCCCAAGTGGCCTTAGGGTAAAGACGTCATTGTCTGTACTTTCTTATAGATTTTAAATTATCTAACGCACTGTCGTAATCGTTGTGATTCTATTAATATTTGCCTTTTCTTAATAGTTCAATATGTAAAATCCATTTGAGATAATACTTTCCAGAGGCTTGTACTGCTGCAAGAAATGTTGGTTTCATCTTTCATTAGTCGCTGCTTTAATGAAACCAACTTAGGCACAATTTCCTCTTCATACATAGCATAAATTTTTCTACGAATTAAGTGTTTGTCGCTTTCGTCAAAACACTTGCTTTTACCAGCATCACTACGTACTGTTTTGTCTTTAATTTGCTTTGTCACAATATCTTTAACTGTAGACAAAGGAGTTTTCGTCTGCTGCAGCTGCATTTACATTAAACCCCGCATGTTCATTAAAGAAACACACATTTTTAACAATTTACGTGGCATCGGGCGATAAATATTTTCTTTTTAAATTAGCACGTAGGCACTATGATCAACACTTTCCAAGGCACGTTCGGAGTAACAAAAAATACGATCGAAATAATGTAAGTAAGGAAAGGAAAAATCATCCGAGCTTGTCGCAACTTGATGGGCGGCGTGAAAATATTTTTGTGTAATAAATGTACAATGAAAACAAATCTAGACTCTATTACAATTTATTGGCATTACATGATATAATTAACATTTTTTCAAAGTTCGCTTCAGGAAAACGCGTTCGTTTATAATTAAGAATATCTCTAAGTCTAGAAAAGCTGCTTTCGACATCACAGCTTGTAACAGGGGCGAAACGGAAATTATTATACAAGTCAGTATTTTTAGTTTTCAATGTTTCAAAAATATTTGTTATTTCTGAAAATCCTGGATTTCTTTCTAAAATTTTTGGTATATACACTTTTAATTTTTCACCAATTTCGGTAGGACATGCTTTGAGCTTGTCTATAGTGTTGTCTGAAATAAATTAATAGAAGTCAAAAGGGGAAGGTTTTGCGTCTCTGACTGTTCAATTTGACCTAGAAGATATCGAAGATTTCAGAAAAGTATCAGAAATAAACCTTAAATCATTTTTAAGCGTCAGTGCACTTTAACTTCTTTACTTTTTGTTGCAGCATCATCTTTTAGACTGCCAATATAATTTTTAACTAAGTCGTAATTTGTATGGTAATATGTAACGGCTGATAACCATGTTCCCCACCTTGTAGTAACAGGTTGTGGGGGCAATGGGACATTAGGACACATTCCTTTAAATTTGTTTATAGGCGCTGGTGATTTAAGAAAAACTTTTTTTACCTCACTAACCAAAGTATCAATAATAATTGGATAGAAGTGACGCATCAGTTCACATATTCTATGCAAGGCGTGAGCAAGACATGTAAAATGAATCAAATTTGGAAAATGTTCTTTAACTGTCTTCCGGCTTTTAGCATAAGTGCTAAGCAATAAAGCGATGTTTTCAGTAATATTCGTATCTAGAAAGAGCCACCTGATACTTTCTACTGCAGCTTGAGTTATTGTCTCACTATTGGTTTTAGCCAGAAATTTACTGTTGACTACATATGAGCTTTTCGCTTCTATAGAATTTAAAGGCCCAACTATAATGTTAGCAGCGTATCGGCCCTTGATATTGGTGGTTTTATCGATGCTAACCACAACTTTTTTCCTTCAATATTGTGACGTATTTTGTCAATAGTTTTTGAGTATACCTTATCCACATAGCTTTTACGAAGAGAAGATTCGTCTGGTACTCTGTGGTGGCATATTTTTCTAGACATTTCTTCCTAGATGGATTATTTATTTTATGGAGAGGAATGTCAGCTGCAACAAAGGCTTCACACAAATCCATGTAAAACTCTGCGTGTATTACATCAGGTTCTCTAGATGCGGATGGCCCCGGATGAGACTGCATCTTCTCTAAATGCTTTGGACCTTTGACATGTCGCTCGATGTGATTTCGTTGTGTAAAAATAAATTCAGAGTTACACACTGTACACCAAACACCTTGTTCCCCCTCAAATAAGATAGTGGAATATGGAAGCAGCCACTGACACAAAAATAAGTGATATCTTTATTTTATATCTCAAAAACTAATTAAATTTACAAGCAATAAACTCTATAGCTGGGGTTGTGCTGTTTCGTATATTTTCATTTCAAATACCATAATGGCGTACCTTTACTTATATGTAGTTAATAATAGGTATGTTCGGAAAATTATTTAATCTACGTGCAAACATTCTAGCCGAATGAGGATAACCTTGACAAAGATATTTTCAGAGAGGACTGAGGACACATTTTCATACATTCTGCCAACATAAAAATGTTGATAATTTATGTACACCTATCAAGGAGGGTGCATTAGAATAACATTCTCAGAACATAAAAATTAAGTTGTTGATATTGTGAAAACTAAAAAAAAGTTGAGAATTTTTTTTGTCAGTACAAAGATCTCCACACAAAACATAGTTGGTATGTCCCGAGGGCATGTAGGGGATAGAACTGCCATATATATGCAAATAACCGCAAAATACTTTTTTCTACAATGTAACACTAACAACTAATTTTCCCGCTACGTGGGACGACTATGGGTCTAAATCAGGGGTCGGCAAGTGGCGGACCGCGGTCCGGATCCGAACCGGGGAAGGTAGAAAACTGGACCGCCAAAAAAATCTTAATTATTTTGTAAGAACAAATACCTATCTATCTTATATTATTTTTAAGAGTAAAAATAAAGGTTTAAAACAAATAATGTGACTTTTTATGAGCTACGTTCCTTTTTGAGAAACCACAATTACCTGCGGTCCATTTAAAGTTTTTCTGTTTTTTTCTCCGGATCTCGATACAATTTTTCAAAAGTATCCGGACCCTTTTTTTCGCACTCATTTTAATATTTCATTTACTTTTTTACAAATTTAAACAAACACTACTGTACAGTCAGTCTATAAACGAACTAAATGGCATCCTGCAGGAGATCTTTACCTCACAACACACCAAACGAATTTCAATTGTGTGATACTTTTAAACCCGCTACGAGCTTTTCTCAGTATTTGCACCGTTAGATTAAACGCCGCCGACGACGCGGCTTGCATTGATGTACTTTGACGACAGACGTTAAATTCCTTTTCCAATTTTTATTACGTATTCACTATGTACTATTTTATTGTTTAATCTACTATTACCTGCATTTTTGCAAATTTACTAATATTTTTAGGTTAAGTGATCCAAATTTAATGTATAAGCTCGGCTAAAAAGTTGTAAGGCCAGGGACGGCGAATGTGAGGTGCGTTTGAATCCATAACGCTGTGAATTATTTGGCGCTGTTAACTATTTATTTTTGCAGTCGCGAGCGTTTGTTAGGATGTTTTGTTGGTTGTTTCTTTTTTAGTGTTAAAACGATTTTCTTTACAAGTTGAGTTTTTTATTATTACAAACGCCACAACCGTAACAAATTTTCTCCGATATAATAAATAATCATTTACCTGCTACCCCCTGACGTTTATGAGTTCACAATATTTACTACAGTTTATTTGCTTTTGGAAAAACATTGTCATAATTATGCAGTGTTTGCATATAAAAAATTATTTTTGCAAAAATATACGTTTTCCCTGTGTAACGCAACTGATCCGGGTTGTCTCGGCATTTCATCTTGGAGAGTTTTCGCACTGCACTTGCAGAGAGAGTTAGTTGCATCAAAGCATTGTATTTGTGTAGGTAATTATTCTTAATTACGGAAAATATGAACTCCAGTAACAGTACAATTACATAAATTAAATGTTTCTAAATATATATGAACTTTAAGTCTATTTTGGGTGTATTAGACTAATGGAATAGGAATGTAAAAAATGGTAGTTTACATTTTTATTGGTGCAAGAAACGTGATCCCTCAGTGATACCTATCCTAGAATGAAAATACTAAAAATAAATTCGAAATTGGCTATGAATTTGTTAGTGATTGCTTGTTATTTTTATTGTTGGTAGTTCACACAATTAAATGAGTGGAAAAAAACAAATTCTGCTCCTTGCATATAACAACTGCACCAACGGATAGGAACTAAACTAAAGTATTTCGAAATTAAACCAGGTAAATAATACTTTATTTATGCCCTTTACTGATTATATTAAAATTATTTTTACCTGTTATTTTATTAGGGCCGGCCCTATTTACAGTTCTTGCAAATTTACCGGGTTTTATTAGAGTTGGTGTCGATAATAGTTTATTGCAGGCAATAGGTGAACCAAAGAGCTTGAAACGAACTTTATAGCACAAATCGTCTTATTTGATTGGTGTAAAACGTGGCGGGGTTTTTAATTTCTTGAACATTCTCGTTTAATAGGTATATGTGGAGTCGTAAAATAGTATTCCAGGAAAATGTACATGACTTTTGTATATTGCGTGACGTCCGCCCTTTTTGCAGTACAAATATTTGTTTAATTCGATTGTGCAAAACAGACCCATCGTCTTAAATTTTTTAGGTACCTATAACTAAGGGCATTTAATTTCTGTCTAGGTATATTTACTGTGATGTGCTACAACGTTCTATGTGATAAATACGCCACCCGACAAATGTACAGTTACTGCCCGTCCTGGGCCCTGAACTGGGACTATAGAAAAAAGGGTATATTAGAAGAAATTCAGCATTACGGTGCAGATATCATCAGCCTGCAAGAAGTAGAAATGGAACAGTTTTACAATTTTTTTATGCCTGAACTGAAGGCTCAGGGCTACCATGGTATTTTCTCGCCAAAGTCTCGGGCGAAACACATGGTTGAGGCGGAGAGGAAGTACGTGGACGGTTGTGCGATATTCTATAGGACATCAAAGTACGTATAGTATGTAATGCACTCGTATCATTGGCAATTTGCCAACGTGCAGGTTTAGTAACTTTGAGTTAAGTGGAGCTGTCAAACATTGCGTTAGTGTCTGAAATATGTAGACCAGTTTTTGAAAAACGTATCGTCGTTAATTTCACACCTATTTTAAGTTTTTTTGTCGGATTTATGGTAAAACAAGCTTTATCATGTATTTTACCATGACTCTTGACAAGCTAAATAGTAATTTAAGTAATATAATCCTCTGGAAAGTTTAAAAACATTTACATTTGTTACAAAATTTGTGAAAAATAACCTTTCTAATTTCTTTTACAGATTTACATTAGTTAAAGAACATTTAGTAGAATTTAATCAATTGGCCATGGCGAATGCCGATGGCTTAGAACACATGTTAAATAGGGTAATGCCAAAGGACAATATTGGTTTGGCAGCGCTGCTACAAACTACCGAAAATGCCTGGGATAATGGTAAGTTTAAAAATTCTCTAAAATATCATCAATATTATTGTAATGGTGGTTCATCACGCGAAATTATCTTTTACCTTAAAAAGCATACATTCTTGGCGTATTCAAGTCTATTTTATATTTTACATTGTGGGTGGCCGAAATCACCGTTAAAATTATTTTTGTACTAGTATTTGGTCGGTCACATTACCGTTTAATAATAATCATCCAAAAAATCTAAACAATATAAAATTTTTAAAACTTGAATGTACAGACGCAATCAGTCATCTAGTTAATACGAATAATACAACTAATTTACAGTCTAAACGTTTCTTAATGGACTTTCTTAGGAAATTGGCATTTCCTCTGCGAATTAGGTATTCGATTTTTTCGTCCACGGGTGTACATATGAAAGCTTGCCTATTCTTACCTTAATTCAATACAAAATTGTTTCCTGAGAAAAAGAAACCCTCCTGTTAAAATTTGCTACTTTTGTCTGTTGCTATCAATATACTGTTATTTACCTCTGCTTTTTATATTTCACTAGCTAGTACCTACTACTTCGCTAGTATTACCCTTTATATGTATATATGACTAACCATCTATGAATACCCTATATATAATGTGTTATTACGAACTACCTTAGCATGTGCTTACTTCTAAAAAGTCCTTCTTTTAATAAAAAGTAATCAAGCTTGTTTAAAAATCTTTTAATTATTGTGATCTGTGTATAGTGGTACTCAAGCTTCAAAGCTATTCACTGTTGAAAAAATTTTGAAATAGGAAACATACATGCTTTTTCTATTAATAAATCGTTTAAGTAAGTCATTACAAACCTGAAAATATTATTTTGAAGAAACTTACTAGGATAATTTAATAAAAAACTCTTTGTTAATGCAATTTAAAAAGCAGCCATTTTCGCGCGCCGTTAAGTGACGTCAATCCAACAATCCTTCAATTAGGATCAAGGAGAAGGATCAAGGAGAGTTAGTCCACATTCTCTATTAAAAGTAGTGTTCTACGCCTATTACTACTCTTTTGGTTTTTAACCTTGTTCCTCGGTTTTTTGGAAGAAGATACAATTATTACTTTCCAGTGTAGACTCATAGAAAATAAGTGATTTATTAAACCCTACGTCAAAGATTCGATACATCCGTTGAATTTTTGTCTCACGAATTTACAGGAAAAGTAAAAAATAAAATTTTGATTGGGTTTGATGCACTGGAAAGTCATTGGTTTTTTTATAGCAAATAACTAAACAATAGCAGTGTTTAAGACCAAAGTGGTAGTAACAGGGCTGAATGCCGCTTTAAGTTCTATCGCCCTCATATTTTAGTGTTCCGTGAAACGGAATACTTATGGAATCACTTCGGTGTCCGCCCGTGTGTCTGTCACAGGCGATTTTCTCTGGAACTATTCGAAATTTTACAATTATAGACGTGAAGTATGAAAAGTTGAATTTTGATCCTGGGGGATAATTTCAGGGGGTAAATTGGGAAATGGAAAAAAAATTCATGGGCATCGTGTAGGGGGTCAAATGAAAGCTTATTGAAGCATGAATTCAACAGTATATATGATGTATTTTTTTGATTCTTTTTTTTAATGGCGAAACTCTTAAAAATTGCTATTCCCTACCCTACTCACCAAAAGGATCGCTCAGAAAAATCTGAAAAAAATCATGAGCATTGAGAATTTGGTGTAGATGGCGGGGAAATTATCAAAAAGTTGAATTTTGATTCTGGGGGTTCATTTCGGGGGGTAAATTGGGCATAGGCGATGTGATACGGCGTTAGTTCCTTTGGCGGCGGGTAGCGTGGCAGTTGGACGGATATCGGGCGGTGGAGGTTTGCTCAGGTTAAGTCGGAGGTTGATGGCACGGAACACTAATTGTGCAAATATAGCTTGCACATGACCGATTTTTTTTGTAAAGGAATTGTATTACTTACTGACCATGTTTTTATATAATTATTTAGCACCTCCCGACGCGCCCTTTATCGGCCAACCAATCCTGGTCTGCACAGCGCATATCCACTGGGATCCAGAATTTTGTGATGTAAAGCTTATCCAGACCATGATGTTAAGCAACGAGCTCAAGGGCATCCTAGAAGAATCTGCTCAAACACTTAGGGCCAACAATGTCAATATAACAGATCCTAGCAATATCCAGTTGGTAAGAAAACCCTTCAAGTATACACTAATTTTTAGAGCTTGTTGTACCGAAGATTTAATACGAATCTAAGATTATTTATATATCTTAACACAAAATAAAGCCCAGATTAGTGCAATTAACCAAAACTGCACTTGATAGCAACATAGTATATTATTTAGATACCTAATTAAATAGGATCTCAATAGGGGCTAAACAGCGTGTCGCAAAACTCTAGCGATACAATTTTACAAATGATTGTTTAGCCAACAACCAGAAAAAAATTCTATTAGCTTATGTCGGAGACTTTGTGAGATACAGGGTGATAAATTTTAATTGTACTCTGGTTTTTGTTTTAACATAGAGAGGTAAGTTGGAAGGAGAGAAGTATTTTCTGGCTCGAAAAAGAAAACCAAGCTTTTTAGCTGCCTATGTGGCTATTGAAATAATGTATTTGTGCCAGCTGAGATCATGTTCGAAAACGATGCCAACAAGACCGAACGTTTCTTTGGTCTGTATGGGTTGGCCATTCATGAGGATGGGGAAAATGTTGCCGGATTTTTTGCGTGGCAGGAAGCAATGCTGGGATTTGGAGGCGTTGAACTGAACAAGGTTTTAGCACCCCAGTATAAGATTAATTGAAAATCTTGGGGATCTATTGTCCAGCTCTTGGTTCGAGAGTTGCCTGGAAAAATGAACGATGGAATGATTTGTAAAACGGGAACATTCCTGTTTTTGATATCTTGGATTTTTTTAACACACTTTTATTAGCTTGACTTGTAAAAATTTCTTAATCATGCTAAAAAAAACGTAAAACGTAATTTAACCAAAATGTGTGGTACACTGTTAAATTCAGAATAAAAAATGGCTTCTAAAATTTCACATAAAAAAATCAGGACCGTATTTAAAAAATTTAAGATGATCGCTGCCCAATGACGAAACGACGAATAAAAAAATTGATAACGTAATGTTTAAGTTCATTAGAAGTTGCTAAAAAGAAGTTATATTAGTTTTGCCCTGCCTTTCATATTAACGCCAGGTTGGGTTTGAAGTTGAACTAAATATTCGAAAATTTAGTTTTTTTTAAACATCTCCAAAATGGGTAGCGCACTAAAAACTTAAAAATAATTATTTTCCTTTTATAGCTGTAAAAGCTAACAGAACACCGGGTGTGCATTGCATGCGGAAAGTGCAACTAACAAACTGCGCCTCCCTTTACTCCGCACACATACGTACCCTGATTTTCTGTTAGCAGATATAAAACATTTGGTCTTTAAATAGGTAATTTAATTTAAAAGCGTATGGCGCACTGTAGGTAGGTAACTACATTACATTTTGTTTATTATGCTTAGACCGCTATATAAGTGCGCCTCACTCTTTTAAATTTAATTACCGATTTAAAGAAAAAATGTTTTATGGCTGTACAGGTTAACAGAAAATCGGAGTAAAGGGAGGCGCAGTTTGTTAGTTGCTTTACTTTCCGCACGCTGCGCGCACTGCACACCCCGGTTGTCTGTTAACTTGTCCAGCTATAAAAGGAAAATACTTATTTTTAACTTTTTAGTGCGCTACCTATAAAAGCGTGTTTTTTAGTTTTTAAACTATAATTTATTGACATACTGTATTGTTTGAAAGAGATTTGTCAAAATATGATCTATAGCCAGGCTCAACTTTTAATATTGGCTTTTTAATCTCAGTGAATATGTTTACGAAATTAGGATCTTTGAAATGTGTAAAATAAATTAGAAAACCCAGAATTCAATTAAAATTTTATCACCCTGTATCTCGAAAACGAAACGTTTTCGGTCCTGTGTTAATAGGATCTTTTTTTCTTACTTTTGACCGGAGAATCACCTGCAAAATTTTGTCGGAGCAGTTTTGCAACTGCTGACCATTTATAATGATAATTCTTGTATTGCTAATTTGTGATCTGTATTTTCAGGTCCTGTGTGGAGATTTTAACTCGTTACCTGATTCAGGAGTAATAGAATTTTTAGGTACCGGCAGGGTGTCGCAAGATCACAAAGACTTCAAAACATTTAGCTATAAATCCTGCTTAGAGAAAACTCTCAGCTGTGATAAACCAAATGAATTTACGCATTCCTTCAAATTAGCATCTGCTTACAATGACGAAATTATGCCATATACAAATTATACGTAAGTATATTTATAAGGAAAATTGCTAATTTAGCATTTTTTGTTTGACCATTATTGACTAGAAGATTATAATTTCTCACATATGCTGGTACGTACTAGTGATGTGATGAATAGTAGTTTGGTCGAATAGCCAAGCACTGAATGTTTGGTTAATTCTCAACCGAATATTTAGTCATACCAATTAGTATGTCTTACACAATATGAATTCATATGGACACACATATGCCCATTTTTCTTTCAGAAGCCGCATACCAACTGCAATAACATCTTTAAACGTTTGACGGTTAAATATAATGTTTTTGTTTTGGCTACGGCGCGGCGGTATTTATGAGAAAGAAATTTGTGTTAATACAAAATTGAAATTGAAGTGAATGTAGATATAAATTTTTGTTCCTTGGAAGGCGAAGTAGGGTACCAAAGTTAAAAAGAAATACACTGAGTGGAGCAGCACTCAACATATAATTTTTTATGCTCTGGAAAACTCATAAATTTCTGTGATATGGTTTTTGCTAAATACTTTTGAAGGATAGCACCCATATATTATTACACCATCTAACGTTGACAGCTCCAGAAAAATCTACCAACTTCCCCAAGACATATAGTTTTGAAATTACATACATTGATTATTTGGTCTCATTATTGAGTGAGTCTATTTATTTTTCTAAAGAAACGTCTGTTACTGTTAAAATTACCTACATTCTTTTCGTTCCCATTGTTTTCAGATAAATATAATTGGTTATTTTGTTGCGCTTTTTGTGGTGTATGCTACGATGTTACCCCACACCTGACTCCATATAATGTGCCGTGTAATATTTGACAGTCTAACATATGTTCCTCTCGTGGTGTATGCTGCGCTGTTATCCCACACCTGACACCATGTAGAGTAGTGCAGCATTTGTCATTAGTGCGTAGTGCTACGGTGGAACCCACACCTGACACCATATAAAGTGGTGCAGCATTTGCGATGCGAACGTGTGTCCCTTTTTAGTGCTATGGTGTTGCCCACACCTGACACCATATAGTGTGGCACGTCGCATTTGCCGATCAAACGAATGTTTCGATTGGAACGGCGCGCGGCGTGCCATGTGAAATCCGCTTGTAATTACATAGTAGGCCAAGTTTGTTTACTGTTTACCACATACTATTTGGACTTGTCGTTCTGCGCTCAGGTGTTTTAAAACAGCAAGTTTACGGTTTTTCTTACTGGCATCATCTGATATTCGTCTGCGAGCATCTAGATAGAATTAATGACAAATGCTATCAGCTGTGATGTTTTGGTTTGAGGCTAGAAACGCAGCAGTTTTTTGCATTCTATTTTTTACGTTTAATCGTTTCAAAATTTTACACATATAATCAATAAATCATTTTTTCACGTGTATGACTCGATAAGTACCTTATGTCAAATTGTCAGAATTGACGTCTGTACAAAAGGATAAACTTCATTTTGACATGACACGCACGAAAAAATAACCAGTTTTTCTTTCCGCGTATTTTAAACCACCATCTAATAGCCGATTATTTTGTAAATCCACGTGATATATTGAAACAGTTTTAAAACACTAGAGAGAGCAGTAAAACAGCTTAGGTCGAATTATGTGACAGAAGTAATTAAATTTTAAGAACTTTCTTTTAAAATGTCGCGGAATCGGTATAGTTATATATATATATATATATATATATATATATATATATATATATATATATATATATATATATATATATATATATATATATATATATATATATATATTACATCTTAACTATACCTATATACTACTATACCGTTTTCAAATTATGGCTTATTTTCCAAAATAAACTTTCACTTTCAACACCCTGTATACAACTAGTATCATTTCGAAAAAACGTATATGACTTAATCGGTCTAGTTTGATGTCTAGTATCTCCAGTTGCTCTATGGCTCATTAGTTATGGGACACCCTGTGTATGTTAATCGCTTATAGATACTGCCGGTAAATTTTAAATCAATGTAGATTTACTCAGGTTTCTATTTGGAATAGAAATCTGAGGAAACTCTTGTCCTCGACCAAAATTTTCAAATATTACTTCTTGCGTTCCAGAAAGATCATTTTGATTTTATACCCACACCGCACTGATGTTTTATGACACATTATTCCCATGACCAAAACCGAATATTTTGTAGTGAAACCGAATATTCGGCCGAATACCGAGTAGTGAAGATGAGAAAATATGACTGAATACCCTATAATTATTCGGTCCCACCTCTAAAACTTATCAGACAGTTAATTTCTCTATTTCAGATTTGAATTTAAAGGTATAATAGACTACATATTCTATGCAAAAAATACAATGACACCTCTGGGACTGCTCGGTCCGATTTCGCAAGAGTGGATAACGCAAAACAAGGTCATCGGTTGTCCACACCCGCACGTCTACTCAGATCATTTTGCGCTGCTAGTTGAGCTTGAGATGGTACCTACGTTAACTGCGCCGATGAATGGAATTATTAGGTAGGTTTTGGAGCGAACGGGTTTTTGCATGGTTGCGCCATATAATAGTGATTTGATTGCTGCAACTACAAAGTATTGGTTCTTTTTCTGAAAAAGATCATTATGACTTGTATTCATATCTGTAAGACGTTTTTAGGATTTGTTTTTGAGGTTTTCAAACTATTAATGCTGGAAATTTGATTCTTTTTCCAAAGAATTAAAGCTGCGCTGATTCGATGGGTTTTATAACTGTGTAAGAGGCGTTTATT
The DNA here is from genome assembly GCA_963971165.1 of Philopedon plagiatum. Classification (NCBI taxonomy): domain Eukaryota; kingdom Metazoa; phylum Arthropoda; class Insecta; order Coleoptera; family Curculionidae; genus Philopedon; species Philopedon plagiatum. The sequence continues at coordinate 22,790,802 of OZ020191.1, read as the reverse complement.
GAATACCAGGCTGTTTTTGGAATTTTCTTTGCAATTGTGAACTTTTGGTGTTTGAATACAAAAAAGAAATTTAGAGTGAATTTTGTAACTGTGTGTGTAAAAGATATAGGTAGAAAGTTAAAAAAAAATCGAACACAAAAATGATTGAATGAGAAGGTTGTGATATATCTCAATAATTATAAGTTATGGTTAAAACTGTTCATCATTTTCAAAAAGTTGACTCAATTTCAAGTAAACTAAAAAAAACATTCTCATTTATCTGGAATAAAACCAAAGATAAAATCGTCGGAAGCTGTATGTTCGCGCCGACGTGACGGTACTGACAGTGCCAACCACGTATAGCGCTTTGACGAAATGCATTTAATAGCTGTATTATTAGGTTTTTTTCGAGTTTTACTTACTTAGTGAAAATATAAAATTGATTTATTTTAATTTAATTTCCTTTAAATGAATTATTTTCAACGTATCATTCTATATAAAAGGACAAAATGATACATTGAAAATAATTCATTTAAAGGAAATTAAATTAAAATAATCTTATATATATATATATATATATATATATATATATATATATATATATATTTATAGAAATTGTTTTCTTGGATCTTGTTTATATATTTTTTATAGATATATTTTCTTGGGATTTAAAGATCCTTAATAATTACTACTTTTAATGGTTTTAGGCTTTTATTAACGTTTCGGTCATTATTGTGACCTTCTTCAGAATGTGTGCTGAAAAACCGCTCTAATTAGTAACATCAGTTATAACAAAAACATATAATAGTATACCTGTGAACGAAAATATCTTGGGGAATGCACCCTCCCAGTCAAAGGTTAAAATTGACATATAGACACTGACACATCGGACGAAACAAATTAAAATAGACATTAAACAATTTTAAAATGACGTGCAGCATCAAAACTGCGTGGGAGGGTGCATTCCCCAAGATATTTTCGTTCACAGGTATACTATTATATGTTTTTGTTATAACTGATGTTACTAATTAGAGCGGTTTTTCAGCACACATTCTGAAGAAGGTCACAATAATGACCGAAACGTTAATAAAAGCCTAAAACCATTAAAAGTAGTAATTATTAAGGATCTTTAAATCCCAAGAAAATATATCTATAAAAAATATATATATATATATATATATATATATATATATCCTCGTATCTTTTACCATTTCGGAGATAGCAATAGTGGTATCACCTATTTTAGACACCCTGTATATATATATATATATATATATATATATATATATATATATATATATATATATATATATATACAGTGACCGGCAAAAAGTTGGACACATATGGGAAATTTCTTTATTATTGGAATATTGAAAAAACTTTTTATGCCGATTGTCTCTGCATGATGGGTAACCTAAAAATTCATTTTGACATTTGTTACGTGATTACTCGTTTGCCGGCAAAATTGAAAAAAATATATATTGTCATGGAAATCTGGTATTAGGTGACAAGATATTGAAAAAAGTTATTAGAATAAAGTGTTTAGATTTTAATTTTATACTCCTTGGCAAAGTCTGGAGCCAAAATTAAAAAAAAAATATTTTACATTTTTTGAAAAAAAATGTACAATATTAGTTTCATATTCCCATGAATTTAATAAAAATGTGTTAAATGATCGAAAACCAAGGTAATAACCTATTATCTCAACATTTTTGTTATTACTTAAAAGTTTTATTTGATAAAATTTAAAATTTAGCTTTTTTCCATGTACTTGGGTGTGGCCAGGCCCTGTATCTGGCAACCATATTTACCATTTATAGTTACTTCTGGAACAATATGCTTACGAAAGACCGTTTGCTCTAATTTTGAAGAAATTTTAACGTGTCTACCAAAATGGTTGCCAGATACAGGGCCTGGCCACACCCAAGTACATGGAAAAAAGCTAAATTTTAAATTTTATCAAATAAAACTTTTAAGTAATAACAAAAATGTTGAGATAATAGGTTATTACCTTGGTTTTCGATCATTTAACACATTTTTATTAAATTCATGGGAATATGAAACTAATATTGTACATTTTTTTGTCAAAAAATGTAAAATATTTTTTTTTTTAATTTTGGCTCCAGACTTTGCCAAGGAGTATAAAATTAAAATCTAAACACTTTTTTCTAATAACTTTTTTCAATATCTTGTCACCTAATACCAGTTTTCCATGACAATATATATTTTTTTCAATTTTGCCGGCAAACGAGTAATCACGTAACAAATGTCAAAATGAATTTTTAGGTTACCCATCATGCAGAGACAATCGGCATAAAAAGTTTTTTCAATATTCCAATAATAAAAATTTTTCCCATATGTGTCCAACTTTTTGCCGGTCACTGTATATATATACAGGGTGTCTAAAATAGGTGATACCACTATTGCTATCTCCGAAATGGTAAAAGATACGAGGTCGGTTAAATTAGAGAAAATGTGCCATTTCTAGTCCCTATTCATATTCCGTTTACGTAGTTGCCACATTCTCTGTAGTTTCTTATCTACAGGGGATTTTTAAAAAATAGTCAAAAATTTAATTCTTAAATATCTCGAAAACTATTATAGTTAGAAAAAAGTTGTTTTTACAAAAATCACACGATTTTTTACCTTCTCTAAAGTAACATTTTTGTTTTGTTTATACCATTTGTTTTTACTGAGTTACTGATACTAACTTGTTTTTTTCAAATACGGACCTGGATTTTTTGCTGCATTTTTTGAAAGAATACTTCATACCCTTTCCAACTATGTATCACTTGATTATGGTTTTCGACGTTTTGATCAGGAATATCAACATCATCAGGATTTTCTATCGATACGGACCTGGGATTTTCCATGTTAAGGCACAATTTCACAACCTATCCGCTGTGGTTTAAATTATTCAAATTAATTGTAAACTATGTTCATGATTACTAACCAGAACCCTCTGGTCATTAAAGTTTGTCAAATTGCACTTAAGCCAATGAGTTATTGAAAGCAAAAGTTTAGCAGACTCATCAGATATAATTAGCGGCCTTTATTAACAGCACCTAACTAGTGGTTAAGTTTACTACATATTTTAAAAGGCACCCGTGATGATACGTCTTTATTATTTACGTTTTTAATATTTTCGTATCCAAAAATCACCTTTCGGTTCAAAAGATAATAATAAATAATCATATTTTACCTAATGGTTTCATTTCTGCTGAAACTCATTCTGCTGGTACAGTTGAATTACTATTTACCGACATTGAAAACAAACCATATTATCTCAAATTAAAGACCTTTAACTATATTCTAGCATAAAACCATTGTCATATTTACTGGGTTCGGATTATAAGGAATTCGAATCTAAAATCCGTTTTCTGCTTTATTTTTTGACGTTGCGTTGAGTTATAACATATGGACGGGCGGACGAACAGGTTAATGGACGCGATTGGACTGACCACACGAAGCCAACGGCTCTAAGAATTTATTATTAGGATTTGTTATAATTAAAACTAAGCTTATGCTTTTTTCAGGCGTTGGACCAATTTTACAAACTTGAGGGTCCTGGTTAGTAATCATGATTATAATTAAAATTTACCAGTTAAAACAATTTAATCCATAGTTACTGATTCTGACTTAATTGTCGCCATAATAGGTAATGAAATGGCGCATTAACTTGAAAATGCCAGGTCCGTACTGGTAGAATATCCTGATGATGATACTATTCGTCACCAAAACGTCGAAAAACATAATCAAGTGATACACAGTTGTAAAGGGTATGAAGTATTCATTAAAAAAATGCAGCAAAAAATCCAGGTCCGTATTTGGAAAAAACAAGTTAGTATCAGTAACTCAGTAAAAACAAATGGTATAAACAAAGCAACAACGTTACTTTAGAGAAGGTAAAAAATCGTGTGATTTTTGTAAAAACAACTTTTTTCTAACTATAATAATTTTCGAGATATTTAAGAATTAAATTTTTGACTATTTTTACAAAATCCCCTGTAGATAAGAAACTACAGAGAATTTGGCAACTCCGTAAACGAAATATGAATAGGGACTAGAAATGGCACATTTTCTCTAATTTAACCGACCTCGTATCTTTTACCATTTCGGAGATAGCAATAGTGGTATCACCTATTTTAGACACCCTGTATATATATATATATATATATATATATATATATATATATATATATATATATATATATATATATATATATATATATATATATATATTCACTAAGTAAGTAAAACTCGAAAAAAACTTACACATAATACAGCTATTAACTGCATTTCGTCATGTTGGCACTGTCAACATCGTTGCGTTGGCTCGGAACATATAGGTTCCGACGATCATATCTTTGGTTTTATGCCAGATAAAAGATGTTTTTTTTTCATTTTGCTTGAAATTGAGTAAACTTTTTGAAAATGACAACCAGTTTTAACCATAACTTGTAATTATTGAGATATATCACAATATGCTAATTTCATAGATTTTTGTTCGAATTTTCAACCTTCTATTAACTATATGTTTTGAGCAGATGTAGGGAGAGAGGCAATTTTTTTTTGATTTGTAGATATATATCTTTAAAATTAGTTTATAAACCATCGTATTTGAATGTACCATTTAAGAGAGTCAAGCAAACCAAAAAGTATTTTTTTCATCTTTGTCAGGATTATCAAAACTGTTTAAAAATATTAAATATTTCCACCAAGACGATCTCGTTTCCACTGTTTCCAGGACTTGATAGAAGATTATACGCGTAATTTTGCTACTCTTTTTCATAAAATAAAGCCGCTTAACCTAAAAAAAAATAATAAAATCAAGTTTTCTTTTCAAACTATTGATCTAGAATTTTTTATTTTGAGCTTAAATTACTTAGGCCACACCACAAAATCTATAGAAAAATGGAAGTGGGTAGACCTTTGGGTTAGACGCAGTCGAGGCACACAGTGTCCTCTATCTTCTTTTTCCCCAACATTATTGTTCCCCTTATTCTTCCTACCTTACCTCTACTTTTATTTATAGCCCCATAAATTCATCTTAATATTCTCATTTTTGTCACATCTAAAATATCAATTCATGCATTCTCCCTTCGCTGATGCTACCGTCAGACAGCACATCGAAGACTATCTTCCATCCGGTGAAATCTAGATATTTAAGGTTTTTTACTTTATTAAGCTTTTCTTTGCCTTCTTACTTCTGCTCTTTTTTCTTCATTGAACTCCATGCACTCGGTTTTCTTTCTTTTAATTTTTGGTCCTCTATATTTAAGGGGTCTCCTCCAACTCTCCACTTTTCTTTCAAGTTCAGCCCACAATATTTCCTGTTGTGGAACTCTGCTCTAGGGATTTTTGATTTTTAACTATGAAATCGAACGTTTTATTATTACTTATTACTTTGCAAGAAAGTTTGAAAGCAAACCAATACTTCAGTAGATTTGCGGCGAAATAGCAATCAGCTTTCTGTATGCTATAGTATGTTAGGTGAAAGTATTTGTCGTCCCAATCACTCATATTTTAGTTTTTTTATTAGTATTTTTCGTGGAATGTTTTTCATGCTAGTGTTTGCTTACTTTATTAATTTTTATTTTTAGGACGAGAAACCAAGTGAAAAAAGGTAGTAATTTTCAAAATAGACAATATCATCCTCCTCAATTTGGCACGAACTTTCAGCAGCCAAGTAACTTTACGCCTTACATTATGCCTCCTAGACAAAATTTATAGGCTCTGACGCTGTGTACTATACATTAATAATAATTTTAATCCCATACTATACCGCATGACAGCTTTTTTGACCTTATTGAAAATAAATCTGTTAATATCATCTAACCCCGAATTGTAGTTAGATTTTTGCAATTTGAAGTAGATTAAGTAAGATTTAAGCTGTGATAAAGGAGAAGACTGCTTTGTAGTGATTATACCACTTTCCTGTGCAGATTCGTTTCGTAAGTTTCTATCTGTCTGTGGATGTTTTTATGTTGTATCATCACTCATAAACTTGAAAATACATTATTGCATTTCGAAACTGTTTTCGAGTAAATTCTGTATCTAATAATGGGTCTGATTCACTTAATTGAAGTAAACTATCATTTGTAATGGAATTTGTACAGTGACTAAAATTTATAAAATAATAAATGTAGAATTTTCACAGCTCCTAATGGAGAAATTTGGTAAAGTTTAAAAACCTTACAGTTCACAAATTTTCCAACGGAGTTCCAAACCTATTTAAATAATGTCCAAATGACGTATCCAATATAAAATGTGCCTAAGTTATATTTTATGGTTTCTGCGAAAAACGCGGTCTAACTTTTTTTTTGCGTCTGGAAATATGCATACGAATATGATGCTACCTTGTTTACTAAAGATACTTCATAGTTTTTGCAGCATCATACCACAGTACTTGTTGGATTTAACTACAGCAGCTCAGAGAAAAAACAATAAAGAAAAAACAGGCTTAGGTTTTCACTTAGGATTTCTAAATCTTTTTTATTTGCTTTTTTTATCTATTTTTTTTTATATTTTATGATTAATCTTAAAAACATTGGACTTAATTTTATTACATTTTTTTATATTTATTTTGTCATATTTCATGTAAAAAACTAATCTATGTATTAGCCGGAGAGGCAGCGACACAAATTATCATGATTTTACCAAAGCTGATTTTTATACAGTGCGCGTCTAAAGTCCCCCCCCCCCCTCCCTGTTAACTTAGTTGTTATATAAGGTACCAAAATTTTACTTTTCTAACATTTGTTAATCAAAAGTTAACAGGTGGGGTGGAGACTTTAGACGCGCACTGTATATATTGTAAATTGCTAATCAAGGAAACGACCGCCAGCTGTCGCATCCGCGGTGGAGCTAGCGTGGGTGGTGCCCTAAATGTCTATTAAAAATAAAAGTGAAACTTTTTATTTAGTTTTTTGCAATTGTCAAATAATAAAAAATCATAGTCAGCTATCTAATTTCCGGGGGAATATACGTCAAATGTACATATTTGTGCAAAAATTGTGAAACAGACCCATTAATATTTCTTTTTATTGGTTTTTATAATGATACAAAATTCATTTTTATACGTCTACATCAGAAATATACCCTTGAATAATGACAAAACTCCTTTTAGGTTTGGGTTAATTTTTCTAACATAATTTACTTACAGAAAATAATAATTCTTTTAGCTTAGAATGCAACACAAAATTAGAAAAGCTAACTGAAACTTGTAACTTTAAATTATAATAATAAATCTTCAATATCTTAAAGGCAAAGCTAAAAAGCTGAGGACAGAAAAACTTTTTGACTTTTGTTGATTTCCTAAAAATAAGTCTCTTGAAACCAAAGAAAGGGCAGATATTAATGGAAGATTGTTATATATATATATATATATATATATATATATATATATATATATATATATATATATATATATATATATATATATATATATATATATATATACCACTATTAATTTAATTATCTTTATTAAAGTTATAATAAATTAAAAACATAAGACATAATCGAACTGTATCTCAAAAACTAATCATTGTTGTGTCTTAGCTAAAATAATTGTAAAATCCTTTTCAAAAATATTTTAGATGTCTTCTTCTTATATACATTACCCTAATTGCATCATTGTGTAATTCCAATTCAGAGTTTCAATTTTAAAATTACAGGGTGTCCGAAAAGTCTTGGTATGGGAAAATATATTTGCTATTAGTAAAGATAGAGACACCAAATTTTAGATGTATCTTTATTTGGTTAATAAATTACTTTTTTTGTAATTTAACTTTTTTAACCCCCCCTTGAGGAGTGACCCTTGGGAATTGAGGTCAAAAATTTAAATGCAGCAATATGCCGTGTGGTACCTCATTTTAAAAGTCTTCAAAAAAGAAACATTTTACCGCAAACCCAATTGGTTAATGTTTTTAAATGGCAAGCCTATAAAAAATTAAAAATCGCGAAAAAAATTAAAATTTATTTCCCTTATACTTCAAAAGTTGTTCAAAATGACCGCGATGAACTTATTGGCAGTAATAAAGTCGATCTTGTAACTCACTTCTCAAATTTTCTGGAATGGCAGATGTTACTTGTTGGCAGAGTTCGATAATCGATTTTATTACTGCCAAGAAGTTCATGGTGGTCATTTTGAACAGCCTCTTAAGTAATACTTAACAGAAATAAGGGTACTTAAATTTTTTTTTTTTCATAATTTTTAATTTTTATAGGCTTGCCGTTTAAAAACGAATTAAGATACGGGTCTCGGGTTTACGATAAAATGGTTCTTTTTTGAAGACCTTTAACATGAGGTACCACATGGCATAGGGCTGCCTTTAAAACTTTTGACCTCGACTCACTAGCGTCACCCCTTAAGGCGGTTGAAAAAGTTAAATTACATTAAGAAAGTAGATATATTCACCAATAAAATTTGGTATCTCTATTTTTACTAATAGCAAAGATATTTGCCCATACTAAGACTTTTCGGACACCCTGTGTATGCTAAGAATTGTCACCGCACTTGACAAGTTTAGTATGGATTTTTCAATCTCTTATAAGCTTCCTAAATCCTTTTTTTAAATGTTTGACTGGAAAATAAGTTTGCCGAATCTTTATTGGTCATTAGAAATATTTATGTGCATTTCTACATGAAAACGGCATTATTAGTAACAAACCCTAATATTGTTAATATGAGTACGTCTAATTAATACCTAATAACTTTAATACCAATCTGATTTTCGTTAATATCTTTAAAAAATAATTAAAAATTTTTTCTTCTCAAAATCTGGTCAAGACTACACACCAAATTTGGAAACATAGCGAAGAAATTAAGATATTGAAGATTGTGTGTAAATATTAAAAGGCAGTGACCAGTTCCGGGTCAGTGATCTAAGTTGGGTCCCGGTAGCCATAACCCGTCGCGACACCGAGATCCTTAATTTTTAAAAAGGCTACTAGCGAAGCCGGGAACCAAAAGTAGTCCCGTCGCGGGGATCCTTCGTAATTTAGCTCTTTTTTAAATCACAAATGATCAAATTTCCCTCTGATCGAATATTTCCATTTGCTCTCTTCATAAAGATTAAAAAGACAAGAATAAAAACACCTTAATAAAACTTCACGACGCGGTGGATTGCAGCAGAGCGCTTAATAACTGTAAAAATGAACAACTGGTTTGCTCGGCTGCTGATCAGCATTATTTTTACACATCTTAGGCCAGTCAGTGGGGTACAAAACAAGGCCCCTTGGCTTACAAAAGGTGGGGTAGAAACGATTTTGATAGGTGTGGCCTAGGTCGGGACCTTGGTAAAAAATCAAAGTTTTCGACCTTGAGGAGGGGAGGCGCGAGCCGCCATCAAGACAAAATGCCTTACATTTTTTGTATTAACATTGTTTATCTAGGTCTAATATGTAACGAGTTACAGCGGCGGAAACATGAACATTTTTCCAAAATATAAAAGTCTCCATTTTTTTATTTAAAAAATATTTATTAAAGGTTTATTATTTTATATATTTCTGACCATTTAGTACATAATTATAATAATTTTGCAAACTTAAAATAAACTCATTTCCAGACCGCCATGAGTAAATGGCGCGTTCTTTATTGTGGTATCCCCAGTTGGCCTAAGCCACGATGTCAGTTTCGTGATCTTAAATGGCACTTGAGCCTCGCGGAGGGCCTTAGGCGGTGCGAGTCCTTTTTAACGGTCCGGGTTGGTTAATGTTGACTGCTTCGTTGTAGCCTTCGTCATCAATGCTATCTTCTAACTCACTTGTGCTCCTGACAGCCGTATTCATAGTCGTTATCCTGGCGAATCGCCAGCGACTCTCAACAAGCGCTTCGCCAGCGACGCGCCGTTGATGCCTAGGTATATCATAGTGAGCGATGCTCCGTCTATGAAATGCATTATCGGAATATGCAGAGGGACAAAAGCTGCCGAATCTCTGAAGAATGGCTATGAATACGAGTGTAAGAATCTGAGCTTCCATTGATAAAACGTCCTCCTCTTCTTCGTCCTCGTTCTCGATTCGAACCACTGAATGCACACACACTAGATCACTTCAACCCAGCTTTTCTACAACCACTTGCTCCACCGCATCCTTTCTTGCATTTTCATGAAATAAAAGTTAGTAAGGTCTCGTGTGCTGGTTTTTGTATCATTGTTATTGAAGTTTAAGGTACCAAGTTTCAAGCCCCAGTCTCCTGGACGTCCTAAACGTCCTAAACGTCTCGGACTTCATTCAAGGTTTCCTCTTCCATGTTACCACCATTCAAAGCAACGAGAAAGCGTGCTCCAGCGTTTGCGATATATTCTGGTTTGGCATCCTGATGTTTGAAGATGCCAATAATTGCATTAAGGTCTTACGCCACCCTGGCGCTCGGAAAAATAGGTATAAAAATATTTTTTTTTTTTTGAAGCAGTATATAAAAAAAATTTTATTTCACACATATACATAGTAGTTTTATGAACAATTTGCAATATTAACTGTTTAAAAAAATTTAAAATGGCGGAGATATAAGCCGATAAGTAGGACCCTCTTTTGAAAATCCTTGCTGATGGTATCGATTTCTCAGTTAGGCATTATCTGAAACGTAACAAAATATTTTTTTCTGATTTAAAAGGGTAAAGCTAAAATGGGACGTAGGGAACATTTTTTTATTTTTTTTTTGTGGAAATAACAGCTGTTTGAAAAAAGTTTGAAATTTGCATCGAAATTTTGAGTTTAAAAAATTCATAACTTTTGAACTAGACATCCAATCGAAAAAATCCTACGTCACATCATAGATAATATGATAAAGAAGAAGTGTTGTAAATTTGAGCCAAATCGGTTGAGTAGATCTTGAGATATCGTGTACACCGCTTTGAAAAAGTAGTTTCGAGAAAAACGCAAAAGAAAAAAGTACGACGTCAGCGTCTGAAAATCAAATATTTCTTTTAATTCTCTTCTGTCTGCGATACCTGGACCGTACATGGGATCTTCCAATGTTAACGTATAAACAATTTATCTAGCCAAAAAAAATTCGATTTTTTCAGGGTGGTGTAACCCCTTAAGTCCTTTGTTTTTTTGACAAGCGAACAAAATTTGGTTTTTCCTTGGTTGAAGACGGGCGATGTCGTGTCACAGCCACTAAATGCATGGAGAAACAGAATGTTCTCAGCTCCGTCTTTACGTCTCAAACTATTTGCGGAATATAGTCTTTCGGCAGTTTTGCGTCTCCCAGGTTTGCGAAGGTAGACGTTGCTTTTGGGTGATGCTATTGCTGTCAGCAGAACTAAAATATCGACGTCTTCGTCAACGACAAAAACAGCATAAAATGTTGAGCTCAATAAAATGGCTGTGCTAACAATCAGCACATTAGCATCTTCAGCATTTACGCCACCGGCGTTGTGTTGCATTTTGAAATAAATTTTGGTTTATAAAATATTACTGTGAGATGGAAATAGTCAAAAATACAGTGAACACTTGGTTCATACCTTGCATGAATAAAGAAAGGATGCGGTTTTCTCTATACTGTGAGCGTATCGAACGTGTTTATTTGTTGTTTGTTATAAAAACATCGTACCCCAGAGGTGTATTCGATTGACAAAAATTGGATCGATCCGAATCAGCTTATGAACTTTAAGGAAATACGTAATTAAATCAAGAATGGTAGTAGAAAGATAAAGTAGCATACAAGTGTCGTAACGTGATCCGACTCGATCCAATTTTTGTCAATCAAATACGATTTTAAGAGCTTTCTAACCCAAATTTATTATTATTTGGCAGGAAATAAAATATTTTACGGCTTTTATTAGTTTTAGGCCCGGTTTATCCAACTTCTTAATTCTTAATTCCTAACTCATAAGCAAGTTCACAATGTACTATTAAGTGACACTGATTACCCACTTTCTTAATTCTTTATTCTTTATCCTTAATTTTTAAGAACGACCTTGAAAGTTGCCAATTTTTAACTTTTACGAATTACGAATAAAGAATTAAGGAAATATTAAATGCGCATGCGGCTTGTTCAGCTGTTTTAGACAGATCTTGACAAATGACATTGTTATCCGGGTTAATTTGACGTTTGGTGATGGACGACAGTCTTCATGATTTTTGTATTTAATTTTAATATTGAATTTAACTATTTATAACACAAATAAACAAGTTTTGTTTATATTTCCTATGTCAATTTTGACATGTATTGTCCAACTGTCAAGAGCTGAAAAAAGAAGAATTGGAAAAAGAAGAGATAAAAATTAAGAATAAAGAAACTGGATAAACCTGATCTAATAACTCACTCAAATTTTACGAAATGCTTAAGAATTAAGAATTAAGGACTAAAAATTACGAAGTTGGGTAACCCAGGCCTTAGTAAGTCTTGCGAGTTTCTAATTTATTATTTATACAAAAATACAAGGTAAAATAAGATGTGGCCAATATGTTTACAAATTGTGTTTGCAGTGTCGCTTAGACTGGTTTGTTTTGGCTTCGAAGCATGTTAACTCATTCCGTATCCATTCTTTAATTCATCCAACATACGCAGTTTTCCAAGAAAAATGTCCAAATTGCCGCCGCTGTAACTCAATACGTAATAGACTAACAAAAAAAATGTTTACACAAAAAATGCAAGGAATTTAATTTCCTTGAAGTTTGTATATAAACTTTTTTGCTGTAGGATCAACCGTTAAGATTATATTTAAAACAAATTTTTTTGGTACTTTAAATCCAAGATGGCGCTTCCCACACCCCCCCCCCCCCCCCCAGGTCGAACATTTGAATTTTTCGTTTGGGTCCCGACCTAAGCAACATATATAAAAATCGTTTCTACCCCACCTCCTGCAGGGCAAAAATCCCTACTGACTGGTTATCTGCGCCAAGACCACTTTTAGTTCCCGGCCGTCGCGCGTCGGTAACAGTATGTATTAAAACATTAGGATCCCTGAGTCGGTACCGCAGTTACTGTCATGTTAGAATGATTATCCATCAGAACATGAATAATTTGGATTGATCGGGGAATATGTCTTACTTTTCAGGTAGCAACCGGCGGTGTGACACTAGAAAATAGCCATTGTCGCCTTTGCATCGCTGTACCTGTTGGATGAGACTCTGTCACACCACATACCATCAGACGGAACTTTTGTCGCGATTAAAATTATTAATTCAGTCGCCCCGTGTACATTTCGAATGTACAGATATAAATGTATTCGTAAATTTTTAATATAAAGAAACAAAAAATAAAATTGGTACCTGACGGCCTCACTCTAAATATTAATTAAAATTCAAAATCTACATAATACTAATCAAAGATTTTTTTGTAACAATCAATTTACTGTATAAAGTATGAATAGGAGACTCACGCACATTCATCGTTATGTTTAATCATCTCTATTTGAGGCTTCTGTGATTTTTAACTTTTAATTTATTTGTATTTTTTTAGATTATATACACTGTTGGGTATTAACCTAATAGAAAATAACTAAGCCATGAACTATAACACACAATACAACGAAAAATGACTTTTGTTGCCTTTGAACGTTTGTTTGGGTTTCTTTGTTTCTAATTTATACAGGGTGTATTAAACAGATTGGGCCAGGCAGTATCTCAGAAACGGTAAGTTTATATTAGATATTTTGTAACAATTACAACGACCATTTTTTAAACATTTATTTTTCTCTATTTTTACTAACTATTTTGTTAAGTTTTGTATTTCTAAGCGAACCTATATATTTCAACATACTTCAACTGTAAGCCCTTCTCTATTTCAACAATTTTGTTATTTTCTTGATATGTTTAGGTCAGTTTATAACACCCTGTTTGTTAAAGTAGCTCGTACTTCATTTCAACTTGAATTATTGGCGTCAACTTAGCTGCCACGTCACTTAACACGCTTTTTACATTCTTCTTTTAAACAATGACAACTTTATTTGACGATACTCTACAAATTTGTTAAAATAGTTATATTTTAATGTAGAACATGATTCCAAGACCTTCTTTATTTAATTTACTAGAATATTTTATTTTAATTACAAATAATTACTTGCGTAGTATCGGAAATTATTTGGAAATCACGATGAATTAATGATAATGTAGTTTTTCTACAATATTATTTTTAGTTTGGTAAAAAGACATTACAGCACTAGTGTGGTAATGTTCACATTGCACCAGTAATGCTGTAATAAGAAGATTTTACACAGTAGCTATTTTTATATCTTCAATTTTTGAATGTGACTAATATTAAACAAAGTATGAAAAATACTTAAAATCCAAATTTTTAAAACAGAAGAATGAAAGAGCATAAACAAGCAGGAGCCTTATTAACCTGTTAAAATTGGTGTCTCTTTGACGGTAATTTTTGTATTCTTTTATAAAATTAATGATTTTTCCGCTTGCCATTAAAGGCGAACTAGATGATGTTTAAAAATTTTAATTAAAAAAAAAAGACAGAAAGTAGATAAATAGTGATTTACGTACTTTAGAATAAAGTTTAAAAGGCTAAACATTGAATCTCTGATTAAAATATATACAGAAAAACGTTGTGTGTTATAATTCATAGTGGTTTTCTTAATAGCATAAATGCTTGAAAGTCTGAGGTTTACATTTCATATAGAGGATTAAATTAAAAAGTTAAATAGGTATGTATAATCTAGGGCGTTGGTTTAATTTCATTATTTAAATTATAATCGACACTAATTAATTGTGCTAATTGTTATAATTACTTTTGTCGAGGCATTTACGTCAAATTATTGTAATGAGTTAAACTACCCCCTTAATGTAATTTTACAGCTGAAGTTTCTTTAGTCCATTACATTGACTTTTAGTTGAATAATTTATAATGTATAAATGGGGAAAATTCTTAAGCCTGGTACTAAGCAAACGTAATAAAAACGCAGCGTGTCTTTTTTTGCGTCGAATTTCTGAACAAGCAACGCACACTATCAGGCATACTTCAATGCACCAACAAGTAAGACCACTCCACCTGGGTGTCGCGATATTACGGTATTATTTGTCTCGTCAGTTACCAAGCGACCTAGCGTCTGTTCAAAGTAAAATTTGTGAGCGCACAGTGTGTCGATCAGATCAAGCTAGCTGGACAAAATTATTTATTGCAATTATCTGCTTCTAACGCCTTTATTAAATACTGTTACGAAGATTTTTTGACTCATAAGGTAAAGCTACCAAAATATAAGAAGTTTTATAAAAAAAATGCGTTCATTAAGAAATATAAATTAGAAATGAAAGTAAAACAAAAACAAATCAATACAAATCTTACATGCCTATGCAATAAACCTCATTATGGTTACAAGAACTTACCCTAAACATGCATACAGGGTGTCCGAGAAAATTCTTAGTATGGGCAAATATCTTTAGTATTAGTAAAGATGGAGACACCAAATTTTAGGTGTATCTTATTGGTTAATAAATCTTTTTATGTAATTTAACTTTTTCAACCCCCTAGGGAGTTGAGGTCAAAAATTTTAAATGCAACCCTATGCCGTGCGGTACCTAATTTTAAAGGTCTTCAAAAAAGATACATTGTACAGCAAATCCGAGGTCCGTATCTTAATTCGTTTTTACATGACCAGCCTTTAAAAATGAAAAATCGTAAAAAAATTGAAATACCTATATTTCTCTTATTACTTTAAAACTGGTTCAAAATGCCTTGGCAGTAATAAAGTCGATTTTGGAACTCATTTCTTACATTTTAAGAATGGCAGGTGTTACTTCTTGGCAGAGTTTCAAAATCAACTTTATTACTGACAAGAAGTTCATGGCAGTCATTTTGAACAACTTTTAAGGTAATAAGAGAAATAAAGGTACTTAAATTTTAACGTTTTTTTTTACGATTTTTAATTTTTATTACCTTGCCATTTAAAAACGAATTAAGGTGCGGACCTCAGGTTTGCGGTTATGTTTCTTTTCTGAAGACCGTTAAAATATGGTGCCACACGGCATAGGGTGGCATTTTAAATTTTTGACCTCAACTCCCTAGCGTCACCCCTCAAGGGGGTTGAAAAAGTTAAATTACATAAAAAAGATCCTATAAGATATACTTAATGTTTGGAGTCTGTATCTTTACTAGTAGCAAAAAT
This sequence comes from Philopedon plagiatum, assembly GCA_963971165.1. NCBI lineage: Eukaryota > Metazoa > Arthropoda > Insecta > Coleoptera > Curculionidae > Philopedon > Philopedon plagiatum. The sequence goes on along the minus strand of OZ020191.1, from coordinate 22,774,756 downwards.
ATTTGCCCGTACTAAGACTTTTCGGATACCCTACATATTTAACCTAAGTATAATTCCAGGAACTTACGCTGCCTAACTAATAACATAACTAAACATTTAACATACACGTAATTATATAGAATTCTTAGGCAGAAAGCGCTTGCGGATCTTTCCAGAATACGTCCATTTTTCGGACAGTTTGTCAGAAAAAATATTTTTGTTGCCCTCTGTGAAGCCTCAGTGATACTCGAGAAATCATGCTTTGACTCCAAAAACTTGTACAACATACTGTTTCAGTCTTCTTTTGAATGTTTAGGCCATTCGTCAAAAAACTCTATTTTCGGAATAGAGTATACGTAGTATGAAAATTTTAAAAAAAATAGTTGTACAAAAGTGTGCAACAAAAGTTTTCGTCGTTTAAAAGTAGAGGGTCGCAGCTATCACATAAATAAGTTGTAGCCCGGGAACACGTGGGGACATATAGTTTCTACTAACCAAGAGTAAAAATGGAGAAAAAAGTCAATAAATACAAACATCGTGATATTTTCCAAATTACTGGGATAGTGATTTATTTATGATTTTAGCAAAATAGGAAAGTACTTCCTTTAACTTGAATATCCATCACTAAAATATAATATATCACTACTAGAAGCACTGAAATATCTTATCATAGGAATAGCAAAATTGAGAATAATTGCCAACGCACATACATTTTCATTTATATATGTGTATTATTGTGTATTGACCTTAATAACCCATCATTAGAACATGTTTGCCCAAAACATTTCTTGGAATTGTATACCTGGAGGTGTTGTTTGTTACTTTAAAAAATCATTTCCGAGAAATTCGTTGAATGACTTTTGTCAAGCTAGCTTGTTATGATCGACAGATCACACACACGCTAGCATCAGACGCGCGCATCAGACGCGTATAGGAAATCCCACCTTAAACAAATGAGGTTTTCTGTCCCTGCGTGTGATTTGTCTACTTGCTACCGGGTGGCGCTTCACCCTATTCAGAGGAATTTTTAGCAGGGTAAAACTATCGATGGTGATAGTTTTTATAGAAATATCGATACGGAATAGTTTTACGTCTCTAGTCTCTTGCCGTCCACATATGCCCATTCGATTCCCGAGCCGGCGGTTATGTGTTGCGGGGACAGTTATACAGTTCTAGTTATTGCCCTTCAGCAAGAGTTACCGAGTTACCGTCATTCAAAACAAGACCCTCTCCTCAACCTCTTAAGTGAGTTTTTGCTATTGTGTTGCATTCTGACAGAAAGCACGGCACAAAGTACGGTGCGTTTTTCACGCTACTGCTGCTTCCAGGCTAAGATAAACGCAATTTATTAACTTTAGATTTGGATTTATTCACCGCAAAATCAATGTAAAAGCATTTCGGAAATTTCAGTATTACAAATTATGCAATTTGTTTTAATCATTCAATAGAAATAGCTTTTCATCTTAGTAGTACGTATTATATCTTAGTTAATCATGTTAAGTGATAATTTGTGATTAGAAAGGCCATTTCTATTTTGTATTTTTGTAATTTTACAGTCCTTTTTATTTCTGGTCAATTTTAGACTTAAAAAGTATTTTTACATAAATTAACCTGCTAATACGCATTGATAATTATTTTTATACAGGTTAGACAATTCTTTTCAAAAGGTATGTATATTTAAAACTTTTTATACTAAAATTAGAAATGAGTTATTGCTGCTTTAGGAGTAGGCGTTGCACACAGATAAGTGTCATTGACATTCACTTATTTATAAATTTAATTAGCCAACATCTGTCTTGAAAAATTGTATTGGAATATTTTTCTCCATCTTTATTTGAAGGTTTTTTTAGCTTGTGTCTGTTATCTAATAAAAACTACATTGGAATGACGTTAAACATAACGTTCTAATAAAATCACTTCGTATTTTTCCCATTCTTTCACTCCTTGTGTATCTTAATTTAATTTTGGAAATCTCACATTAGGTTTTGTTTATGCTCCAGTTGTTACTACCTTTCACACGATTTTCCGAAAAGTCTAAATCAAAATTTTTAAGAAAATTATACTTTTAAAAATGGTGACAAAAGGTACAATATTTAAATATAGAGGCCTTAGTAATAGTGTAATAGCAAAATTAAATGTTTTTCTTCTGTTCTTGTTCTAACAATTCATTAGTAAAAAAACTTAAGGGCCGTACGCCAAAATTTTATAATTTTGTGCTTTATAATGTAGTGATTTCCCTGTAATATAATTACAGAGAAATCACTAAAATTCATTAGACCAGTGAAGGTCACAATACTTTTAATCTGTTGTTTAATTTTATGTGTAAGTGAATATTAATGTACTTGATTTTTATTAAGTTATTTCTATGTCATTAGTGCAATATGACTTTCGTTGTAGGCCGCCTATTGAGTAAGGGTGTTGGGTTAATTTTTGTAATGTTTCTGAACTTCTTAAATAATTGTATAATTACTTAAAATAAGAGAAAATAATTTAAATATCTCGATCCGGAAAGTAAATGTATTTTTTTACCTTAAAGTTTTTTTAAGTATCAGAAAGATTTAATTTAAATTTTATCACATTTTAAACAGTCAAATTTTTCTGTTGTACATTTATGAGCATAACTATCGCAGTCCTAGTAAAAATCCGACCCAACATTCTTATGAAATCTGTTTTGGGCCCTAAGGTATTTGTTGTTGAACAGTTAAAATATATCATGATCCTGTGATTAGTACAGTTTACTACCGTTATCAGTGGCATACTCTATAAAGTGGCATATATTATTCAGGTGTTGAAAATATCACCTTTTACACTAGTGTGGCGCTTTATACGGGTCTAGAAGATGTGTGTTTTATACACTGTACCTTTTTACAACTGCATCTGCTGACGAGGAAAAATCTGTGAAAAATCTAAAATATCGTTAAAATTTGACTTTTTTACACAGTATGAAAAATTTTAAAACAATATTGGTAAATCGTCTTTTAGACATTTCGTGGCAGTTGTACAAAAACAGTTTTTTCGAATCAGGACATGTCATTTACTGCAGATATTTTATGTTTAGGTTGTGACCACTGAAATAAAAAATGTTAAAATAGGCGGTTCAACATTTTTATTTGACAGGTATGTTTTTAGCATAATTATTTTATTTAAATTAGACGAGGCCCAAATTCATTTAAGAGTTGTTTTTAAAAGTTTTAATTTGTGTTAATTATATTATACCTACCTAATTTTTAGCCATAGACAGGCGAAAGCCCGATTTTTAACTGTATATAGAGTTTGGCCTTTGGTCCACCTAAGCGATCCCATTAAATTTGGAAAGGTATTCTAGATTTAATGGCGATACGATAAATCGCGAGCAATTGGCCATTTACGTGTATTGCGATTTATTGTCGATACTTCGGTCGCAGTCGCCTTGATGGACAAACAATGTATTGTTTCAAATGTGTTTGCCGGCGATTATTCGTATCGCTTAGGTGAACGAACGGCCTTGGACGCCCTAATGCCAATTCTAGCCCTTAATAATAGTTTTATTAAGAAGTTTTATAACAGAATAATTATCATTTATCGCAAGAAATCAAAAATATAAAAAATTCAAATTCGCGTGAAAAATTCTGAGTTACAAAATTAAAACTTTTTTAAGTAAAAGAGTTTCAAGCTCCAACCCCTTATCTTATCTTGAAAACACTATCTACTTGACTTTGTTAAAAGACTTTAAATTACCAGTTACATTTAAAAGTAGTTGTCGAAAGGGGCTTCAAGCTAGGGATTTCAATCCCAGGATCGCATAATTCTGGGATTGTTTCTATGTTGGCCCGTGGTTTCCAAGCCCGGGATTGTGATCCCCACTTTAAGCCTTCTAAAGCGCTGAAAGTGCTTGACTCTTAAAAAGAGCTTTCAGCCCTCAAGTAATAGCTTACAACAGCAGACGCTTTTGGTATTTGCTTTTGATCGTTAACGTTAACTGCAGATATAAAAATCCCATTTTCCCTTTTCTGGGAATAGTTGTTCAGTATTTCGCTAACTCTACAAAATATTGTCAAAATGCTCAAAAAATATTCCTGGAATTACAAATTCCCAACCAACAAGGATAGATTTTATTATTCAAAGTTATGCAAATGATTCTTCTTGGTCTTACCTGTTAGTGCCTATGCTGCTACCGAGGTATACTCCAACTAACAACCAACCCTAATAGCCGCATAATTTTTCGAGTTTGAACTAGGTAATTTAAAAGTGCTTGCAAGTCCCGAAAGGACTTTCGAGCACTTTAAAGGGGCTTAAAGCATTTTAAAAGTGCTTAAAGCACTTTAAAAGAACTTGAAGCGCTTTGACAGGGCTTGCAGGTCGTTTTTTCAGTCACCAGTTACCAAGCACTAAAATAATTTAATTATAACCCCCAATTACATGTTTTAACAAACGACTTGGAGCACGGTGCTTGCAAGTACTGAGAGGGCTTCAAACACCTAAAGAGTTTGCAATTATCAAATTACTTTTTACAATGGCAATTGTGGCGCTAGTTAGTCTCTATTGATCGCTTCTAGTCTGAACAAATTTTAATTTTATTCGTTAAAGGTATATCTCCGTTTTGAAATATAAAATTATTTTAACCCCTTTATATTCGTTGAGAAGAAAATCATACAGTAACTCACAGTTTAAATGACAAAACCGTAAGAAAGTCCTTTAAGATGCATCTAGGCTTCGAATTAAGCTGTACGATTTTTTTTGTCCACAGTTGAACAGTCGTACAAAAAATCGAATAATGATTCATAGTCTAAACATATCTTAATGGGCTTTCTTAAGGAATTAACTTTTAGGCTGTGAATTATATGTACGATTTTTTGTGCTACCTTTATGTACTTTTTTTTTAGCGTACTACTTTAATTTTAAGGTCAGGTTGGCATTGCGACGTTTTACTCAATTTTATGCAAATGCAGCTCTTTTAATTAGATTTTATGTGTTCATTTTTTCTCAAAGATTGTATATATATAGTTAGGTTTTAAAACTGCTAGAATTTTATTTTATTTTAAAGTAGCTAAAATTTGGATTTTGCTTTAGGAAACTTAATATTTCGTTTTTTATTTCAGTTTTATTTAGGGATAAACTGTGATACTGTGATATGTGCTTTTTATTTTATATTTTTCGTCTTGGTTTTCTTTTAATGGACTTTTTACTGCCTCGGAAATTTGTACTATAGAAAAGAACCTTTAGCGAATATTAGGTTTCTGGCATTAAAATCCAAATATGGGCCTAAAGCTAAACCTCTGCTTTTTGGTGTTTATGAGATTTTATAGTTGTTTCTCTCTTCTCCGTTAGGTACTTAAATTGTTAGGAAAATTATTATAATATTGTCACAACACCAGCATTTATGAGCTTTAGGGCATTTAACTACTCTTTGGCAAGTCTCTGGGAGCCAGGTAAAGCACATAATTTTTATAGAAAACATTGCTAGGACGCTATGTGTGGCTCTATAACTGCCTCCCAAGTTTCTTACCTCCTAGTAATTTCTTAGTGACTAGTAATAAATTGAAATTGGCTGGCTAAGAAGAGATTATTAGGATCAGTTTAAATGTAAGGGAAACTTGGCTTAGGATTAGGTTTACAAGCCCTAAGACGTTCGGAATGTATGCTGAGAATGATCTATTTCATCGCAACAATATTTGTGTTAATCTGTGATATATACGTTGGTGCGCTGGTAAAAATAGATAATCTAGCCTAGATTTTCCCATTTAAATATGTTACTGATACGTACGATATATTTTCTATTTTCGCTGAATTTTCTCAAGACAGAAACAAGGCTCGAACCTTTAAAGTAAGGGTAAGCTAAACTTGTAGTATCCGGTCCATACGAATTCCCCCGCAGAACCTTTTTAAATCACGAATTCCACCGAAAATATTTTATCTATCTGAGCACCTGAGCAATCTATCGAATTCCTCCGCAAAATTTTAAATCGTGTTGCTACCTATGTTATCTTTCTAATTTTAAATAAAACTCCTAGAAAGCTTGTATACATATATATTTTATATACCCTAAGTAATATATCAATTATGTGCTTATTTTAAATCGAAATCTCAATGGAATAATTATAATTAAGTAGTACTAAATAACAAAAAGTGTGCTTAAAGAACATTTTTTTTAGAAATTATTGTATTTAAATGATACACATTTAACAAAATCAAATGTGGAAATTGGCCCCATTCGACCCCCCCCCCCCCCGTGTTCGATCTTACTGCGTTTTAAAGTTTCTTGCTGTCGAAAATTTAATAGAAAAGATTCGTGATGATCTCACAATGAAAACGCTATTAAAAAATAACTAAAACTTCGTTTTCGATGTATTTTTCCTCAACTTTTCTATGGTGTAATTTTTTTCAAAATTCCGCTTCCTTAACCCCAAAAAAACACTAAACTTTTAGGTAAATTTTATTGGAAGAATACAAATTACTATTAGAACCTCGACGTGATTAATTTTTTAAAGTTCATTATTGGAAATTTAAATAAAAATCTAAATTCATATTGGCGACTGAGGGGTAAGGTATATCCAGTTGGATGGAGAGAGTGTGTGTGTATTATATTACACGGCACTGGTTTACACCAACTGGCCAGAGTTGGATGAAGAATATGCTATATGTCATTAAACCATTCAAATGACACCTTCGTCTTTACAATATCTGTCAAAATCAAGAGAAATAAATTTTGTGTTTTAGGTAACGTGACTAGAAATCTCCTGATTAGAAACCCTGCTAAGTTTAGATTATGCGCGACATGGGGAAGAAATTTTAAAAAAATAAGCAGTCCGTAATTGTAACATGGACAATGTTGAGACCTGGTTCTATAAGGCCAGCTTAAATTTAGTTTAGCTGATCCTCCACTGGTGGTTGAAGTTTCCCATTTGAACTACATTGCTATCAAACTAAATGGGATTTGACAGCAATATATTTTATGTGAGGAGTTTAAATACCAGCAAATGTTTAACTGGACCAAGTTTAAACAAGCCTTGTACAACCGACTAAAATTTCTATTTTCTTTTTAACAATTTAACTAACTCACAGTATACTAATAGTGAAACTTTTTGATCTGTCTCAACTAAATTCCTCTTGAGACATTGATATTCTTAGTTAAAATCAAATTTAAACAATTCTGCAAGTTGACTTTGATGCTGTTTAAACGTCTTTACGATAAAATGTTTGTTTATTGGTGATTATCTTTGTTGAGCTATACTTAATTGTTGTTTATTACTGTACTGACGTCAAGGTATATTTTACAGATTAACGTGGACACTCACAGTATGCCTTCCTTACTACGAATTTAGAAGTTGTTTAAATTTTCTTCAGGAAGTATAAAAAGTACAAAATATTATTAAGAATGACATCTTAGGTCATATTAGAGAGGCTACAGGAAGACCGGAACTATTTATTAAAATTCAAAGCCCTTCATAATCAATAATCGTTATTGATTTTTGCAGAAATATTGTTGCATGTATAAATGTTGTTACATGAAGAACATTTTTGGTATATGGGGCGAATAGCCTCAGAAGTTCCAGCGCGGCGCGCGAGCCTGAAAGCACGCCATTTTAAACCCATGATGTCACAATGAAAACGCTATTAAAAAATAACTAAAACATCGTTTTCGATGTATTTTTCCTCAGCTTTTCGATGGTGTAATTTTTTTCAAAATTCCGCTTAACCCCAAAAAAACACTAAACGTGCTGCATCTCGGAAAACGCCTTTTTTATCTTTTTTTAATACACTAGATCGAAACATCAGGATTTTTTACGTCGAGAAAACTACATATTTTCCAGAGAAGCCTTTTTTTTGTTTACGAGGAATCAATCGAACAACAGATTACAACCACAGAGCCTGACCCACGCGTCGCACAGGGGTCATTTTATCTATTTTAGCAATTAATAAATAAAAAAAAAATGGTAAAAATCCGACATAAACTGAACTATTTTAACAAGAACATACTAGTTTACCACTCGCGTTAAGTTGTAGTTGTACCACAAATAATCTTCATTTACTCCAGTCAAGGCACTTTTGCCTCGTATGTTTGACGTGCTTTGGCATTATATTTTCATGTGTTGCGCTGGCTACGTTTTAGGTGAAGTATTTCAGTTTGAGGTAAGAACTATAATTATTACCTACCGTATTTTTGAAAATTTGCTGAACTTGCAGATTTTTTGTAAATAACTAATCAAAAGGCATGCTTACAGTTTTCAGATTTCCACAGATTTTGTGTTTTTAGGTTTTTTAAATATTAAAATTAAAACTAAATAATATGAGTTTTTATAAGCCACGTTCCTTTCTTAGAAACAAAAATTACCTGATGTCCATTTGACGTTTTTCTATTTTTTCCTGGACCTCCATAAAGGTTTTCAAAAGTATCCGGATCCCAATGGAAATTACTTGCCGACCACTGCTTTAGAACGTAAAATGCGGCCGTATTTTCATAGGTCGCGACGTATCATCTATCAGTTCTCTTCTCGTAAATATAATATATATATTATATATATATATATATATATATATATATATATATATATATATATATATATATATATATATATATATATATATATATATATATAGATATATATATTACCTCCCAATTAATGTAAAGCCTAAAACTAATAACGGTAATAAAAATTATAGGACTTACCTCATACTAAAATACTTTACACAAAACGTAGCGAGCGCAACACAAAAATATAATGCCAATGCACGTCAAACATACGAGGCAAAAGTGACTTGACTGGAGTAAATGCAGATTATTTGTGATACAGCTACAACTTAATGTAAGCGATACGGAGAGAAATATTTTTGATTATTGTAATCTAGTCTGTTCTTGTTAAAATGGTCTAGTTTATTTAGGATTTTTCATTAACTTTTTTTTTAATTATTAATTGCTAGAATAGATAAAATGACCTCTGTACTAGCGTATTAAAAAAACATAGAAATGGCGTGTTTCAAGATATAGTGTTTTTTTGAGGTTAAGGAAGCGGAATTTTAAAAAATAAATTACATCTTCGGAAAGCTGAGGAAAAAATATATTGAATAAAATGTTTCAGTTATTTTTTTAATGGCATTTTCATTGCGATATCATGAGTTTTAAATGGCATATTTTCAGGCTCGCGCGTCGCACTGGGATATCTGAGGCGATTCGCCCAACATATATGAGTTTGTTCGGTTGTGTTGTATGAAACTGCACTACCATAAACTATTTTTTATTCGTAGAGGACAGAAAAAAATCAAAGTAGGTTAGTGCAGTTTTGTGCAACACAAATAAATAAACCTTTCGTTCGCCTGCTCTTTTTGCTCTATGAAATTATTTCAGGATATTTCGATTACTTTATTGGAATAATTGCAATTAGAACAGCTCTAAACAGGTGCAAAGGAACACCTTTTGACATCAACAAACTCCAAATACGATGTACCTAACAATACGGTATATATAAAAATATGAAAACGTGATTTTGTCAAATGGAAAGAATTTTAATTAAAAAGTCACAGAATGAGCACAAAAATGTATTTGCAAGTTCTTAAATTCGATGATTAATTCCATCGCTGTGACTTCTCCCTTTTTAACATACCTATTATGATTAAGACGAAAAACATCTGACGCCATCGATGGAACAATGTGCTGAATTTAAAAATTCGCCTTTTGTTAAAAAGATATTTAGGCTTTAGGGCGTTTTTAGAGTTTTTCTGTCGTTTGTTAAATAAATAATGAAAATACTTTAGGAGCGCCAAGAGCAACAAACTGAAAACTTCTTGTTTTTCTTATAATATAGGTAAACTTGGTGATCAAATAATTGTTTGTTATAACATAGAAGGGCTTGGGTTGCTTGGGGTTGCTTAGATAAAAGTTGTTCTGTTGTATTTCAGTACCTATTATTTTGGTAGTATTTAAATTAAATTGTTTTCCATTGGTGAGTCACGTTTCTTTCTTTTGCTTTTCCTGGATATCCGCTTTAAGCTTCAGCCAGAATCAGTTTTGCTTCATGCAGTAACTTTTATGAACTGCTTTAATTTTTTTAAAAACGAATATAGCTTCCCAGCATAGCCTTCTGAATGTGCTGCGGGAGAGAGGCAACTAAGATAAGCTGTATTTCTCGCACAGGATGTTCAGAAAGCTATGCTTTCCATATATTACAAACTTATGGGATATTAAATAAGTTATTATCAGTTTCTTAATATTTTGCCTGGTATTATTAAAAAATAATTTTCATATTTAAAGGGCATACGTCTTTTAGGTTTCTGACTTGAATAGTGTGTATGATTTATGATGTGATACCAAATAACATAACGTATATTTTCCGGTATGGATGTTTAATATTACATACCCCTGTACAAATTAAAAACAAATTCATGAAAATCTACATTATAAGCTAGCTGTGTCAAATCCGAAAACATGAATTACATAAAAGACAAAAGATATTAAGTGTAATAATTCTGTTTTTCAATGATATGACTGATTTTTCTAGTCTTCTTATTGTATGTTTAGTTTTGTCGCTATTGTTTTGTCTGATTTAACAGATACATTTTTTACATTTACTATTAAAAGATTTGGTACTGTGTTAGTAACGCTTACTACCAAAGTAAGATTGTAGAAAGTGGATATCGGCTCTACTAAAATATCAAATTTACGAATAAGAGAAATCCGCTGTAAAAGAAACTGCCCTTAAAATGTATATTCAAACAATTTCTGGTCTTCCTGAACTTATTCATGTAATATCATTAAATAATACATCTTATCGCAGAATAATTAGCGTTAACTGTGCATATTTAAATTATTACAAAAGTTTTTGTTGGAAATTGCGTTGTATTTTAGACTCGAGGAAGTTGAAGCGAGCTTGCTCAAACTCCCAGCTTTCTTACTATGTATAGAAACACAGTAAAGGCGGGTTTCCGGGAGTCGTCGCTGACCGGGGCATATAATCTGCCTCGTTTCTGAATGGTCACTAACACATTGCTATTGGCAATTCGGCGCCGACTGTCTCAAAGTGGTGCTTTTATTGCGTTTCTACACTAGACTATAACAGTGTACTTTATATATTCTTTTATGTGTGACATTGCATACATTTTAGAATGTGCAATCTTTTTGATGTGGAATTATCTTTGGTCCTCCTTAATTAAGATAAATAATAAATAATTTTTAGTAATCACTACAAATGTCACGACTCTAAAAGAAATACAAAGCATTTATGCGATTACCAATAAAATAAAATATATATTTTTTAAATCAAAACTACAGTTCAAAATTAAAATATCTCGCTATTATAAATTGAGTTAAAATGCAATTAGTCTTTTGGTGCAGATTATTGTCGCAAAAGTCAATTGGGCACCATTTTTTGTTTGCTGCATCATTTTTTACTGCTGGTGGAATGAGGAAGTGATGAAATGATTTTTTAAGATCCAATAGCAGCTAACCGGGAATACAAGTCTTACAACTAACTTAACTTTAATAAATGATTGGTATAAAACATTTAGTCCTTAAGGGCATTTTAAATTAGGTACACTCATTCCCCGTTTCGAGTAAAGGAAAGATCCCAAATTGACTTTTGTGTGCGCAATAAATTCTGCAACGTATGGGAGAAGGCATTTTAGATTTGTACTGTATGTTGATTCTCTAAAGTCATTAAGCAATAACATTATAAAACCTTAGTATTGAGATTAAACTCTTCCTGAAGAAAGTATCTGCCGACTCGCTTCTTATGAACAGTTATGTCTATATCATGTTTCCCGATCTCAGACTTGAATTAATGTTAATTTGTCAGTAGTGCTTACGGTATCGGACAATGGTTTTAATAATTTTAAGTTTAGATCTTAACAGATATTTATGTATAGAAAATAAAGAAGTAAACTTGGACCATAAAGGTGGTTTTATTTTCCAACTCCAATTCTAAAATGCAGCACTTCAATGACGAAGAGTTTTCATTTGGGCAAGGATTTTCTATCTAAAGAAATAGTAAATTGAAAGTTCTGTAAAACGGATTCGGTGGAATCGCATACTAATAAAAAGTAATTCGACGTCTTTAAGGCTTATCGGCCCAATTCACTATTGTTAAGACCAGAGGCGGATTTAGGGGCCCCCCTGAAGCCTTGTACAAAAATGATTTCAATAGGGAATTTTATAAAAATAAATATTGTAACATATGACAGATGATTCACCTATGTGTTTATAGTGATTTAACCAAATAAATTTCTAATTACTTAACTTTGTATTACATATATTATACTATAATTATATTATAAATAAATAAATAAATTATTCATTAACCATTCCATACATATTCTATAAAATATTATAAACAAAAACAAACATTTGCCGTCTGTGTAAGGTCTTTGAAATGAATTATACCACAAAAATATGAATATATAGATCAATACTAATATGTTACATAAAAAATGCAAGCATTTTTTGGCATTTTTGATTTACATGCTCTTGTACTGTTTCTGAAAACATTCCTTACACATCTTACTGCGATTTTATCAAAATTTGCGCCGGATCGTTTTGACTTCTAGATGAAACAAATAACCATTTTTTTTTCAAACACATTCTTTCGGAAGTAAATTTTTTCAAAAAACAGCTTTTTCGAAAACGGATTAACGAAACATTTCAAAAATATTTTATCGAATACACATGTTCTGAACGTACATTTTTTCGAAAATACCCTGACAGATTTTTCAAAGATGCTTTTTTGAAAACGGATTTATGAAATATTTTCTCGAAAACACGTATTTAAAAAGTAAATTGTTTCAAAAATGCGCAATTTTTTTTTAAATAGGTAAATTTTTCCAAAATATATTTTGTCGAAAACAGTATTTAGAAAATTAAATTATGAACTCTACTGGCTTAGAAAATGTCAATGAAAAAATGACACTGGAATGGATCGGTAGATATGGAACGTTACAATGGCCTGCAAATAACCCAGACCTCACACCTTTAGATACATTTCTTTGGGGTCATTTGAAAAATGTATACAGCAATCATAATGAAAATATTGAAGAAATTCAAAGGAAGTTGAAAAATAAAGTAAGAAATCTGGACGAAAATGATGCTGAAAGTATTATAAACACACTTCAGAGGCAAAGAAGAATGTATGAAAAGTTGAACATTTCTTTTGATACTAATTTGCCAATGTTAACATTTATCTGTTTGTTATAATTCATTTGTTATTGTTTATAATCACTGATCATTGCTTTCAAATTAATAACTAATAAAAATCAACATTTATTGTTTAATAGAATAACTCATTTTGCATGAAAATAAAATTATAAATTCATGGTGACTAAAGTATTATTGTCAACCTTAACATTAACTTTGACTTACCTAGGAAGAAAATTAAATATGTAGCAGGTATTTCGTTCGCAACCTGAATAGTTACGTTTAAAGTATTTATGCGAAATAATTTTTAATTTGAAATATTTCAAAAACAATAGAGAAACCGCATAGGGTATGTTATACAACATATGTTTAGAACTTCTAGAATCCAAAAATGTGATAAAAAATCATGCCATCCAATTTAAAATAAGCGAGGAAATCGATGTTTTATACTATTTTTTTAATTCAATGCTCGGTTGTTTTGCTGATAAGATGTATGAATGATCCATAAAAATCCCCAAAACTTTTATATTTAACATTTTTTGCCATCTTTAAAAATAGAAAAGTTATAAGGCCTGTTCACTTTTATATGGATATCCCTGTACCGAAAACTTCTGATTTTTCATATAATATTATAAAGTGGAATAATAAAGAGAAAACTGTTAATTTTGCTACAACTCTAAAACAAGGGATAATATTCTATTCTGGAAATGAACCGAAGATTTTACGTGTAAAATGAAATTTTTTTACAAGATGTGAAATTTATTGTTTATTTAATTGTTGAATTAGTACCTAAATATGCTACAATTTGACTTTTTATTAGGACTGACTAGTTTATGTTACTTATTGTTACTGTTGACAGTAGTGCACCGTGTACTGAAGTTATAAATTAAAAATACATAATGTCGAGGCCACGCAGAGCTCTACGTACGCTATGGTCGCGATGCTTTCCAAAAATAGCGTCGATTATTAAATGTACCTGGCCACACAGACACTAGTACGCTATGTTGGCTACGTCTGTAAATTTAGAACGGAACGCATCGCGAACAGCAAGCATAGCGTACGTAGCGCTCTGTGTGGCATTGGCATAAGCTGAAGACTGGGTAGGAATTTATTCATACCTTCACAGTAATTTCGAATCATAATTTTCTTTCATTTTAATAACTTTCGTTTTATTTTTCTTAACTTTCTGTTTATTTTTAAATAGCGCGTCGCTATTCCAAAATTTCTTACATGGATATGAATTTTTACTCCCTTTTGAAATAGCTGATTTAAAAAAATTTTAAACCTGCCTAAACTTAAGTTAAAGAACTTTTAGGTCTTGATGAAATTTCTTAAAAAAATTAACCATTATTTTTTTTCCTACATGACTATTTTAAAGGTCTTTGATTAATTAAAATACATCTCAATCATATTATGGGTAAAATTTTGGAATAGTTTTTTGGATTGAGATGGTGTATTTTTATATTTTTTTGCCAAAACGACACCTTTAAATAAACTTAAAATATAAAACAAAAATAAACAAAGCGCTGCCGAAGAGCCTCCTTTTAAACTTTGTATTTCGAATGTTGTTGTGGAGCAAGTTTTAAGGATGTATTTTTATTATTTTTTTGGCCATGTGACACTTTACACTTTACTTTTCCGTTAAATAAAAAATACCCATCATACCGAATATTTGGAAACATTATTGTTAGTTTTGAAAAATACCTCTTATTAGCTTAATAATTCTTTACCTGTGGTCACCCTTTTAAAAACTAAAAATAGCCAAAGTACATCCAGAGCCGTAAAAGGAAAATTTTACCCCAAAATTTTCGTTTAAACAGAAAATGTAACAAGCATCGCGAAACAGCCCCTCTTCCATAAAAGTTTTACGTAAGACTTTAAAAAAATAGAAAAACTAAGTGGATTTTTACAAAATACTGAAAACACCAGATAAAAAATAAATTTAAAAATCAATCGCCACAGCTTTGGACTTTCTTCTTCCAAAATTCGATGCTAGTTGCGCCAAGCAAGTACCATCTAAAAGAGGGCGCCATTAGCGCTCACGGGCGTTCTCTTCTTTTACATAACCTCAAATTATGTAACGATTGACGTACCGTAACCCGACAATAAAGTTACGTGACTATACTGTCGAGTTATGTTACATGTACAATGCATAAAAATACATATAAACATATTTTGAAAACGGTACTTACGATGTCTAGGAGCAGAGCAATACTTTATATTAGGACGAACGAAACCCGAGTGCCCCTGCGATTCTATTAATTATGTAGCCATCTACACATTCGCCATAACTAATTCATAAAAGCTTTTAGCCAAACTCCAAAATTACTACTCGTAGAATAGGGAAGACTATCGCGGACTACTATCTATTCCAGTGGGGAGCCATTGATGGCATCGTAAGCTGTCCCGGGACAACTTCCATCAGAAACGCGCGGAGCTCCTCATCCGCCGACCACAGGAACATAGTGATACGTAACTTGTTTAAAATGGACGGCTCCGTATTCAGATCGATCAAAATTTTAACAAAAAATGGTATCCGAGACCATATAAAAAAATGATATTGGGCAAGCTTTGTGTATAAAAAAAGTTGGAACGAAGGATTTTGTTACCATTGACGTGCCGATTTGTTTTAATAATAATGATTGATAATAATAAATAACATAATTTGGCCAGTTCTAATATTTTTTAATTACGATTTTTATTATTAGTGCCATTTTAACTTGTAGGAAAGACACCAAGATACATTACGAAGAAAATGACGGTCCTTCTAGTAATATATAAATACGAAAAATTTCTTTGTGTGCTACATAAACCCCCTGAAAAGGCTTAAAAGATAATAAGGATAACAAATTAACAAATAGCAAGTTTTTAGACACACAATCTTTGATACTCGCCATGGGGCATACAGGGTATATAGTAGTGTAAAGTAACTTGGACTAGGGGCGGATAAACAATAGTCCTGAAAAATTGATGAGGGGCTATCGTTTAAAAAAAAAATAAAAGAAACCTCGGCCTTGAAGGGCTGCTTTCAGGGAAAAGTTATTCATATATAAACATTTACGCTAGACCGGTCTAATCTGTCAACCAAAAGTTTTATACTGACAAGTGTAAGCCTTGCTCTATGTAACGCGAATCGCGAATGTGGTTTTAATTGATCAAATTCACATTTTAATGTAAAATTGATCAATGAGGACAATATTCGCATTTACATATGAAGAGCACAGGGGAAGCACAAGAAAGCTGAGGGGTCCAATAATATCACTTCTGAGAAAATGAAATTTTTAACTTTTAAGACTTTTGGTGCGCGTCTGAAGAGAAGGTAAATCTAATCTATTGACACGGGATTTAAGGGATTGGAGGTTGGGAGGGGAAGGGAAGCATCTGCAGGCAATTTGTTCCATAATCTGGAGACCCTAGGTATGAATGAGCGTAAGAAGTGGGATGTTGTAGTCTTTTGTAGCTGAATAGTAAAGAGGTGCATACGTAACGCGCCTCTTGTTGTTCTGTTAGGAACAGTCAAGGGGGGAATTATAGCAGCTAGTTCTTCAGAGGAAAATCCATGGAATTATCGGTAGAAAAGGGATAAACCCCCAACAGCGCGGCGATGAACGAGAGAAGGGAGTTTTCTTCTGAGGACTGGGTCTTTGATGAGTCGAATGGCTCTCTTTTGGATAGAATCAAGGACGTTCAGTGTCGAAGGTGATTCCGCATCCCAGATGAGGGAATAGGTTAGGTCTGATTTGGGAAACATAAAGAGTGTGTAAGTTGGAAGAGAAGTATTTTCTGGTTTGATTAAGGAAACCAAGCTTCTTAGCTTACATATATGGCTTGCTTGGGTTTGCGTTTGTTAGAGCTATTAATTCATCGTATGTCAAAGATGGAAGTAATGAAATTATTTTCTTTTGCAGTTTAATCATTACATTTTCTTCTTCTGGGCCATTATATGTCGACCGATGTATCATCATCTGAAGTGATTGGTACTTTCCTCGCAGGTCTTGTGGGAAAGGGGCACTTGTTTACATAAACATCAGAGAAGAACTTAGTCCAAGATTTAACTACCAGAGAGCGCTCCGGGCGTTGCTGCCAACTGGTTTGGACTAGTGTTTTGCCTACAATCACTGGTACCCTCATCTTTCTTGCCCACACCTACCTAATTTAAAATGTACTTTTTTGTACCTGTACTTTCTTCCTATTAGCCACCGACTACACAATATTTAGCATCAGTGATAGGTAGAGTTTCAACGCTGCGAGTGAGAGCATAGGCGTCGGTAGGTCGATATTTAAAAATCATTAAAATAAAGGTACCTTATTTTTAAAAGAATAATATAACAACAGTGCGAGCCCTACCAGAAGTGTCCTGATTTATAACAAAATAAAAATTTACTTACCCACAGTAGTACAGGGAGTCCAGAATGCAGCTTTCGTTGGTTCAAACATTTGTTCTGTTTGTGCAATTCAAATACCTTCTATATTTGTCTCTTTTAAACGGGTTCCCTAATCTGTAAAGACGGCATTATATTGCGAAAAGGAACGTTCTACCTCCAGTCTTTAAAGATAAACTTACTAGAGTTGGGAGATATATCAATCATCGTGATCCAGTCACAGTGAAAGACAAATCACTATCGCCACCGGCGATCGAAGTCTCGCTAAACCAGTTATTCAATGATTAAAGGTTGAAGCACACTTATCCGGCCGGAATCGGACAGCAACAATTTTCACCATTACACCGGACAGAATTCCGTTCGGTGTATTGTGCGCACTTACATAAAGAAGTCATTTATTTATTCCTTCGGAATTTTTGCAGTCCGATACCGCCCCGTTCCGGCCGGACAAATGTGCCTCAACCGCAACAAATCTGCATGCGCCACGGACGGATTACCGAAACAAAATAGATTACGGCGACCACGTAATCGCCAGTTATTGAAATAAATATTTCTTGGATTATTAAGGAACAAAATCGCTGCTTGAACTGTTGCCAGTCATTATCGCTTATTGCGTTTTGGCATTTTCAGGTTCTTTGGATATTCACTTACGTTTAATTTTTCAAACGGCAATTTTAGAATGTATTTTCCACAATAATAAAACTAGATTTATTTTGGTTAGTTTTAAAATTAAAAACATTTGGAAACCAAGCAAATCGCTGAACTATTAGAATAACTCATAAGTTTTTATTGGCGACTTATTAACAATGATAGAATAAAAACCCGTTAAAACCTAACTGATCGACTAGATCTTACTTTAAACCAGTAGGTAAGCCTTTTTAGTGAGTCTGAGAGTTAATGTCCTGAAATATTTTGTTTTCAAGATGCAAGGAATCTTTATCTCTTCAAGCAATTAACAGTAATTTGTTTAAGGGGGTAGGTACCTTAGTCAGAGAACTAACAATTTAAAAAAAAAATATACAATACGTACCTGAATTATCTAATTTTAAGAAGCCAAAACATTAAATTTTGATTCTAAACTGTAGTAGAACATAAAATGTTGCTACAAAAAAGTATTGTTTTTAAATATTATTTTAAAATAAACCACTAAAAAATTAAATAATTAAAAATTTATCCTTTGTATTTGTTATACAGGGCGAGTTTTTAAAGTGTTACAAGGCGATATCTCGGAAACGGTTTAAAATATTTTCAAGAAATTTGGGTGGGTTAACAGGGAGATGGGGGGACATATTTAAACATATTTTTGACATTTACCCCCTCTCTCAATTTGAGGGGTGGGGGTAACTTTTGGAATTTTAAATGGGATAATGTACTTTTGTTTATAAAATTCGAATCTACGTAAAAAAACTACGTATGTGTACATATTTTTTTGATTTGCTCTTTCAGTTACGGAGTTATAGTTAACTAAATTTTGATTGAATTTAAGAAATAAATAATTTTACAAATAAATCAAGTTCACTTATTTCAGAAATATTCGTGTTCATGGAAATGCGCTATTTTTACTTAAGTCAGTTGAGAATTTTGACGTTTTTACGATTATTTTTCAGTTTATTGCCCAATTGAACACGGAAGCGAATTTTAATGTGCAAGTTTATTTGTTGTTAATTATGGGGGAATGCAGAAAAACTACTAAAAAAACTGCAGAGAAGCTGCACCAGTGTGGGCGGTGAGGTTTTTGGTCAACTGGCCTGCTAGGTTCCCGGATTTGACCCCCTTGGCTTTTTCTTGTGGGGTTTTATAAAGGACAAAGTAATGGCGACTGCACGTACAACTTTAGATAATATAAAAGATCGAGTCCGCTTTGCCTCCTCATTAGTGATATCTGAAATGTTACAGCGGATACGAAATTCATTTAGAAAAATAGTGAGAAAGTGTTTTTAAGTTGAAGGGGGACATTTCGAACAACTTCTCAAGCATGACAGACGATAAATAAGTTGAAATTAAATGATAATTATTTTTTATTTTATAATCTAGTAAACTATAATTTCGTAACCGAATGAGCAAAAAAAAAAAAAATTGTATACACACGTAGTTTTCTCCATAGATTCCAATTTTATAATCAAAAGTACATCATCATATATAAAATTATAAATTTACCCCTCACCCCTCAAAATAGAGAGGTAAATGTCAAAAATATGTTTAAATATGCCCCCCATATCCCTATTAAGTCACCAAAATTTCATAAAAATATTTTAAACCGTTTTCCAGATATCGCCTTGAAACATTTTAATAAAAAACTCCCCTGTATATTCCTTCGAAATGCCCCTGTGCAATTCAAGAAGTCTGTAATTTCTGCACTTCGCGAAGGTCTTTTACATGAATATAATGAAATGAAAGTTAGATTTTCCTTGCAAAATAAGTCACTTTAATTCTCTTGGTGGGAAAATTCTTGGTTTTGAGGAATACAATGCGTAGCAAATATATTAAAAATTAGCAAATGTCGAAATTTCGACTTTATAGCACTCCATATGAATTCTTACCTAATCCCCCAAGGCTACTCACTAAAATAAAAACATTTATCCTAATAAAAATGTTTATTGATAACCCTAGAATATAAATGAATAATAAGTAAATCGCTGCAAAACTACCCAGAATATAAAAATATAATAATCCAAGTAGTTTTATATGATATGATTAGGAAACTAACCATTAAAATAAGATTCATTATTCGACTTAAAAAAATGGAGGATATAAGTGGGATAGGATCCTTAACCTTACAAGTAGTACCATTAAAAACTTAATAAAATATCAAAAAAATCTCTTACATTGTAGAAAGGCAACATGGTATAGATTTTCTATATACATAATCCATTAGTATAGTGAAGACTGAAACACTTTAAAAAAATAGTTTTTAGTTTAAAAAATCCTATTTACATAGTGTGTCCTGCATTATTATAGGATGGTCATTTTAAACTCCTACAAAAACGGCAGTCAAGGAAGCACCAGGCCAATTTTTATGTAATTATATTAACGTTACTGCTTAGGAATTATTATTATAAATTTAAGAGAATATGGTCCATTAATGTATACAGTAATGACCCCACAGGTCACTCTTAGGAAAAACTGAAAACTTGTACAGAGTATCGTTGACCGACTCAGCGTTGTTTTCTAAGTATAATTTATAGCAGCGTCAAATGTTTATTTTGGAAGATTTCTGAATGTAAATTTACATTGATCCTTATAGTAAGTTATTTCTTTAAAATTTTTGAGCAATCCTTACAATTCATATAGTTTACGATTGTGGTGGAAGACTCACCGACTCTCAATCAAAGCTGTACACTGTCAATTTTTTTTGTGAAATTACAGTAAAAATCGTTGTATATGGGTTGCCAGAAATCACTGGGTATAATTTTACAAACATTTTGTAAAGTAAATTGTGGATTTATCACAACAAGATGAAAGTTGGTATTATTTTAACAATTATTTTCTTAGGTTACATATTGTGTGTGAATTACTATGTAAAATACAATGTTAATTCACGGACGCATAACGTGTTTGATAATCGCATTTGTCGCATCCAAATAATTGTATTGCTTCGGAGGTTTTATGTTTCAAGTAGTGGTTTTTTAAACCAGCCCTATAACGTGTTTAAGAATCGCATTTGTCGTATCTAAATAATCTGACTTCTTCGGAGGTTTTACGTTTCAAGCAGTGGTTTTATAATCGCATTTGTCGCATCTAAATAATTTAACGTCTTCAGGGTTTTTATGTTTCAACTTGACAAGACACTCCTTGAAACTTTCAAGTAGTGTATTGTCAAAGAAGCCCTAAAACATGTTTGAAAATCGCATTTGTCGCATCCAAATAATTTAACTTCTTCGGGGGTTTTATGTTTCCAACAGTGTCTTGTGTTGTGAAAGAAGCCTTAGAACATGTTTGATATGAAAGAAGCCCTAGAACGTGTTTGATAATCTCATTTGTCGCACGTAAATAATTTCACTTCTTCGGAGGTTTTAGGATTCAAGTAGTGGTTTTTTAAACAAGCCCTATAATGTGTTTGATAATCGCATTTGTCGCATCTAAATAATTTAACGACTTCGGGGTTTTTATGTTTCAAGTAGTGTCTTGTGAAAGAAGCCCTATAACGTGTTTGATATTCTCATTTGTAGCATCTAAATAATTTAAGTTTTTCGGAGTTTTTATATTTAAACTAGTGTTTTTTTTTTTTTAGTAAGCCCTATAATGTGATAGATGTGTCTCTTTAAATAAAATAAGACTTTATATCACGTTTTTATAACGTGCTTGATATTCACATTTGTCACATCCAAACAAACTGACTTTTTTCGGGTTTCGTGTATTAAGATGTGGCGCTTTAAATGAACTTTACTAATTGTTTGATATTCACATCTATCGCAACTAAATAATTGTACTTTTTCGAGGTGTTTATGTTTCAAGCAGTGGTTTTTTAAACAATCCTGATAAGGTGTGTGAAAATCGCATTTGTCGCATCTTAATCATTTAGCATTTTCGAGGGGTTTTATGTTTCAAGTAGTGCCTCTTTAAATAAGACCATGTGTTCGATGTTCACGTTTGTCACATCCAAACAAACCGACTTTTTTGTGGGTTGTGGTGCTGTAAGATGTGGCGCTTCTTCAGGGTTTTATGTTTCAAGTAGTGGCTTTCGAAAGAAGCTCTATAACGAGTTTGATAATCGCATTTGTCGCATCTATATAATTTAACTTTTCGGGGATTTTTTCAAGTGGGAAGAACAAGTAGTGTCTCTTTAAACTAGCCTTATAATGTGTTTGATCATCCTTTAAATTATATTTTGGTTCTAATTGTTTGATATTTACATCTGTTGCAACTAGATAATTGAACTTCTTCATGGGTTTTGTCTCAAGTAGTAAATCTTTAGACTTACAATGTGTTCGATATTCACATCTGTCGCATCTAAAAAATTCGACTTCGTCGGGGTTTTTATGTTTCAATGGTTTTATAAATAAGCCCTATAACGTGTTCGATAATCGCATTTGTCGCATCTAAATAATTTAACGTCTTCGGGGTTTTTATGTTTCAAGTAGTGTCTTGTGAAAGAAACCCTATAACGTGTTTGATAATCTCATTTGTCGCATTCAAATAATTTAACTTCTTCGGTGGTTTTATGCTTCAACTAGTGTTTTTTTTTAAAATAAAACCTATGACGTGTTTGATAATGTATCTCTTTAAATAAGACTTATAACATATTTGAAAATCGCATTTGTCGCATCCAAATAATTTAACTTTTTCGGGATTTTTATGTTCAAGTAGTGTATCTCCCAGTTTTGTAAATTTACATTAAATAACGTTTATAAAATATACGCAATTAGTTGTGGTAACCCATAACCAATTATTTTAGTAGTTTCACAGAAAAAATTGTACAGCAGTTCTCCACTTTTTATTGCAACGGAGCTTTACTCATACTACTTCCTAATTGTGCTTAAAAGCTTTCTCCTTGCAAATATAATAAAAAAATTAATCAAACACTTCTTTTTAAAATCACTGCCGCGTGCACTGTGACAAATTCACTAGTGGTATACCGTGATATGTGTAAATGAAAATGATAATATTATCGGGACCATATCTGTGCAGTTTTAAGGTACCTATATCAAAGTTATTTAAAAAAATAGTAGATGGAATCAATTTCTTCATTTGAGTACATACTGCCCAGTTATACAAATTAAACGCAAATTTCTAGATCCAATACTCTATGCAACTTATAAGTCTTTCGATACAAATTAACTGTTGTATGCTTTTGCACTTTTAATTTCTAATAAAAGTAAAACAAAAAACCAAAACTAAAACTCCCTATACCAACAAACTTAGACCTTTCAAAATACTGTCTAAATAAAAAATAAATACAGCTTGACAATCTAATACTTTTTCTAGCTATCAAGATATACCTACTAAAAAAAAAATGCTATTTTATTACTTTTTAACGCCCTTTTACCAAATGGCACTAAACTTAAAATGAAACTACCATTAAATGGAATGCGTTCATATTAAAATGTAAAAGTGTAAAACTCAAAAATACTTTAGTATTTTAAAAATAAGTAAGTAGCGCAGATCTAAGCATTTCCAAACAGGTGTATATTATCACAATAGAAACTACCAAGGAAAAAGAAAACAAGACTATATAAAATATATAAAAGAGCTGTAAAATACTTTAACAAAGCATGTTTTGAAGTTTTAAGGCCACTTGTTGAGCTCTTTAGCTCAGCTTGCTTACAGCGTACATTTATGAGGCTAATAACCAAAAACTATTGGTAGGTAATAAATGTTTACAAATCATATATTATGTACAATGAGGTACATACATTATAGAATTATAGATATACTTGTTCAGCGGCGTGTGTTAGTATATACTGTTGAAAAACCTACCAACAAAATTTTACAGGTGATTCTTTGGCTAAAACTAAGGAAAAAAATGCCTGTTAACATAAGTCCGGAAACGTTTCTTTTCCGAGATACAGAATGATAAAATTATATTTTTGGTCTAGTTTTTCTAATTTATTTTACATGTTTTTAAAGACAATTATTCATTCACATGCAGAACATACAATACTTTTAAAAGTACAGTAGAACTTTTCAACAGCGGACACTAAAGAAAAAATTGTCCGTTGTGTAGAGGCGTTCGTTGTCCGCATATTCACAGGTTTTTTATGGGCCTCTTTAAAAAAATGTAAAACGATTTGCTGTTTTATCCAATCGAGAAAGGTTCAAATCAGGGGTAGGTCTTCTAAAGGATTGGAATTGATTTTTTCAGCCAAAGAAAGCCTCGAAAATTCACTTTTAAAATGTTTTGCACGCTATTTGCCATTTTCCACACAGTGAAACACCGAAAAATGTCGCGAAACGAATATAAACGCAAATCACCCACAACACCTCGGAATAAAACAATGGACTGCTGGGCTCACCGGCCAAGCGCCTTTTCGCATGCTAAAATCCCGTTTATGAAGAATCGAATTAACCCGAAGAAAACCGAACGAACGCCAACAAAGTTGAATTCTGTGGCTCAAACAATAAAGCCTCGATGCAACGGCAGGATCGAAAGAACCCCCAACTGGCGGATAAGCGCAAAACCTCTGGATTGATTTTGAAATAAATGTAAAATCAGTGCAAATTTTTAGAATATTTTATTGAAAAATCAGCATAAATATGTTTAAAATAAATAAATATTGTTTATTATAGTTTATTATTATTTTTGAGTATTGTCGGGGGAGGCTTGAGCCCCAGAGCCCCTATGTACCGGCCGCCCCTGAGTACGCCAAAGGTTCTATAATCCCAACTTATTTGTACTTTTCTATGTAAACTGCCAAAACATTTAGCAATAATATTATTATATTAAGCTGCATTTTTTTTCCATTTATTACCTACCAAGTGACATTCTTATACTAAAAAATAACTGTTAACAAACTAAAAAATCGTTTAAACTTTTTCTTAAAAACTTGAGCATTTAAAATTTGATTATAGTATAGCCACCAAAATTTGCAGAACTGTTATAGTTTACCAAAACGTATTAAAATTTTAACGCAAATTCTAATTACACAGAGAAAAAAGTATTGTTTTGTTAGTTCTCGTTTAGTACTGCCAGATAACACGTTTTCAAGAATATTACTGACAATATGTTAAGCAACGAACTATCCCACTGAGCCGAGTTTTAAAATTTACTGAAAACTATTAAAAGCAATATCTTTCTCTCTTTTTTAAAATATAACCCCAACAACTTACTGACGGTGACTCTCAAAGTAGTTACTCTTTATAAGTAGTGTATAACTAAGTCAAGAATCCATCCCATGGATTTACATGTTCTCGAACTGATCGACGCGACGTTTGGTGTTACCTTTACGGATTTCACGTAGGGTCTTGTATTTGTCGCGACCTTGACGGACGTTTTCCCTATGAATCTTGTCCATGGCGGTTTCCTTGGTGTCGTCGCGAGAGAGGGCGAGGTCCTTCTTTAGAGCCTGCAAAAAAAGTGAAATACAAAAACGTGCCAGAAATCTGCCTATATTCTATTAAAACTATTTCAAACATTATATTGTTCAGTTTTCCTCCACAGTATGTCCACGGATAGGGAGAACAAACGGACCAAAAAGTGAAAAAGTTATAAAAGTTTTTGCTTGCTTTAAAAATAAGATCCATGAAGCAATTTTTTTTTATTCGGGTATGCAAAAAATACAAAAACATAAAATTTGGTTAAGAGTAAAGTTGCCTTTTTTAAAAAAACTTTAATGCAAAACGTTAAACAAAAAAGTTGTTTTAAATTTTAAAAGAATTATTATTCCAGATTTTCAGGTAAAAACTCGAAATTTCAAAATTACGCTTTTAAAATCAAAATTTCACGTCACCTTTTTTATTTGATTACGCTTTTGATAACTGTAACGTATTTGTCAAAATAATAAAGATGTTGTCTTTAGAGGTAATTCGAAATTACAGAAATGGCGAGAATTGTTATTGCTACGTTATGAGAAGTTTCAAGAAAAGTTTAAAAATGTACAATTATGCAAAAGTAAAAATGCCTACAAAAAGAGGAAACTTTTTCTGTAGCAGCATAAGTAGAACTCCTCAATGCAGCATGGAGTATCTTAAAAGATAACTTTACAAAAACGAAAAAAAATCCCCCAAACTTGGAAGATCATTTTCAGTCGCGCCTGAGTCAGAAATAAGTAATTTTTTGTTTTACGTAAATTTCTTGCTACTAGTTGAATACAAAATAAGTTATTAAATTTAACGTATATTTTAACTTTTTTCCATAAAATCAAATATTCTTATCACGAAATTACAATTACCATTTAAACACTGACGCTCGCGAGCCGCAAAAAAAGATAAATACAAGGGCTTAATAAAAAATTTAAAAATTTTGTGAAACGGGGCCCGTTCTGAAACTAAATTCCTCCTATTAAATACTTTGCACAGAACACGCTAATATACAGATTAAGGGAATTTTAACTATACTATTTGAATGTAAACTTTGCGAAACAGAAGCTTTTTCACGTATTTTAAAAATACCCTGTATTGTGTATTAACAGCTATCAGGTTACTAACTTTTGAAGTAAGCTTTTGGAATGGTTAGAGTTTCCATTGTTAGAGCTATGTTTATTAAGTAAAAAATAAGTCTGAGTAAACAAACTCGGCATAATTTTGAGCAACATTGGGTGCTTTATCATTTTTATACAGGAAGGTGGTAGAGGAATTCTTCCTCGACCGAGGTGGTACCACCCCACACATCCTCTTAAAGGGCTGGTGAAATCCCTACGGTTGTTTCCAGCTCTGGATGTGTGAGTCGATTCCCCAGTACACCCACGGTACATAGTACTTAGACTTCGGTCTTCGTGGGCTGTCAGAAGATAAAAAAAATGTCGCCTTTGTTTTATAAAAAAAATGTTATATGCAGTACAAAACATTTCATGCAGAAATATTAGTTTTATGTAACACAGTGATTACTGAAACTATATTTTTACATCAAATTTTTGTACAAAAAGATAGTAATAACATTATTGTATTCCGTCTTTAGAGAATTGTATGCCAATGTTTCAAATATAAAATTTAGGTATGCTCCCAATGATTTATTCTGAACTATTCTAAACCCCGCCATAATTTATAAAGCAAAAAAAAATGTAAAAGTGCTACAGAATTGACAGAATACAGATTCTTCAAGTATTTCAGTAACAAATCGTGAAAAATATAGTTTTTTAAAGAAAATAAATCTACTACACTCAGGCAAAAACACAAAGATACCTCGTAGCGCCTTTTCTTATCTCTACAAAGTCTGCAACATATTGGTATCTGAAAAAGTTAGTTGCAATGTAGCTACGTTTCAAAAATATATGACTTACGTTTATGTTAGTTTTAATCATTTCTCTATTATAAATCTGAAAATCGATTTGTATGTCTGTTTGTTACTCTATTATGTCTCTACTTTCCATACAGGAAGTTTGCTACGTCGCCGAGGATGATATGGGCTACTTTTATCCCGATAAGCAGTATACAGGGTGTGTTCCGAAAGTGGGCCTTGTGTTGTTACTTGGAAAAGGGGCAATCAATAAATTGTATTAAAAAAATTTTTTCGTTAGAAGGAATTCAGATTGTGCATACGTTCTCCCGCCTGTATTTTATTCACAGAGTGTGCCACAAACCTTTGTTTGTTACTCTACGTCGCAATGGAACAACGGCTCGCGATAGAACTTTGCATAGAGAAAGTTTACCTCACGGAGGATATACAGCGTGAGTTTTTTTAAACTGTTACAGCCGATATCTCGAAAACGGTTTAAAATATTTTCATGAAATTTTGGTGAGTTAATAGGGAGATATTTAAACATATTTTTGAAATTTAAAAAATAAATAAAGTTTACCAATAAATCAAGTTCACTTATTTCAGAATTATTATTCGTTTCCATGGAAATGCATTATTTTTAGTTAAGTCAGTTGAGAATTTTGACGTCTTAACGATTATTTCTGTTTATTGCTAGGTCCCCGGATTTGACCACCCTTGACTTTTCTTGTGGGGTTTTATAAACGACCGAATCCGCTTTGCCTGCTTATTAGTGACCTCTGAAATGTTACAGCGGGTACGAAATTCATTTAGAAAAAGAGTGAGAATATGTTTGGAAGTTGGACAGACGATAAATAAGTTGAAATTAAATGGTAAATATTTGTTTTTATTTTATAACCTATAAATCATAATTAGTTTAGTTTAGTAGTTTTTTACGAAGATTCGAATTTTATAAACAAAAGCTCATCATCCTATTTAAATTTCCAACGTTACCCTCCACCTTTCAAAATAGAGAGGGGGTAAATGTTAAAAGTATGTATAAATATGTTCGTGTTAAAAGGCGAGACATCGCCTATTTTTTTTAATGTGACATTCTGGATTTGGCATAGCAAAAAAGTGATAGGGGTCCACTCACT
Organism: Philopedon plagiatum; assembly: GCA_963971165.1. NCBI lineage: Eukaryota > Metazoa > Arthropoda > Insecta > Coleoptera > Curculionidae > Philopedon > Philopedon plagiatum. The sequence continues at coordinate 22,746,352 of OZ020191.1, read as the reverse complement.
CACCACCCTACTGTATAGGATACGCCATGAAAATGTCAATGTTTGGTAATATAATAATGGATATGACCGATCATAATGCGTGAGCGAAATCGGGAGTAAAAGCCAGGTTATTATAAATTTAAATTAGAAGCCTATCTGGATATTCAATTTTTTTTTTTAATCAAAACATATTCTCACCTGTAGTTGATCTTGTAGACGCTCATTACGTTCAGCCAACGTACGTCTATCTTCAATCGGATCGATAATATTTTCGTCGGTGCTGAGGTCTTTGCTGACGTCACCGTTGACCATTTCATCATCGTCATCGTTGTGGTTTTCTTCCAAATGACCTTTGGTAGCGTTGGCCAATTGCTGCTGCTTAAGCTCTTCCTCTTTGCGACGAGCTGCCTCGACTTCATCTTGAAGACGTTTGGTTTCAGTATCTTTAGCTTCAACCTAAACAAAAATATACATCAGCATTGTTTTGATTAATGATAAATGAATATCATACTTTAATTCAGGTTATTTCTATGTTACACGACAAAAAATTTCTTGAAAAACTAGATAATGTTCGAAGAAAAATTCAGACCAACCACTCAAAGACAATAGGCTAAAAAGCTATTAACTAAAACTTACCTCTTCTCTAATACGATGAACTTCAGCCTGTTTGGCCTGAATTTCGTCTTCCAACTTTTGTCGCTCCGCCGCCTCCATGTTCTTGCTCTCTTCGAGACGTTCCATCATAGCTTGGAGTTCGTTCTGCCTCTTTTCGAGCTCTTCTTTAGCCGCCTGAAGCTGTTTCAGCTGCTCTTCCAGTCTTCGGATCATCTCCTGAGCCTCTACAAGGTTGGCCTGGCTGCGTTCCATTTCTTCTTGCATGGCTAAAACAAAATACTAATTTTAAGCAACTCTCGCTTATTGGGATTCTAAGAAGTGTGAAACGCAAGTTTAGTTTGATCATAAATGACAAATTTCTTTTGTTTAAAAAAAATATAAAGTGCTTTTTTTAACTCGGGACGCGGGATTTGTTAACTTTTGTTGTACTAAATTTTGGGCCAAATATTTTAGGATCTTCAATTTGCGTTAAACATTTTTTTTTCAGCAATTCCATACCAATTTCAGGAAAAACTGTTATTTTTTGATGATAATTTACAATTACAAATTAATTTAAACAATGCATGGAATTGCCAAAATCAAATACCTGACATACAGGGGTTAAAAAAATTGCGTTTTATCAAAAAAAGAAGCCATTTCTTACATCTTTGGTAGCCCTACGGGTAAAAATAAGTCACGGGGGCGTCTTCTAAGGATTTAGATAACCTCTGTTGCAAATTTCGTTTTTTAGTAATGTTAACATGGGGTGAAAAATTTACCACACAAATCCCATGTCGCGAGTTAAAAAAAAATTCGGTCAAGTGCAAGCTATACTTGCACAATTAGAGTTCCGTGCCGTCAACCCCCCACTTAACCTGAACAAACCTCGGCCGCCCGATCTTTGCCCATCTGCCGCGCTACCCACCGCCGACAGCACCAACATCGCGTATGCGCGGAGCTGAGTGGGGAGCGTTTCGACCGAGCCAAATTAAAAATTTTGAAAATCGTGTAATCAAAAGTTGTTCCTTCCATCGTGAGAAATATTTTTTTTTCGAAAATATTTTTCTCTAAAACCAAAGGTTCAGCAGTTATAAGGAAATAAACAATTAAATTGTTTATAACAATTGATTGATAATTTTGGCTCAATCTACACGTAATTCTTAATGTTTACGATATTTTTCAGATTTTTCTGAGCGATCCTTTTGGTGATGGATGAGGGTGGGGATTTTGCGTTTTTCTCGAAAAATGTTCATATTGAATTGAATTCGTGCTTCAATGAGCTTTCATTTGACATCCTACACGATGCCCTTGAATTTTTTTTTCCATTTCCCAATTTACCCTTATACCAATATGCCCTTTAAACTTTTTTTTGGCTACGGCTGTATATACATGTGGTATATATATACATGTGATATATATATATATATATATATATATATATATATATATATATATATATATACTACAATTTGTACCTTTAATTCTGTCTTCATATTCCTGTTGCTTCTTTTCCGCTTTTTCACGAGCCGCAATTTCAAATTGTAATTTTTCTCGTTGTGCCTGTTTCGCAAGCTTCTCTTCTCTGGCCTGTGCCTTCATTTGTTGTACATCTAAAAAGAAAAAGGAAAAATGTGTAATCAAACCCAATCAAAACTGACAGGTGGATTCTACAATCAACAACACGAAATTCTTTAAAAAATTTAGTTACACAGTATATTCATGGATGGGGTTGACATCAAACCCAATCGGACAAATGGATCAAATTTTTGAAGATATGAAAAAAGTCGTTATTAATAAAAGTTAAAAAATACTGATTTCTTGTACAGGGTGCTCAAATACAAAAACCTAAAATTTAAGAATAAACGTCTTGTTTATCATTTTAACGTCAGAAATTAAGTAAAGTTCCACAATTAACCAAAATCCAAAATCGCAAGAGTAATAATTTTAAACTTTGCGAATTATGAATTAATAGCATTAAATGGAACTTGGAAAATAACATACACTGATATCCAAATAAAAGTGAACAGGCCTAATAACTTTTTTATTTTTAAAGATGGGAAAAAAATGTTATATATAAAAGTTTTGGGGATTTTACTGGATCATTCATATATCTTATCCGCAAAACAATTGAGTATCGAATAAAAAAAATATAGTATAAAACATCGATATTCTCGCTTATTTTGAAATGGATGGTATAATTTTTATCATATTTTTGGATTCTAGGAGAAGTTCTAGACATATTTTGTATAACATATCCTAAGCGGGTTTTCAATCGTTTTTGAAATATTTCAAATTAAAAATTATTTCGCATAAATATACTTTAAACTTGACTATCCAGGTTGCGAACGAAATACCTACTACCTTGTTAAATTTTCTTCGTAGGTAAGTCAAAATTAATGTCAAGGTTGACCATAATACTTTAGTCACCGTGAATTTATACTTTTATTTTTATGCAAAATGAGTTATTCTATTAATGAAAGATACAAAATGTTAAATTATACTTAAAAAATAACAATAATGTAAGAGCGGCTCAAAGACAATATGAAGAAAGTATTGACGAGGGACAAAGAACTCCGTCAATAAACACCATAATAAAAACAAATAGAAGACTAGAAGAAAGAGGAATTCTTGGCAATGAAAAAAGAAGGGAAATAAATGAAGAAAGGGACCTAGCCATTTTATTATATTTTCAAGACTATCCAAAAAAATTAATTCCTGATTGAGTCCGGTATCTCAGATATGGAAGAAGAGATAAAATGTTGACTTATAGAACTGTTCAATGAACGGTGAAGTATTTTAAGTATAAACCATATAAAATTGTGCCAGTTCAAAAGCTTAGTGCCGATCAAAAGAAAGGAGATATACTTTTGTCACAAATAATATTAACGAAAGAATGATGCAGCAAGATCCTAATCTATTTCATACTATCCTTTGGACAGACGAAGCAACTCTCTCAACTGCGGGAATGTTTAATAGACGAAATGTTCATGTTTGGTCGGATGAAAATCCCTGTACCGCCGAAGATATTGCTTTTCAGGGGCGTAATTCAATTAACGTTTGGTGTGGGATATTACAAAATAAAATTCTAGGACCATTGTTTTTTCAGGAAGCATTAACTGGCTAGCGCTATCTTAACTTTTTAGAAAATGAAATCGAAGATATTCTCGACGAATTGCCACTTGAAGAACGTCGACGTATTAGATGGCAACTTTTTAAACCATCAGAATAACGAATGGATCGGTAGATATGGAGCGCTAAATTGGCCTGCAAATAGCCCAGACCTCACACCTTTAGAAACATTTCTTTGGGGTCATTTGAAAAATGTCGTATACAGCAATCTGCAATCATAATGAAAATATTGAAGACATTCAAAGGAAGGTGAGAAATGAAGTAAGAAATCTGAACGAAAAGATACTGTAAGTATTATAAACACACTTCAGAGGCAGAGAAGAATGTATGAAAAGTGCGAAGAATTAAATGGCGGACATGTTGAAAATTTCTCTTGATATTTATTCGCCAATTATTATCGCCATTTATCCGTTTATGTTATAATTCATTTGTTATTGTTTATAATCACTGGTTATTGCTTTAAAATATTAATAGCTAATAAAAATCAACATTTATTGTTTCATTCATTTTGTATAAATATAAAATTATAAATGCAAGGTGACTAAAGTATTATTGTTAAAATTTATAATAAATTTTGACTTACCTAAGAAGAAAATTTAAAAAGGTAGCAGGTATTTTGTTCGAAACCTGAATAGTTACGTTTAAAGAATATTTTTTTTTTTTTTTTTTATTTATTTATTTCCCAACAAACTAAATTAGTTTATTACAGGGAAAATATAAATTAACATAAAAAGAAAAATGTAACTTAAGATTAATTATAAATATTTATATAAGTAAAAAAAAAAAAAAAAAAAATTAACTCCTTTTAGTGTATAAAGAAAGATCATTTAAATTTATCCTTTTTAACCTTTTAAAATATATTTTTTGCACTTTTTTTTAAATAATTTTAATTTAGTTATTTGTTTCAAATTATTTGGTAGTTCATTATATAAAACAACACCATTAAATAATATCGACTTTTTTCCAAAGTTACTTTTAATTGGTGGAAGAATAATATTTGTATTTTTTCTGGTGGTATAATTATGTATAGCATTTGCTTTTTTAAACAGCATATTAGAACTTTTTTCTTTTAAATTTATTGCATGAATAAGCGAGCATATTTTTAATTTGTATAAATTTGCTATATTTAAATATCCATTTGGTTTATATAAATTAACTGTTGGTTCCAGAAAGGGCAACTTATGTATGCATTTTATAATTTTATTTTGCAAAGTTTTTAATGGTTTAATTATACTAGAATTTGCATATCCCCATATTGAAATTAAATATTGAAGTTTAGAGTGCACTAAAGAAAAATAAATATTTTTCAAAAATTTTATTGGAATGTAATCTCTCACTTTATATAAAACTCCAATTAAAGGAGCTATGCAACACCTTAGGTAATCAATATGCTTTCTCCAACTTAAATTCTCGTCAATGTATAAACCTAAAAATTTAATAGAGTTTGAGTAATTTATTGTATTATTAAGGAAATCTATTGGATTAATATTTTGATTTGTTTGAGATTTATTTATGAACATAAATGAAGATTTTTGAAAATTAATTGTCAATTTAAGTAATTTTAGCCAATCGTAAATAATATTCAAGTCATGATTTATGTCATTATAGATATGCATAATATTTTCAGAAAAATATACAATAGTGGTATCATCAGCAAAAAGTTTAATTTTACCTTTTAAATCTAAATTTGATAAAGAGTTAATGTAAATTAAAAATAAAACAGGAGCTAAAGTTGAACCCTGAGGAACACCACAGTTAATTTTTTTAACTGAACTTTTGTTACTATTAATTTGAACATATTGTACCCTATCAGATAAATAACTTTCAAACCATTTATAGTTTATTCCTCTAACCCCTATTTCGTATAAAGTTTTTAATAAAATTGAATGATTTACGGTATCAAAGGCCTTACACAAATCCAGAGACATTATACAACATTTTTTATTATTATCCACATTTTGTTGAATATTTGAAATGACATCCGATGCTGCAATTTCAGTGTCTCTAGATTTGCGAAAGCCGTATTGACCTGAGTACAGTAATTTTTTTGATTCTATAAAGCTGCTTAATTTATTATTCATAACTTTTTCTATTATTTTAGCAAAAATTGGCAAAACTGATATAGGACGATAATTGTTGCAGGCAGAGAATTCACCGTCTTTATAAATTGGTATAACTTTAGCTAATTTTAATTTACTTGGATACTGTCCCAATTTAAATGAGATTTTAGCTAAGTGTAAAAGAATAGGAGTTAATTTTTTTTTAAGTGTTTTAACAATTTTAATTGGAATATTGTCCCAGCCAGTTCCTTTATTTGAATTTAAATTGTCAATTACTTCTTCTATTTCTTGAATGGTTAATTCTTCCACATTTAAAAACATACTTTCATTGTTTATAAAGGTTTTTGGTTTTTGGCCTTGGTATGCAGGAATTTTTTTTGATAAATTTTCTCCGACACTAACAAAATGTTCATTCATGCTGTTACATATTTTTTCTTCGTCTTCAATCCTTTTTCCTTCTATCATTAGATAGTCAATATTTGTATTTTTATTTTGTTGATTATTTGTTAACAAAAAATTTATGTTTTTCCAAATTGTTTTTTGATCTCCCTCCATAAACTCTTTTTCATAGTAGTCATGTTTGGTCTTCCTAATGGTCTTTTTGACTAATTTATTATAGTTTGAGTATTCCTCAAAAATATTTTTATTTTCAGGATTTTTTTTCCTTTTTTCATAAAGCTTATCTCTGTTTTTCAACATTTTTGTTAATTCATTGCTAAACCATGGTTTTGATCCTTTTTTTATTTTATATGTTTTTTGATATGTGCATGTAGTGAATATATTAAGAATTTCATCATATAAAATGTCTGCATTTTTGTAGTTTTCCTTGTTTTTATCTAGAAAGTCCAATTTCATTTTAAGTTTTTCAAGATCATATTTTAATTTTACGCATTTTTTGTATTTAGTATTGTTACATGCTGTAGCATTAAAAATAGAAACAAACTGTAATTTGTGGTCGGTTAAAGCGCTTGTTTTAAATGATATTTCCATTTTTTTTGCAGAATTGGTAATTATGTGGTCAATTAAAGTTTTGGTGGTGTTACTGTCTCTTGTCGAATTGGTTTTGTTGCATAGTATAAAGCCGTTAGAATTATAAACATCTAATAATCTATTAGATATATAGCAATTTTTCAAGATATCAATATTAACGTCACCCAAGAAAATGCAATCTGAAGCAAGGTCGTTTAATTTGTTTAGTTGTTCATCTAAAAAATTTATAACATATTCAGCAGGCACTGAATGAGGTCTGTATAAACCACATATTGTAAAACCAGTCATTTTGAAAGATATTGCAATGAAAGATAGTTCCTCTTCAATTTTTTCCAGTATATCAAACTGTAATGAATTCTTAATAAATATACCCAGTCCGCCACCTCTTTTATTTCTTGTTGCAAACACAGGTCTAAAATTATTAAAGTTATAATATTTTTGTTCATTTTTTCTTATCCATGTTTCTGTAACTACTAAAATGTCTATATTTTCTTCATTAATTAAAATTTCTATTTCCTCTATTTTATTTTTTAGTGATCGAGCATTTATGTATAAAATATTGATGTTTGGTTCCATTATTCCTTATAATAATTAATGGTTTCTTTTAATTTAGATATTTTGTACATATGGATAGGGCAATTTTCACTATTAGCTTGGTGTTTAGAGTCATAATTCGTTTTGTATTTTAGATTTGAGCTTTTGCAGTTGATACATTTTAGATATTCTTTCTTGCATTCCCAAAATTTATGTTTTTCAGTGCAAAATGAACATATTATATCTTCTGAGCACTGGTTTGATGTATGCCCGTATCCACAACATGTGTAACAATAAAGAATACCAAAATCTTCTTTTATTTTATATTTGTCCCAACCAAGACTTATTTCCTTATTAACCAATTTATTATATGTTTTCCCGATTGTTTCTATATAAATAATGTATTTTTTCAAGAATTTCGATTTTCTTATTTTTGTAATTTTGATTTTGTCACTATAATCTAAATAATTATATTTTTTTAAATCTTGAAAAAGTTCTTCTTCCTTGTATTCTCTCGACGTTCCAATTATAACTAGCTTTGGCATTTTTAATTTGGAAATTTGAATGGTATATTCCTGGTTTAGTTGTTGTTTGCTTAGTTCTTCTAGTTTCTTTATTTCTTCTTCAGATTTCGATATTATGGCGATGCCTCCATTTCTGATTTTTTTTACATTGCTTATAGATGCTTTTATTGTGTTTGGATCAATTTTATTTTGAATTTCTCTTTTTGTTTGTTCACTGGATTGGTTAATTTTTGGTTTAATAATCAAGGCTGGACAAGGAGGATTTACACTGGTTTTTTGATAATCTTCTTTTAAAACAGCAGAATATGTCAATTTTGGATAAACTTCATTCTTTTCGGAATCTATTTTATTTATTAGTGCGTCAAATTTATCTTCTAATTTATTTAATTTTATGAAGAGGGCGTCATTTTCAAGTTTTTCAATTTTTTGAAAAAGAATTTGTAACTTCTCATTTAAATTAACAATAATTTCTTTAAGAAATTTATTTTCATTCTGTAGTAATTCTGTTTCATTTTCATTTTTCTTGTAAGTATTTTTAGAAGTAACGCATTTTAAGCATAACCATTGTTGTTTAAGTTTTTTTAACTCTGAAATTTCTTTTCTCGATAGCTTAGAACAAGTTAAACAGAACCATTTATTGCATTCTGAACATCCCACTGAATATGATTTTTTACTAAATTTAAAATTGCATCTTTCGCAATTTTTTATACTTTTTTGGGAGGATATAAATGCTTCTTCTTCATTAGACATTTGTGCTTCTCGAATGTCTTGAGACGGGATACTAAAATTTTTTAGGTACTCATTAAATTTATTATCCTTGGGATATTTTAAATCTAAATAAAAGCTTTCTTCTTTGTCAACTTCATCTGAGACATTTGGTAGGTTAATAGATGACATATCCGGATTTGTCAATGATTTTTATTGTTCATTTTCTTCTAAAATAGGCTTGATATTGGTTTACCAACAATGACAGTAGAAATTCAATATATTAAGAAGGGGTTTATGGACTTAAAATGATTTGTCTATTAATATTTCTTGAAAAAATTGGTCTTAAATTTGGACAATTTAATGACGGTAATTTAAATTATTTACGTCAAATTTATGTGAAATAATTTTTAATTTGAAATATGTCAAAAACGGTTGAAAAATTGCATAGGGTATGCTATACAAAATATATCTAGAACTTCTCCTATAATGGAAAAATATGATAAAAATCATACCATCCGATTTAAAATAAGCGAGAATATCGATGTTTTATACTATTTTCTTTTTATTCGATGATCAATTGTTTTGCTGATAAGATATATGAATGATCCATAAAAATCCCCAAAACTTTCCTATTTAACATTTTCCCCATCTTTAAAAATAAAAAAGATATAAGGCCTGTTCACTTTTATTTGGATATCCCTGTACTTTAATCCCTAATTAACGTTTATAGGGGACGCTGCGATTTTCTATATAAACTACATGATCCCTTTGTCTAAGAAATATAAACGTACACTGAAATTGAAAACAATAACTTGTCAAAGAAATATGCCAAAATATCATCTAAATGTAGTTTTATTGAAAAAAGGTCCATTTTCAAGTATAAATCCTTGTCAGTGTCTATCAGCACATCAATTCTTTAGTATTATCACCGATTCTCTAAATCAATTTTGATAGGAAATCGGAACCTCCCCTTTTCTGTTACAATTTTTGATTTTGACTGATTGTAAAATTAAAAACAATTTTCTTGTTTAATTATTTGCGTCAAAATGATAAACAACACACCTTCAGTCTTGACAAAATTGAATGTTTGTGTAGTCTGAGCACCCCGTATAAAAAATCAAAATTATTTCATCGTGAATCTTATTTTTCTGACGAGCAAAAGTTTTATTAAGAGCGATTTTATCATATTTTAAAAAATTTGGTCCATCTCTGTCCTCTTTTCAATCCCACCCGTGGACATACAGTATAATCACTGACTACTGTTTATATATACCTATGGTATCAGGTTTTCTTCGTCGCATGTAGAGCTCGTGATTACCCATGCAAAGAGCCAAAATTCTCTTGTTGATCCTGACCCGAGGGGCAAAGAAAACAAAATCTGGTGCTTTTTTATCGATAGGCTTAATTATAAATTTACGATCGTTGAAGGAGATATTTCGAATTTCTGACCATGGAAAGCCAATTTTTGGGGTAAGTCTGCAAAAATAAATATTTTAATTATTATAGTATCATCGAAGCTTTAGTAGGGAATATGCATGTGATCCAAATAAACCTGAAATAATTTTTATTACATTAAACAGTTATGGTGGTCGTTTGTTTATTTTGATTTTACCTTACCGATAAGTTAAAAGGAAACTGAGATACGAGGAGTGCTTGAAAATGACACATTTCAAAATGGCCCTGTATCTCCGAAATGAAGGGGGCTATGAAAATTCTGTTTGTAGCATCATACATTTCACGAAAAAGTAGCATAGCATTGCGAAAACCGCAGCTCTCTAAAGATAACCGAGATACCCTGCAAAAGTGTCAAAAACTGGACACACTGTATACAGTTGCATTAACAAATAGCTTTAAACAAAAAAATCAATATTTCACATAAAAAAAAACGTTTCGTTCACTGTAAATAGCAGGGCGAAGTGATAAGTCTGGTAAAAATGAAACAAGGAATTATTTTTCAAAAACAGTTTATTTTTCAACGTAGTCCCCTTTTAGCTCAATACACTTAGTCTAAGGATTTTCCAACTTTTCAATTTCTTCCGAATAATACAATTTCTCCAACCCTTTAAAATAAACATTTGTTACAGTGATGATCTCCTCATCTCCTCATTAGAGTCGAATTTCTTTCCGCCGAGCCATTTGTTAAAATTCGGAAACAGGAAATAGTCGTAGGGGGCTAAGTCTGGCGAATATGGTGGATGTGGAAGCAATTCATAGCATAATTCATGGATTTTAGCCATGGAAACTGCATACATGTGCATCCGTGATCGTGATGGAAATGAACTCTTTTCTTCGCCAAATGCGGTCGTTTTTCCTTCAGAACGTCGTTGAAATGGTCCAATGAGTTGAAATATTATCCGTTGTTTTCCCTTTTCATGGTAATCGATTATGCCGCGTGCATCCCAAAACACTGTGGACATGACCTTGTTGGCCGATAAGACCACTTGGCCTTCTTCGGCGCAGGTTCGAATCGAGAAATCCACTGTTTTTACTGTTACTTGGCCTCTGGTGTACAGTGATGAATCTATGTTTAGTCGACAGTTATGAAACGACGCAAAATTCCATGTTATTGTGCTTGAACAGCGCCAAACCTGCCTCTGAAGGGGATAACCACAAGGAACCCAATGCCCATTTGACTCAAAGCAAGAACGCGCGTCTTCGATTATACTCGGGAAGAAGTTACGTGTTATCTCCTTAAGACGAAACTAGGGAAATGTGATTTAGCTTTGAATTGGCGAACGGAGAACGAAAATGTGTCGCGTTAAGCAAAAACCAAATGGGCTTGTGAATGGCGGTTTGGGTTTTTAATTTCTCTTTCTTCGTAAATGTTTATACATTTTCTTTTTCAGTTATGGATGATCATTCATTACAAAGTTTTTAAAAATAGATATCATATTTTAATTTATATTAATCTAGGGGTTTAATCCCTATCAGTGGCGACTGGTGAAATTTCGAAGTTGTATATCTCTGTTCCTGCTTACAGGACTCGTACCAAATTTAGGGGTTTTAATAGTGAGCCCACTGGTAATGTTTTAGTAAAGAAAAAAAACATTTTCTAAGAAAAAAATGAACACGTTTAGGTATTTTATTTATTATTTTTTTTAAACAAATTTTACATCATTTTGTGGACAGTTTATAAATTTTGAGAGAAAAAAATGTGTTAGTAGAAAGTTATAGTCATTTGAATTTTTTTTAAATTTTATTTTAGGCTTAAAAAAATTCAAATGACTATAACTTTCTACTAACACATTTTTTTCTCTCAAAATTTAAAAACCCAACCCAATCAAAACTGTCGACAAAATGATGTAAAATGTGTTTAGAAAACATAATAAATAAAATACCTAGACGTGTTCATTTTTTTCTTAGGAGGGGCACACCAAGAATTCAACTTTTTTTCGCAAATTACAAAATGATTTTTTTCTTTACCAAAACATTCCCAGTGGGCTCACTATTAGAACCCCTAAATTTGGTTCGGTCCTGTAAGTAGGAACAGAGATATACAACTTCGAAATTTCACCAGCCGCCACTGATCCCTATTTTTATTTAAATGATTTTGGAACGAATTTACTTTAAACGTTACTTAAAACATTTTGAACCAGTTTTATGTAGGCCGTTATTTAATAAAATTTATTAGTATTGTTAGTAAGGGAATAGGAAAATGACGGAATAAAAAAATAAAGTGCTGGTGGGGCCCGGGGCGAACCGTGCCTGTCGCCCCCCCCCCCCTCCCCGTAGTCCGCCACTAAGTCACAAGTGTGCGTTTTTGATCGACTGTAAGCAATCGCGGCACCCATTGCGCCGATAGTATTTTCATATCCAAATGTTCATGTAGGATTTTTCGCACACGTTCATCTGAGATGCGTACTATCACAACTATCTTAGGCACTTTCACTCTTCGGTCTTTCAGTACAATGTCATGTATTTTGTTAATTATTTCTGGTGTGATGACTTCATTTCGGCGTCCTGAACGTTCGGCATCGCTTGTGCTTGTACGACAACGAAAACCAGGAAACCACTTGTGAATCATTTTAATCTATGGTGAAGAGCCTCCCTAATATTTACCAAGCTTTGTTTTGGTTTCTGTAATGGTTTTCCCACGCAAAAAATAATGTTTAATCAACACACGAAATTTACTTTTTTCCATGTTTGCAACAATATGAGAGGTTGTCTGCTTTCAATGGCTGTCACTACTGAACTAAATGACAGTTATGTCTGAAATGTTTAACGTGTCCAACTGAGATATAGTACTTGATCAATGTTATGACGGATTTGTGATTGTGACACCCATTATTAGAATTTTACCAGATTTAGCACTTCGCCCTCGTATATAGTAACACTTTCAAACTTTGAAAGAGATTGGTTTCACTTCAATTGTTAAATAAAGATAACGATGAATGATGAAATATATACTTTTTTTTTAATTTTAGGGACCACAAACAGGAAAAAAAAGTAATTAATTAGGTTTATATCGTACTGAGCATATATAAACTTACTGGTCATCTTTTTCATAAATATTCAGACCTAAGGCATCGACTCCCAAGTACAGTTCAGTACCTTTCTTGTTACGGATTTCGAAGTAATTCACGCCGTACATTTCCAAATCTTGAGCGATTTTTAAATATTCCATCATAGCGTCTTCGCGGAGCATACCTCGGTGTTCCTTCCACCAGGTCATTATACTATTTTCCCATTCTTCTTTTGACATTTTGTGTTGGTCCATTACCCTGCAAACAAGGGTCTATATACTAAATGTGGTATAAAAAATGTAGTATTAAAAAATGGCTAGAATTACATTTCTTGCAAATCTTGGGAAATATTAATTACAGTGCAATTAAAATTCAAATTGTTTAAAAATAACAGGCTGTAATAGCTAAAAAATACAAATTTTAAAACAAGAAAGGATAATTAATTCTAAGGTCGTTCTGATCTAAAAAAATAAGCGACACGAACATAGTAAGAGGAAGAGTGTAAAATAGGTAAGGGTGTAAGACAAGGTAAGACAGCGTACTATTTATTATATTTAAAAACAAAGCAATAAATTAGGTACCGCAAAACATTAAAGTGGAAGTGAAGTTACAAGGTTCAAAAATGCCAATAAGCAATGCAGACAACATAGTTATCTTAGCATATTATGATGAAAATAATTTGCTTACATTTATGCAACGAATCAGTTGTGATGAGTTTTGTTGGAGTATAAGATAAAAGTAAATACAAAGAAAATACTCAAGCAATGAAATGTCTACAAACAGAAACAGAAGAATATATACAGAATATATAAGACACAATTAATTGAACTTATGAAAGACGTGATGTCGATGAGTTCTCATACTTGTGTAATAGGTAGGCAAAGCTATAGTGACGTGACCTAAGGTTGCAAAAAATCATTTGCAGGGAAAAGACAAGCAGACAGAGAATCCAGTCACGGAAGTCACGAGCTACTGCAAATAGGAACATTTAAAACGTACTGAATAATAATCAAGGTGAGTTGGGTAGACGGGGTCATCAATTGAAAAGGGAAATATATGGAGTATTATAGAGAAAAGTCAGAATAATAGAACATATCTTTAGATATGGTAACGTAAAAACTTATACCTTAAACCTTATACAGGTTAAAAGATTTACAGCAAAAAAAAACTCAAGGTGGAGGTAAGCCAATCTAACTTCAGCAATGTATATGTCCATCCACAATGACATGTAAGGTTTGGCACGGTAGGTACGTGGGTACTTCCTAAAGCGCCTATAAGGGTATTTTTACAATATTTATGTTTGAATCATAAAGAAATATAAACCTTTTTCTATTTTAAGGTAGCGTATCCTAAATAGGTCTCATAATGATCTAGTCAACTGTGCTTGCTAATTGTGTTAACATACTTTATTGTTGTATGTATTATGTTGTAAATGTTATCAATTCTGAATATTTACCTTAACAGATAAAAATTGAAAAATGGTCTAAAATTGAGAGGCTTTGGGAGTCATAGATATTGTTTAAACAATAGCTGTAACAAGGGCGTACCCAGCGAGGGGCAGGGGGGGGGGGCAGCTGCCCCCCCTAGAAGCAAAAATAGTCTATGATATTCGCAAACCGAATTCGCATTCTCGAAAATAAGATGAATTGACCCCCTCTAGTTCAGCTCCTGGGTAGCGATTTTTGAACAGAACTCAATGAACCACACCGATTTTGAAAAAATATTTTTATTAAACCATACTAGACAAGTCATGTTCTAACAATAAACAAGGAAGAAACTTCACAGATTGTTGTGCAAAAACTGATTAAAAAAACCACCACTATGTTCCTGATAACCTTGAAAAGTTGAAAAAAAATATGATAATGAAGTTCAGTTGATGAGTAATACAGGAAGGTTCACAGCCACATAGTTGTTGTAAAAGATAATTGTTGGTTACTGTGTTATTAGTTATTAGCATAAAAAAGATGAATGAAAAGAGAAGAAAATTCTAACGTCTAGTTGCACAAACAATTTAATCGAGAATTAAGCTAATTGAACAATTGTAATGTGATAGCACTCGGGTTAACGGCATTGTCAAAAATGGCTCTTACGTCAATTAAATGTATCGGCCAGAATAAAAGTTTTGAGAGAGTAAATGTAATACAGTGGAACTATTGGCTCGCTTTTTAGCGTATTTAGTGGAGTAAACAGCGTAAATATGCCCCCTTGAGAAGCTGGGTCAACTGGTTATTTTAAAATAACATTTATTGTGCTGCTTAATAAATTGGACAGATACATTGCGGTGTAAAAGCCCCGGACCGGCTGTTGTTTTTAAAAACAAGACAACAGTAGAGATTTAAAATTTCCAGAAATTTTCCGGAAAAAAAAAACCTTTTCTTTCATAACTAGAAAAAAATGTTCTAAACACTAAGTTTGCCTTTGGAAAAATAAATATTGGAAAGAGGTGTTTAAAAGACCACCGTACCAAATAGGTAGTGCTCACGGACTATCAACAAATTTACTTAATGCCAAGTATGAACGCGCACAGATAGATCGGGATCAAAAGTTAATAGTTTATCATTAGTAACAGATGGGTGGAAAAATATACTTGGAGATGGTATTATTAATATTATTATATGCACGCCCACACCATTATTTTACGACACGGTGTATCGAGGCACTGCAAAAGAGACGGGAACATACATATCTAATGAACTTATAAAAGTTAGTAAGCGCGTTCGGCAATGCAATCTTTTCCATCGTTTTGCTCGGAATTATTGACAGGCACGTGATCGGTCGTACTGTTTACAATAAGAGATCATGTGACCGTCAAAAATTCCGAGCAAAACGATCGAAAAGATTGCATTGCCGAACGCGCTAATTGAAGAAATAGAACCACAAAAATGTTTTGTAATAGTAACTGACAATGCAAGTAATAGGAAAGCTGATTGGCATATTATAAATACAAAACATCCTCATATATCGTGTGTGGATTGTGCACCTCACAGTCTGAATTTGCTGTTAAAGGACTTTATTAAAGAAAATGTATTTAGAAAAATAAGTAAACAGTCTCGAAAAATATTTAAATATTTTAAACGGCAACACATATTTCATGCTGCATTTAAACATGCTCAGGCCGAAAAATACCCAAAAAATAAAATAATTTCCCTTAAGTACCCTGCAAAAACAAGATAGAGTTCTCTATTTATATGACTGTTGATTCTCTTTTAACAACAAGAACGCTCTGCAGTCTACTGTATTAGTGGAATATCTGGGTATAAATCAAAACATTAAAATTATATTAGACGATACATTCTGGAAAAACCTACAATATGCCAAACAAATCCTGCGCCCTGTAGCAAAATCAATAAATCTAGTAGAATCAGATAAATCTCGATTATCAGAAGTGCCTTTTGTTTTTAAGTATATAAAAGATGCAATTTTAGATAACCCAGAAGAAGTTGACCCGAATAGAGGTTTTGTTAGAGAAAACTTGTTAAAGTATGTAGAAGAGCGCTTTGAATTTTGTTGTAAACCTATTCATTTTGCTGCAAATCTTCTTCACTCCCGTTTTAAAGGAAAACAGTTATTTAAAACACCAAGTAATGATTTTTTTTATCTAGACTAACGAAAATATTTTTATGTAATTTTCAATTCTATTGGTATTTATTTTAGCAAAATATTGACTTAAGCTCATTATAATAAGTATAATTTCAGGTTTTCGTTTTAAATTTTCGGTTTAATTTAGGTTTTCGAGTTTATTTCAATTTTTCTTTTTTTCCAATTTTTCCCATGATCGAGAAAAACCGAAAAAAAGCGTTTTTCCCAATTTTTCCCGAACTTTTAAATCTCTAGACAAGAGTCAAAAATGTTTCCTATAAAAGTCCTACGGCTTTCATAAACAGATACTGCGATTCTTGCATAAAATTAAATAAGTGAATTCGACAAAAAGTTTTGGAAAAAAGTAAAAGCGAATTCAAATTCTTTATCTGTAAATAAATTCTTAACATACAGGGTCGTCCAAAAAGTTATAACTGACAAACGTCTATTTCTTTTATGAAGAACGCTTCCATTTGTTTTAGTTTAATACTGTTGGAAGAAGTTAATGAATGAAATACAAAGTTAAAACTTGTTTAAACCATTCTAGTTTTTAAAATAACCAGTCCATCCCGGATCCCATAATCATTTATCTTTTTACCTATGATACTAATCTCGAAGCAATAGACAACTTACCGTTGTGGTAATAGTCTGTCATTAGATAAGAATCCGGGAGAATGAGCACCTTTATTGTAATCTCCATGTCTAGCTTGGACGGCATACGAAGCCAACAGAACTGACGTTTCGGGTGGACAATATATTTCGTCTGATAAAATGGCGTTCTTGACTTGAAGGTAGAAGAGACGAAGGGTAATGTCTTGGATCAGCTCTTCGGCCACATCCTCCGGATAGAATTTGGCACGGAATTTGAACTGTAGTGGATTTTCTTTTTTGACATCTTGAGCCATTACCTATAACAAAAAATAGCCACTTAGAATTACAGTCGATTTATAGTCAAAATGCATTGACATAAGCAATGACTGTAGGCTAGGGATTACAATCCCGAAGCAAATTCACAATCCCGAGGTCTCCGGGGTCCTTTTATAAGAATCCGGGATCCCGGGATTGATTTCGGTCTTAGATTGTAAACAGTAGATACCTGATGTTTTAGGAAGCTACGCGAAAACACAATTACATTAATACTGCTATCCGGTATAACCCACTTGCGTCCCGTGGATAGAAATATATCCCAGTTGCGTCCCGGGTCTTAAAATGATATGCGTGGGATAGGTACTTTAGTATCTTTATTGTACCTATAAACCTATAATATGAGATTGGCCGGCAAATTAAAAAGAAGTTATTTACAAACGATACGTCTTGGGTTCAAATTAAACAGTTTTCAGTCTGTTGTAGAATTTTGACTATTAAACGTGTATTATTAAGTTATAAGGTTGTGCAATATGGACTTTCCAAAAGTGTTAAGGGCAAAACCCTAATCATAATGGATGGGTATAAGTTTCGATTCCAAAAAAGTCTGGCAGGTAATGTTCAGAGGTGGGTACCTACTTTCTTAAGAAAATCTGCAAAGCATTTCTTAAAATAAGCGACTCGCAAAAAATTTCGAAAGAAATCTCGTCTATTACCCCTAATTAGAGTTGTGCCTTGGTCAATTGACCGGTCAGTTTGACCGCGGTCAAATATCAGGTGGTCAAATAAGCGCTTGGTGAAATTTTAAAGTTGTATATCTCTGTTGCTACTTACAGAACCCGTGTCAAGTTCAGGTTTTTTAAAAGTGAGCCCACTAGGAATGTTTAGGTAAAGAAAAACAATATTTTGTAATTTGCAAAATAAAGTTGAACTTTGGCGGAGCCTCCACTGGGAAAAAATAAACACGTTTAGAAGGTATTTTTTTTTTCATTATTTTTTCTAAACAAATTTTACATCATTTTGCTCACAATTTTTAAATTTTAAGAGAAAACAATCTGTTAGTAAAAAGTTATAGTCATTTGAATTTTTTTAAACCTAAAATACCTTATAATTTAAAAAAAAATCAAATGACTATAACTTTCTACTAACACGTTTTTTCCTTAAAATTTAAAAATTGTCGACAAAATGATGTAAAATTTGTTTAGAAAAAATAATAAATAAAATACCCATTGTCCAATTTTTCCTAAATTAAAAAATATTTTTTTCTTTACCTAACCATTCCTAGCAGGCTCACTATTAAAAAACCTCGCCATTTCATTTCAGAATTTAAATTCTATAAAATCTCTCCATTATTATTGTTTTTATTTATAATAATAAAATTAATAAACCCGAAAGCACCATTTTGTCAGAAAAAAATGCTATCAATGATAAATGAAAAATGACTAACCTAAATACAATATTAGAGATAAGGATTCGGTGCTTCACGGGAGAATAAAACATCATAAATCACAAGTCAACGAATATCTGACTTATCTTTAATCAAAAATACATTGCATACAATACATACTGTCTCGGTAATTTTAGAAAGCATCAATTTGCCATTCGATTTTGCACTTTTTTTTTAATTTATAACTTAATGACTGAAATTTGAATTTCTGTTTGTTCTGTATCTATTGTAAACTGGGAGATAGATGGAAGTCACAAATGAAAGTGAGAGGGTTCAAAAACTGGGTCTTTCATTTCATACTGTATACGATATTCCATCAAACGGTCTCCAACAGCAATCTTGCTTAGTATTTTCACAGATTCCTTCCGACAAGTCTCAAGACAATAAGATATTGTAATAAATGCGTTATGATTAACGTGACCATACGTCCCGTTTTGAACGGACTGTCCCGTTTTTCGGTACTCTATCCCGTGGTCCCCAAGGAAAGCTTCGGGACGCCAAAATGTCGTATTCAGAAAGTTTGTAAACGCGACATTAATTTGAAAGCAAAATTTGTGAAATAAGTGTGAAATATTGTTAAAACGTGCCAAGAATTTCACACATACTTCAAATCAACACCTGATATATTTAAAAAAAAAATTCCTCGGAAAAATATAACACTACACAAATAACAGATACTTGCATGTCGTGCATTGTTCATTAAAATTACTAATACTATTTATTATGGATGATGTCCCGTTCTGAGGAAAAAAATAAATGGTTACGTTAGTTGTGATTGACGAAAATTACTACTCTGAAACAATCTCACAAATAACGTAATACAAAATGGGCCTCCGTAATTATATATTTAATTAAACCTGCGTAATATTTAAATAACTTTTTCGCTCCTAGTTTGTTTTCAATGTAATGCTTGGGTTTTATTGTATTTATATTTTCACGTAACACGAGCGCATGCATTGATCATTGTTTCATTGTTTAAACAATTTGTAAGGTCCAAATTTAGAAACATTGTTCTCGAATTACCTTTTTTTTTTAATTTATGCCAATTTTTCCGCCTGTAATCATACCATTATTAATAATCATTTTTACAACTTCATTTTCTCAGAAATTTGAATTACACCAACAAATTGGATTGCGGATTTTAGTACTCCCAACGTTAATTGATTTTACCTTCCAGTAAAAATGGATGATCTAATATTTGGTCAATATCTCGTGTTACTTAATTTCGTACTTAATACATTTATAGCTTTTATGTTAATTTTTTTTGACAAAATGATTAGCAAAAGGTTGTCGATTTTATTCGAAGGAAAATTTAAATAACCTATAAGGAAGTAGGACTGTACAAGCTATGAGTATAGAATGAGTAATAATAGTTACGAACAGGGGCTAACCAGACATTTTGCATTCCGTTTACCAAGTTGCGGGTAAAAGTCGGAGTTTTGTTAAAATTAATTAAATTTAAATAAATTTTAACTTGAGGGACCACTGATATACATGTACATCTTTTTTACCTGTCTACTAAACCGGAAAGTCACCTGAGTGACAAAAACGTAAAAAGAAACAAAATAATCCAGTTGGGAGCTGATTTTTCCTCTTATTCCGCCCCTGCTTTATTTGTCCGACTCGAATGCTAAGCTGCATCTTCAAGTAATTTTAAATAAAACACCGAGAGAAATGCGGTACATTCCTATATTTGAGGTCAAACGACATGGTAAGTTTGAAAGGAGATACATGGGGACACATGCATGCATGTGTAGGTAAACACGACATTATTAATTTGAAAGTCAAGAAAACACGTCGTAGGAAAGAACCGTTGGAGAGGTTAATAACATTGTTAAAGTAGGCAGAAAATTTTAATTTACAAAAAAAAATCGTTAAAGTAAGTATCTAGTAGGTTGCATCTTTTCATTGAAAAGTACAAGTAGACCTAAAAATACATTTGGCTCTCTTATCTTGTTACTAAATTTGCCATTTTAAAAATAATGTACCATGCGCTTAAAGACAAAAAGTCAATGAAACATCTGAAGAACTCTGATATAAATACACCCATCTGAGGAGAACTTTTTGATCATGAAATTATTTGAATTTTTTTACCGATATAAAAAACACACTTTGGTTCCAACATAACGGTGCTCCGTGTCACAGCTCTGCAAGAACCGGACATTTCCACAGAGTTGGATTGGACGAAGGTCAGAATTTGCTTGGCCACCAAGGTCCCCAGATATAACTCCTACAGATTTTTCCTTACGGGCATTCTTAACAGAAAAAGTCTATGCCCACAGACCTTTTGAAAACGTAGACCATTTAGAAAGAATTAGCGGAGAATATGTCCAAGGAATTTCACCTCAGATGGTGAGAAATGCAGTGGCGGAATTTTCACGAAGTACTTACAATAGTTTGCATGGAAAGAAACGGTGGTCATGTTGAAGCTTAGTGCAGTATTTCATAAAATGTTATTGTTGTTTATTTTGGTAATATGTTATTTAGAAAACATGTATTATTTAAAAACACTTTTTAAAAAAATTCAAAGGTACACATAAATGATCATAAAGTAATTTTGTCAAAATTCCTATTTGTTCATTTTTCTGGATACTTTCTTACGTATTGTACTTTGCAATTAAAATTAAAGATAGTTTTCCTTCGAAGGCATTAATCGCTTTTACTTTTTTGGACACTCCGTATATCATGGGTCAAAATTTTTGGGAAGAAGAAATAGAGTTGGTGCCAGGATTAAACTTTGGGGTAAGCCAGCAGATAGGATTGAAGTTAGATGAGTGACCGTCCACCACAGATAAGATAGTAAATAAAAGAACAATAAAAGTTTTAATTTGTATTTTTCTGAAGACACAAACGCCAATCCTTTATTTCCCAAAGATTGAAAAAATGGACTTAAGCCACTTAGCGGCTCACATCCGACTCGCTTTTCTATTTTAAATGACATTCCAAACTTTAGTCATGAAAATCAGACTGCATGGAGCATCTACCTCTTTGTGATATATTTAACTATCCAAAATAACAAAATTTAAATGTATTGTGGCGATGTGCGGATAATTCTCTTGATATAAATACTTTGTTTCTTCTGGGTTTTCAAATTTCCAGTACGCAACATTTAAATAATAAACCATTGGTCTTTTACTATCATAAAAAGTATATATGATTGTATTGGTATATTAAATACATATTGTTATTTGCGGATAGCAAAGTTCGTTCAATTAAAATTTGAATTATATTGGCAATAATCATAGTGATTATTAGCATTAGAACGACTATTTTTTATTTAATTTTAGAGTGGCTGGTGTCTTAAAGATGATAGGATGACATTATCTACAATGGGCTATTTTACCGAATTCACATAATAAACATAAAGTTACTTAAAAGAGACATTACGATCTTATGATCAGTAATATCATTAGTATTATAAAATACTGTCAGGATTATTGATCATCTCTAGGAGAATAATATTAAAGTACATAGGTAATTAAGTAGTTAAAAACAACAACAGCATTTACGGAATATTTCAGTATGTTTGTCAGTTGATACTGTATTACCAAAAACTATAGTCTCTGGTATTCCTGATCGTCTACAAGCCGCCAAAAACACCCAATTAATTAATTCATTGAATTGCCGTTTTCTTAATTAGCGTCCCTAAATCAATAAAAAATAAACTTCACATTGAGAATACAAATCTCAAGTCGAAATCTAAAAATGTGTTGTCCAGTGTCAGTATTATTATCCTATTATTATTCTAAAACAACGTTAATAAAAAACGCAAATAAGCCTTCTTTCGATCTCGGAGTCGGTCGGAAACAAACTTGTCTTGTACATTAACCAAATGACCTACCAAAGATGGGAACCAACTGTGGTTCGCGGCACCAAAACATAATTTTGTATTTTTTGCTGAACGTACCATTAATAAGTTATTGTTACCGAGCGATTATAAATACAATTAATGTCTCGTAATATAAAAACAGTCAAATATACACGCTTTACACGTGACCTTTGACTATTCATTTGAGTAGTTACAGGTGGTTACGGTGATAATTCAAGGTGGATGGTAATTGCAATTTTATATAAAGAACATCGTTATATTATGCAATGGAAACTTTTTTCAAATAACCTTGAATTCATTCACGAAAATATTATGTAAAAATCTACAGATCTACGAATAGCACTTACCCATCTTCCCATGCGGTGGCAAAGTAAAATAGGTTTATCAGTCATTTTTAGTGATTTACCGGCTGAAGCCGTGCCTTACAATGTATTGACGTCATAAAAGGCAAAATTAATGCGGTTCTGCTTGTAAGGTTTTTTTTATACAAAACCATTTAACAAATTAGTAATCTCAACCAACAGAAGGAATAATTAATTAACTTCAAACTTTCTGTTTGTATTCTATGGCTGAAGTTTAAAAATAACAGGACTGTTTTGACAGTTTTTCACTTTCATCTAACGTGTGCTAGCTTTTCTACACCCCTATGTCTATATCTACATTTTTATTTAATACACATAACGTAAGATCAAAAACAAAAGTCCTCAAAGTATGCCGTGGAATCAATCACGCATATTGACTTGAGTTATTGCTCTTGAAAGGTAACATACGTAAAAGGTATAGGTGAATGAAAAATAGAACTGTCAAGTTCTGAAGTTTGTATTTTTAAGAAAATTAAATATAGTAATCACGGCAGAACAAAAACCTTTTATGATCGAAAGTTACTTTAGAAATGGTAGAAGATTGATGGCCAGTGGGTTTATTCAACACGGGATGCCACTCAGGATTTTCGAACATTGTGGAAAAATATATTTAAATTATATAGGTACCGTCTTCCTTATCAATTTTGCGAAAAAAACTGCGGATATTTTTCTGTCTAAACTTCCCGTGGTGGTTCTCGCATGTTGTAGGTTCAACGATTTCCAGGAAGGTTTTAATTCCATGCGATTTTACAGCTAGACAAATACTTAGCTGTATACTCGGTTGTATATTATTGAAAAAAAATTGTAAAAATAACAGTTAACTGTAGCCGTCCATAATTTCAATAAACTTGAAAATCTGTCTGTATTTTATGAATAAAAACATTGCATCCAAGTTTTTTCGGTTGGCCGAGCAGTATAATGACCGTTATTTGAGTGCGCTGAAGCAGGAAATTTTAACATGTATTGCTCAATATTATTATTTTTGTTTTATACTTGTACCGAACGATACAATGCTCGATAATATAGACCAACTATTACATACCACCAAAAGTGTGATACGTTTAGGGTTACCAGATTCGAAAGACTAATTTCCGGGACGCCCTGTCAATCAAAAAAAAAAATACGCTCTATGGCGTAGTCAAAAAACTTATGTGTTTGGCCAAATGAACGACGGTAACATCGTTTACAAATACTACTTATATTTATCGCTAGACTTGGCAAGCTTTAACAGTTTTTCGTCTTCAGGCCCTTTTAAAAAGGACAAAAATTCTGAGCAAGTCTACCTGGAATTAATTCTAATTTGCAGCTCAGCTGCAAGTTGTTTAGTTTTGTTTGATTAAAGATTTCCGGGATAGTACAGTAAAATTCCGGGGTCCGAGACGACCTAGCAAATTCCGGGATTTTCCCGGAATTCCCGGACGTCTGGCAACCCTAGATACGTTGCTTATGTCACTTTAATGAATTAGGTGAATTAGTGAAAAGAAAATTCTTGTTTTAATATTACGTATGTACTAAAATTTGATCTGCACACCTCGTGCAAATACCTATGCCTATGCCTGTTGCTACTTTCAAATTTTCTTTATTAACTTAATATGTTTACAAGTCATGTGATCCCTGCCATTACATGTGTATACAATACAACATGCAATACACTATATACATATGCACAATACAGTTTTCGTGGGCTTGTTGCGTGAACATCCCTACCCACGAATAGTCCAGTAAAACTGTGAGCTGGTGTTGGCTCTAGGGGAGATCAGAATGACTGCAGAATGATTTTATGCAACCATTGTTCAGGAGTCCATTCAAGGTGTAAAAGAATTGCATTGCATAGCTTAAGATCGGTTTGTTTTTGATTGTTTTATGTTAGTTAAGTTATTTCTATTTGGTTTTCAGTGGAAAAAACACTAGACTGGTTTATGAAAACTATAGTAAGAAAAGGGTGTATAACTTTTGTTTGGCAGGTCGAACTGCATAAAAATCAAAAAACCGAAAATGAAAATTTTAGTCGAACACTAACAAATTCCATCTGTCATTTGCTTGTAATTAATTATTGCACTTAAATCAATGAAATCTAAGTATGTAATAAAACAGATAGAAGCACAATTTCTATGCTAAAAAATTATGGTAATTAGAAAGTAAATGTACAGGTTACAGGAAGATAAGTAAAAAAGTCTAAATTTTATAACAAACATATGAATCAAGCATACGAAAACAAATGATACAGGATATACAGCACAAATCGAAAAAACGAAAGCATACAAAAAACTTTTCGGGAATTTTTACTTACCAAATCGTTATCGCTATCGACGTCGTCGTCACTATCGACAGACGACGCATAACGCCTTTTAATGGTGTTTAAACATTTCGTGCATTTTGCTTTTAAAGTATCCGGCTGCATGCAATTAAAAATAATAAATTGAAACAAAAATATCATGCAAAATTTAACAAAAAGTGCTAATTACATGTGTCAATAACTTAAACATTGATTAGAGGAGAAAGCAGTTTGCAAACATTTTAAAAGTTGTAATAATACTTAACAATACTGGTAACGCCATATAGAATTAAGTTTTGGCATACCTCAACCGTAAGTAGCGACGGTTGTGGCCATTCCATGCAAACCGCTGTAACCATTTTTTTTTCAAACAGGGCTTAGTTACTTTAAAATATATTAAGACTTTTATAGAAAAAAGCAGTGATAATGCGCAAATATAAGTCATGTAATAAACAATTAAACTGTGAAAATTAAAAAAAAAAGAAAAAAATAAGAGTAAAATTCTAAAATGTGATATTTTGATCTTATTTTGAAATGTGGTAAGTGTAAATTCTTCATGCTGTGACAGTACCAAAGTTTACTGAATATGTTGTAAACTTTGACACTACCAGCGGCGTGCAGTGAAATTTCAAAGTTGTATATCTCTGTTCCTACTGACAGGACCCGTACCAAATTTAGGGGTTTTAATAGTGAGCCCACTGGGAATGTTTTGCTAACTTTTTTAATTTGCGAAAAAAGTTGAATTTTTGCTTTGCCTACCCTGGAAAAAAAATGAACACTTTTAGGTATTTTGTTTATTATTTTTTCTAAACAAATTCTACATCATTTTGTCGAGAATTTTTAAATTTTAAGAGAAAAAAATGTGTTAGTAGAAAGTTATAGTCCTTTTAATTTTTTTTTAAATTGTATTTTAGGTTTTAGTTTAGGTTTTTTAAATTGTATTTTAGGTTGCCCCACACATCCTCTTAAAGGGTTGGTGAAATCCCTAGGGATGTTTCCAGCTCTGGACGTGTGAGTCGATTCCCTAGTACACCCATGGTACATAGTACTTAGACTTCGGTCTTCGTGGGATGTCAGAAGATAAAAAAAACTCGAAACTTCATAGAAGTACTCTAAAAAGTAACAGCCAGATTCTCCAACGCTAGTCCGGTCTAATTTGACAACCAAAAGTTTTAAACTGACAAGTGTAAGAATAAGACATTTAAGTTTGATACTATGAATTTATTTCTGAGCTTCTTCGCAAATTTATAAAAAGGGCAATTTTAATACGTACTTTCGACAATAATAGAACTAATTTGATTACAGCAACTCGTTCCAAGATGAAAATCATTTATAAACCCAGCAGATCGCTGAAATATCAGAATACTTCATAAGTTTTTAATGACGACTTATTAACAATGACACGACAAAAACCTGTCAAAACATAACTGGATCTTAATTTAAACCAGTACTAAATCTTAAACTTTCTTAGTGAATCTGAACGTAAATGTTTGAACACGTGTTTTACAATTTTTAAGAAATCAACCTCTAAGGGGGTGAAATGGGGATTCAAAGTTTGTGATGGAGTAAAATTGTTATACCGCGGACGGTTGCGGGCGAAAGCTAGTTGGCAAATAAAAGCAGACTGATAGTAAAATATGACGTCACATTTTGTATTGGGATGTCTTATCTACGTAATGTAATAAAATAGAATCTAAATAAAACCACGATACTGGTAGAATCATGGCGAACACGTTATGGTTTTAAATAGAACCATTTTAATAATAATATAAACAGGATGCATGGTCAAAATTAGATCAGTCGGCGTCCGATTTTAAAAATAATTGTAAATCAAAGATGTACAGATACACTGCTCACAAAAGTGATCCTCTTATTGCTTAAGCGCATACAGATATTGCCTCCATAAACTGTTCCATAAGCAACGGGAAAATAGGAAAAAATCAACAACAGAATTACACCCATTCTCAAGATTTTAAAGCATGTATGTCAAAGGGTTTTCTTGCATACATGAATGAACGCGTCCATAGGAAGAAAACATCCTTTCTATATCTGCAGAAGATGCACGGGCACACAAAACAGAAATCACTATGCACAATTTATGGAACATTTTCATGGGATCTCCACCCCTGCACTACTGTTACATTTTTAATTATTTCATCCGAAAACATAGTTCTGTGAAAAGAGTCCGACCTGGCTTCCAACTTAATTATCAATGGTAATAAGCCTGTGTCTGCAAAATGCTCGGCAATAGTATCTAGAGCATCTCTTTTTTCTTCAGCCAGTAATGAATATTCTTCTTTGTTTATTGTGGGATTCAATATATATGCCAAAAAGTGAAAGGGGGTTAAAGCTTGGTCATATATTATTATATAGTTGATATTGATGCAAACTTATTTCCTCTTCAAGGGTGTCAAAAGTAGCCATTAATTTTTTCCACGTTTGAAATGCTTGAGATAAACATACACTTTCTGTTATATTCCGTCAAGTGCTATAGAAATTTGGTTTTACTAACTAAAAAATCTTTTTGAAAATCACTGGATTAATTTCATCTTTATGCTCTTCACATATTTTCAGGGCCGTAGCCTACCGCCGCGCCGAGGCAGTGCCCTGGGGTCCCCGAGCATAAGGGCCTCCGAACAAGGAGATAAAGGGCCCCGAGGCCCAAGAGCCTCTAGCTACGGCCCTGATGTTAATAACAAGTTTGGCACTCCTTGACATAAATCTCAAGACGCTCCGAAAGTGTATTCCATCGAACGTCTTGAGGTAACACCAGTTTTTTGCCTCCTTTTTCTTTGTACCAAGCATTTGGCAAATGGGTATTTCGAAAGTATTTTACAATGTGTAGGTACTATATTATGTTGTTTTACCTTAGATACTTCTAAATCTTTGGAAAGTAAACTAAGTAAGTGCGCCGAACAACCACATGTAATTATAGGATAATTTAACGACTGTAATTTTTTTCCTCAAACTGACCATGTTGGCCACGTTATCTGTCACAACACTCGTAACTTCACAGTTATATTAATTTTGGCAGTTATTTATTGAGTCATTAGTCAATTTTGCAAGATCATCAGCCGTATGGGGATGGCCGGATGTATCTATGCTTTCTAAAAGAACACTG
Source organism: Philopedon plagiatum (assembly GCA_963971165.1). Classification (NCBI taxonomy): domain Eukaryota; kingdom Metazoa; phylum Arthropoda; class Insecta; order Coleoptera; family Curculionidae; genus Philopedon; species Philopedon plagiatum. The sequence goes on along the minus strand of OZ020191.1, from coordinate 22,717,894 downwards.
TTTCCATCCTCTGCTGTTAAAACGACACAAATTATGGGCCCATTATGAACACCAGGCCATCCATCAAAGGACATGCAAACAGTCCAAATAACTTGTTAAAACATTTAGATTTTTCTTCTTCAAATATTTCATTTAAGAGCGTTAATGATAACTGAAATCTAGACGGCGGAACGTAATGGCGTATGGCCTTTCGAACTTCCATATTTTCTATCGATATAAAACTGCAGTTTGTTGCGTAAATGGCTTTAGCTATTTGCAAGTTCAATTTTTTCTTCTTATCTTGACAAGTTCGTACAACAAAAAAAAGTACCCAAATGGCTGCTACTTCCACTATTTTCACTTCCACCTCCATTTCCCTTGTCCCTTCTCTGTTTCTTTGCCGACTGGATAACTTAATTTTGGCTAGTTCAAGGCTGGAATTCACAATCATTTTCAAGACCCCTAATATCACACATAAGCAAAAATGTTGCTGGATAACTGGAATAGGCGCGTGTCATTTATATACTCGTAGCCGAGCGTTTTCCGCAAGTCTTTGCAAGTTTCGACGAGGAACGGAATTTTTCCGACTCAACTTGTCGAATTTTGTTTTGTTGAAAATTAAAAAATCATGATTTTTTTTGAAATCGCTGATTTTTGATTTTTTTTTAAATCATGATTTTTATCAACCCTGCAGACTTGGTCACCATCCTGTACAAATACGTGGCTGGATCGACAGGGCATGAGAAGGGCTCTAGCAGAGTCTAGCACTGAAAACCGCATTTATTTCTTGAAAGTTAGACCAAAATTATGTTGATGAAGTTCGATTGGCTAGCAGTTTAGGTGTAAATATATAAGCTTAAATGAATAAAATGTAGGCGTACATGTCGTATTTAGTGGTTTAATTAAGTTTGAACATAATATAAATAGATATTACTTGGCCATTTTCTCAGTCTAAACTGACCACTACTATAAAAAAAAATCACTTGTTATCGATTGTGCCTTTCCACGCATTAATGTCACCTGGGTCGTAAAACTGCAATTTAAGATGAGTCATACTTATGAGAATAAATTTGCGATAAAGCCAGAGAATACAAGTACCTTGCACAAGGCTGTAGAAGTATTATTGCAATAATGTAATTGGATGCAAACAACGAAAATCTACTACTGAAGTACGCAATGTTTTATTAACCATCCAGAAATAGGATATTTCTAGGTCTTGTCAATTGCAAACCGAGTTAACTGTACGAACTTGTAGCATTATTTATTAAAACCATGCAACCGACAGTCAGGCAGCCCTTAATAAAACTCTGATAGCAAAATTTATTTCTTCCGATGACAAGACCTCAAGATATCTATAGAAGAAAGAGTTTCTGTGTTCCTAGCCATTCAGGAATAAAAGACAATGAAAAAGAGGACGAAATAGCAAAAGCGGGCCCTGAAAAGGATAACAATCCGTCTAGAAAGGTGATAAAAGCAACATTAGACAGGTCTACCAAAAAATAAAATTTAAACACCTTGACCAAAATATACGAAAAAAAGGTAACGGGAAACTCTTCAATGAAACTGACAGCTGTAGTGATGCAATTAAAGCGCACTCAGATAACTGATATTTGGGGCATTTATTTACGAAAAATATCGCTATCTAAATGTCGTCTCTGTTGACGATGAAACATATCCGCTGGTATGGCCTCCATTTCTTTAGTGATTCGCTCAGGCTCTCTTTCTCGAGATATTCCTACAAAAATAAATCAAGAGGTGTAAAGTCTGGACTTCTTACGAGTCCAGTTGATTTCGCCCCTTGTTGAGCTTTGTAGTACTGTGGAGCATTTCAGGTTAAAATTGAAAGAGTGCAAGCGTCATTTTTCATGAATTTTATTAAACATGTATCTTAAATCTACAAAAATAAATCGGTTTAAAAATATTTTTATTCTCCCAAATATTCTCTTGTTCAAAAATGCGAAATATTTTGGGACATAGGTACCTACTGGTACTTCAAATTATAATCATTACTGCATTAGTGTTTCCAAGTGTATCTATATCTACACAGCAAAAATTATTCAAATTTGTTGTTGTTGTTTTCTATTTTCTATGTTAGTCTATATAAACTGGCTAAGAGCTGGGAATGCTTATGTCTTGACAGATTTTAGCACTTGCTATCTCTATTCGTCTGATATCTTTGTCTCTAGTGCTATGACATTCTTTTACCTTTCCTTTCTAATAAATTCTATTTATGTAAATATATCCTTGCATGAGCTGCATGCCTACTTTGGCTATAATGTTGCAGTCTTTCATGTTTAAAAAGTAAATATCAACAAATACCACAAATGAACGATAAACTGCGTTCTCAAGAAATGGAGCATGATAAAAATGTATGTACATAAATATCAGTTAAGCCCACATTACAGCACAATCTCGTTCCAAGGAGTATGTATAGCGATTCTTTTAAAATTTAGGAACTAATTTTTTCTCCACCAATAATTATTTATCGCCTGAGCTTAGATTATATAGCAAAGACCAGATACATTTTTTTACCAATAAACCAAATATGATACCTACAAAGAAATGTAAAAAAAGAAACAAAAATCTAGTAATGCTTGTACCGGCCCTAATATTTGAACTAGGAACACTTTGTTTTAGGTACTGACTTGAGGCAAATCAAAAATACTACATAATAAAGATCTAGGCTACTTAACGATTTCAAAAAATATATATTAAAAAACAAGAACCGAAATAAATCTGTTCTGTTGGATAATAATCAAAAATTAGTTAACCGACCTATATTTCCTTCACAGACGCTTGATTGCATTAATCGCTTTCTAGTGTTCCGTGAAAACGGAACTTATGGAATCACTTCGGTGTCCGTCCGTCCGTCCGTCACGGGCGATTTTCGCTTAAACTATTGGACGTAAAAATTTGAAATTTAGCGCAGAGATAGAGTATGGTGGCCCAATTATAGACGTGAAGTAGTAAAAAGTTGAATTTTGATCCTGGGGTTAAGTTCAGGGGGTAAATTGGGAAATGGAAAAAAAATTAAGGGCATCTTGTAGGGTGTCAAATGAAAGCTTATTGAAGCACGAATTCACCAATGTATATGAAGTATTTTTTATGCTTTTTTAAAACATTCTTTGGGGAAAACGCCTAACAATTGCTGTCCCTCACCCTTATCACCAGAAGGATCGCTCAGAAACATTTGAAAAAAATCATGAAGAATGAGAATTAGGTGTAGGTTGAATCAAAATCATCAGGATTGAAAGATTATAGTGCGATCAAGTATAAACAATTTAATTGTTTATTTCCTAATAACTGCCGAACAGTTGGTTTTAGAGAAAAAGTTTTTCGACAAATATTTCTCACGATGTAAGGAACAATTTTTGTCCTGACACGTTTTTCAATGCTCCGTGCATACGCGATATGATACGGCGTTGGTGTCGTCGGCGGCGGCGGGTAGGGCAGCAGATAGGCGGAGATAGGGCGGCAGAAGTTTGCTCAGGTTAAGTGGGGGGATGATGGCACGGAACACTAATTGTGCAAGTATAGCTTGCACTTGACCGAATTTTTTTTAGTGGCCTCGTACCTACAGGGTTATTGGCAACGTTTGACATAACTCATTGATAAATGACAGAGACCACTCACATTCCTGGTATTACCTCAAAATCGCAAAGATTGGACTTACACCACTCGGGAAATACGATGCTCAATATATCCATGAACAAAGTGATAGAAATAAAAAGGATAACTAGTGATGCTCTTTTTGTACCAAACAGAAATGAAAAATTGACCTCGAGATATTTTGAATATAAAACTTATGTGGCTTTAGTCCTCACATTAATCAATGTCGTTTATTCAATAAAAAATTAAAAAAGCATTTTCCATATTATTAAAAAAGTTTTAATTAAGAGATTAGAGGCAGCAGAGCAGCTAAAAGTAGATGAAAGGAATGATTAGTTACGTTAAAAGACAGAACCGAGAGTATTAATTGCAAAAATATTACAGCTATATAGTAATATTTTAGAACAAACACTCCCAAGACAAATAAATATGATTCATTTAACGCAATGGAAAGCTATTCAGCTCCAAAAACTAGGTTAAGATTAGATTTGATTCTTATTCCTATTTGTTAAGGTGTGCTTAGAAAATATTTACGTTTATTAGATACTACTAAAGATTTTCAATCATTATTACTCATTCTCATTAGTCTTATTACTAATTCATGGTTCATAAATTTTGAAACATTTCAATTTGATATGTATCATTTAAGTTTTCTGTTAAATAAGTACAAAGTTTAATTAGAACTGGAATAAAATGGGTTGTGGAAATATACCACGCATTCTTATAAGGTCAAAATTTGCTAATTTTTCATATATTTGCTCCGCTTTTTAAACCAAACCAACTTCTCTGGCAGAGAGAACTGAAAAATGATATAATTTGTAAAAAAAATCAATCTCGTAATTCACAAAGTCCGGTTTTTAATTTAGTTACAAATACGATTTTCATCACATTAATGAAAAAATATATATGTCGCGGGCATATAGTTATTTTAGGCAAATGGCTTTTGTCTAGGCAAATGCTATCTGCCTGGGCAAATGGCTTTAAACAGTAATTTCTATTTAAAAGCTATTTACCTAGTAAAATGGCATTTGACGTAATCGTTGTTAGGCAAATGACTACGAACTTATTAATGTATCATATTACGCAAATGCTATCTGTCTGGGAAAATGCCATCTGCCTGGGCAAATGACTTTTTTTAAAAAAATTTTAATTGCTTAAAGACTAGGCAAATGCTATTTCACTAGGAAGGTGGTATTTGCCTAAGCCCTACTTAGGCAAATGGAAATAAAACTACATATTTTTTGAGGAAACCTGAGCAAAAACTATTAGTTAGCAATAAAAAATTCTAAATATTTACTTACATGCCTATAAAACTAATAAACAATCTAAGGAGCAAAACGAACTGTACACATTAGCTAATATAATACGTTAATAAGTTCATAGTCATTTGCCTAACAACGATTTAGGCAAATGCCACCTTTCTACTTTCTAGGTAAATAATTTTTAAATAGAAATGACTTTCTGAAGTCATTTGCCGAGGGGCGGCTCACTCCCTTAAATCTGTGTACATAATATTGTTAAATCACATTAAATCATTTTAAATCTTTCTTAAATCATTAGATTTTTTGATTTTTTAAAATCACCTACATCAATTTAAATGGCTTTAAATCATTTTAAATCAAGTTGAATCACTTTATTTCATGTAAAATCGATTTAAATCACCATAAATCATCAATAAATCACAAAAATCACCTAACATTCGTTAAACCATCATCACAATTTGGCATCACCTACAGTGCTGGGCAGCGCGTTACAGCAATTACATCGTGTTAAATCAGATTAAATCAGTACTGATTTAAAATCTGTGTACACCTCTTTTGGAAGTTAGCCGCCCCTTGTCATTTGCCCAGGCAGACAGCATTTGCCTAGACAAAAGCCATTTGCCTAAAATAACTATATGCCTGCGACATGTACTGTTCGTTTTGCTCCTTAGATTGTTTAACAATTTTATAGCCATGCAAGTAAATATCTAGATTTTTTTATCGTTACCTAATAGTTTTGCTCAGGTTTACTCAAAAAATAGTTTTATTTCCATTTGCCTAAAAAGGGTTTAGGCAAATACCATCTTCCTAGTCAAATAGGATTTGTCTAGGAGTCTAGGTAGTCTTTAAGCAATGAAAAAATAAAAAAAGTAATTTGCTCAGCCAGATAGCATTTGCCCCGCCAGATATCATTTGCCCAGCCAGATGGCATTTGCCTAGACAAAAGTCATTTGCCTAAAATAACCATTTGCCTGCAATATGTAAACGTACATTTTTCTTTTAGTTTTGAGAACAAATTTAAATTTATAGGCCCTTGCGGAAGCCAAAATGATCTGCCTTATAATTCAATTTTCCTTTTGGCTTTACAGTATCAATGCTCTGCCTTCTGATATCTAAGGTGTCCCTTAAAGAAGGAAAATGCAATCTACTGATTCCGGATTTAAAGGCCTGGAGGCTAGGAGGGGAAGGGAAAACCCCTGCAGGAAAGTTATTCCATAATTTAAAGACCGTAGGTATGAATTAGCAAGGGAAACGGGATGTTCCGGGTTTTTTGTAGCTGGACAGTAAGGGGGTGCATATGCGTCGCGTTTATAGGAAGGGGGATAGAAGCTAATTTGTCTGAGTTAAATCCGTAAAAATATCTGCAGGACAACCAACAGTGCGGAGATGAGCTAGACAAGGAAATTTTCTTATGAGTCATTTTTGGATAAAATAAAATATTCTAGGTGTCGAAGGCAATGCCGCTCCCCAGATTTGGAAACAGAGGATATATAAGTTGGTAGGGGAGAAATATTTCATTCAAAGGGTTACAGACAGCCCTAGTTTAAATTTACATCCCCTAGCTCATCAGTTAAGTTTTGATCAATTTTTGTCATGGTAGTGTGAATAACTCATTAAAAACTTTGACTTATTCTATTATTTCTGCGTTTTGCTAAGTTCCAACCCAACCCAAACGATTTTTACCTTGGAACCAAAACATTCGCGAGAAACGTCGGGGCGGCGCGTAGCCAAGAAGAAAATTCTGTTCCACCAGGATGCTTCTTGCTACAAATCAGTTTTTATTATTCTCATGGCAAAAATTCATCAGTTAGGCCTCCAACTGGTTTCTCATGCACTTTATTCGCCAGATTTGGTCTCATCAGATTTCAATTTGTTTCCGAACTTGTAAGAATTTCTTGATGGCAAAAAGTACGCATCGGATTTAAAAGTGATTGTTGCCACAAACGTATTTCGACGAGCTAGACAAATGAGCCTCTAACGATGGTATAAAGGCCCTTTAACATCCCTAGAATAAATGTATTGTGCTATACCGAGACAACGTAGAAAAATAAAAACATTTTTACCCAATATTTTGCTGTTTTCTTTAATCGTTAATATTGATGATAGTGAAGTTTCTTTAATTCGAATTAGAATGCACTCAAGTACTTCTACCCAAGTGAAAGCAATAAATTGATAATTGCTTAATCAATACATGCATTCCATTGAATCTAAATATATGACTACAGATGTTTGCATTTTTCTTGTTTGATTGGAGAAAGTAAGAAGGTATTTGAAAAAATATTCTTTTGTCGAATTTTGGCGATCAATATTTTACAATGTAATGTACAAATCTAAGTAATATACATAATTCTCAAAATGTACTTTCTGCCAGTTACTGATATATGGGATAACATCCTTTATGCCGGGCTGGCTGATGAAAAGCTTATGAAGATATAAAACGTCGATTTTTAAAAACTTTATACTGCTTTAAAAAATATTCTCAAATTTCTGATAAATAGCTGCAATATTCCGGCAGTCGAGCAGCTATGGGTCCCCTTCTGAAATTCGGATAAATTATAGCAAGAATATTCCGGCAGCCAAGTAGCTGTTAATACTCTTCTGAAATTCGGATAAATTATAGCTAGAATATTCCGACAATCGAGCAGCTATTGGTCCCTTCTGAAATTCAGATAAATTCTAGAATATTTCGGAAACTATTGATACCCTTCTAAAATTCGGATAAATAATAGCTAGCATATTCAGGCAGTCGAGCAGCTATTGGTACCCCATCGCCAGGAACAGTTTCATTCTGCGATACCGAAATCACATCGGAAAATTATTAGACTTTGGTATTTTAAAAGAATTTCATATAAATTCTCTGCTATCTCTTAGTCTCACACTACACCATCCTTAAAATCTCTGCAGATCGTTAGACGTTTTAAAAATAATATTACAAAATAAGTCAACCTTACACTGATAAAATTAATTATTTGGATTAAAAAAATTTGCCATTGACTTAAATAAATATTTGTTTCCTATTAGCCAAACAAATATGTGTTTGAAATGTACCGTGAAATAATTTGACCTTTTACTATTATTTGATTTGGTACAAATAATTTTTTATTTGGAGGTAATCACTTTTTACAAAATTAAAGCAAATCTTTATTTCATTTAAATGTCTTCTAACTTAAATAAAATGATTTGATGAGTTAAAAGAAGTAAGTTAAATGTTAAATTACCAAAATATTTATTTCACTGAAATTTTTACTTTTTTTATTCAAGTACATATTTGTCTACTTTTATTTTATATGCATTTGCCGTAACAACAAACTTATTTATTTAAACAATTTAAGTTATTTCTATTAAATAAACCGTTTATTTCTCTCAAAGTTGTTCTTTTTATTGAAGTACATGTTTGTTTACCTTAACTTTTATACGCCTATACACCAAGTATCGTTGTATTTCGTTCAAATAACTGTGTGTTTACCCTAAATATATCACGAGTTCATTCAAGTTAGTTGTTATTTTATCTAAATATATATTTGTTTCATTTTTGTTAAATATTTATTTGGGATCACAACCGTTTATTTCATTTAAACAATTTAAGTTATTTGTTGTAACCTGATTTGATTAAAATACATTCTTGATTTTACTGAAACTGAAACTGAAAGATAAAAAGTAATGTTTACTAATTTCATACAACTGAATTTTAAAATAATATTGTGGCAAGTTTGTATTTTATAACAGGGTGTATTTTTAGTATCGCAATGGCTTATACTGATTGGTATTAAGGTAAAATAAAATTCAACGATTAAAAGTTTAAATGAACATTTATTTAGAACAAAATTCAGAACAAAAAATGCCGGCAAGCTGGCTGAGCAACCCCCGTCATAAAACTAGTAAAATAATGTGAAAAAGTGTTTGTACAAATATACAAATTTTAAAAAATCTATTACTAGTTAGGGATAACTGGAAACTAAGAACAAAATAGTGCAAAAATATATGTTATTATATGTTATGTTAAAATTTGTTAAATGTATTAACAAGCAGATAATTTAGCATACTAATCTTGTAACTGAGTACTACTGTATTAACTTTACGCTTAAAATTATAAATTGTAAAAAATACACATTCCTTACTGACGATGAAGTGAAATTATATAATACAAATTACAGTTCTCCCATCGCCTGTGTAATGAATATTGTAACACCCTGTATATACAAAAAAAAGATTTTCATAAGTAATTTACCTCTAAACTGGCTAGCCCCCGCTTAAGCCGTATTCGGTCCCCTAAACTTGGAATAATAGTATTAATTTGTGTTTCCGATAGACTTTTTAATAGTTCTATTTCATCAACTCTCTGTTCTGCAAAAAAAAAACAATAAAATTCTTAGGAAATAAGTAGGCCATCACCATCACTAATATCGTATGATCAAAAAGTCTCAAATATGCAAATCGTTTCCTACCTTCAAAAGTATCCGAAAGATGGGCAATACCCCATTTCGCTAAGAGATTACACAATGGATCCATATTCACATATTATTTATTTACAAACACTTACAACTTTTATTTTCCCCCGAGTGACCAGACAAGATGCAAATGAGGAATGCGGCGGCGATCCGCGAAAGACAAAAGACAAGTCCAAACGTAAACGACGCTTTTGTCACCAATCAAATAACTCAATGCGGGTGACGCAACACAAGGTCTTCCGAGTACCGGGGTAGTATGATTTGATTTAAATTCTTAATTATTTAAGTTAAATGACCAAGTTGTTTAAATGGTTCGCTATTTAATGATTTAGTTTTCGGTTAACGGTATTTAGTTCCTACTGAAGGATTATTTCGCTTAAATAATAAGTTATTTAGATTTTATTATTTTTTACATTATTGCTAAGATGTTTATTTTAAAGCTTGAGTTATTTGACACAAATTCACCAAGAGTCAAATCATTTTACAAATAAAACCAAATAAGTTGACATATTTTAGTTAAATAAAACTGAGTTAATTCAAATCATATTTATTTATAACGAATACAACTTCGGCAAATAAATCAGTTTATTTGTTTAAAGGAACACAGTTTTATCAGTGTATTAAAAAAAATTGAAGATAGTTTTTACGAAAATTTCGTACAAGCCCACGTGTTCTACTCGACATAGACACTGAAGAGAGATTGGCCTCGTAAGGACGAACTTTCTTCTTTCGTCTGATTCCAAACTGGTTCAGTGATTTAACGATGTTAGCGGCTTAGTCATAGCCAACTATATCCTTTATGCAAATTACATGTTGAAAACTACTGGCCATGTATCACCAAAAATGTATCCGTTGAAGATTAGTCGTATTCCTGTCAAAATAAGTTTTATCTACAGATTTATTTTTATTCCGATACGTCTTTGCTTTATTCCCAAAAATTTGTACCCATGCTTTGCTCTCTAGTTCTCGTCACTAACATTCACAAAACAAAATTATGTCATTTTACGTGGGCCTGTGTCAATAAAGAAACCAATGGTCTAAAAACAAGTCTGACTACATTTATGTTTTTTGGGTTTCTTATGTTAAAATATACTAAATAAAATGAGTCTAAGTTAATCAATCATTTCCTTCCAATCGTTGATGTATGGGACAGCATTTAAAAAACGATGTTGGGATCGCGCTAACTTGCAAATTGATTATCAAATTAGTTATCTGACATACATAGATTTTAATGCTTCTCAAGAGTGACCACAAAAATGTTGCTAGATAGGCAAAAAAATAAGGCGACATTATTGAATGTGTTTCGGCTGAAATGATAGTAGGATGAATATAAATTAATATCGGGCGACCCGACAACGAATTACATCTTCTTGACATAACCTATCTTGTGTCCAGGATATTGGAGAATAACACGGCGTAACATAGTTGATGATGAGGACATCATCTTTTTTTTGTGCCCGCACAAGTAAGATTTTTGTTATCTGAGACAGCGAGACAGCCTACGTAGACTTCAAGCCTAAGTACACCAACGTACCGTGGGCGTCTAAAGAGAAGGATAATGTAGTCTATCTGCAGGCAATTTGTTTCATAATCTGAAGGTATAAATGAGTTAAAGAGGTGAGATGTTCTAGACTTTTGTAGCTGGACGGTAAAGAGATGCATACGTAACGTGCCTCTTGTTGTTCTGTTGGGAACAGCCAAGGGGGGAATTATAGCCGCTAGTTCTTCAGAGCAAAATCCGTGGGAGTATCGATAAAAAAGAGACTAATCCCCAGGTGAGGACTGGGTCATTGACAAATCAATCATGTTAAGTGTGATGCCGCTCTCCAGATGTGGGACTCGCACTCCAGACTAGGTCTTATTTGGAAAACATAGAGAGTGTGTAAGTTGGAAGGGGAGAAATACTTTCTGGCTCGAAAGAGAAAACCAAGTTTTTTAGCTACTGATGTCACTATTGAAGTAATGTGTTTGTGCCCCCTGAGGCTTTGCGACTAATAGACGCAAGTAAACTTTTATTTGCTTTTTTGGTACTAAACGCACTGAACTTGATTATTAGTGCGCCTGTACTGCCAAGCAAAAAAATATTTAGTATTGCGGACATAATAAAAAAATGTTTATTTTATTTATGCGATAACTACAAGTTAATAAATAAAATCTGAAGTAAGGCGTATCAGAATCAACCCAAGTAGTGTAATGGACCTTTCTATAGTAGGCTCGGTGGCAGGATATATTTCTGGGACTAGAACTAATATACTAATATCGGCAATAATCAGTGTTGATTTTTTCGTTTTATCTATAATTAGTCTTAATCCACAGATTTACCGTACTACTAATACTAGATAAGATACAAAAACAATATAGGTAATACTCGTAAACTAATCAATTAACGACACGAAATCGCTGAATGTCACAAAGAGATAACACGTTTTAACAATGTAACAGCTAGAATCTGTTTTTTCATGAATTGTAGGTATAATGTTGGTTTTCTGATAAAAAAAATACAGTTATTTTTTAAGTTAATCTCTACTCAGCCTTATCGGTAAGGTGTTGGCTCAGACACAGAAAAATGTGTTGTTTAACGATAAATGTAGAAAGAATTATCTGTATGTTAGTTATTTTCATCCAATCGGTGGTTAAACAATTTTCCTTTGTAATTGTAAAGTTAACAGATACGAATCATTATTTACAATAGAAATAAAGTGTACTATGCCAAAAACGCGGAACAGATAAAGTAAACAGGTGCAAACAACGCACCTGATGCCAATGTTTTTAATTTATCACCTCCTAGAAAACGATATTTGGCCTACCATTATCTATGAAAACCCGCTCGTCTAACCCCGCATTCCCTGATATGCGTCCACCAAGCAGTTTTATTGCTCCATCTGTTCGTCGTTTTTGGTATAAATGTTTTAATAAAGAGCTCTAATGCCGAGGAACAAGTTCGACTTATTGTATACAAGATTTTCTCAATGGTTATATACATACATGGACAAAAAGAAAATATGGACGCGGTATTCCTGTCTAGTATCAACCCGTTAAAGTTAAGCATGTTTACTTATTCAGGTCGACTGTTGACTTAAAGGGAAAGGGAGCTTGCAATCGAGTAACGTTCTCGCATAACTGTTCTCCCGGCTCAACAATCTGAATCCTGAAAATTGTTAATACCCCGCGGGTATTGCTGTTCCTGCCCAAACACCTAAGCGACACAGAGAAACACAAAATTTGTTTGCATTGGCACTTATATTGTGATTATGTAAACTCATTCCGTATCCCTGTTTATTTTCATCCCTGGTTATCAGCGGCGTAACTAGCCATCTGGCCGGGGGGGGGGGGGGGGTGATGGTAATGGGGCTTAGCCTATTTTAGAAGAAAAATTTGAAGGAAGATTGGGGGCCTAATGAATATTGCTGAAGTTTTTTAATTCAAATAAAATTTAAATTCTATTAAAAATTAGATCTGAAATTATTAAAATGGCATTAAGACAATACCAATTTTTGGTGGTATTCTTATCGGTTAGTGGAGTGGGGGAGGGCTTAATAGTATTTTTTTAACCTCGTGCTATCATCAGAACCGTATTTTCAAGCCGCCAACTAAAAAACTTCAGTAATATTCATTACATTTTATTTTTAAAATATTGGATTAAACAAGCTGTAATTTTGTTCTCAGGGCGAATAATGACGTAATATTCTAGGATCGCAAAGTACTCAATGAGACCTTTAAAATGATGTATCGCAAGACCCCACTCTCCATTTAAATTTTAAGGGTTGGTCCTACCCTCCCTAAGGGGTTGAAGTTACAGTACAATCACGTGTCAAAGCGTTTTTTTAAGGGACGATAAATATGAAAAATTGGGCTTGTTCCGTTTTCGATTGGTCACCCTGTATAGGAAAACGAACAGTTTCTGCTCATGTACGCTTTCTCGTAATATCAAGTGATACTCTCAGACCTAAGTCGAAGAGTGATTCGTTAGGGGGCTATTGCCAAAAATTTGTTATAAATTTCTGTTACTTGGAATAAAAAAAGATTGCTGTTAGCGATCGGGACGATTTGGTATGTGAGTTAGTAATGCAAAAATACTTTTACTATATAGGTGTTAAATAAGTGATCAAATCATTGATCATCAAGTGCAAAACAGCTAATGTTTTTGTAATAATTTTAAGACTCTTCTTTACGAGCCATAATCTTATCTAAAACATACATTTTTGTCTCGGATGTCTAATTTCGCTATCTGCCAGAGTTTGGAGAGAAAAAATTATATTTGATTTGGTGCACGATCAACTACAGTCAAAATGTAACAAATGTAAAATTTGTGTCCAAAAAAGTCAATAAAACAAACTCTTATGGAGTAAATTTAATCTGTGTCCACTGTCTACATATTAAATTGTACAAAAACACTCAAGACAAATGACTTTTCTGAACATCAGCTCTATCCTTGTTATATTCTGACAGCAGTTCTGACCGCGCACCAAGTCAAAAATATTTTTTTTCTGCCTAACTTCTGGCAGATAGAAAAATCTTCAAGCTATTGTCAAACCGCTAAAAAAAACACTAGCCTTTTTTGCACGTCGCTTACGTAATATCAAGAAGCAAAGCAATTATGCCCTTTTTGCAGTACTAACTCACGTACTAAGTGTCGTCCGAATCGATAAAAGCAATATAAAAGCAATCTTCTTTTATCCCAAATAGAAGAAATGTTTGCTAAATCTTTGACGTTCGCAAACGCTCTAAAGAAGCACTTTTGGACTAAGGTAAGTTAGGTTAAATCGTCCTATTTTAGCCGTACAAACATGGATTTATTAAGAAAGGATTCGATGTCCGTATACTGTGACCGTATCGAACGTGAAGCCTTATATGTGTTGTTTGTTTTCTCTTGGGGGAACAGTTTACAAACTTTAAGGAAATACCACAGGAAATACGTAATTGAATTAAGAATGATAGTAGAAAGAGATAAAATAGCATTGGAGTGTTGGAGCTTAGAAGTGTTCCTGTCTCTGCTGGTTGTTTAGGAAAAACGTCTGAACACTCGGATACACGTACGTCTTTGTCTAATGAACTAGAAAAGAAAAAGTGAGACATAGATTTATAAATGACTCGGAGCGACTTTAAATAAACCTTTAGAAATAGTATAACCTATAAATAATAAAACCTTTTTAACTTAAATTTATTATTATTTAACAGAAAAATAAAATATTTTAGGGCTTTTATTACTTTTAGTAAATCTTGTGATGCTTCTAACGTATTTTTTGTACAAAAATACAAGTTAAAATAAGATGTGGCCAATGTTTACAAATTGTGTTTACAGTGTCGTTTAGAATGGTTTGTTTTGGCTTCAAAGAATGTTAAATCATCCCGTATCCATTCTTAATAAATCCATGCTTACAAATATGTGGTAGAATTTAGTACAGACCTTTTCGAGATACCCTGTATAATCCTATATCTCACAATTCAACGAAGTTTTCATCACACAACCACATGTTTTCCTTCTTAAACTTGGGTTGGAGATTGTAGTCATTCAAACAGTTAAAAATAGCTGTTATGGATGCTTAGCTATTATGTTTTAAATGATGTCAGAATATTTAATGTGAATTATTAGAAATATAAATAACCGACACCAGCACAATGATGTCATACGATTTTAACGTTTTTTAATAGATTTACACGGCCAGCATTTATTGGAAAACTGGAAACAATAATGTGCTTCATTGTCAAAATAGAATTTCTTTCTATATTTTTTATGTTTCCGGTCTTAAAGTTCGTCACTACATTTACCTAGATATTATCGACGGCCAATCATCTCCCATTATTTAAATTAAGTTAAAAATAAAAGCATGACAATACACAGGAACAGACATCAAAGTGGGAATTTAAGCTGGGCTTGTTTTTTCCTAACGTCATATTCAGGGTGACCACCAAACTATCCTATTCAAATTCCCCTACAACTGCCATACGTGACATTTTGGTGGAGATGTAAGTGTCTTAAGCATATACATAGAATAACACAACCTTGTTATCGTTTCCCAATTAGTTAAATTATTGTTGTTTCTGTTTAACTTATGTAACGACAAAATCTAGAACTTTGAGCTACCCTCTGCCATAGTGTTCATGAAGAGATTTTTAATTGTTTGATACCTTATCAAATCGACTTTATTATATATGTATACACTGCAACTTACATAAAGGTGATATTAATAATGCATCATTTATCAAGGCCTTAAATACCAAATCTGGAACTTGTTCTACAACGATTACTAATACACCAACAAGATCGTATCATAAATAAAAAAAAACATTACAGAGTCGTTAAAAACAGTTTGTATTCAAGGTGCAAACGCGGTCATGGAAAGGATTCTGTCTTACGTTGTTGTGTCAAGGTTGGTTTCTATGCAATTTATAAAATTACAAAGATTCTTGTATATTTTTCAACTGTGGCATCGAGAAATGCAACCAAGAGTTGCACTGTAAGACGGATTTGACTTGTAGCAGCCACTTAATTAATCTTTTTAAGTATGTATTTGAACTATACAAACTACACAGGGTTCTTCAGAAGAAGGCTGCACCATCGCTAGCTTGGTATTGAAGCAACAATATCGGCTAAATTATCAACCTAGTATCATGTTTTTTGCTGATTAAAATAGTACAGAGAAAAACCATTGATCATCGCGTTTCAGAAACTTTTTAAGAAATATCAATATTTTAATAAAACGCAATACAATACAATTACTGCCAGAACGATGGTAAATCAGTTTATGAACAAAAAAGTTTTTATGAACGACTGACCTAAAAATTTTTTGTTCAGAAA
This sequence comes from Philopedon plagiatum, assembly GCA_963971165.1. NCBI lineage: Eukaryota > Metazoa > Arthropoda > Insecta > Coleoptera > Curculionidae > Philopedon > Philopedon plagiatum. The sequence goes on along the minus strand of OZ020191.1, from coordinate 22,701,797 downwards.
ATGATTACCATCGTTCCGTCAGTAAATGCATAGTTACTAAAAATGGACTTTTATTAAAAAAATTCCTCTGTGTGTAAATGTACTTTTTACAAAGGTATATTGAAAAAAAATTGAAAACGCGATGATCAATTAATTGTTTTTCTTTTTTACCATTTTAGCTAGCGGAAAATATGCCACTTGGCCACTGACTAATTTAACCGATGTAGTTAGGAATAGTGCAAATGTAATTTAAGGCACCCTTTATAAACCTGGATGTTCTTAAGCACATTTTAAATTGCTTAAAACTTAAGCCAAACTCATTTAATCTGCAAACCGGCAACATGTTACAAAAAAGCTTACCTTTCTATATAACTTAACCCAGGTTAGGTCCCCTTTAGAATCCGTATATTGGAGGCCGAAAAACCAGACCTCTCGGAGACCTATGGTTTTGACTACCTGGTCGAAAAGCTGCTTGCCGGACGTCGACTGCTGGATCGCGAATTCCAGCTCCGCGTCCATGGTCGTCACCCTGACGTTCATCTGTAAAATAAAAATAATGGTAAAATTATACTGACAAAAAAAACTCGGGAGTATCAAGAACCTAAAGTATACACAGAACAGCTTAAGAAGAGAGGTTATCCTATACGTAATAAGGGGTCCGGTTTCCGGCCAAAGATATCACAAAAACAGTAAGGCCTACACTGACAAACTGGTTTGTGAAATTATAGTAAAAGTTATTAGTATGGATAGCCAGAACTAATTGGGTATATGTTACAAATATGTAAATTTACAAAAAAAATGTGAAAGTTGGCAATATTTTTACAATTATTTTGTAAAGTTACATATTATGTGTGAATTGCCTTGTAAGTTTGGTGGGATTCGGTATGCAGAAGTTTTCAGACAAAACGATAAAGATTCCATTCGACGAAAGAAAAACAGCGCAATTTTGTATTTTCTTTCCTAATCTTCTCTTATCAATGCTTTAGTTATAAATAAACAAATGAATATCAAAATAGTAAAAATATATTTTCCCCGAAGGTTTAAAAGAACACTGTGGTACTGAATAGGGCTGCACCGAGTAGGCCGAATGATGCAAATTTTTTTTAGAAAAAATAATAAATAAACTACCTAAACGTGTTCATTTTTTCCCTGGACAAAAATTCAACTTTTTTACGAAAATTATAAAATGTTTTTTTTCTTTACCAAAACATTCCCAGTGGGCTCACTGTTAAAACCCCTAAATTTGGTACGGGTCCCGTAAGTAGGAAAAGAGATATACAACTTTGCAATTTCTCCTACCGCCTATGGAATCTTACAAAAAGGTTGGCCACCCCTGTTCTAGAACATAAAACAGGAACATTTTAAAGCAGGTGGCCAGTGACAGTCAAAAGCTGAAAAACGAAGTCAAAAACTAGAGTCCAAACGTGAAATTAATCTAATTCCGTTAGTTCACCTCGAGTGGCAGCACCTTCGCAAATATATATCCTTATATTAAGTAATTCATCAATATTTATGTAGAAAATACTAATTGATACCAAATTTGCTATTTCTTAACAAAAATTAAATTACCAGTTTAAGTATCAGGGTATTTGTAACGTAAAATTTGTTACAAAAACTCACTGCGACCTTGAAGAAAATTGTTTTAATTGGTACTTTGTGTGGTTATACATGGTATTCGATCGAAATCTATACCATTACATGCACGACCACAAGTAAATATACTTCATGAAACGTGTCAGCAGAATAGTGAATACACGCTTGGTAAAAACTCAAATCAACACAAATTAAAATTTCATAACAATGAAAAAAGGAGAAACTTATACTTCGGGATTCACTAAAAAGGTTTAAGAGTTGCAATTAGTTTTGATTGTAGTTAATCAGCTAGGTTCTGTCATTGTTAATAAGTCGTCATAAAAACAACTTCTGAGATATTTTAATATTTCTGCAATTTGCTCGGTTTCCTAATTTTATCTAGGAACTTGAAATTGATAAAATAAGTTTAACTCTAGCTTTGTGAAAGATTAGAGTTGTCCATTTGACTGGTCAACAACTTTTTGATCAATTGACCGACAATTTGACCGGGCCCTCTTTCAGAATAGAATTATTTTCTTATTAAGTCAATCAGTAATTTTGCAATACATATTGCATTTTTGTAAGACCTATTAGTAATTACAAATTATTGATAATACCGTTAGTATCATAGACGTTAATTTAATGTCAATTGTTAGTACCAATTATAAAGGAAAATAGAGTGTGTGAAAATGAAAAAAAATTAAATTTGTTAAATTTTCTCGGCGGATAACGCCACGTCACTGAATAAACCGGGGATTTCCCCTAAACTTGCATAGAGCATCGATCGGTGCCGGTGATTCCCCGAAATGCGTTTGTACAGGACGGCCAAATATCCGCACTTTATTTCGACATGGAGCAATTTTAATAAGTATTTGACCACCTAATATTTGACCGCGATCAAAATGACCGGTCAACTGACCAAGGCACTATTTTTCATAAATTTGCGCAAAAACTTAAAAATAAACTCATAGTACAAAACTACTACTAGGTAATAGGGCATCCAATCCCGGCGCATATTGACCATCCTCGGATTTCGGAGTTGATTTTTTGGATCCCGCAACCTGGGTCTGATTCCGGGAATAAAATAATAATATTTAAAATAAAAATCAACACATTTTACACATTTAATTGTAAAAAAAAAGAAAGATTTTAATTAAACAAGTTATTAATCCCTTAAATAAGGAAATAAATTAGTCAAAACATCATAAAACTAAAATCAAAACAAATTATGGTTTTAAAAATATCGTAAAAACACCAATTCATCCAGGATATCGTCTGCTAAACCAGAACGGATTTTCGTGCAAAAATTTTCCGCCGCGGAAAAGCAGCTCTCCGATTCTTCACTAGTAGGTCGTATGGTAATTAGAAAATCATAAACCACCTGTCAGTTTTGCCCATGGAATCCACTTCTTTCAAATAAGTCCATTTCCTGATTAATAATTTCATTTAAATTTTGTTGATTTACCGATTTAGGTCGTACTATAACGTCATTTAGAGCTTTGTGTAGCCTTTCTTTGAGACTTCGGGTTTTTTAAACTATTGTTCGCCTAAGATCGCCAATACTAACTTCGTCATCTAAGTCATCAATGTCATAATCATTTTCTTCATTCTTGTGTTTTCACTGAATATTTTCTGAAATATGTTTAGTGTTTTGTTAATTAAACCTTTTTATAAGTTTAATTATTTCATACATTATAGTTTTTTTGGTATTTATCTTAAAGAGTAGGGATGTCGCGAATAGTAGTTTTTACTATCCGGCCAAACCGGATATTCGGCCAAACGCTAACCGCCGGATCCGGATATTCGGCCGAATATCCAACAGTTTAAAAGGACGAATTGAATTAAAGTTTGTAGCTATGTAAATCGAGTCGCCATGTGTGTAATGCAGACCGATGACCTGCAGCAACCGTGCGCCGACGCCGTCAAGCGTGCAAAGTTGAAAACATTCGCGGGAATCCCCGAAATGACGGGCGGGTGCCTAAGACTATAGAGGCCGAGGTTCAGTCTTATTTGAATTTGCCATTAATCGAAAGAACTGCTTCTCCATATACATGGTGGAAAGGCGAAAATAAAAATTTTCCCATCTTATCGGAGTATGCTTTCAAATACTTGTCAGCACCCGCATCCACAATTTTTAGCGAACGACTTTTTTCGGAGGCAGGCAATGTGTTTGAAGAAAAGCGGAATCGGCTTTCCTCCGAAAATGGCGAAATGTTAATTTACTTGCACCACAATCTTCCATTAGATAATTTTAAATATTAAAAATTTAAGTTCGTATTTTCGTTACATAAATTTACTAGTACTAGTACTAGTTTTCAGTATTATTAGGTTTTAGTTTTTATTTTTATCTAAACTTACCTAAGGTTTTGGTGTTGTATGTTGTCTATTCTAAAATAAAAAATCATTAGTTTTCCATGCAACATAATTATTTTTTATTATAATTTATAATAATAATAAACCGTCTCCATACAATAAAATACATCGGATATTCGGTCGAATATTTAATTATCCGGCCCAACCGGCCGGATATCCGGCTCCGGCCGGATAGACCGAATATTCGCGACATCCCTATTAAAGAGATCATCTGTTTCATTGCTACTAGGAGATTGCAAATTAGCAAAGATCTAGGTATGCATCAGTGTTTCTCTGTGGTGCCGAGCAACAAAAACGTCTGCCTCCTCTGCCTTCTTAAAACCACGACCTGCAACATAATACCGTAGGCACATTTAGGCCAACAAGCTTGGCAATTTCCCGGAACGAAAAGCTAGCTTCCCGTAGCCCAACAATGCGGCCTAGTTTAATTTTTTTTTATCTGAGACAGCACACGTAGACTTCAAGCCAAAGTACTAGCGTACCGTGGGCAACTGAAGAGAGGGAAAATGTACTCTACTGACGCGGGATTTAAAGGACTAGAGGTTGGGAGGGGAAGGAAAAACATCTGCGGGCAATTTGTTCCATAATTTGGAGACCCTAGGTATGAATGAGCGGGAGAAGTGGAATGCTCTAGGCTTTTGTAGTTAGTAAAGAGGAGAATTATAGCGGCTAGTTCTTCAGAGGAAAATCTGTGGAAGTATCGGTAGAAAAGGGATACATTCACAACAGCGGGGAACAAGGGGCAACAAAGGAGTTTTCTTGTGAGGATTGGACAATTAATGAGTCGAATGACTCTCTTTTGGATAGAATCAAGGATGCTAAGTGTCGAGGGTGATGCCACTCCCCAGATGTGGGAACAGTACCCTAGGTTAGGTATTATTTGGGAAACACAGAGTGTGTAAGTTGGAGGGGGAGAAGTATTTTCTGGCTCGAAAGAGAAAACCAAGTTTTTTTGCTGCCGATGTGGCTACTGAAATAATGTGTTTGTGCCAGCTGAGATCATGTTCGAAAGCGATGCCAACAAGATCGAACGTTTCATTGTTCTGCAGGGCTTGGCCATTCCTGTGGATGGGGTAAGTGTTGCCGGATTTTTTGCGTGACTGGGTTCTGAAGGCGTTAAACTGAACAAGGTTCTTGGAATCCCAGTCTAAGATTAACTGAAGATCTTGGGAAAGGGATAGGTGCATAGATCTGCGTCTATTATTTTGATTCGAGACTTGTTGAAAATGAATGCTTGAGTGAAGAATACTATCGTCAGCATTACCGTGGATGGGATTGGTAGTTGAAGAGAGAGCAATCATTAATGTGAATAAGAAATATAGTTAGTGCCAGGACTGAACCTTGGGGTACGCCAGCATTGATATGATGCAAGTTAGATGAGTGACCGTCCACCACGACAGATATGCGCCGATGGGAGAGGAAGCTACCGATCCAGGTACATAGTGTGGGCGGAAAACCGTAAGAAGGTAGTTTGTTGAGAAGTGCGGCATGCCATACTTGGATAAAGGCTCGGATAAAGGTCTTGGAAATATCAAGAGCAACAATCTGAGATCCGCCAAATTGTGTTAACTGTCTGAATTCGCCTCATCGTCTTACAGGTGGAATGTTAACCTGAAAAACATAGTATTGAAACAAACTTTTCCAGTTCGTGGTATTAAGGTAAAATCAGGCTGATATTAAATAAAAGCCTTAAAGCCATTTTTGCCTTTCAGTAAATTCCGGGTATAAGTAGATTGCCTTCAGTAGTTAAGGAGACTAGGGAAATAAAAACTTAGGAGGGAGAGGGGTATACGGTATACCTAACATAAACTCGTACTTTTATAAAAAAAAGAAAACTGAAAAATAATGTCATTTTTTTTATGCAAAGCACAAATGGTTTTCTAAAAATTTCTACTTCATTTATGAAGTTAATTTTTTAACCTTGTTACCTCATTTTTCCAATGTTAAGATTAAATTGTACTTACTAGTTTTGATAAAAATAAGTAAGATTACATATCGAAATTTAAAAATTACCCTGGTTAACAGAAAAAAGTCTATGATCTTATTTAATCCACTTTATAGTGATTAGTCTGATTAGAGATGACATCCTCGCAAAGGCGCCATTGTTAAAAAAATTTATCTGTACCTATATCTTTTTAGGTGTGATATCATCGTGTATTGTTTGCCTTATCTCTATTTCGATAATTTTTTAAGTAAATTTCGGGAAGGAAATTCCAAAACTGTGTTACAAAAACTGTGAAATATTTATGGACTAAAAATGAAAATACTTTGGGGGAACCGACAGCATTTTTTTTTTGTTTTAATAGGGATGCATGGTACCGTTGTCTATCAAGAAAAATAACGAATTTATTTTATTGGGTATTATTTTAATTAATCGGTAACCTCGTTGGTAACTTTCCTTGCAGTAAAAATCGATTTAATAACAAAGTAAATCGAATATTCAATAATTTTTCCAGAATTTGCGAAAATAGGGATTTTACATCTGCCATACTTAACATTTACAATCAAAAGCAAATAGCAAAAAGCGTCTGCTTTTGTAAGCTATTATTTGAGGGCTTAAAGCCCTTTTCGGGAGCTTGAATTACTTTCAGTGCTTTTGAGGGCTCGAAGCCCATTTCGAAAGTACACAGCTGGTACCTGTAAAGTAATTGGTAATTTAACATTCTTGAACAATGCACCTAAAATAATTTTAGTGCCTTTTTTGATAAATGCTTAGGGAGGGCTTGGGGTTTGAAGACCTTTCACTCAGTGCTTTGCCCAGCTCTGAGTCCGGGTTCGATTTTATTTTGGTATTTATTTATTTGACACGTTTTTAAAGATACTATCCAATTCATTCAAATTCCGCACACACAATATCCTTATTTTAATTTAATTTTATATATTATTATATTTTATACATTATATAAGCATATGTACATATGTATATTTAATTTTATTAATTTTAAAATTTAATTTATTGTTTTTTCTAAATTTCAGAAAAGAAAAAGAAATACAAGGTATAAATAGGTACCTGTTTGTGTGATTTTGTTTTAAAATGTATTTTTTTAACAAGAAATTAAACCGGACGACCTGATGTAATTTTATAAAAATAAACCATTTATAAAAAATCACATCATTTTTGACTTTTTTTGGCGGCGATTATTGTTTTGAGCTGAATTAATTGCGTTTTATGTGCATTAATGGCGATTTTATTATGTAATAAATCCTAATAATTATTACTTTACACCAGTAGGCAAGCAGGTACTCTGCTTATGTGGACGATCACGGTAAGTTTCTCATAATGGGAAACATAATTTTAGGAGTACTTACGCATTCTTTGATAAATCTTAAACAGGACAGGCGCGAATTAAGGGGCGAAAGGGGTTCTCCCCAGAGTCCCAATCACGGCATTAATTTATTTTACGTATTCCTTTAACCCATTATAAAATTTGGTACGATCGGCTAGAGTCGCCCCCCCCCCTCACTACCCTCAGCAAAAACCTGGATCCGCCACTGATACAGGGTAGGTAGTAAAGATTATTTGAAATAAAATTTAACGCGGGTAACAATAATTATTACAACAATGAAATGATGGTGGTTTAGAGAACTTATTCTCAATTTTACGTATTTTAATAATTATTACTTTCATAAACTTCTGTTTTGTTCATTTTAGTAGTAGGTACCTATATTCTTAGAAGTGGCCAACATAAATAATTAACATTTTTTCTTACCAATTTACTGGACACCATTTTGTTTCTAAATTTTAAAGACTATCGGATAACGTTCCAAAATAATTCGAACACAAAAAAACTATATGGCACTAACTTTTTAAAATCCACCATGCAAGTACAAAAAACTACCGCAATTACACCAAAACCGCAAGTTCACTGGAAGTACCTATATCATTTGTTCGAACCGTGGTACTTCTCGTACTGACAAAGCTTGATCAATGATAATTCAAACGTAATCGTACTCGCAAACCGTTGAAAAACAAGTACGTTCATAAAAGCTCGTTTAATAAACTACTTGCAATTGTGCACGCTCTTAGACTGAGTTCTTTTTAACGGATATTGGGAAATAAAGAGAGATAGAATAATAAAACTCGTGCATTCTCAAAGAATTCTCAAGAAAACGAGCAGACTTTAATTTTATAACAGGCGGCTGCTGCCGGCAAACAACCGGCAAATGTTTCATATTTGGCCAATGAAAAGGCTGGATTTTTAAAATTACCGGTCTGGCTTGGCCGTGACGTGACGCAAGACCGGTGTAGGACAAGGTTGCCAAAATGCTTTATTGCTTCTTTAATGACAATTGTTCGTTTTTAATGGAATAGTATGACATCTATAATTATTGGCTTGGTTTAATTATCCCAAATTAATATTTATCAGCGGAAAGAACTTGTCTGGCGCCATTTACTTGTATAGCTAGGTATGTTCCGTTTTAAAAGTAGCTGCGCTCTCTTAGTTAACAATGACGTTCCAACACAGCTCTCTAAAAATAAATAGATTACCTACTTCCTATAACCTACCTACTTCCCATAAGACCCGTTGTTAATAAAATAGCACATATATGCAAAGGACGGCTATCTGGGGGATTCAAATTTAGATGTTCGCATGTTGGCTGCTTTGTTACTTGAAATACGTCAACAAACAATGTTGATTATCGCGTAGGTGCGTTCGGATTTGTGTACTGCTTTTTATCCAACATTTTTTAGGTTTATATTAAGTAATTGGATTGCAAAATAGCTCTAAAACAATAACCTTAAGTAGACCAACATTCCGAGTTATTTTACATCATAAAATAGGTATAAACATTAATATTTTATCCTTTTGATTTCAAATTTACCGTCAATTAACTTCTACGAAGTTAGCGACTGGTGCTAACGTAAATTGTGGTACCGATCCCAATATTCTTCTTTTTTTTAGAGGCATGTGTGTGTCAATAACCACTGTTTTTCAAGTTTAATTAAAAAATCCATAATTTACAAAAAAAAATGCAAAAAATGAACTATTAATGAGACACGAAATTAAAGATTCGACAACGCCGACTAGTACGACCCTCAATAACCAACGGCAATAGTACGGCTTTCATTAATCAATTTGATAATACATAATATATTTTTATACTATAATATGTTTCAAATAAAAACCGGTAAAACCCTGTATTCTATCCTTATCAAACAAAAAAATTTCAAAAGTTTCCAAAATTTATAAATTATTGTTAGAGTGCCGCATATTGAATACATGACTCATATTTTATTTAAATTAGTCTATGAAATTTACATAATTCTTTCCTTTACACGTATTAAACTATTTAATCTTATGAATGAATTTGGCAACATCGCCAATGGCGTGGGCTACCTTATTCTTCATTGTTCTCGAACCACCTGTTTGTACGTATTAACTCAGAACTCAGGTAACATAAATACAAGTTGTGTAAAAATAGATAATGACGATATTGATGCATCAGTGATCATCACAATAAAAATGTGGTTTTTGTATCCAAATTAGATTAATTTATAGCTCGACTCTTTGAACTCGTAATGGGTACTTTGATAATACCTACATAAACAAACTTGAGCAAAATTAATTTTCATATTGCAACAACAGTCAGGGGCGTATCGAAAGCACTATGTTGAGGGGGGGGGGGGGGGGGAGTATAGAAACAATATCTAACTATGCGATGATAAAAATCCAAAATTGTTGATTTCTTTTGCACAGGTTTCGCTCGGAGCAAAACGACCGACGTTTTTTTATAACTGGTCGAACTTCTTTTACGTTTGCTGGAATTAAACTGTTGACTTTATAGCGACTTTTTCCAAAACTCAACTGTTGACGTTTTGTTGGCCAAACCAACTCGTACTCTAATAATTAGCCAACTCGAGCATCCATCCCATCTCTTGTTCCATACATCCCGAGTTCGTGGAAATCATGCCAGAACGCACGATCTGGCACTACAATTCTGCCAATTTCTTGTCTGCTTTGTTTTGGAACCCTGTCTGTTTTTCCACTCCCGATCCCTCCGAAATTTGTTCTCATATTAGGTACAGATATCACTCAAGCAGGCATTGAAAGTTTCATTCCACATACCCGCAAGAAATCTAAACTCCACCATCAAAAGCCATGGTTCTCCCAGGCTTGTGATAAAGCCAGACTCAAAAAAGTACAAGCTCGCAAAATATCTTCAAAATCCTACCCCCGAATATCGTCAAATTTTCACCGAGACAAGAAATCAATGCAATCAAACTATCTTTGAGTTCAAAAATGATTTTAACAACCGCATAAAAGATAGTTATAACGGCAGCAAATCTTCCTGGTCACTCGCCAAAAACATTAGTCAAAACTTCTGTAGAAGCACTTTTCCTCCCTTGACCTCTGACAACGAAATTATCTCCACCTCTAAAGGGAAAGTTGAGCCAGTTGCCAAACAATTCACTGCCAATTCCACCCTAATTCCTCCTGCTTATTTCTCTCCTTCAACTGCTACATCTGTACCCCACAAAATGTCCGTAATATTTAAGGTCAAATAAGTTTAAAAAATTCTTTTATCCCTTGATACCGAAAAGTCCTCCCGTAATCGGTCCCGGTCTGAATGGCATACCAGCGATTGTTCTAGAAAAATGCGCTCCAGGACTGGCACCCATCTTAACTATATTCCCAGATAGCTGAGACTGCTCGTGTGCAGTCTGTCCCGAAGAAAGGTTCCAAGTCACTTCCATCCATTTATAGACCTATCTCTCTTCACTCTGCTGTCAGCAACGTTATGAAGAATGCGATCAACCTGCAAATTCTAAAATACCTAGAAAAACACAAAAATCATCCATAACAAATAGTACGGATTTCGTCACCAAAGATCCACAGCTGATCTCCTTAGCTTTGTCACACACAACTGGAACAAGTCTCTCGAATTTTGTGGAGAATACCAGATTGTTGCTCTAGATATTTTCAAGGCCTTTGACTACGTATGGCATGCCGCACTCCTCAACAAATTACCTTCTTACGGTCTTCCGCCCAAACTATGTACCTGGATCGGTAAGGTAAGAATCAAGCAAGAAAAAGTCACGACCGTCATAGAAATGAAGGCATCACGCGTGCTCGTCGCGTTTTAGAATATTCCTAATTCTAAAACGAGACAGAGTACGCGTGATGCCTTCATTTCTATGACGCTTGTGGCTTTTGCTTGCTTAATTCTTACTCTAGCTTCGTCTCTCATCGGTGCATATCCGTCGTGGTGGACGGTTATTCAGCTTACATCCTACAATGCTGGCGTACCCCAAGGTTCACTCCTAGCACCAACCCTATTTCTCCTTCACACTAATGACCTATTTTCTTCAACTACCAATCGCAGTCACAACTATGCTGACGACAGTCCTCTTCACTCCAACATTCATTTTTCTAGACAAGCCTCGAATGAAAAGCTGGATAACAGACCCAGACCTATGCTCATATCCCTTTCCCAAGATCTTTAAAATTAATCTTACGACTGGGGAGCTAAGAACCTTGTTCAGTTCAACGCCTCCAAAACCCAGTCTTGCTACATAGAAAAAACCAGGGTTGGCAAATATCATGATATTTATATAAATATCCAAATATCCGATATATATCGATATATATCCGATATATATCCAAATTTGGATATTTATTTATATTTTTAAATTATTTCATCTGTTTTCTGTAAAGATATATTTATTATATTTTAAAAATTCAAAATCACTTAATTTAATATGAGCATGTTATAAACCTGTAAATTTGTAGTTCAATTCTATTCAATGATAGTTGCTATCACAATAACAAGTTTTAGTACTCCTATGTTAGGAATGTAAAATGTTGGTAAAAAATACAAGTTTATGAATATGAACACATCATATTATATTTTTGCTTTTAACTATGGTTCAACTTAAAACAAAAATTGAGAACAGAACAACAGCCAAAAGAAAACAACAACTAAAATAATATTTCTGATATAAAACAAAAAACAATAAAACGAGTAAAAAAGGCTGACTGGTAACAGTGGTAACAAGTAAGTTTACGATGAAATCAGTCTGGCTACTGGTTGGTCCGAATCTGATGAATCTTCATTTTCATTTGTAGAGGGATTTTCTAATTGTTCCTGTCGCTCCAGCCAAACCCAATTAAGATCATGTTGTTTCTTTAAATCCTCTCTGTTGCGCAAATATTTAAACAATACTAGTTTTTCAGCTTTTTCAGTCTCAAGCTTGTTTCGCAGTTTTGACTGGACCAATCCATATGTTGAAAATTGTCTTTCCAGTCCTGCAGTACTAGCAACTGCTGTAAATAATTGGTCACACAACCTTACAAACGTGCATTTATCGGGCCAATCCGATTCATGAACAGTTACTGATTTCCACCAGAGCAGCGGATGTGTGCTTTTGAAATAAGTGCCAAATAGGTACTTGGGAAATGGTTTTTCTTCTGCCATAACTTTCATCGCAAACGGAACAAACTCCAGATTAATTTTGGATAAATATTCAAATGCTTCTTCCTTTTGGATATTACTGAGCCTCTTTCCCAAAAAGCGATGATCTAAAATATTTGGGGAATCACAGCATAATACGCTGTTGCCGGCTCAGCGGCAGCGGGGCCATATTTTTATACTGATGATAGATAGATAGATAGAATAGATAGACCGAATTTTAGAAAAAAAAATATTGATATATATCAGGATAAATATCGTCGCATAAATATCATGATATTTATCAAGATATATATCACGATATTTATCACGGATATATATCCTGCCAACCTTGGAAAAAACACTATCGTATATTGAATTGGATACCAATTCACTCAATTATACGCTCTATTCCGTATCGCACAATACAAACTCGGTTTCTTTCAATGATTAGTTTATCATTGTTAACGAATAGGCTATAATAAGATTGCTTGAAATATAAGGTTTCATTGGTCTTTAATAGGGCGTTTAAATATAACCTTTTATTTGATGCAGTAATACCCTATTCTTAATTCAATACAAAATATATCATTGGTTTCAGTAAAAGATTATTTGTAAGAATATACGTTTTATTTAATCGAAGTACTTATTATTATTGTCTCAATTACCACAGTATTTAATTCAATGTAACTTCTAATAGAAAAAAAAACATAAACAGGAAGACTTTTGATAAAGAAAGATTCGGTCAGCAGCATACTGAATGTCCCCCTTGAAAGTCAATCACAAAGAGTGCTTTCTAAGTTCTCGTAGTACTAAAAGGACTCTTTTTGCATTAGCTGCCATCATGTCATCAAACAAGAAAATGTTTTTTGAAATTTTCATTAGCAGAAATACTGAATACTCTTAAGAAAAAAGGCTATTTTGTATTTCGCACTTTCTGGTAGAACTATTTCTTTTTGCATCAACTGTCATTAAACAGTTGACTCACTCACAAATATCAAACAAGAGTATGAGAAAAACTACTGCATATTTGTTTTGCACTTCCTAATTTCTGGTAGTGCGAAAATTTCCTTTTTCTGCATCAATTCGGCCCTTAAATAGCAAAATTTCTGATAAATGAAGAACCAACACCAATATTTTTGATAAATAAAGAAGCAATAAGAAAGCATACTTTCTCACGGTCAGTGTATCTAACTATAAATTAACTTCAGTCAGTTTTTAAAACGATTTTTTTTGCAAAAAAGCTCGGGCATCATGATTTGTGGTTAATAACTCTATGAATGACCCACATATCTAGTGAACATAAGTAGGTAGATAAATTAATGATTTTACTACTTTTCTATGACCGGTATTGTACAAGGCTGGCAAATAATACCTAAAAATGTGGTTATATGTACATACCTATTTAATTGTACATTATCGGTATTTGTTACAATTACTTTTATACTCTTATAAAGTTCAGGTATTAGATTAAAAAGAGAATTTTACCTTGTTTTAATTTTATAAATAAATTCACTCTAACCTAGTTTTTGTGCTATTTATTAGTAATTAATAGCATGCTCCTTTATAACTATGGTCGGCTTCTCAAAGCCCATAGTTAGGTTAGCTGACACATAACAAGTGTCCCAATGTGACACTTGTTATGTGACAGCGCAAATGGCAATACCAAAATGTAGTAAAGAATAAAAAAGAATAAAAAGTTACACTCGAAGTTGAAGAAAGTGCTGATTTTTGTAAGGCAACATCGCGTTTAGACTTCGCTGTGACGTATTTTAATGTTGAATTTTCGGATGGTGCGTCAGTTTACACCAAAGTAATAAACTAGCATAAACACAACTAGCACCTAATTTTTCTTTGGGGGGGCTAAAATCCTTGATCGTAAAAAATTGCTTTGCCCGGTACAATAAGGCAGTATCCAGCACCCCTCCCCCTCTTATGTATACAGGGTGATCCATAAGTAATGGTACACAGAGCAACAGCAATTCCTTATGTCTAAATAATGCGATTTATTTAAATTTGCCTAATTCCAAAGTTGATAATAACCAAGATACCGGGTATTAAAATTTTAATTTTGTTCTCGGTTTTTTCCAATTTCCCAACAAAACGATATAGAGGCACGAAATCAGGGATTTGTTTTTTTTTTTTGAGGTGAAGAATTCAAATTTGTCCACACTTTTGATGTCACTAGTAGAGGACGTCTCCTACCGCATACTGCACTTCTTTTAAATGACGTGACGGCTATCAACGGACAAAACAACCATATTTTCCTAATCTAAATTTTATGTTGTACCTTAAGTGGGTCTCATTTTCGCCTTAACAAAAAGGCAAAACTGACACGCCGCAAAGGCAAAAATAAGACACCTTGATATATCATTTGCTATTTGTTTTAGAGAGTTCGTAGGGTAGGTAATAGTAAGTCACAGGGTTCAAAAATAAGATATACAAATTTATTTCAATTTTGTTCTTTAAAAAACTTAACCGTAAATTCGGGAACTAAATGGCATCAACAGTAACCATGTCTCATTATTGCATTACAAAAGAAAAAAAATACATTTGTATGCAAATAAAATTAACAAATATTTTTAACACAGATCCTAGAATTAATTTACTGAAATAGTATTGTGAAATATATATGTCGTAGGCTAATTACAAATTCAGTCGTTTTATAAAACGCCTAGTCGTTTTATAAATGACTAGGTATATTGTAAAATGAAAAATAAATACTGAATTTTTACAATTCGACTGAACTTTTTAGGCGTTTCATAAAACGCCGAATTGCTCTCAGGCTTATTGTAAACAGTTCTTCAATCTTGTTTGTTTTAGGATATGACTGATTATAATTAGTCGTTTTGTAAAAGACTGGAAAGTGCTCAGGCATTTTATAAAACATCGATTTATATTGTTGCTTGATCGTATAATATTTCAAACAAATAAATAGTCAGTTGGACACCATTTTTGTCATAACATCATAAAAGAAATTAATGGGTAACTCTTACAACACCTTCGCTACGTAAATTTAGGTAGGTATATACTTACATAATGTAATCTAACATAATTTAAAAGTAATATTATTTTACTTATATGAACACGGTCCGCTTGAATGACATTTACCCTGACCTGAGTCTTCTAACATCTTGAAACGAAAGTTTCTGAAGTAAAATCAATGGGAAAATACTGTTAACTCGTAGATTGTTTACAAACTGTCAAACCACAGCCATAAAGAAGTTAAACTAACAACTCTCCTGACTCGATAGCAGTCTTATTATAATACGCCTATATATGTCTAGTTTTATTCCAGGCGCATTGTAAAAATAATCGCCCACACCTTCATTTTACAATAGGCCTGAGAGCAATTCGGCGTTTTATGAAACGCCTAAAAAGTTCAGTCGAATTGTAAAAAATCAGTATTTATTATTCATTTTACAATATACCTAGTCATTTATAAAACGACTAGGCGTTTTATAAAACGACTGAATTTGTAATTAGCCTACGACATATACATTTGATAAAATTGACATTTAAGGCGGTGGTAAAATTGATGACAGAGACGTCATCTTTATTAGTTTTGAAGGTTTTAGGCTATTCATTGTCATAACAGTAATTTCAATTTCAACAATTTTCTGGATAATACACACGTATGTGTAATGAGTTTTATTTCTTTTGCCGCCCACAAAAGGTTTGTTATAACAACAACACACTAAAAAATGTAATGCTTGTTCCTACTTCACTTTTACTTTCCTAATGTCTCAAATTTT
This sequence comes from Philopedon plagiatum, assembly GCA_963971165.1. Classification (NCBI taxonomy): domain Eukaryota; kingdom Metazoa; phylum Arthropoda; class Insecta; order Coleoptera; family Curculionidae; genus Philopedon; species Philopedon plagiatum. The sequence continues at coordinate 22,685,727 of OZ020191.1, read as the reverse complement.
CCCGTCAACCTGTCTCACATTTGCCTTCAAAACTGTCTCATTTTTACCCTTGAGGTTTTCAGACACATTATAGGAAACTATAAGAAAAATAATAGAAAACTTTTACTACTATTTGTAAAGAGAGGCTATTTACCACAGAAAACGATAACGCGATATGTCAAAACATTACAGGAAACTTCTTAATAGGTGGCGTTGTTCTTAAATGCAGAGGCTTGTTCATGACGTAAAAAATGCGTATTTCATTCTTGACGCAAGAATAACTTATTTTTGTATTATAATCGAGTTACTGATTTCGGAAATAAAAGAAGAAATAATTATTTTTCAAAATTTCTGCAGCCAAGCAATTTAATGCGACATATTTTAATTTTTAACAGCAATATTTTTACTCGGGTTTTCCGATTGTCTCAAATTTACCCAGGTTGACCCTATGTTTATTGCTAATAAAATAATGTGGTTTAAAATCACCTGTTTGTGTGATGTGTCATATCAGTCCTGATTTGTTCAACCGCAATGTTCATCACACAAAAATTTCGTTCCATCAAACGCAAATCTAGTGATGTAAAAAACGCGTTTTTTTTAAATCGAATTAAAAACCTGAAAAAAAAACTATAAAAAACCGTTTTTTTTGTTTTTAATTGTTCTAAATTGATTTTCGAAACCAAATCAGCAAAAACCTCGGAAACACCTTTACAGGAATACTAAATTCCTCTTTCTTGAACAGAAAAGGATTTATAAAAATGCGAAACTGAATGTAGTTGTTTTTACAAAATCCAAAGCGTAAAAAAACTTACACTTACAATTTTTTTTAAAAGAAGGTCCGTTTAAGAAATCTTTCCTCTGGAATAGCGAGACAATCGAAGCTATCAGTCCAATAGTTTGATGGAGCGGACTTTGTTCTAACTCCGAGCTATCCAGGTTGGCGATCCGATTTCTAGAGTTGCCAGCGACATCGGCTGCATGTGAAAGATCTTTTCCTTCATACTCGAGGATTCACTCCAAATATAGGAATCGGCTGACCAACAACCGAGCGTCAAAAATTGTCTAGGTCGCGCATAATTTGAAACTAATGGCGGAATGTAACGCAAAAGAAAAACCCAAATCCAGCCGTGACTCTGAACCCACTGCTGGGCCACGCTCTGACGCCAGTATCACTGTAAGACAGGAAGTTGAAATCGCACTCAGTGACCTAGGCACTGACGTGGACAATGATTCAAATGACAGCGATGACGATGACGCTGTCTGTTAACAGCGTCAGCACTTAGCTAACTTGTAGAGACTAGCCAGTCTAAAGAGAAGCGACTAGAACTGCAAACAAACCGATGTTGCCATTTTCGGTGTTCCTTGTCTTGCACCGGTAAACTTTAATTTCCTTTGCAGGTAGATCATCCACACAGCCCAGTGGATAGAGCATCCGCTTATTGTCCGAGATGTGTTGGTTCGAATCCCGGCTCGGCCGCATCTTTTTTTATTTTTAACGGTGGATCGGAGGGCACCCTAAGGTCGGAACAGGGTTAGCACCTGGTTAGGGGCCCTGACCAGTCTCTTTCCTCGCAAGCGAAGAGGGATCGGTGCGAAAAAAATCCACTATTTTAAAATCTTCGAGCTACCGCACATATGGCAACGTCGGTTTGTTTGCAGTTCTAGCCGCTCCTGTCTAAAGTCGCGTTTAATTCAAATTCCGTAAAATGTAAACTGCGCGATATCGGTAAATCGTTCCAACTCAATTAGGGCCAGGCAAGCAGCTAGTTAGACATAGTGATGTGGTTGGCTTGTAAACATGTACTTTTGTTAAATTTTTATGTATTTGATTTTTAAATAAACTATTGTATTCTGTATTTTTGTTTTTATCGGCGCTGTATCTTAGATTTGTAGTTATAACAAAAAAAAACGCGATTTAAAAAAAAACGGAGGGCTCTGGTTTTTTTTTAATAAAAAACACGTTTTTTTAAAAAAAAACCGTGCGGTTTTTTATTCGTTGCATCACTACGCAAATCCATGCAAATCTCTTTCAGAACAATACTTAGTTGAAATAGTGCATCCGCTCGGAACAATCAAGCTCGTGCATATCGCGATCTTCAAGTGGATCGAGTTGCATCTGATTATTCCTATCGGGTGCATCCACTCGAAACTGATGATATACACCAATGAGGGATAACCAATATTCCTTATTGATATAGGTACACATACTAAATGTTTTGTATATCAACGTAAAAGATGATTTGTGGATGCTCGAATACTTTTATTTTTATTTTGGTTCCTCCCGAAAAAATTGAATTTTATAATTCGAAGAATCTTGACTCCAACCCGTTTTCTTTCCGGCAGACAACAGGCCACTGACCTACGCCTAGAATTTTTTTTAAACTTTGGCTCGATCTACACCTAATTCTCAATGTTCATGATTTTTTTCCGATTTTTTTGGGTGCTCCTTTTGGTGATAATGGTGGAGGACAACAATTTTTAAGCCGTTTTCCCGAAAAATGTATAAAAAAATGCACGATCTACATTGTTGAATTCGCGCTTCACTAAGTTTTCATTTGACACCCTACACGATGCCCTTAAATTTTTTTTCCATTTCCCAATTTACTTCCAGAATTAAAATTCAACTTTTTATACTTCACGTCAATAACTAGGCCACCACAATACATCTCTGTGCTAAATTTTAAATTTTTACGTCGGATAGTTTCAGAGAAAATCGCACGTGACAGACGGACGGACGGACGCCGAAGTGATTCCATAAGTGTTCCGTTTTGCTAATTTTAGCATGGAACACTACAAATAACGAAAATTGCTCTTTCCCTGACTTTAGGGAAAAATCTTTATTTTTACTGATTATTGAAATTTTCTATTTTCTCTGACCGATTTTAAATCCCCTGGCATTTCGCTCTTTCCTGTTTTACCTAACGCTGGGATTTCTGTGTAAGTCTAAAGCCTAAAGGAACACGGTAGATATGATACTGAGCTTTTAAAAACAGTTATGCTAAAGATTAATAATCGGCAGTCGAAATGTAGCTAAAGAATTAAAAAAAAAAGTATATATCCAGGTATAAAAGAAACGCCGAAGAAAAACAATCAGAACTAAAAATAAGCAAGACAAGAGGAAGGACACGAAGATTTAGACGAGGAACCACGTTTCACAGAAAAGAGAACCTGGACATCCAACAGTGTTCACTTCTAAAAAAGAAACAAGACACTGAAAATATTAAAACATTGGCTCAGTGAGATTTGCCGATTTGCTAACTTTAATAACGGGGAATGTTTTCGTTTCGTCCTTGTCTTCATTAGAGTGTTAGTTGGCATCTTTGTCAATTTTATCATCTAGTGAGCCCGTCTTCCCTGTTAAAAATCAGCTGATTGCAGCTGGCTTCCTTAATTTGAGTCGCCAATAGAATTAATGCAGTTAGTTAAAGATTACGTCGCGAAAAACGACTTGGCATTCCATTCAAAAAGAACATGCTTGGTTTCGACTAGTTCACAAGATTTTGTAGAAAAAATAGACTGTGCTTTAAAAGATTGGAGCCACAAAAATATCCGGTATTCGCTTACCCATATCTTAAAATTTACCAAAACTATGCAAATCAAATTTTTAGGGAAAAATAATAAATTCTTGATCCATCGAAAAACAGAAATATAGCACTGTATCACATTAGTCTTCTAGTAGTAATAGGTCCAAACGCCCCAAAATTTTTATTTTTTGTAGGTCTTATCCCAATGTTCAGTAAATTTTATGTCAGAATCTTGACGATATATAAATTTACTAAGACATACATGACATGCTATTGTTATATTTTTTTTTTCAAAAAAATGAACCGACTTTACAAAACAAAATGCACTAAAAATTATGAAATATTATTTGTACGTATTTATAAATGTGGTTACTTAATGGTAAACTTAGATTTGTTCAAAGTTAGGTAACTTGTACACCGAAGTTCTGAACTAAAGTAGGTGGGAAAATTGTTGGTAAAAATGGTCGTTAATTTTTGTAGCGCCGTTTTTTTTTTTTTTTGGTTTTGCATTTTTATGAGTTTTTTTTGACCGTTATTACAATGTGGTCAAGTCAAATATTTTCTAGAACAGTCGTTAAAGAACTATACCTAATCACTGAGCGACCCCTATCGGTTTTCAAAAAGGTGGCGCTTGAATTATTTTTTTTACAATCACATAATGCAAAATACTTACACCTGGTGATTGGGAATCTTTTTCTATTTTATCTCTCTGGGCACTATTTTTTCTGCTTAAAGAGGCTGCAGGATTCAGATACTGCCACCATTCCCGTTTTTTAGTAAATAAAACCATTCTATTTTTTATTCTTCACAAACTCTAAAGTATGTTGAGTCTTCTTATTAAGGACTGAGCGTAGAGTTAATTTTAACTTGTTACTTTTTTATTTGTTTTTACATAACCTAAGAGTGTATGTACACAGTACACACGTATGAACGCCCGTGTTTGTACAGTCGCGTAGTTTACATTTTTAATAAATATACAGATAAGAAGACGTAAATGTACTGTTAGTTCAGATAACAAAAGCAAATAAATACTAAAAAAAACTTAACATTATAGAGACAAAATGTTTATATTCTTTAAACTAAAAATTGCCAGTTTTAGTAATGGGTCTGCTTAACATTTTTTTTTTAAATGTTCACAATATTTTCAAAAATATTTTTAGCGCTGGAAGTGCCCTAAAAATGAATTAAAAGTTAAAATTTTCTATTTAGGCGAATACTTTCCGAGAGTTTCATTAATTATTACTAATCTATCGTAAGACAACTGAACAGTAATATCGATGAGTATTTTTCACATGCTCTTTAGAAGCAGTATTAAAATTTTAAATTTAATTTTGATTTTTTTTACTGGCGTGTTCTCTGTTAGACCACAAAATCATTCATTGTATTCAGGTAAATAATAAATGGCGTTGTTGTGAAATTCCTTGCCCCAGTGTCCAAGTCTTGTATCTATTGTGCGAATCGCGGGAGTGTCACATTTTGACGTACTACTTAAGTAAGTGCTTTAAAAACTAATCAAAAAAGTAGATTAATTAGATTATTTCTTGCATAAAATTAATGCTTAAGTGGCTGTGACGCGGGGTGACTAATTAAGCTACCATCTCCAGAGTCCTGTATTCTATGTCGAAATTCATGATACACATAAAAGAAGATATGACACATCGCAGGTAGGCCTGGCCAGTACGTCACGCTGTGAGTAATTCCGCCATATTTTGTAAACGGGATACGTCTTTGTTAAGATCGCGTCGTTATTTTTTGGTGTTTTAATATCACGATTCGAATCGTAGCGATGTGAACGGATGAAAAACATCGTAGTCTGTGGGGGGTTTTATAGTAGTTAGCAAAATGGCTGAAGAGGATGCAAAGTTCTTAATTTAGGTCGCCAATTAAAATTTGTTTGCTTGGATGACACGTTCCGTAGGATGACCATTTTGTAAATTTCTCCCACTCCTGTTTCCAACATAAAAAATTGTTTAATTCGACCAGCGACTCTTTTTGCCAGCGTGTTCGAAAGATACACGGCAATATTCCGGGAGCTGATTCCACTCCAAAAATAGGAACAAATATTTTATCATTAGATCCGTAAATCCATCATTTAGGAAATGAATGGTGTCAAAAAAATATCTAATTAGTTAATTAGTTACCTGCGCCGGTCTAAAAAATTGTTTAATATTATAATAATATAGTCTACATATATTTAAAAGAATATTGATTCACTAAAGTTACAATTAAAGAAATAATAACATAGTAACTGAAAATTACATACTTATGTATAAAATAATTTTATTCTCAAAAACGGACTGTAGCTTAAAAATTGTTCTCATTGTTTTAAACTTTAATATCAAAAATGTCAAGATCTGTTTTTAATATTAGCGTAACTAAGCATTTCTCTAAAATAATTAAAAATTATCCATAATTAATAAATTTTTCCGTATCTTTAAAAATAAAATCTTGTAAAAAATACTTTTTTTAAAAACAAGCCTTTATTATTTAGGTGTACTAAAACGGAAAAAATAAGTAGGTACATATAGTTTTTTCATTGTCGCAATGTATCAAAGTTATCACTGAAACAGATATAATATATTATGTTAAATTTATTGTCTTAAAAGCTCCTTTCGCGCGAAAAGTTCATACAGGCATTAATTTTGTGTGGCAGAAATTGTAACATATATTATATCTGTTTCAGTGATAACTTTGATACTACTTTTATTAGGATCCACCCACGCGAACTACGTCCACTTATAGATAGCATATAGCACTGCCACAATGAAAAAACTATACTTATTTTTTCAGTTTTAGTACATCTAAATAATAAAAGCTTGTTTTTAAAACGTATTTTTTACAAGACTTTATTTTTAAATTTTTAGGTACCTACGTCTTAACCTATGCATTTCTGATAATGAATCACTACCTATTAAAAGAAATTTTACCTGTTATCGTATTCTACTTGTTAAACCCATTCACTTAATGCCTATATCAATGGGATTGTGAAGAAAACGGTAATCCATCTTGTGGCGTTCGCCATATTGGGTTTAGAATGACGTCACAAAGCTTATCGTATTCTACTCGTCAAACCCTTTCATTTGATACAAATGTCAAGGGGATTGTGAAGAAAAAGGTAATCCGCCATCTTGTGGCGTCTGCCATATTGAGTTTGGAATGACGTCACATAGCTTATAGTATTTTACTCATCAAACTCTTTCACTTGAAGCCCATATCAAGGGGATCGTGAAGGAAAAGATAATCCGCCAACTTGTGACGTCCGCCATATTGAGTTTAGAATGACGTCACATAGATTATCGTATTATACTCGTGAAACCCTTTCATTTGATACCAATGTCAAGGGGGTTGTGAAAAAAAAGGTAATCCGCCATCTTGTGGCGTCCGCCATATTGGGATTAGAATGACGTCACATAACTTATCGTATTGTACTCGTCAAACCCTTTCATTTGATATCCATATCAAGGGGATTGTAAAGAAAAAGGCAATCCGCCATCTTGGAGCGTCCGCCATATTGGATTTAGAACAATATTAAATACACTATATTGCATTGTTACCGGACTCATACACGTGTGCAAAATTTCAAAGCTCTAAGGCTTAGCTTAATTAGAACTATGTAGTTGAAATTTTGATTGCAATATTTGACCTAAACATACATACAAAATAATAGGTGAAGTTAAATAAAAGCTTGTAATAATAGAAATCCACAGCGTTCCATAACCATGTTTTTTTTAAATTTGTGAACAAATAAAAAATGAGAGTTTATAAAAGTACTTACTCAATTATTTTATTATGGAAAGTCGCGAAACATCATCCGCCGCCAAACAAGACAATTCAACAATTTTATTGCCCATACTTATAAAATGGTTATTAAAATACTTTAAATTTTTTAGTGCTTAAATTTCAACAAAAGTCAAAGAATCAAACTTTCACAATTTATTGATAATTTTATAGATACATTCCACAGTTCGGTTCACAGGTGTATGGAAATTACCATGGATTTATTATATAAAAGGATTCGATATCCGTATACTGTGAGCGTATCGAACGTGAAGTCTTATATTTTGTTGTTTGTTATTCTCTTGGGGGAGCGGTTTACGAACTACGAACATAGACAAGACTACGAATTACTACGTAATTGAATCAAGAATGGTAGTAGAAAGAGATAAAATAGCATTGGAGTGTTGGAGCTCAGAAGTGTTGTCGGTGCTGGTTGTTTAGGAAAACGGCTGAACCTCGGTCTGAACACTCGGTTACACGTACGTCTTTGTCTAATGAACTAGAAAAGAAAAAGTGCGACGTATAGATTTATATAGATTTATAAATGACTCGGAGCGACTTTCAATAAACACCTTTAGAAATAACATAACCTATAAATAATAAAACCTTTTTAACTTAAATTTATTATTTAACAGAAAATAAAGTAATTTAGGGCTTTTATTACTTTTAGCAAATCTTGTAGACCGAAATTCAATCGTGTAAAGTACAATGACGTTGGTGCCGGCGGAGGGAAAACTTTTAGTTAACCACTGGTTGTTAATGAAGTCACACGAGGCTCGAGAGAGACGGCGACGCAACAATCTTTCCGCCGGCACCAACGTCATTGTACTTTACACGATTGAATTTCGGTTTAATGCTTCTAACGTATTTTTTGTACAGAAATACAAGGTAAAATAAGATGTGGCCAATGTTTACAAATTATGTTTACAGTGTCGCTTAGAATGGTTTGTTTTGGCTTCAAAGAATGTTACATCATCCCGTATCCTTTTATAATAAATCCATGGAAATTACAATTTTTTTTTGGAACAAAGAGAATTAAAAAAAGAAATGATGTTTTGATAGAATAAAGCGATTTAGTGGTGAAAAACAAATCCATCAAATGGATTTAACGTTCTAGATAAAATAGTACCGAGAATAGTACTTAATCCAAAAATAAATTACTTAATTCAATTAGGCCAGCAATTATTTATTTAAAATTAAAATAACTTTGTCCCTGAAACAGTTTTTAACACATTAACTTTAATATTTAAGTATACATATAAATAACTTACCTGCTTAGGCATTTTGCAGATTTAAATTAAATTTTCTTCTACCTAAAATTAAAAAAATAATAATAGAAAACATTTTTAGTCCTCCTAAATCTAAAATTTTAATTAGTATTTTCTTAAAATGGGGTTTAGAATATCTTTCAATTCCTTGTAGCTGTACCGCTGATACGGCCCTGTCTACCAGGGTTTTGCCTTTTTTTTTTGGTTGTCTGTTCCTGCTCCGAGACTTTTTACTTGCCCTATTTTACTAAGGGGCTGGGCGCTTATAATAAAAGGTACTTGCTAGTGGCTTATAATAAAAGTCCTTGCCTGCAAGATGTAACAAATCTGCAAAGGTTTTACATGCATACAATTTCTATTGACATACCTACCTACTGCAAATTCGCTAATCAAAAAAGTGTTTCTTTTTGTTGACTTTTGCAAAGTCGAAAATTGATACTCCGTTAATTACATACACTTCATTTAATTTTCGTACTGGTAACATGACATAGTAAACGTAAATGTTGGCACTGCAAGTCAACAAAATTTCCCCTAAAATTGCACAAACATTGCAAGAAAAATCATGCCACACCGTTTTTCTATAATAGCAAGACACTTGCCAAAGTCGATCAGCTGACTGTGAACTGTGCCTTTGTATCGACTTGCACACATGTAAAATGGGTTTTAATAGAATTAGTTCCCATTTGTATTACTTACACAGTTGAAATTTCTGATAGAAAAATAGGAATGTCAAATAGAAACAACACAGTAAAAATGATGTTAATTTCTACACTCAAATGAGTTAAATTACCTAGACAATACAAAAAGTTTTGAAAGTTTTCTTGAAAAATTGCATAAAAATAATATGTCTATATAAAATGTTTTAAATGATCAATTTTGATAGACTGATGCAAATTTGAACCGCTATCATGTTAAAAATTTACGTTCAGATTCACTAAAAAGGTTGAAGTTTTAGTAGGTACTGGTTTCAATTAAGATCTTCTAGATAAGAAGATCAGTTAGGGTTTGACAGGCCTTTGTTCTGTCATCTCTATATACAAATCATGATATAAATAAGGCTAGTAATTATTTCTGCTGCGATTTAAATAAGTAGGTAGGTAAGCCCAACCGGCAAAAAAATTACTCGGGTGGTATAATAATTTTCTGCCAATACTTTAAATAAACTGCCTGTGAAACAATGATGGGCAAAATCGAGGGGCGGCTCACTTCCTTAAATCTGTGTACATACTATTGCTAAATCAAATTAAATCATTTTAAATCTTTCTTAAATCATTGGATTTTTTGATTTTTTTTAAATCACTTACATCAATTTAAATGACTTTAAATCATTTGAAATCAAGTTAAATCACTTTAAATCACTATAAATCATCAATAAATCACAAAAATCACCTAACATTCGTTAAATCATCATTACAATTTGACATCACCGACAGTGATTTACAGCATTTAAATCGTGTTAAATCAGATTAAATCAATACTGATTTTAAATCTGTGTACACCTTTTTCGGGAGTTAGCCGCCCCTCGGGCAAAATATAGTTTATGTGGTCGGCATAATAAAACTTTAAGTAAGAAATAACTATCCCCTTGGGCAGTCCGAAATCTATTCGAGCAGTAAAATTATTAATTGGGCGGTGAAATTATTAATCGGCTGGTGACAAAATAAATTAGGCTGTGAATAAAATGTGCTCGGTATTTCAATATCGTTCAGCAGTTTTTAAGCAGCGTTTCGTTTTCTGCAAAATATTTACTTTAGAAGCCAGAAAGTCAAATGACCTGTATTTAATATTTTTAGTTGGCAAGGGTTTGAAGATAGCGTTTGAATATTTACTTTAGAAGCCAGAAAGTCAAATGACCTGTATTTAATATTTTTAGTTGGCAAGGGTTTGAAGATAGCGTTTGAAGATAGATTCGTTAGTTCGATCGGTTTCTTTAATTCGTCTGTTGAACTTTTGATTATCACTAAGATTGGCCACTTTTGATCTGTTACCAGAGGCGTCGATGCCGAAAATTAAGTACGTAGGTATATTCCCGTGAAATAAAAAAAGACGGTCAGGTGCGAGTTCAAATAAAAAAAGACGGTCAGGTGCGAGTTCAACTCGCTCGTAGGGAGTACCGGATGGCGTGCCGCGTGGCCCGGCGGCGTACCGTAATTTTAAAGAATTCCAAAAATTGAACTGCTGCTGCGGCCGAGTTCCCCGCGATGTAATGCTACTGGAGAGGCACTAACGGTGGGCAGCATGGGCGCCCACAGGAATTTTAAAGTTGTATATCTCTGTTGCTACATACGGGACCCATACGAAATTCAGGTGAGCCTACTAGGAATGTTTTGGTAAAGAAAAAAAATATTTTGTAATTTGCGAAAAAAAGTTAAATTTTTGCTTGCCAGGTTGGGTTGGGTTGGGTTGGGTTACAACTTTAAAATTCCTATGGGCGCTCATGGTGGGCAGCCTTACTAATAATACCATGAAATGTATGTGCTTTTACATTAATCAATATTTGGAGTTTTCTAATTAAATGCTTTATTTTTTACGTAATTAATTACCCCTTATTACACGCTAAGTTAAATTTAGAGCAGTCAGAACAGTATTAGATTACCCATCAATTTGTAATGTTACAATATTTTTTCAGCAATCAACTTGATTTTGGAGCTGGCAAAAAAAAATGTAATTTATTTCGCACAGACCAAATATTTATTTAGTTGCAACTTATTTTTTTTACTGCTTAAAAGATTTTGAAGCAGCTTGTTCAAATCTAAAACGCAGACCAATTTTTGTTTTATTACCTGATCAAGCTTCACCGCCCAATCCATCATTTCGCCGGCCAATCGTATATTACGATGTGTCAAAATTGTAAAATTTCGCTGCCCGTTTAAATCACACCCTATAAATAAAAGAAATGATACCGCGCAGATAGGCGTGGCCATGTACGTCACGCTGTGAGTAATTCCGCCATATTTTATAAACGAGACACGTCTTTGTTAAGATGGCGGTGTGTTTTAAATTTATTTTTTGGTGTTTTTATATCACTTTAAGAGTTTAAAAGTGAAAATGAGGTGTGTTGTGTATGGTTGTTATGTGGACAATCAATGCAAGGGCTTTATGCCCGATTAAAGTTTTTAGCTTCACCAAAGACAAAGAAACATAAAGTGTTTGGAAGCGTCTGTGCAAACGAGAAGATAAGTTTAATGTGAAAAATGCTAGAATCTGTTCTAGACATTTTAACGGAAGTGATTATGAAGGTAATTTAAAGTATGAATTGTGTCATGTCATGAATGTCAAATGTGTTTAAATGTTTTTACAAACTCGCTTCAATAAAAAAGTTTACTGAGACGAACAATTGCTAAAAATCTCCACGGTAACGAATCACCTGACAAACAAAGAGACTGAAAAAAAGGGTATTTTCTTAAAAAAGACTTTCTTGTTTTACCTGATTTCATAAATTTAGATATTTTTGTCTTGTTTAGAACAATAAATTTTTGGCATTTTAAGAGTTTTTTAAATTTGAAAAATCAAAGAATACAAAAATACAAATTTTTTTAATAATTTACTATTTAAAGTGTAAAGAACCCAAAAAAACTATCCTACAAAACATGTTTTCGTCGCAAACATACAGATGTTATTCACCGCAAAAAATATCTGACAAATTATAGGAACAAACGAAATTCTTTTTTATAACATATTTTCGGAAGACTCTGTAGGTATATATTTTAATAAGAATATTCCTCTAAATAAAAATTATTATCTTAATTATTAGGCATAGTTTTATTTTATAAAATTATTTACCTTTTCTTTTCACGTAAATAAATACACATAGCGACGTTGAAACTGCAAAAGGTCGTATGTCAAAAATATCACTTTTGATTTTATTGTGTCTGGTAACCAAAATTCTCATATTTATAAGCTGCAAACAGTCCTTTATCACTATATTACATACGACCTATTCCGAGCAATACGACCGAGTGATAAAAGACTGTTTGCAGCTTATAAATATTAGATATGACAATTTTGGTTACCAATAAATCAATAAAATCAAAAGCGATATTTTTTACATACGACCTTTTGCAGTTTCAACGACAATAGAACGCAATTGCCAGGCAATATCTATTATTTTTAAATTAATTTATCCCTTTATTTACATGATTATTTTAAATCATATAAGTACTTTAAAATTTTTATTATAAGCAGGAGGCAAAGTATATTGCCAATAGAATTTATATAAAATCGCCTATAACTACTTAACGTAAACTATATTGCGCGTTATAAATTTCAAAAATAACTCACAGCGTGACGTTATGCGCGAACCCGGACGAATTTGACACGCATTAGTATCATACCTTCCTTTTATTGTATCATGTATACAAAAGAAGACACTGACTGACTGACATATCAAAGCACAGTCCACATCGCTAGGTCTATACTCTTGAAATTTTGCACAGAGGTTTCTTATAACGTATGCATCCACTAAAGAAGAGTTTTTCAAAATACAACCCCTAAGGGGTTGGCTTGATTTAAATCAAATGATTTAAATCGTGATTTAAATCAAGTGATTTTTTTGAAAAAAGTCAATGATTTAAATCATTTTTCTTCATAATGATAATTTATTATTACATAAAAATTACGAGAATGATTATTTTATTTTAACTCGACTTGATTTTATTATCTACCATTATAACAGGTATATAGGGTATAGATAGCTATATAATATGTACCTATTATTTTTTGTTTGTGTTTTTAAAATTACCGTTTTCTATTTCGTTTGCTGAAGTTTCAATTAATATTAATATTAAATTTATATTTTCTACTCCATTATTTTAATATTTACTGCATTTTAATTATTTACTATTGTAACTGTGTTAGCTACATCTGAACAAACAATAATGAAATAATACAAACCTAAGTAAATAAAATTCAAAAATTCGGACTTAAATCAAAAAAAAATTATTTAAATCAAAAAAATCTGATTTAAATCAAAAAAATCGGATTCTTTTGATTTTTAAAAAAAAATCATGATTTTTGCCAACCCTGATGGAGAACAAATATTAGATGGCCCTATTAAGTCGAAACTTCATAGAAGTAGGTACTCTAAAAAATAAATATTTAAACACGTTTTACAGTTTTTAGTAACTCAACCCGTAAGGGGTGAAATGGGGGTTTACAGTTTGTAATGGAGTTCTTTCTATATAATATATTTTATATTATGAAACCATTCACTGACATCCAATCAAACCCAATCAAAACTGACATATCAACGCACAGCCCACACCGCTGGGTCTAGAAACTTGAAATTTTGCACGGAGGTTTCTTATATAACGTAGGCAACCATCAGGAAAGGGCTTTTCAAAATTCCACCCCAAAGGTGGTGAAATAGGGGTTACAACTTTGTATGGAGAAAAAATATTAGATGGTCCCGAGGATGGTCCTATTAAGTCGAAACTTCATAGGAGTACTCTAAAAAATAAATGTTTAAACACGTGTTTTACAGTTTTTAATAAATCATCCCTCAAGGGGGTGAAATGGGGGTTTAAATTTTGTAATGGAGAAAAGTTATTATACCGCGAAGTTGCCGGCGAAAGCTAGTTGTTAATAAGTCTTCATTAAAAACTTAGAAGTCATTCAAATATTTCAACGATTTGCAAAGTTTCTAAATGGGTTTCATTTTGGAACATGTTGCTATAAAGAATTTAGTTCTACTATTATTGTGGAAAGTACATACCTAACTAAAATTGACCTTTTCTTGATAATTTGCAAAAAAACTCAGAAAAAAATTAATAGTATTATACTAAGTGGTCTTATTCCGAGTCTTATTCTTTGACTTAGGTACATACAAAATGCTTTTGATTGTCAAATTAGACCAGTCTAAGGTCTCAAAAATTTGTATAATAATATAAGTAAACCTGGGTATTTTAAATTTTGGGACTCGTTTTGGGATTTCTTACGGTTATGTTAAGCTTATTCAGTACTTCATTTTTTGATACTACTAAATATAAACTAAGAAGGAAGCTTTCATCAATAAAAGATTAAAATTCTTAGTGATTATTTATCTGTAATTTTCTCTTCTATTTTTTTCTTTTATTAATTTTGTTGGCAAAGTAAATGCGTTCTTTCAAAAAGTGTAATAAATAACGTGCAGTCCCCACTTCTAATAGATATCTAATAATTGGTAAATATTGACAATGTTTTAGTAATTCTATTTACTAGGCAGAAAAGCCAACGGCAAAACTATACAAATTTGAAAAATAAACAGGTACCTAGGCACTGTTTAAAAGCAATTTTGTAGTTTCAGTAAGAACACATTTCTAGCTTCTTAGCCAATTCAACAATCATTCAAATTTGTGTGAAATCTAATAACCATTTTCCTATTGGAGAAAGCTGGTGGAGGATAATTTTTTGTAACTAACATAAATTTCCTTTAATAAAAAGTATACACAGCAAGGCAATAAGTAATGTACTTTTCTATTGCGTAAAAAAATATGAATCAAACAGGTTTGTGACATTAATTAGGTTATACACACATTACCAAATATAATAGATGTTTTATTTTAAAAGTCATAAGAGTGTCTCTAGTATTTTGGTTAAAATGTATCGTGGGTTAAAAGATTAACAAATCTGCAACCATTATTTAAAAAAGAGAACTTTACGTCTTACGTTTTTTATAATTTCTTTTAGCTTTAGCTTTTTAGACCCTAGGTAGGTATGTGCTAATTACTTAAATTAACAAAATATAAACTAAATTTAATACCAATATTAGTTTCATTGTAAAGCACTCTGACGCGACCCAAATAAAAATGTACATTTCTTGGTTCATAAAATATTTTTTTTAAAAACTACTGGGTGTTTTGAAAAAATTTAACATTTTTAAACGTAAGCACTAGTAAGCAGGCCAAGAAACCTGCTGCCGGCACTTGTTTATAGCTATGGCGCTTGATCTGTCACTGTTAAAATGAGACACGTAAGAGGAAAATACTTACGATAAAAATAAATAAATAAAAGGGTGATCAACTAATTTAACTACCACATTAAAACAAAACTCGCGTGATATTAACGGGCACACACCCTTCGCGCACGAGAAAACAACTTTTAACGTGACAAAATCAGTTGTCAAGATCAGCAAATTATTCATCCATTAGTTTCTGATTTTAACACTAGGGTTTTGACATTTAATCGATTTGTTTCTTGTTCTGGCCGGTAACTTTATACTTCATAATAGTGACAAGTCAGTAAATAAGGAAGCTGTGCTTTTTAATCCACATTTCAGTCTATGTACCCAATCAAACCCTTTTATTTTCTTTGGTTTACGTTGGCATTAGAAGAAAACAAAATCTTCGTGTGACAACACCAACCAAACGATGCACTTTTATATAATATACCTACAAATGCAAAATATAAGCAATTTTACAGGTAATAGAGAATATACTGATTTTTAAAACGGTACTAATAACTTTTAACTGCATCAAGAACCGTCAGAAAGTGACATTGCGTTGGGTATTTGTTGTAATATTCATCTGGGCGATACTACTCTTTACTATTTCTGAATTTCTAATCAAAGCAGACTCTGGCTTTTTTGTGCAGCACATCCATGCAAATTTTAAGCAATAATGAAATGAAGTTTTACTTCCAAAAAGAAACTTATTATTGGATTACTGCTATAAGATAATATCTATTTCTATAAAATAATTCAAATATATCTATTTCCTATTTAAGCTCCGGCTGCGGACTGCCATCTGTCGGCCAGTAGGTAAATTGAATAGTCGTACCGTGTTGTTAGACCTCATATCCTAAAACTCAGGAAAGATGTAAAGTCGACAAACCCATTTTCGGAACGCCACACCTTTTCTTACTTTTCCTTAAAAAAAGCTATTGGTACGGTGAATACCTAAACCAAAACCCTTGTGTGACTTTTTAATATAAGGCTGGGAATTTAAGATTTAAAAAAAAATTGCAAGATTTCTTCTATCTGTCGCTCAATGACAGCGCCGATAAAAATGAAAGCTGCGCAGTGGCAGTGGTAAAGGTGAAGATTCCGTCGCCATTTTGGCAAAGTGAACAACAAACTGAATGGTAAAGTAGTGCGCGTCGTTCCAATCGTATTTCTGTTCAGAATAGTTTTCTAATTTATCAACAATTTAAACATATTTGCAATGAAAACATACAGTAGGAAAAGAATTGGAGAAATTGTTGAGGAAATTATAGATTTAGACGATGTTTGCAGGCTTTGTATGGGAAAAGAAGAGGAATTAATTTCGATCTTTAATAATGAGGAATCTGTGCCCCTCACGCTTCGAATTATGGCCTGTGTCGCCCTTGAGGTATTTTTTTAGTAAATAATGCGGATTCTAACCTCTAAATGGGGGATCAAAATCATTTTCCTGCAGAGAAAATAGATAATAATATCTATATTATAGTTTCTAGCTTGAAAATTATTCTGGAAATAATGTCATTATGTTACAGAGGTTTGTCCTGTACTTAAAGTTATGTATTATGTTTATTATTGTTCGGTAACTTAAATCATGTTGCTTTTTTCTCTATAGGTATTTGAAGGAGATGACCTACCAGACAAAATTTGTCATCCTTGCAAATTCCAATTGGAGAAGTCCTACAACTTTAGGAAGAAATGTGAACAATCTGACATGAAGTTACGTCAACACTTAAAAGAAATAAAGGAGAAACTTGGTGAAAGTGAAAATGAGGATGCAGACTATATCACAGGTTCACAAACTCCTGAGATGGAGATAGAATTAAGCCAAAATGACAGTTTGCATGCTGGGGAGCAGGTCCAAACTGTGGAATTAAATACAGAAGAAGATATTGTTGGTAAGTCTAAAAAGTATTTAAAAAGCTAATAACCTGGGTAATTATTTAGATTAGTGGAAAGTGCGAATTTTGCGAAATTTTGCACAGACCCTAATTTTGGGTCGTAGAACACGAATCCGAAGTCAGTTTTTGGCGGTCTCGAATGGTTTTTCCAAAAAAAAATTTAACTTTTAGGTTACCTTTTTTTATAGATTCCTTTAAGTTTCGACACTTTCACTTAAACATATATCTGTAAACTTATAATTTTTATTTTTTTTTCGTCACACAAAACACCATATTTAGATAAAAATAGCTAAGAAAATTGCTTTTTCCTGTTGAAAATTCCATTTATCTTGCTACCAGCCGCCATTATTTTCCCAGCTGTCAACTGTCCGGCGTTGCCAGGTTTACTTATTTTTCATGAAAAAGTTGTAAATTAGGAATAATAAAAAAGCTAACCATAACAAACTAAAGTTACTATTCTGTCCAACTTAGTCAACAACATTTTTTAATTTTAACCTACATCAGACCTAACCAAAATCCTATTGATCAGTAATCCTACACCTGCATGCAACCATATCTGAACAAAAAGGTGTATACCCAACCCAAGCAAACCTGAGCAAAAAGGTGGTCAGGTTTGCTCAGTTTTGATTGATATAGATACATATATATCTATATCAATGAAAACTGAGCAAACCTGACCACCTTTTTGCTCAGGTTGGGTGAGCAACTTGTATAGATGTGTTTAAGTAAAAGTGCCGAAATTTAAAGAATTTCATTGAAAAACCTAACCTAAAAGTTAAAATTTTTTTTTTGGAAAAACCATACGAGACCGCCAAAAACTGACTTCGGATTCGTGTTCTACGACCCAAAATTAGGGCCCGTGCAAAATTTCATGAAAAAATTCGCTGTCTGCATTAATCCGAATAATTACTGAAAATGCCTCGTTATTTGAATTTGAATTTATTGAATAGTAGTAAGTTTTACAAATATATGTAGGTACACAGTTATACAAATGATGAATATGAATACATGGAGCAAAAGGGGGTGGTAGAACTCGATAATTGTATCGAGTCATTGTCTTTGTATTTTATAGTATGTAGTTATTTGACCGGCAAATAGTGTGGGGCCATATCTAGTAGATGGCGAGCTGCATAAAGTGTGCCCCTTAGTGTGCCCATTCATAAAATCATTGCAAACGTTAGTGCGATGAAGGTAGAAGGGCAGACGTATTCCTATTGGTCTGGCGAGCGTGAGGATGTACGCATGTTGTCTGATACCATCTGGAGATGAAGGGGGACAAAGGAATAGTTTTAGTTGTATGCAGTGTTGTCAAATTTTAAAATCTCTTGGCCCAAATTTCAGAGTGAGAAATAGCCCAAAATCACATCCTAGTGAAAAAATGTTTAAAAACTTTTAAATTTTTTTACCCTCATGTACTTTAGTTAAGATTAGGGTTGCCACCCGTCCTCCCCTCGGGAGGACAGTCCTCCCTTGACCCAAAATGTCCTCCGTCCTCCCCAGAAATCATTCCTTACTTTCAACAATTAAAATACGTTGGTCGGCAAAGTGGGCAGATTATAGAAATAGATGTAGTAATGCACTTCTTATTAAAAGTAAGTTGGTAATTTATTTTGATGAGCCTCTTAAATGTATTGAATTTTACGATATTATAAAAACAGATTGTAGATTCATGGTCGTGCGGTGAAATTTCAAAGTTGTATATCTCTGTTCCTACTTACAGGAACCGCACCAAATTTAGGAGATTTAATAATAAGCCCACTGGGAATGTTTTGGTAAAGAAAATAAAACATTTTGTAATTTGCGAAAAAAGTTTATTTTTCGCATTGCTTCCGCTGGAAAAAAAATGAACACGTTTAGGTATGTTATTTATTATTTTTTCTAAACAAATTTTACATCATTTTGTCGACAATTTTTAAATTTTAAGAGAAAAAAATGTGTTGGTAGAAAGTTATAGTCATTTGAATTTTTTTTGAAACTATATTTTAGATTTCAAAAAATTCAAATGACTATAACTTTGTACAAACACTGTACAAACACATTTTTTGCTTTTAAAATTTAAAAATTGTCGATAAAATGATGTAAAATTTGTTTAGAAAAAATAATAAATAACATACCTAAACGCGTTCATTTTTTTCCCAGTGGAAGCAATGCAAAAATTCAACTTTTTTCGCAAATTACAAAATGTTTTTTTTCTTTGCCAAAACGTTCCCAGTGGGCTCACTATTAAAACCCCTAAATTTGGTACGGTTCCTGTAAGTAGGAACAGAGATATACAACTTTGAAATTTCACTGCATGCCCCTGCGTAGATTACTGAATACAGCGAAATCTAATGAAAAATATTTTTTTTAAATGTAACAACGGTAACAACAGAATATAACGAATAACAGAATTGTAACTCATTTAAAATATTTTCTATATTCTGACTGATTATGTGTATTTGTAGTTATTAGATAATAAACTAACATTTTTCTTATTATTGATGTGTGACTTTGTTAATTATGCCAAAAATGTCCTCCCGGGAGACGCTTAACACTGGATTTATAAACTCAGTTGAGGTTTAGTTGAGGTTCGGTTGAAGTTGAGGTTCAAGATAAATAAACGCAAACGCGTACTTTCGTTTATAAACAAAGTTCAGTTCAGTTCAGAAGTTTCCATTACGCTGGCGTAAAGTTCGAGATAACCAAATTTTATGTTCGCAGTTGGTGCAGTTGGGCTCCCACCAATCAAAACGCAGAATTACTACACGTGATGGTGAAGCCACACCTCTGCCGATCATTTGCCATCATTTTGTAAAGAAAACAATTGTTTTTCCGTTTGGTGTGCCTGTGTTTCCATATATTTTTTTCCAAATTTTGCGACTGTGGGTTGTGTGCTTTTTATTTTTTCTAAATATGTTTATGATGTCACAGTTGTCATTAACCTCACTTTACCCCGGACCAATGAAATGAAAGCAGAGAACTGTGTTTATAAATGGCCCAAAAGCTCAACTGCGAACTTTCAACTACACGAACTGCGAACCTCAACCTCAACTGAACCTCAACTTAGTTTATAAATCCAGCTTAAAAGGTGGCAACCCTAGTTAAGATCAATTCTCTGCGTTTTAAACTATTATATTTTGTTACCTATAATAGTGTCATAATTAAACTTACTTTATGCTGAAAATAATGGGATTTATAATAAAAACAAAAATAAAGAAAGTTATATTTTATTTACTTAAACATAGAGTACCTAGGTTTATATCATCACATAGGTAGATAATTTCTTCAAGTTCTTTATCTGTATTATCGTCATCATTATTATTTTGAGACATATATGTTCGAATTAAACCTTGAAAACATGTCTTTGGTTGGTTCAAACATTTTGCAGCAAACATTATTAAGTAGATGTTCCGGATAGTAAACATTGGGACATTAATCCGTCATTAAAATTTACTTACGCGTTTTAAATAATATTAATGCTTATTTGTTTGTACTAATTTTAAAGAAAGTTAACTGTGTTGATAACACGGCCACCAGTTAAAAACAGATTCAAGTAACGGTAGATTGTCAAAAAAGTTCAAGAAAGCTGTCAAGCAATTTTCGTAATAAAAAATAGTCAAGTACATTTACAAGTCTAGTTAATTTAATCTCAAGTCAAGAAATACAGTCCACAGTCCCCGACATGGTCCTTCGAGCCGGATGATCCAAAACAAGCCAAGTAAACCAGTAATTCAAGCAAAAACAGAAATTGGTTGTCATTTCCTGAAAAAGCCTGTTTTATTCTCGCTGCACGGCGCAAGCCGCTAGACAAGATAACCCAGCCCGGTCAAGACGGTGCTCTAGAAATACGGCAGCAGTTTCAAGGAGGTTCTAGTAAACAAGTAAAGCATTATAGAATCAGTGGGTGAGTCGTTTCCAGTTTTCCTTTATCCCAGTCATCCTATTTTGCCGAGAGTTCAAGATATATTTCAGGAATTTAAACATTACTAGTAGTTTAATAAATTTTTGCACTAATTTCAATATATTCTATAAAATAATAAATTAAAATGTCAGAGCAAGATAAACAAACAAGAAAAAGAGGATCCCTTAAGGCTTCTCTTACTAATTTCACAAAGCATGTGGAACAAAAACAAAAAGAATTATCACAGAAAGGACAAGAACACGCTTTAAGTGATACCGATATTATTCAGTTACAAGATAGGCTGACTCGCATAGAAAATGTTTATCAAGAGTTTAACGATATTCAAGACGATATTGAGGCAGGTGTGGCTCTGGCCAACTTGGACGAACAATATGCTGAGCGATCGATGTTTTGGGAGTCTTATTTTGCCATTACGGCTATCGCAAAAAACATATTAAAAAAGTATGCTCCTTACAAGGAGGACGATCATGTCTCAGCACATTCAAGTCGTTCAGGTGCACAGTCAAACGCCGCCGCATCTGCCAATGCAAATTTAAATATAGGTGGGGTTAAACTGCCAGTTATCCCCCTTCCTAAATTTCAGGGTTCATTTCAGGATTGGTTAGAATACAAAGAGACTTTCCAGTCCCTCGTTCATGAAAGTGAATCCTTATCCCCCATACAAAAATATCACTATTTAAGGGCGTCACTAGAAGGCAGTGCGGCGCAGATTCTTAAATCTATCGAGTTCACATCAGCAGGATATGACGTGGCGTGGCAAACCTTAAATGACCGGTATAATAATACAAAATTGTTAGTTCACAACCATATTAAAGCTCTTTTCGATCTAGAAAATATCCAGAAAGAATCATCTAGTAAAATTCGCAAGCTAGTTGATGACGTTTCGAAACATCTTAGGTCCCTTGAACAACTAGAACAGGTTATCGAAAACTGGGATCCTTTGCTCATTTTTATGATATCTTCTAAATTAGACCAAAACACGCTAGTTGAGTGGGAAAAACACTCAGTCGAGTTAGAAAAGCCTACTTTAAAAAACTTTAAAACGTTTTTAAAGAATCGCGCCGATTTTTTGGAAACGCTAGAATACTAAACAAACGTAAAGACATCGGGTCAAGACGGCAAGCAGGTCAAGCGAGATGACAAATATCCGCGTTATGGCTCCAAGTCGCTAAATGCCACAACATACTCGTGTTATTACTGCAAAAAAGAGCATTCTATATACGCATGCGATAATTTCAAGAATTTATCGATAAATAAACGCACCGAGTTTATAAATAAATCAAAACTATGCTTAAATTGCTTACGCAAGCACACGGCTAGAAAATGTAGGATGGGTCCGTGTAGAAAGTGTCAAGCATGGCACAACACGCTTTTACACCCAGAAGGCAATCCTACTGCGCCTGCGTCTCCGCAGAATGCCGAAGAGGCGGCAAATACAAATGCTAGCAAGTTGGGTCCAAGCAAGATTTCGTTAAGCAGTAGCGTAGAACGTCCATGTTCACGCGTCGTACTTTTGTCGACAGCCCGAGCTCAGGTTTTAAATAAGTGGGGTAAACCATATATCGCGCGCGCATTACTTGACTCCGGTTCGATGTCGTCTTTCATTACTACGGATCTTTGCGACCGGTTAAAACTAGAAAAGATTAGCACTAATTTAGACGTGTTTGGCATATCAAATGCTGTAAGTAAAGTAAGCAATAAATGCAATATTAGGCTAAGTTCTTTGCATCGACATTTTAATGCAAAACTTACCTGTTTCATTCTCCCCGAGATTACAAGCTTAACGCCAGGTTTTGAGATTGACGTAAAGTCCCTAGACATCCCAAGCGACTTGAATCTTGCCGATGACGAATTTAACAAGCCAGGTCCCATTGAAATTCTTATTGGCTGCGATCTGTTCTGGAATTTGCTAAGGGCCGATAAAATATTTTGCGGCAAAAATAACCCAGTACTTCAAGATACCGAATTAGGTTGGGTCGTATCAGGTCAAGTAGGGGGAACCCAGGTAAAAGTCAGTAATAGGGTAACCTCGTGTAATTTAAGCACAAATCAGGACTTACAAAATAGTTTATTAAAGTTTTGGGAGATTGAAGAGTTTGGCAGTGGTAAACCATTGACCAAAGACGAACTAGAATGCGAGCGGATTTTTACAGAAACTACGCGTAGAGATCCTGATGGGCGCTTCATAGTTACGCTACCGCTAAAGCAATCTGCCGATTGTTTAGGTGAATCGCGCAATCAGGCCAAAAGAATGTTTTACAATACCGAGCGAAAACTTCTTAGAAATAAAGACTTACGCGAACTATATGTAACGTTTATGAACGAATATCAGGCACTTAATCATATGACCGTGGTCAACTCGGACTCTAGCGCGGCAAACGTAGAATACTTTATGCCACATCATGGAGTATTACGCGACAATAGTCTAAGCACAAAACTTCGCGTAGTGTTCAATGCCAGTTCGCCATCTAGTAATGGTATATCTTTGAACAATATACAGTACGTTGGCCCAGTTCTTCAAGAAGATTTACTGTCTATAATTTTACGGTTTCGTCAAGAGCGCTATGTTGTCTCAGCCGATTGCAAGATGATGTACCGTCAAATATCGGTGAATCCGGGCCAAAGAGACCTGCAAAAGATTTTTTGGCGTGCTAGTCCGACAGAGGAACTTAAAACATATACTTTAAATACGGTGACATATGGCCATGCTAGTGCGAGTTTTTTAGCCATACGTTGTTTGTTCGAATTAGCTCGTGAGTGTGCGGACTCAAATCCCGAGATATCAGATCTCATCAAGCGATGTTTTTACGTGGATGATTTGCTTTTTAGCGCCGATACCGTAGAACATGCGCAGTACATATGTCGAGAAATTACAAAGATTTTGAAAAGCGGTTGTTTTGAGCTGCGCAAGTGGTATTCAAATGAGCCTAAGATACTCGAAAGCGTCGAGAGCAATGACGTTGCGTGCGGGATTCTAGAATTCGGTCCCGATGAGAAAGCCAGAACATTAGGTTTAATCTGGTCTTGTCATAGTGATAAGCTGTCATACACTATCGACGAGGTTTACAACTATCGGAAAGATACAAAAAGATCGGTATTATCGCTTACCGCAAGAATATTCGATCCGTTAGGACTACTCAGTCCGTGTATTATTATAGCTAAAATGCTAATGCAAAAATTGTGGGCTGAAAAGGTGTCATGGGACGATCAGTTACCAGTCTGTCTAGCTACCCAGTGGCACAAGTTCAAAGACGATCTACCTAGTTTAAACATGTTAGCCATCGAGCGCCATGTTGTATGCAAGAGGGTCAAAAACATTGAGTTACACGGTTTCTCTGATTCATCCGAGCGAGCTTACGGTGCATGTTTATACGTGCGCAGTATCGATGAAAACGGGGACGTCCATGTAAATCTTTTATGCGCGAAATCCAAGGTCGCGCCGATAAAAACCCTAAGCATACCTAGACTAGAATTGTGCGCTGCGTTGTTGCTTGCGCGTTTATCAGATAAAGCTAGGAAATCTTTAGATCTTAAGTTTAGTAACTGTGTTTATTGGACAGACTCCTCGATAACGCTAGCATGGATTCAGACTAGCCCTAATTTGCTAAAGTCCTTCGTAGGAACTAGAGTTTCAACCATACAAGTGTTGACCGAAAATCCACAATGGAGACATGTGCCAACTCAAGATAATCCTGCGGATTACGTTTCACGAGGATTATACCCAAGTCAAATTATAGATTCATATACATGGTGGCACGGACCTCAATTTTTAAAGTTACCGCCATCAGAGTGGCCGACATTAAAATCTAAGATAGATGAAATTCCGGAATTAAAATCACATTCAATTACCGCGATTCCGATGAGTATTTACATCGAATTCCCTTTTGAAAGGTTTTCCAATTATTTGCGATTGAAACGCGTTACCGTATATATACTAAGGTTCAAGAATAATTGTTTAAAGCCAGCTTCTGATCGAGAAAAGGGTCCGCTCAGCACGTCTGAGTTAAATTTCGCGGAAAAAGGTCTAGTTAAAATCGCACAGAGACAGTCTTTCCTCAATGAATTTTCTGAACTTCTGAAAAATAAACTTTCTAGTCTGACTCCATACCTAGATCAAGACAATATTATTCGAGTAGGAGGTAGATTAGAGCTTTCCGATTTTTCGCCAGATAAAAAACATCCTATAGTTTTACACTCGAAACATCTTTTAACGAAGTTGCTTTTTACCTATGAGCACACTCGATTAATGCACGCCGGACCTCAGTTGTTGTTATCTGCCATAAGAGACAAGTTTTGGCCGGTATCCGGTCGTAATTTAGCGAGAGCGACGGTAAGAAAGTGTATTCGATGTTTCCGATTTAGGCCAGTCATGGCAAATTTACCACGCGACCGCACTGTTCCCTCTGCGCCCTTCCACGTCACAGGGCTAGACTATGCTGGTCCATTTCTAGTTAAACGGGGACTGGGAAAAGATCGTAATTGCAAATTAGAAAAATGTTACGTTGGAGTATTTGTGTGCTTCTCCACAAAGGCTTTACACCTCGAGTTGATATCAAGTTTAAGTACCGAGTCGTTTTTGCAAGCCTTATGGCGTTTTGTGTCAAGAAGGGGCAAGCCCTCTAAGATTTGCAGTGATAATGGTAAAACCTTTGTGGGAGCCAACCGCGAGCTTAAAAGATTTCTAGATTCAGAAAAGGATAATGTTATGTCCATTTTAGCAAACGATGGGATAAACTGGCAGTTTATCTGTCCATATTCTCCTCATATGGGAGGTCTATGGGAAGGCGGCGTCAAGAGTGTAAAGTACCATTTAAAGCGGGTTCTAGCAAACGCTCATCTTTAGTTTGAGGAATTTACTACCTCATTGACTCAAATTGAGGCGATCTTGAATTCTCGACCTATTTGTCCGTTATCTTCCGAACCCAACGACCTCTCTCCCTTAACCCCGGCTCACTTCCTGATTGGAAGACCCCTGGTAGCCGTTCCAGACGAGAACTTGGAAAACCTCAAGATTAACCGACTAACCAGGTTTCAACTGGTTCAAAGAATATGTCAACACTTTTGGCAACGTTGGCAGAGAGACTACATGTCCGAGCTTCAAGAAAGGCAGAAATGGAGAACTAATCAAGGCCAACTGTCTGAAGGTCTTTTAGTTTTGATCAAGGACGATCAAGCTTTACCTACCGAATGGCGACTTGGTCGCGTCATTGAAGTACACAAAGGAGCCGATGGCGTAGCCCGAATTGCTTCGATCCGAACGAGCACCGGAGTTGTGAAGAGAAGCTTTCCGAAGATCTGTCCACTTCCTTTAGAAAATTGAAATTGTGGCCATTTCAAGGCGGGGGGCATGTTCCGGATAGTAAACATTGGGACATTAATCCGTCATTAAAATTTACTTACTCGTTTTAAATAATATTAATGCTTATTTGTTTGTACTAATTTTAAAGAAAGTTAACTGTGTTGATAACACGGCCACCAGTTAAAAACAGATTCAAGTAACGGTAGATTGTCAAAAAAGTTCAAGAAAGCTGTCAAGCAATTTTCGTAATAAAAAATAGTCAAGTACATTTACAAGTCTAGTTAATTTAATCTCAAGTCAAGAAATACAGTCCACAGTCCCCGACAGTAGAATAAAAATGAGCTCTTACAAGCATAATTGAATTTAAAAGGTTTAACATCTTTTTATTTCTTAATTTTGATTTAATAATGTTCATTAAAGAAAAACTTTTCTCGACAGTAGCATTTGAAGATGGTAAACTTAAAAGGATGAAGGCATATTTTAAAATATCTTCAAACATTAATTCACCCACTGCATATTTTATGCTAATTTCTTTTTGCCAGAACTGTAATGTATCTTCTGGAATATTTTCAAAACCTTGTTCCCTGTCAACACTTAAAAGCTGTCGAAATTGAATTTCAATATCTCCTAATTTATCATTTGGAATAAAATCTAAAGGTAATTTAATAAATTTGGGCCTTAGCTTGATGACGTAACAAACTAACAAATAATAGAAAAAATCGCCCAAATTGCGCAATTTAATTTTCCTAAAATCGCCCAAATTGCGGTTTTTGCAAAATCTTAAGCGCCAATTTAATCTAAAAATCGCCCAGTTTGCGCTAAATCGCCCAATCTGGCTACACTGGTTGTGTGGTAGGCGCGTTTGGAATGTTTGGATGTTTCTATTCATTTTTATAGAGTACTTACATATGTCTATGGATGGATAGGGTTGATAAGATGGATCAACTTACCAAGATATGGCACAAAGTCACTCTATAAAAGTTTGTGCTACCCAAAAAATAAGTGTCACAGTGACAACATTTTGATTTTTGTGTGTGGTGCTCACAAAATACAAAGACATGATATTATGTCAAGAATAAATGCATGATAATTTATCGCAAAACGTTACAAAAGCTGTTGTGTTACAATCGATCAAAATCCATAATTTCAAGAGAAAGTTTAATCGGTTAATTGCGAATTAAAATCCTTTGTGTATATTACTAAGGCCCGGTTGTACGATCTTAGTTCACCGAAGGTTCAAATTGATCTGTAGTTCAACTTGAAAACTGAGTTGTACAAAGGTCGTTTAGCAGTGAACTTTGGTCAAAAACAGGTTCAACTTGAACGCCCGATTGTGGGCGTTCAAGAAGAGTTCAAGTAGGATATTATTGTTTTAACCTCATTTTTTGCATATTTGATATCACATTTATTCAAAATAGATTGTTTTCTATTGTGGTCGCTTAACAAAATTTATATAAAAAGAAAAATGAATCCTTGTATTGAAAACATGGATGATGAATCTGAAGATGAAGATTTTTTAGACCATATTCACCAATTGCTTCATTCTAGAGCCCCACAAGTCTACAGGGCTAGCCATAATCATTTTGAGATATGGACAGACTAAGAATTTAGAGATTTAATTAAAATATTTTTCTCTCTTGTTGTGAAGTTGGTGGATCTTGCAAATTTTTTTTTCCATGATTTTAACGTAAATGATAACAGCAGAAATTTTATATTGAAATAAAAAATAAATACAAACAGCTTTGTCGCACTTTACTATCCTAAAATTCTCCAAAAAAGTTTGGTTATGTTAACTATTTTCTTCTTTTTAGTAGCTGGCCTTCAGAAAATCGTATTGATCCAAGATCAATTGAACCCGTTGTGGTATACTTTGGTGCAACATGAAATTTACTGAACTAAGATCAGTGGTGATCTGAAGTTCAAAAGAACTCACGGTGAACGGCTATTTGTACAACCCGGCCTAAGATAAATACTT
The DNA here is from genome assembly GCA_963971165.1 of Philopedon plagiatum. Classification (NCBI taxonomy): domain Eukaryota; kingdom Metazoa; phylum Arthropoda; class Insecta; order Coleoptera; family Curculionidae; genus Philopedon; species Philopedon plagiatum. The sequence continues at coordinate 22,657,190 of OZ020191.1, read as the reverse complement.
GCTTTAATTCATAATTCACAAAGTTTATTATCTACTGCACTTGACATTTTATTTGTTTAAAAAATTAAAATCAACTTTTTTATTTAAGATTTTGTGGTACAATGATAACGACCGTTTAGGTATTGTTGACACAATTTTGTTTCTGTTTTTTTAAGCACCCCATACACAAAATAAAAATGTTCTTATCGCCATTGTAATTTTATTGGCACAGAAATTTTTTTTGAGCGGCCTTTTTTCGTATCTTTGAAAAGTTCGTCTTGTCCTCTTTTTAATCCCATCCGTGGACATCCTGTACATAAGAAGCTCAACATAATTATCTCAGACCATCTTCAATTCAGTTACGTAAAAACCAAAAAACTTCAGGTCCAAAATTACCCAGTAAATTATAACTATCAATAAAGACACTATTAAAATAGCCCCACAAACCAACAGACATTTAAAGATAGTGTACAAAACATTTTTTTATATCAATTGTCTAGTAACTTGTACACATTTCAATAAAATCATTACCATATTCTCAGCCTCTAGTATAATAATATTCTTTTTTTATTTATTTATTTATTCATTTACGGCCATAGCCTAATCTTAACCTTCCAGACATCGCCTGAAGATGGCACCTTCCATCAATACCCTGGTTGACTTACTATTCTATACAAGGACAATGATCGAGTTTCCTGCTCCCTATCTGTAATTAGGAAATTACAGTAAATAAATGGTGTTGATTTATATGTGGAATATATTTGCGTATATAAAGCGTGTCTAGAAACCATCTTAACAAATGGAAAACTTTTGACTTTACACAAAAAAGTTATTCTTCATAAAAAGTTCGGTATCGTGTGAAAATAGCATTGCCATTCAAAAATTTGATCTAAGACATACAGGGTGGCTCAAAAATGTAAAAGTCCTAATCCATGTGAAGCTAAAAAGACACAAAATCGTTATCTAAAGGTTGGTAGGTTTGGAACATGCAGGAGGTCCCAAAAATAAAATTAATTTTTTATTTTTGACTTTCCAAAAAAGTATATCTTCATAAAAAGTTTTACATTGTAAAAGAAGAGCATGCTTATTCAAAAACTTGATCTAGGACATACAGGGTCACTAAAAGATATTTTTATTCACTTGAGCCACTATTGCACTCAACTCATATCTAGATATGTTCCTTGGGTTTGTGTATTTTGGTTTGTATTAAAGCTTTCTATTGCAGGAGTAACAAAAGTATCTTACATTCAACAACCAGATCCAGAAGCTGAAGATCTTCCAAGTAACATAACCCTGCCTCCCGAAGCAGACCAAGAAAACAAAGAGGCATGCACACTGAAAACCATAAGTGAGTTAAAAACGGAAGTTGAAGATGAGGATGGAGACAACATTTTCATTATTGAAGAAAATGAGCAGACCAACATGGACGACGCCAGTATGGATGCCATTGCAGATGCTGTTAAGGCTACTTTAGCAAACCAACCAGGTATGTTTACAGTTTATTTACTCAAGTCAATAATACAATGACATTTAGCTAAGTACTTAATACTGCATATGAAACAGTGCAGAGTGACAAGTTGCTGTGTTTGACTTGTAGTTATTTTTTAACTTGTATTATTTAGAATAATATTTCATGGCTCTAAATGTTTCTTATTTTTATATTTCACACGTTTTTGTAGGATTAAATCTTACTGGCCAGCTTCAACTCAAAGTAAATCCTACAGAAGGAAAAACGACCCAAGTTGAAGTAACAACTGAAGATGGACACATTATTGTGATGGAGATTATGACAGAAGAACAAACTAATAATGAATTTAGCATAGCCGCAGAAGGTATTATACACATATACATTAAATTAATTAAATATCTATTGTAACCATATTTTTCTATTTTAAAAAGGGATCGACCGATATATATATATATATATATATATATATATATATATATATATATATATATGGAGATGGCCTTTATCTCACAACAGCCTAACTGCATAAATAAAAAAACAGATAAACATTTAAGTACAATCTACTCTTATCTCCTTTTCCTAGATAATAAACCACCCTCTAATATAAATAGTACCAATTGTTCTTTGGTTTAACTTTGCTATTGCTCAGATGTCAAGATACTGCACACTAAAACTTGATTTCGTGTAACCACTGTACACATTTAGTTCCCTAACCCTAAAAATTTTAAAAATTATTTTCTCCAGTCATTGACAGTATTCAAAATGAAACCTAAGATTAAACATAAAATAAGATTTTATATAACTAATATCCTTTTTTCTAATAATTAAGCAATTTGATCAGTGTTTGTGTGTTCTATAAAAATTAATTTTAACTTGTTCTAATGTTTTGGACCAAAATTCCGGCTTTTTATCTTGTTCGTTTCTACAATGGATATCTTGATGACCAACCTCAACAAAGTTGTAAGTTACATTAAGCTCGTTTAATGTAACACACTCCCATTTACCTATTAATTGTAGATTCCCTGATGATGGAAATAAAAATTTCCGAAAGCTCGGACTAAACTTTAAAGAGTACACTTTCATTTGCTGCATACCCCAATATTTACTAGTTTACTCCTTAACTAGTCAGCAACGACTACCCTTCTCTAAAATATATACATATATATATATATATATATATATATATATATATATATATATATATATATATATATATATATATATATATATATATATATATATAGACGAGACGGAAACGTCAAAAAGTAGAAAAAAAACACGATTTTTATTTCATTAGGACTAATAAACCCAAGATTAAAAAAACCTTCTTAGTTTTTAATTAAGAAGGAAAAAGTAAAAAATATTTATGTATATATATATATATATATATATATATATATATATATATATATATATATATATATATATATAAATATTTTTTACTTTTTCCTTCTTAATTAAAAACTAAGAAGGTTTTTTTAATCTTGGGTTTATTAGTCCTAATGAAATAAAAATCGTGTTTTTTTTCTACTTTTTGACGTTTCCGTCTCGTCTTCGACCTTCTTCAGAATTTTATTTATTTTTTTATTATTTAGAATGTCATTTTGTTTCTTTACATAGCTGAAAGAGAACAGCTTGTCAGATAAATTTCAATTGTACAAATTATAAAACAATATGGCTTACCTTGAAAGAAAATTATCTTGTGAGAAGTTATTGGTTTTTGCTAAGATACTAATTTAAAAACATAAAGCACGTACACATTTTTAAAATAACTTTTCCGTTTGTCACGGCATATAGGAGAATACTGACGATCTGATATTGTTAAGATAGATAAGCGGAATTCCTGCCTTTTTTATTATATTAGTTAACTTTTTACATTATTTTTAACCCGTTAATTTTTTTATATTTTTATTGTTCTTTGGTATGGGTGTTGATTGTTTTCATTTTGTATGATTTGGACGAAAGTAAAGTTTAATGTTTGTGAATTAATTAGATTTATTTAATTATGTTGTGGTAAATTTTGGCTAGATTTTTCGTATCTGTTTTTGAATTTATGCTTTTTGTGTTTTTTTGAATTTCGATAATTTCGTAAAATTCTCTTTTTTTTGTCTGGGTTTCTGTCCGTAAGATTTTTACACTTTCAAAATCAAAGGTATGTTTTTCTAAGCTATGGTTGGTTAGTGCTGTTTTGTTTTTTTTATCGTATTTATGGCTGTCGAGTCGATTTTTTAAATATTGACTGGTTTGACTGATATATACACTATCACAGTCTTTACAGGGTATTTGATAGACCACGTGACTTTTTTTGTGTTTAGGAGATTTAGATTTTAGGGTGCTAAAGTTGTTTTTTTTTTAAATGTTGTGTCCTTTATGAGCGACTGTAATGTTATGTTCACTAAAGGTTTTTTTATTTTTTCCGATATCCCCGGGACGTATGGTAGTGAAAGAAAGTTTTTATTTTTTGAGTCATTTTTTGGTTGGGTCTTGTTATAAAACATGTGCATTCTTCTTTTAAATATATTGTTTACTAATTTTTCGGGGTAGCTGTTGAGCTTAAGTGCTTCTTTAGCTTTTTTGATGGCATATTCTCGATATTCGGGACTGGATAGTTTTATTGCGCGGTCCGCGAGACCAACGATTACTGATTTTTTTTTGAGAGATTGGGTGCTGAGAGTTGAAATTTACGTATCTGGAGGACCATGTTTCTTTTGTGTACCATTCTGTTTTTATATGGTTGTTTATATGGTGTAAGGTTAGATCTAAAAAGCTGATTTTATTGTTATATTATTTAGATCTAACCTTACACCATATAAACAACCATATAAAAACAGAATGGTACACAAAAGAAACATGGTCCTCCAGATACGTAAATTTCAACTCTCAGCACCCAATCTCTCAAAAAAAATCAGTAATCATTGGTCTCGCGGACCGCGCAATAAAACTATCCAGTCCCGAATATCGAGAATATGCCATCAAAAAAGCTAAAGAAGCACTTAAGCTCAACAGCTACCCCGAAAAATTAGTAAACAATATATTTAAAAGAAGAATGCACATGTTTTATAACAAGACCCAACCAAAAAATAAAAACTTTCTTTCACTTCCATACGTCCCGGGGTTATCGGAAAAAATAAAAAAAACCTTTAGTGAACATAACATTACAGTCGCTCATAAAGGACACAACCTTTTAAAAAAAAACAACTTTAGCACCCTAAAATCTAAAACTCCTAAACACAAAAAAAGTCACGTGGTCTATCAAATACCCTGTAAAGACTGTGATAGTGTATATATCGGTCAAACCAGTCAATATTTAAAAAATCGACTCAACAGCCATAAATACGATAAAAAAAACAAAACAGCACTAACCAACCATAGCTCAGAAAAACAACATACCTTTGATTTTGAAAGTGTAAAAATCTTACGGACAGAAACCCACACACAAAAAAAGAGAATTTTACGAAATGATCGAAATTCAAAAAAACACAAAAAGTATAAATTGAAAAACAGATACGAAAAATCTAGCCAAAATTTACCACAACATAAGTAATTAAATAAATCTAATTAATTCACAAACATTAAACTTTACTTTCGTCCAAATCACACAAAATGAAAACAATCAACTCCCACACCAAAGAACAATAAAAATATAAAAAAATTAACGGGTTAAAAATAATGTAAAAAGTTAACTAATATAATAAAAAAAGGCAGGAATTCCGCTTATCTATCTTAACAATATCAGATCGTCAGTATTCTCCTATATGCCGTGACAAACGGAAAAGTTATTTTAAAAATGTGTACGTGCTTTATGTTTTTAAATTAGTATCTTAGCAAAAACCAATAACTACTCACAAGATAATTTTCTTTCAAGGTAAGCCATATTGTTTTATAATTTGTACAATTGAAATTTATCTGACAAGCTGTTCTCTTTCAGCTATGTAAAGAAACAAAATGACATTCTAAATAATAAAAAAAATAAATAAAATTCTGAAGAAGGTCGAAGACGAGACCGAAACGTCAAAAGTAGAAAAAAACACGATTTTTATTACATTAGGACTAATAAACCCAAGATTAAAAAAACCTTCTTAGTTTTTAATTAAGAAGGAAAAAGTAAAAAATATACCAGAAAAGTCCAAGAAAAAAGAAAAACAAACTCAATACATATGTATATATATATATATATATATATATATATATATATATATATATATATATATACAGGGTGTTATATAATTTACTGCATATATTTGAATGAGTAACTCCTGGGGTAGTCTACAGACATACCCAATACTTTTTTCCCTCAAATCGCACTTTTTTTATTTTAAAAAATGCCCAAATACCGACCCTTATCTGATGCATCTGAAGAGCTTGACGTCACGGGGTCGAATATTATAATGAAAAAAGTGATCCAGTCGGGGTATTGCCAAACTTAAATAATATTTGTGTTGTAAAAACAACATAATTGAATTGGAATTAGTTTCGGTTGCAAATAGATAATTTAGACGCAGTGAGTAAGAAGATAATGCTTTAAAAAATCGGATTTTTACACAACAGCAGTATTTTTTTTCAGATAATCGGTGATTTGTTATTGTGTTTTTTTTTAAATAAATATCACAATTTGTTTGGCTTATAAATTAAATCACTGTTTGGATAAGTTTAAAAATAAAAATTCAAGTTAATTAATTTAACTTTTATAGGTCTACATGCAACCTTAAAATTTGTAATATATTAAAGCTAGTTTCTCTTTTAGGAATTATTTTTTACGGTATAAGTATAAATACCACAAATAGAATGATTAAAAAATAAAATCGAACTCTTTAAAAATATTTAGTGCAAAAAGAACTACATCAATGTTAATACCATCTCACAAAAGTAAACATACAAATACAAAATATAAATGTGTTTTAAAAACTAACTTTTTAATATTTTGTTGGGCCACCTTCTAAATCTGTGACCGCTTGGAGTCCTTTAGGCATGGATAAAACTAAATTCTCAACTATGTTTGGGGTACTTTCAGCGCAAGCTGACCGCAAAGCATTTTTTAGTGTCTATTGCTAATGTCATACTTTCGTATTCTCCGCTCTAAGTCATTCCACAGGTGTTCTGTAGGGTTTAGATCTGACGACTGGGGAGGTGAATGTAGTTCTTTTGGCACGTTCTATAGGATTTATTCCGGCACTAGTGCCGAAGTGTGTTTGGGATCGTTGTCTTGTTGGCATATCCATTGTGGTCCTAATCCCAAACGTCTAACTGAGGGCAATAGATCTTTACGCAAAATATTCAGGTACTGCCATGGTGGTCCATTACACCCTCAATAAAAATTAGATTACCCACCCCAGCCGCCGCCATGCAGCCCCAAACTATAACGTTCCCGCTTTACGGTGGGTACTAAATTTTCGGGTTTTAATTCTTCATTAACCTTTCGCCCTATTTTTCCTTACTGTCTGGTCCACATACAGGGTGTTATGAAATTCACTGCATTTATTTAAACCTGTAAATCCTGGTATGAATTCAGATTGAAGAAAAATATTCATAAATGGCGCTTCATGATCAAAAAAATGGTAGACATCGTCCCTCAAAAAATTTTTTTTAGTAATTGCACACCACTGGTAATAAATACATGGCCATATACAGCGAGAAACGTCAGTCACAGAAAAAAACGTTTGTTTTGACGTCAGTACTCGCTGTGGAGTTGCCAAGTCTTTCTACCATATTCCTATATAACAAGTTTTAAAAAACAATATTTTTATTACCTTTAAAGAAAGAAATCCTACGTACCAGGTTTCAAAACACTCAATTTCAGAAATTTCAAATACTACACAGCTTTTTCATTTAATATTATGAATAAATAATTAAATTTGATATCAACATTTATTATTATTATTTATTTAGTATTGTTACCTTTGTAGGAAAATCTCTTTAAAATACACTTTTTTAAAAAATATTTTAGGTTAACAAATACCTAACACAGTTCAGCCACTAATGAAAAAAGAGCGCTCAACGAATAATTAAAAGTTAACAAAAAGTAAACACAAATATTCCACGCTTGTTTGTCACTATTCGCACTATTAAAAACGCAAACTAATGTTTTTGTTACTTTTGGAGTAAAATTTCTGTAAAATACACTTCCTGTAGAAATATTTTACCAAAGAAAATAGAATTGGTTTGTTAGGTTTTACGTTAAGCTTATACAACACTAACAAAACAGAAGTTATAACCAATAATGTAAAAAACGGTCCACTAACTAATTAAAATACAATGCTTAAAAGAATCGAAGAAAAATCTAACCATTAATCAAATATGAAGGACAATTTTTAGGAAAGAAGAACGGAAGGATATTAGTCTCGAATGAAGGGCTGTCCTTCCGCAGGAAGAACGGGTGGCAACCCTACATAAGGATAGGAAAAAAGTTGTGTGAAAATAATAGCAGCGTTCAGTATTTCAATCTTTTTATCGTTTTTTCGCCAAATTTGCAATTCGCATTTATATGAAATAAAAACAAACTTCCTGCGACTAGCGTTGAAATATCGAAATGCCGGAAGTAATTTTAGCCTTGTCTGCCTTTTGTTTATTTCAAAGTACTGTACTGCATAGGCAATAATATAAACACGCGTTATATTTTGAACTTTCGCGGCAACTCAGCGCTATCTACTTCCTCAAGACACCAAGACAGGAAGTGACGAAGAGAGATCGAAAAAGAAGCATCCTGAATGTCATCAAGCGCCGTGCTCCACATAACTTTTGTTTAAACTAGAATTAGTATTAGCGAAATAAAAGTACTTCGAGCAGCAGAAGATATTGAAGTTTTTACAGTTCACTTAACCTTCAATAACAGCACAAAAATCATGCAGTGAATGTTATCAATATTTTTTCTTTAGAAGTTAGTTTTAAATAATAATGTAGTTTCTTTTTACTACCTAGAAAATGGTCTTCGTTGATCCGTTGTTAACTAATAATTTGCTCAGTTTTATCTAGTTTGTGCTTTGATTATAGTGTTTGTTAAATTAGCCTAATAGAGTTGAAAACTAAATTAAATGTGACACTAATATTTACGTATTATGGTAACGTTTGCGGGTGCAAGAAAGTGAAAGAGTCGAGATGCGGGTGCATCTCGACTCTAGAAAAATTCATTTGGGGGATCTTTTCAAAAAATTCGTAAATGGTAATTCATAATTGCCTCAACAAAAGGATGAATAACAACTTTCTGAACGTGCTGCGTGAAACACAATATATTTTTTTGACAAATAATGCTGTAATGAAAGAATTTTGGTTATACTTTTGAAATACTGTGTAGTTGTGCTCAATTAGTGTTTTTACTAATTTTTTTGTTGTTTCTTAGGAAAAGGTTTAATTTTTTTTAGCTCTGTGTTAAGTTACACTTAAAAACAAAATAAATTCTCCTTAAAGCCGACGTCCCATGTGCGGAATTAAAGACGGAAAACGGAACGGAAAAGGCGATTCTATTGGTCGCTGGGCGGTCATCCAACAATTTTTGACACCACAAATTGTCAGATGACCGTCCAGCGACCAATAGAATCGCCTTTTCCGTTCCGCCTCCGTCTTTAATTCCGCACATGGGACGTCGGCTTAACCCTATCAAGACGGCACCAGTTTTTGTAAAAATTGCCGGAGAGACGGCGGCGGCGGCTCTGCGCTTGCCTGACTGCCGAGTGACATATATATCAGCCAGCATGCCTAATTCTTAAAAATAAATTATATTCAGCTATAGTGCATCAACATTTATTACACTTCAACAAAAAGAATATACATTTTCTCAAAAAAGTTGTCTAACACGTTTATTTTAAAGAATCATAGTCAATAGCAAGCGTCACATATAACGGTCACTCGTCTGTGTGGCACAAAGCTTCGGAACCCGCGTCAGATATAACGGTCACTCGTCTATATGCCCTGAAGACCAGTCACGATTTATCTGCCAGCCGTCTATATGGCAATGAAAAATCTAATATTTGTTCGATATATCTGACAGCCGTCCGTTTGGGGTGTCTAACATGGTGTCATATATATATCGGTCAGCCGTCTGTCTGACAAATTCTTAACCGGCTGATATATCGGACGGCCGTACTGAAAGGGTTAAAGATTTACCTATTTGCCTGGCAACGTTTCAACGAACAATTGTTTTTCGCGCGCAATTTTCCGTCAAGCGCCATGTATTCGCTCAGCCAGGTGCGGAGTACTTTCATCAGTAAATACTCATACTGATTACTAATAGGTTACGAATTTTCACTGAAATTTCTTTTCTAAATGACTTTCGAAATGTATAAAATACAGATATTTATTTTTTGGTGTCTTTAATGCAATTAAAGTATTAGTTTGTATGCTTAAGAAAAACAATTTTAAGGCAAACATCTTTTTACGAGCTTTTTTGCTTGTTATTGTTGCTGTATGTTTACTTTTGTGGAATGGGTTTCACTGTGTATAATTTTTTTTGTGAACGTAAATTTTATTTTTCGTTTTTCTATGTTAAAATTCTAAAAGGTCATGTAGGTCGATCATCTGCCTCAATAAATTCTTAGAATTTATTGAGCCTTATACACTAACTACAAATTTTAAGGGTGTATATATACATATATGGACTTTTGAGAGTGTATCTAGTCCATTTTTCCCATTATATTTAAAAAAATTAATTTCGTGATAATTCACCGTTCATGATATCAATACTAAAGTCAAATAAACCTGTCGCCAAGCGTAAACAAGCTGCCACGAGGTGAGGCGTAAACCGCGGGACATTTTACGACTGATTGACCAATCGCAGTACTTCGCAGGCAGGCATCGGCCGCGTGGTTTTGTTTACGCGTGGTGACAGGCTTATTTGACTTTAGTTTAAGTATGATGCATTTATCGTTTAGAATATACAGAGGTTAACGAAGAAGGGGAGATGAAGGTATTCCAGTGTCCCGACTGTTCCAAATCTTTTGCTAGAAGGATACAGCTTAGGAGGCACGCTTCTGTACATATGCAGCAACGAGGTTTGTAAAAATTTATTTTGTTTTCGTAAAATGTTACTAAAAAATTCTCGTGATCGGCCATCACGAGAGAGATTTCGGAAATAAGGAGCACGTTAAATAGACTTACTGTAACCGTACCGCAATAATGTACACAACTTTTCCTATTGTTTGCCTAGTTAGTATTGGTCTATTTTAAATTTTTTTCTATTTGGTTATTAAGCGGTTAAAATTATGTACAGGGTGTCCAGTTTTCGTGTGTTTTCATATACCAGCTACCTTATTATAAAAGATAGAAAGATGGGGTTTGCGGCTTACTGTTTTATTTTTTTATGAAACTTTCATTGCCGCAAACGAAATTTTCATAGCCCTCTCAGTTTCTGACATACAGGGCCATCTTCAAATTTTGTCATTTTTGACGCTCCCCTGTATCTCGATTATTTGATAACTTATCAATAAGGTAAAAATGGATATGTATATAGTTTTTTATTTTGAATTCAGTGGCGTAGTTAGTTTTTTTCTAAACCGTTTTGTTTATGAGTTATGACCCAAACTTATATATTTTTTAATGGGACACCCTATATATTATTTCTTTGTCTTGTTTCTCTTTTTAAGAGCTTTTCAAAAATATATAACAGTCCATATTTTTTTCTTTTAAAAAGGGACAATTTCAATATTTTTTTGTAAAATTGATCCTTTTTCGAATAATGTCTATGGTTATGACTATGGCTATGCCCGCAAATAAAAAAAAATTAACAACATTATTTTTATTAAACATAACTTTAAACGAACAATTAAGCAATTATCTTAAAAACAAAGAAGTGATTCGTGTCTGTGAAAATTAAAATAAATTGTCAGGAACTTATCACTAAAATTTCAAATATAATAATTTTTTATATTACAAAAATTGCTCGAATTGAGCTCCATTGTGTTCTAAGCACTTTCGACACACCGTTTCGATTCTTCGCAATGCATTTAGCAAAGTAATTGGTCTTCCCTGCAGAAGCCTAAAGGTTTGATGTGTAGCTTCCCGAAGTTGATCAATATTGTGATATCGTCTCTTATATATCTAATTTTCTATATACCTCCATAAAAAAAAATCCAACACAGAAAGATCAGGTGATCTTGGAGGCCACCTTACAGGTCCATTTGTACCAATCCACTTATCGGGAAATGTGGTTTCTAAATATTCTCTTACTATTCGAGAATTATGACTAGGAGCGCCATCTTGCTGATAATAAATTTCATTTAAATCAGCTAAAGGAACATCCTCTAATAGTTCCATTAGTGCATCTCGCATTATGTCTAGGTGCCCAATTCCCGTTAAAGTTCCTTCATAAATAACATATTTAATTTTAGTGCCAAAAATAAAGCATGACACGCTAAATCCAAACCGACCTTGTCGTTCTCGTGGAAATATTACGTGGTGATTCTCTTGGGACCAGTACCTTGAATTGTTTCGGTTAAGGATACCAGAACTCGTAAAATATGCCTCATCAGACCATACCACCCTTCTTTCAAAATTTGCGTTTTCCTGCAATATTTGTAGGTACCAGTTGCAAAAAATTATTCTTCGTTCTGCGTCAGGTGGGATGCAAATGTTGGACGAGATGGAATTTATATGGGTTAAATTTATATTTTTTTAGTATTAACTGCGTCCTTGATTTTCTAATCCCAACTTCATCGTATACTTTTCTGCATGATATGGATGGTTGTACCGCAACAGAGGCCAAAACATTTATTTCTTCTTCTTCCCTATTTTCCTTATTGTAAAAATTAGGCCTTGGTCGTTTAAAAGATCCGTGCTCAATGAGATTGGCTTGGATATTTTGAAATATTCTTTTATCCGGTTGTTGCCTTTCTGGATACCTACGAAAAATGTTATGTATCAAAAATCTAATAATAGATAACAATAATTATGATTAAAACTTTTTTATTCATATGATTAACATTAATGGTATCTACATAACAAATGGGTTTGAAACTTACCTATTAAAATACAGTGCCGAGGCTGCGTTCGCGTCTTCATTCGCTCGGATAAAACAAACATACATATAGTATTTTTCATAATTTTCATATTTATTATTTTCTACCATGTTAAATAAATTTTCACAGAAATAACAAATAAACTAACAAAATCAAACAAATGCCAATAATATTTGACAATAATCCGTAATGGCGCATTTACAAAATTTTGTTTTCTGTCATGTCTATCCATGATTGATCATGACCTTCTAGATTCTAGATGAAAAATGATTAATTTTACCAAAAATATTGAAATTGTCTCTTTAAAGAAAAAAATATGGCCTGACATATATTTTTGAAAAGCTCTTAAAAAGAGGAACAAGACAAAGAGATAATATATAGGGTGTCCCATTAAAAAATATATAAGTTTGGGTCATAACTCATAAACAAAACGTTTTAGAAAAAACTAACTACGCCACTGAATTCAAAATAAAAAACTATATAGAAATCCATTTTTACCTTATTGATAAGTTATCAAATAATCGAGATACAGGGGAGCGTCAAAAATGACAAAATTTGAAAATGGCCCTGTATGTCAGAAACTGAGAGGGCTATGAAAATTTCGTTTGCGGCAATGAAAGTTTCATAAAAAAATAAAACAGTAAGCCGCAAACCCTATCTTTCTATCTTTTATAATAAGGGAGCTGGTATATGAAAACACACGAAAACTGGACACCCTGTACAGTGGCCGTCAGATAAATTCGTACGCCGTTAGTGCTTCAGTGTAAATGCTACTTTTTATACCTTTATCACTGACAAATTATTTGACTGTGCTACTTGAATAATTTGTCAAAGTATATTTTAATTTTGAAGCGCAACCACAGATTACTCCTACCAGATGCGAATCTCTTAATAAATTTCCTGTATCAAGATTCCGCGGTCTTGGCGATACGGATAGTGCGGCCAGTCGCTTCGAGCGTTGATGCCGATAATGTAATTTTCCACGCGTTGGGTTGGATTTGATTGGGTTTGATTCAGAGAAATTATGGATTATATTTTAAAATATTAAAACATGAGATTGTGTGACATTTTATATAAAATTATACCATTAACAAATACAAAAACGTATATCGTTTATTAAAATTACACTACAACCTAGTACAACCACAATTTAAACCATAAAATCAACGCAACAAAACTGATGTAATAACATTTGCCTGCCGTTCGCACACGCTCGCACCGACAAATTCAACGTTTGGCAACAGATTAAATACGGAGGCGGTAGGCACCTTACAAGTTCTCTAAATCGGGCCACCGTCGAAAGCGTAAGATTCGCATCTGGTAGGAGTAATCTGTGGCGCAACTTAAAAATGACTCATTTAAGCGTGTTCGAAAAAACAAAAATAGTTGCTTTAATAGAAGTAGGATGGTCTTATTAAAGGGTAGCAGATAGATATGGAAAATCAAAAAGTACTATCCAAGGATTTTGCGGAAAAATGGCGACAACAGCATGCAGTGGAAAGGTCTAGAGGAACAGGAGGAACGCTCATCTTTTTGAATCGCGATAGGTTCACTTTCAATGACCCAGCACATGTTACCAGTGAATAACTCAATTATATATGAGGGCTTAAAGTTATACAACCACCTTCCAAACAATATAAAATCTTTGAATAGTCTAAGGATGTTTAGGCGGAGGGTCAGACACTTGCTGACTGACGGGGCTTACTATTCGGTTGCTTAACACTATCCGGACACCTTTAATTTTGGAATTTTAACACATTTTCACATATTACTTACGTTTATTAAACACCTTTAATGTGGAGAACACAATATTTTAACTCAGAAATTACTTTATTAGTAAAAAAATATGATTTTTATCAACTATTTGATGGTTATGCAACATATTTGAGGTTATGGTAAAAATCAATTTTAAATGACGTTTTGTATTATGGGAACACAGTGTTGCCACATTTATTATTTTTTTGGTGTTTTAATTCTTTTTTGTGAAATTTTGGTATTAAAGTTGTTAGAAATAATATAATCTCTTTTTGTGGCCATGGAGTTGTGAAATACGTTCTTGGACAGGTTTGCTCAGTTTTAGGTTCGGTCAGAATCTTTTTGAATTTTTTTATCTTTGTTTAGTTTTTTACTGCGACTGCACGATTAGGTTGGTATAAGATTTTGGCAACACCGCAAACAACTGACATTTTATTATGCAATTTTTCAAATTTCAATAATTTTTTTAAAGAAAAATACTGAATATTCCGCAAATTTTTTTGCAAAAAAATACTGTTTGAAGTATGTATTTATTTCGATGACATGGGAAAAAATTCTTAATTCGGTTGGTGCTCAAGAAGCCCTGATTTTTCATAGTAAAATGATATAAATTTTAGACCTAACAATGAATTAGAACTATGGGAGAAAAATGAAAATATTTGGGAGGAGATATCTCCGCATTACACCAACTTTCATATATCCTCAATGCCAAGGAGACTACAATTTGTATTAAACTCCGGTGGTGCAGCTATCAAATATTAATGTTTCAAGAATTTTATTTAACGTCCTATTTTTAGTTTTGTGGTAGCGTTAACGCGAATTAAGTACTAAAGATCTTTAAACCTTACTTTATTATTAGCAACGTTTCAATGATATTTGCATCTTCAGGCTTTTAATCTTTTAAAGTAACCTTGAAAAACTAAAACCCTGAAGAAGATGCAGACATTATCGAAACGTTTGCTAATAATAAAGGAAGGTTTAAAGATCTTTTAGGTTCTACTTAATTCTCGGTAACTCCACCACAAAATTAGTAATTTAGTCACCTATTCTTATTATTTTTTAAAATAATTTATTAAATATAATGTAATATTACTTAAAAGGTGATCTAAATTAAGGGAAGGGCGTTGATATTGCGCCCCGAAACAACGAGTGCAGTTATTGGTTTAAATATAAGAAAATTTATTTCCTGGCTGGTGATATAGAGGTAACCTAACATAATAAAAGCCCGTGTTTTGTATGAAAAATGTCGTACGAATTTATCTGACAGCCACAGTACACAATTTTTTTTAGCGCTAGAAATGCCCTAAAATCGATTTAAGGTTGACATTTTCGATACGAACCGTTTGTGGGCAGTTTAATTAGTTTTATCATGTTGTAGATATATTTTTTTACATGCTCTTAAAAAGGCAATTTTGATGTTATATTTCTTCTAAACCTATTGTGCGATTTGAATAATTTTTTTTGCGTATCAAAGGCGCGGCCCGTGAAATTTTAAAGTTGTATATCTCTGTTGCTACTTATGGCACCCATGCCAATTTTGAGGTTTTTTAATAGTGAGCCTACTAGGAATGTTTTTGTACAGAAAAAAACGCATTTTGTAATTTTCGAAAAATTTGAATTTTTGAATTGACCCACCTGGGAAAAAAATTAACGCGCTTAGGTATTTAATTTATTATTTTTTCTAAACAAATTTTATATCGTTTTGTCGACAATTCTTAAATTTTAAGAAAAAAATATGTTAGTAGAAAGTTTAGTCATTTAAATTTTTTTTTAATTTTATTTTAGGTTTAAAAAATTCAAATAATTTGTGTTGTAATCGTTAATTATTGTTAGTTTAATAATGTTTTTAAAAAATTATCTCCTACGCTATTTTAATAAAAACATGCTGAGTTTTAAAAGTCTCTACTTCTCTGGTTATCAAACCTAACTAAGTGACCCAAAAGAAAAATGTTAAAAAAACATGAGGCTCACGTTAGGTTTTAAATAGAATGTTTTATGAATGCTAGAATATTCCACAGAGTGTTGCGAATTTTGAGAAAAAGACACAAATGTTTGTTACACCCGGTATACAATGACAACTACGTTCTAACAAAAATTACGAATGCAGTAATATTCTTAATGAATGAGCCTATAATACGCAAAAAAAATCATTCAATTCGGACGATAGATTTAGAAGAAATGTAACTTCAAAATTCTTGCAAATTTCTAGTGGTGCGTTAATATTGCTGCTCAGTGTATTTACGTGTTAAGTTTACTATGCGAGTTAAAGGTTAAAACCTGTTACAGGTAAAAACAGTAAGTGATAGTTAATAATATAAGTGCATAAAAGTGTTAATAATAAAGTATTCTATTTTAAACAAAGTTTAAAAGTGATAGAAAAACTTTCGTGTATTTCGGGAAAGAAAACTTTCCCTGTTGTAACCTAGATAAGGGCTTTGGAAAATTTAGCAACATCACAAATCGGGTTAGTATTTTCATTGGTGTTAAATAAATATACCGGGTGTCAACGAGATCACTTTCCGGCTCCCATTTATTCAGTTTTTAATCGAACAAGATGAAACTTGGCAGGAGTCATAGGCTAATAAAAAGACAC
Organism: Philopedon plagiatum; assembly: GCA_963971165.1. NCBI lineage: Eukaryota > Metazoa > Arthropoda > Insecta > Coleoptera > Curculionidae > Philopedon > Philopedon plagiatum. The sequence goes on along the minus strand of OZ020191.1, from coordinate 22,640,452 downwards.
TTTTCGAGGTACTTGTCAAATTTCGACGACTTCCGGTTTAGCCGGAAGTGACCCCAACTTTGAATTTTCAAATGAGACACCCTGTATATTTTTTGATTTTTGGAATCTAGAGATCATTCTACGTACAACTGTATTATAGTTATTACTTTTTGTGTCAATTTAACATTTTTAAAGCAAATTTTTTGTTTTAATCTAGAGTGCCATGACCCACCTTAAATCGTACTAATAGACGTTTACACCTGCACAAAAATACCTATACAATTTTATCACCTTTCATTTGTCTTACCAGGGCGTTCAAAGTTGACTAAATCACTTTTTTGATAATAACTTAAAAAAATTAAATACAACTATAACACTTTCATAGTATAATTAGATGTAGTTTTTTATTACGAATCCAACGGTGCACCACAACATCAAAATTATCTTGGATTTTCTAAAGAAAACTGCATTTTATTGTCATAGCCATTTGTTATGGTTTGATCAAACATGTAAACAGTTAGCCATGACAAACAATTAAATTATAGCTTTTTAAAAAATAACGGAGGGAAGCCTAAAAATATTGTTAAGTTTGCAATGGAAAACAATTGAATTCAGGATAAATGATAGAATTTTACAAATTTGTAAACAATTATTTTTTCTGGAGTTTAATACTATGTTTCTGGTTTGTGGCGAATTGTTTACAGCCACCCATTATTATTATTCAGTTTTGTCAATGCTAAGTAGATATCATATTTGATCGTCGTGCAGTTGCATGTTTGATCAAACCATATAAAATGGCTATTGCAATAAAATCCACTTTTCTTTAGAAAATCCAAGAGAATTTTGATGTTGTGATGCACCGTTGAATTCGTAATAGAAAACTACATCTAATTATACTATGAAAGTGTTATAGTTGTATTTAATTTTTTAAAGTTATTATCAAAAAAGTGATTTAGTCAACTTTGAACGCTCTGGTAAGACAAATCAAAGGTGATAAAATTGTGTAGCTATTTTTGGGCAGATGTGCACGTCTATTTGAACGATTTAAGGTGGGTCATGGCACTCTAGATTAAAACAAAAAATTTGTTTTAAAAATAGTAAATTGACACAAAAAGTTATAAAAATAATACAGTTGTCCTTAAAATGATCTCTAGACTCCAAAAATCAAGAAATATAGAGGGTGTCTCATTTGAAAATCTAAAGTTGGTGTCACTTCCGGCTAAACCGGAAGTAGTTCAAATTTGACAAGTACCTAGAAAAGTTACTTTTTATTACCCTATGACTCCTGCCAAGTTTCATCTTGTTCGATTAAATACTAAAGAAATGGCAGCCGGAAAGTGATCTCGTTGACACCCGGTATATGGAGGATTTTTAATTTTTTGGACTATTTTCCCATTTAATCTAAAGTCACAAAATAGTTTTTGAGAATAACTGACGATTCTGTTAAGTGCAACAGATTCATATTTTGTTAGGGCGGAAAGAACTTTTATGATTTTCCTTTTAGGATACAGTTGCGGCATCTGTGAAAAATGGTTCCCAACCCGCTCAGCTTTAGTAAGACACGAAAGAATTCACACAGGAGAGCGGCCTTTCCAATGTGAGGTTTGCACAAAATGCTTCGCACAAAAAGAAATTTTGTTCCGTCACATGATGACCCATACTGGACAAAGACCATACACTTGTCTCCACTGTTCAAAGGGCTTTAATCAGAAGGAACAACTCAAGATACACTCAAAAAGTCATTTAAATTCCGATCCGAACGACATGCAACTGCACCACTGCAGTTTATGTCCGAAAGTTTTTTGCCACGCGTCGGGATTAAGTAGACACTTGTTAACACATACAGGAAAAACTTTCAAGTGTAGGGATTGTGAGAAAAATTTTACGGACAAAAGTTCGTTGAGGAGACATCATATACAAACGCGACATCAAAATTAGAATTTTCTGTAAATGTTGAATTAAGCTATGTCTACATTTCTGGAGTTAGCCCAAATATCGGCCATGTTCTGTGTGACACTAACAATAAGATCCAATGCTTTGGTTTTAAATAGACAATATAATGGGCTGTTTCACTACATTTTGATTTTGGGTCTTCGTATAAAGCGAGGAAAAAACGTTCTTACTTGTTGATATTGTTAAGGATTGTCTAAGAAAATAAAAAAAAACGAAATAAGATATATAAGAAGTCCCAAAAGTTTACCTACATCGCAATACTATGCTTACTTTTTATTTAATTCCAAAAGTATCCTAGGAGATAGAGCTACCCTAAGTACCGAAACAAATGCAATATTTTTATATTAGTAATTCTTTCGATTTTTGTAATACTTTTTTTTTCTGCACTAGACGCTTAAAGAGGGTGTGAGCCAAAAAACAACTTTTTTTGAAAAACGAGGGAAAATATTTAAGAACTCTCGTGAAAAAACGCACTTTTCTACTCAAAATAAGACCGTAGTAAAAATAGTGTGTTTCGACCTGTGACGTCACACCGGCTAATCCACAAGACGTGCTGGTATAGTTCCCGTTTTATGCAGTTGTTGATCCGTCTTTTATCGTGTCGTGTTATGGCGCTTCACAGTAATTAGGTCATTGTTTTTGTATCGTGTTTATGTGTTTAAAAAGCAATTAGTAGGTACATGTTTCGTTCGTAAATGTAGCCGTAAATGCGCCGTATCGTCTCAAAAAATCCGGGAGAACCATTCCGACTGCCACCGACTTCCCCTAAATCTAAAGTAAGAACATTAGTTGGAATTTTCTCCCCATAGAATTCTTTCCTCAGGTCCGAATTATCCTTACCAGCGGACTGGAAAGAATCGCTCGAGGAATTCTTTTCCTGCGTCCATGATTATGTATTTCTATTTATCCGGGATGCCAGGTACTTAAAAGTACCGAATGTACAAAAGAACAGACGACGCGTCTGTCTTTGTCTATGGGTGGTCCCACCTCCTTTTTACCCCGCTAGCTGGAAGCTACTAGCGTTCTACCAAGGGAAGTGATGATTAAGATTTTGTTTTTTAATTTTGAAAGAGGATTTAATTTAGTGTTAATATTAACCTTAGGGTTAGGTTGAAACCTAAATAATATTTTTAAGGGCTGTTGACACGGGCGCGTCCAACTTTCTAATTTATTTAAAACCTTAAAAAAATCCAAAATGTTTAGGTTTTTGAAATTCACGAAGGGTATGTTTCTTGTCGAATTTCTTGGTGAGTTTGTTTTTAATTAAAATTTCAAGGTAGCGTCTAAGTAATTCTGATAGATAATCCGTGATGTCTCTTCTAAACTGCCTATATTTACAACGCTCTAAAGGGCACTAAACTAAATTACTTAATATGACTTTTATTCAAGCCGCTACTGTGCAACAGCACTTCCCTATTTTAATTATGTTCACGCTGTTACTAACACTTTCAACGACTAATTTCCACTCTAAGAGCGGCCGCTCCCTATCCGCGTAGCACTTACGAAGGGTCTTTCACGTATCACTAGGATTTAGAAATTAGCAAGAGCAGGACTGGTTGACAAATAATTTACTTTGCTAATTCCAGAGGATTACCTCTCTCACGGATTTGTTTATATACAAGTCGTCTGGGGACTGAGCCGTCCAGTCACTTCTAACGTTAACTTACAATAGGGAAAACTGGCTTTGTTTTTCCACTTGTATATTCCAGGAAATTTGCCAAAACGGAAATAATGAGCGAGATTCGACTCAAAACTCGATATTTTTTATGCCAATGAAGACGATAATTTGGAAAACGCTTGTCGTTAAATCGTGAGTGATTGTTTTGAGAAAAACAGACTCTCATTACGGCTACTTTTGCTGCTTTCTATATTTGATTGTTTTCCCTCCTTTTCTTTAAGTTTTTTAAGCTCTTCTTTACTATACTTTGAATCGAAACCAAAATCCATTATTAAGGAGCAATTAAGAGCACTATAAAATAACGTACGCGAATATCTCACACGCCGCATCTTGCGATTCATACGAACTTAGCAATGCAAATGCTTACAGAAAACTGCGTTGGCTAGTACGAAGACGGTGTGACGTCACAGCTAGGGGTGGGCAAAATAATCGATTAATCGATTATTAATTAATCGTTTTTTCGATTAATCAATTTTTTATTAATCGATTAATCGATATTTCGATTAATCGATTTTCTCGATTCTTTTTTATAATCATAACTCGACTATGAAACACGTATTCAACGAAATAATTTGAATGATTTTCAATCCACGCTCCTTTAATTTTTAAGGGTCTAAAATTTAAATCGCCCGCCGGAATTGTGTTCAAGATAGGCAAGTAGTAAGCGCTGGAGTCGCTTTTGTTATCTCATTAGTAATGACATAATTTCGATGAGTTCAATAATCGATTTTCTCGATTAACCGATTTTTCGATTAATTTCGATTAATCGATTAATATAAATTTTATCGATTAATCGATTTTTCGATTAGTAGATTTTTTGATTAATCGATTAATCGGTTTTTCGATTAGTAGATTTTTTGATTAATCGATTAATCGGTTTTTCGATTAATCAATTAATCGATTAATTTCGATTAGTCGATTAATCGGAAATAATGGATTATTTCACATAATCAAAAATCTATTATCTTTTTCGATAATCGCCCAGCCCTAGTCACAGCCTAGGTAACGGTTTATCGTTGCGAAGTGCGGTTTGAAAATGTGTTCTTAGAACTTTTTGCACTAAACCTTTCATTTTTGAGTCACACCCCCTTTAATATCTAAATCGACTATATCAAAAATTACTTGGAATACGACCTACGAGAAGTCTCAACAAAACCATCAGCAACGAAGCTGACGGAAGAGCATTTTGTCACAAAATGCCGATCGCACACGAATGTGTTAGTCAATAGGCTTCCCTCCCGCGAAAGAGCACACGTCGCCCGTTGCTCATCGGCAATGAGAATACGACGTTATTTTCTAGATTTTTTGATGTTTATTAAATTTTAATGACTTTTTATTTATTGAGTAGAAAATTTTACCTTAGGATCTTTTTATTTCCATAAAGCATATTATGCAGTGGCGGCTGGTGAAATTTCGAAGTTGTATATCAATGTTCTTACTTACAGGACCCGTACCAAATTTAGGGGTTTTAATAGTGAGCCCACTGGGAATGTTTTGGTAAAGAAAAAAAAACATTTTGTAATTTGCGAAAAAAAGTTGAATTTTTGGTGTGCCCCTCCTAAGAAAAAATGAATACGTCTAGGTATTTTATTTATTATTTTTCTACACAAATTTTACAGCATTTTGTCGACAGTTTTTAAATTTTGAGGGAAAAAAATTTGTTAGTAGAAAGTTATAGTCATTTGAATTTTTTTAAGCCTAAAATATAATTTAAAAAAAAATTCAAATGACTATCACTTTCTTCTAACACATTTTTTCTCTCAAAATTTCAAAACTATCGACAAAATGATGTAAAATTTGTTTGGAAAAAATAATAAATAAAATACCTAGACGTGTTCATTTTTTTCTTAGGAGGGGCACACCCAAAATTCAACTTTTTTTCGCAACTTACAAAATGTTTTTTTTCTTTACCAAAACATTCCCAGTGGGCTCACTATTAAAACCCCTAAATTTGGTACGGGTCCTGTAAGTAGGAACAGAGATATACAGCCTTGAAATTTCACCAGCCGCCACTGATATTATACATTATACCATGATTAGTATTAAAGTTATGAGAATCGGGTTTAATGAAAAAGCCTTTTTTGACGTGTGGAATACTCTCGAGAAAATGTAAAATAAGTTTTAATTTACTCAGCTGTATATTTCTAAAATATTTACCCAATGAAATGTTCTTGCGCGCAATTTTTGAAAATTTCTTATGGTTCTACAAATTGTATCTTAGTTTAACGATACCGCTTAAAATGAAAAACATAAACGTTTTTTTAACAGTAACAGAAGTCAATTTGGGTTTTTGGTTTTTTAGAAAATAAATTTTATTTTTTATATAGCCACTGTTTTTACATGTATTTGTGTTTTTATGTTTTCTCTTTTAATTTTTAATTTACACAGGGTTATTATAAAGTTACTCCTAATATTTTTTGAGCACTTTTTAATGTTTTTTTTGTATAAATTTATTGTTCATTATACAGGCATAAACAAATGGAAAAACGACTAAGCGACAACGTCTTCTACTCAAACTTATATGACGCCAAAAACATCGGTTGTATTTATGTAAAAATAGCAATACTGATCCGAATACTAACAGCCAGCGAAGCTTATTAACAGTTTAGAATATATTTTAAAACTTGAAGCATCCTGTATAATATAAATATAGATAAACGGACTATTTATAGTATAGGTAACTGTTATTTTTTAACCTGGACGATGTTATGTATTACTTTGAAATTGCGAGTATCTTTTATGTACATAGATATATAAATTATTTGTATATTATATGAAGAATATGGATTAAAAGAAAATAAAAGTTTTTTAATTATTATTTGTTTCGTATTTAATGTTTGGCATTCACAGGGTGGAGCGTCCCTTCTAAAAGTGTTTGCTCTCAAAAGAAATGAATTAATCATACAGCCAAACCATGGGCGGCTGGTACAGGGAAATCCAAATAAAAGTGAACAGGCCTTATAACTTTTTTATTTTTAAAGATGGGAAAAAATGTTAAATATGAAAGTTTTGGGGATTTGTATGGACCATTCATATATCTTATCAGCAAAACAATTGAGCATCGAATGAAAAAAATATAGAACATCGATTTTCTCGCTTATTTTAAATTGAATGGTATAATTTTTATCATATTTTTCGATTCTAGGAGAAGTTCTAGACCTATTTTGTATAACATACCCTATGAGGGTTTTCAGTCGTTTTTGAAATATTTCAAATTAAAAATTATTTCGCATAAATATACTTTAAATGTAATTATCCAGGTTGCGAACGAAATACCTGCTACCTTTTTTAATTTTCTTCATAAATAAGTCAAAGTTAATGTCAAGGTTGACAATAATATTTTAGTCACTGTGAATTTATAATTTTATTTTTATGCAAAGTGAGTTATTCTATTAAACAATAGATGTTGATTTTTATTAGTTATTAATATTTGAAAGCAATAACCAGTGATTATAAACAATAACAAATTAATAATTATGACATGAACAGATAAATGTTAATATTGGCGAATAAATATCAAAATAAATTTTCAATATGTCCGCCATTTACTTCTTCGCACTTTTCATACATTCTTCTCTGCCTCTGAAGTGTGTTTATAATATCTTCAGCATCATTTTCGTTCAGATTTTTTACTTTACTTCTCACCTTCCTTTGAATTTCTTCACTATTGTCATTATGATTTGCGGTATACGACATTTTTCAAATGGCCCCAAAGAAATGTGTCTAAAGGGGTGAGGTCTGGGCTATTTGCAGGCCAATTTAACGCTCCATGTCTACCAATCCATTCGTTATACTGGTGGTTTAAAAAATTGCGAACCTCAATTATATTATGGTCCTGTTGTCATATAATATGTCGACGTTCTTCAAGTGGCAATTCGTCGAGAATATCTTCGATTTTATTTTCTAAAAAATGAAGATAGCGCTGGCCAGTTAATGCTCCCCGAAAAAATTTAAATAGAATTTTATTTTGTAATATCCCACACCAAACGTTGATTGAATTAGGCCCCTAAAAAGCAATCTCTTCGACGGTAAAGGGATTTTTATCCGACCAAACATGAACATTTCGTCTATTAAACATTCCCGCAAATAAGAAGGTTGCTTCGTCTGTCCAAACAATGGCATGAAAACGATAATAATGATAGTATGGAAGAAATTAGGATCTTGCCGCATTCTTTCGTTAATATTTGTGACAATAATATATCTCCTTTCTTTTTAACCGGCACTAAGCTTTTGAACTGGCACTGGCGGCTGGTGAAATTTCGAAGTTGTATATCTCTGTTCCTACTTACAGGACCCGTACCAAATTTAGTAGTTTTAATAGTGAGCCTACTGGGAATGTTTTGGTAAAGAAAAAAATCATTTTGTAATTTGCGAAAAAAAGTTTAATTTTTGGTGTGCCCCTCTCAATAAAAAAATGAACACGTCTAGTTATTTTATTTATTATTTTTTCTAAACAAATTTTACATCATTTTGTCGACAGTTTTTAAATTTTGAGAGAAAAAAATGTGTTGGTAGAAAGTTATAGTCATTTGAATTTTTTTAAGCCTAAAATATAATTTAAAAAAAAAATCAAATGGCTATAACTTCCCAGGGGGCTCACTATCAAAACCCCTTAATTTGGTACGGGTCCTGTAAGTACGAACAGAGATATACAACTTTGAAATTTCACCAGCCGCCACTGTGAACTGGTATAATTTTATATGGTGTATACTTAAAATACTTTAACGTCCTTTGAACTGTTCCATATGTCAACACTTTATCTCTTCTTCCATATCTGAGATACCGCACACAATCCGGAATTGATTTTTTTGGATTCTCTTGAAAATATAATAAAATCGCTAGGTCCCTTTATTCATTTGTTTCTATTCTTCTTTTTCCATTGCCCAGAATTTCTCTTTCTTCTAGCCTTCTATTTGTTTTTATTATGGTGTTTATTGATGGAGTTCTTTGTCCCTCTTCAATACTTTCTTCATGCTATCTTTTAATTTTAACATTTTGGATAAAAATCAACATTTATTGTTTAATAAAACTCATTTTGCACAAAAATAAAATAATACATTCATGGTGACTAAAGTATTATTATCAAAATAAATAAACCATGTATTGTCTCCATTGAAAGCTTTGCTTTTAATCATTTATTTCGTAGTAATTTTATAAAAAGTTAAAACATATTTTTATAATAGCGTCATCCCTCTATAAGCAATGCAAATTTTATGGGTTCGACACTCGTACCATATATTGCAGATTTGTGTTTTATTCGGAATCTATGGATTTCTACGGATTTTGTGATATCTAACTACGGATATTCGGGTTTAAAAAGTTGGCAACGCTGTACTTAACATAACTGCTGTAAATGACCGGACACTGTCTGTTTGGTAGTCACGCAAAACGTATGAAAATACCTGCAAACGATTTCTGCAGAGATGAACAAGAGGTAGAGAGCGTTCCACATTTTTTGTGTGAATGTTCTGGCCTTGCAAGAATATTTAATGCCTTTGGCGAGATGTTCTTCGGCGGACTGGAAAAGATAAGCACTGCAACACTTGGACGTCTGGTGAGGTTTATCTTATCAACAGTAATGGCTGGTTCTGGTGAGACAGAGACTTACACAATCCCCCCTGCAGCAGCATCTTTAGCTGCAAGAATCATCATATGTAGGTTGGTTCCAAGGCCATGTGGTAACACAATGGATGATCGAGGTATATGTGAGACTAGTCGGGAGGTGCTGCGAGTCTGCCACTCTAACCTAACCAACCTAACAACAAATCAGCCCCTCCCAAGACAAAATCCTGGGTGCGCCCATGGGTTGCAATATAATTTAGTACCGTCAGCAAAACTGCTAATATTTGTTTTAATATTGTGAGCCAATTCTGATATATAAGTATTATAAAATAAGGGCCTCAAAATTGATAATTATTGTTTTTTAACGTTGTTGCAGTTATTTCTATTATATAAAAGAAGAGACTGACTGACATATCAACGCACAGCCCACACCGCTGCGCTGGGCCTATAAAGTTGAAATTTTGCACAGAGGTTTCTTACATAACATAGGCACCTACAGAGAAAGGGTTTTTCAAAATTCAACCCCTAAGGGGGTGAAACAGGGGTTCAAACTTTGTATTGAGAAAAAATATTAGATGGTCCTATTAACTCGAAACTGCATAAAAGTAAAATGACTTTTCGGTGTAAAAAATGTATAATTCATTAAGGAAATAGAAATGTATTTTATAATTTTCCTTTAAAACCGTGCTCCAAGCAAATTCAACACATCTCGTCTGTCGAATTTGTACGGTGCACGGTTTTAAAGAAAAGTCATTGATTTTTATGGGAAATAATTCGGCAACAACAATTTTAAAAAATGCTAAAATAGCCGTAATGAGCGCTTAATACTTCTCTTAACGTAGATAATATCTACAATTTATTTTTGGCTGCTTTTCGCTTTAAAATTTCGGTAGCAACATCAAAATACATATAGTTGCGGTTTTTTGTTATTGGTAGAGGATAATTGAATTTGAAATAACTTTAATTTAAGAGGATTTTCCTGAGCGTTTTCAAAATTTTAAAATAGTACAATAATTGTTTATTTTTGGCTGTTACTTCAAAATAGTTGCGACAACGCTCTAAAATATATTATTTAATCGTAGCTTTTTTCAAGGATTAATTGCCGAGAACGATCCAAGAAATAAATAACTAAGCTGGACAGACAAACAATATTTTTACTTTTAGGTTTCCATTAACCAGAAACCTGTATTATTATTTATTGGTTTCGTAATATAATTAAATTCTGCTTGAGGGTTGTGCTTAGGACTGCGTCGTCTATAAGGGAAAAAGGTCTGGGAACCCAAAAGTCGTCCTTCAATATAACGTTGCATTTTTGGTAGTGATTTCATGCCGATTGATTTTTACTTCTATTGATAGTCTTGATATGAGTAATAAGCAAAACAAGCGTCAGCCGTCAGACCCGCGGTGGGGGTGGTTGTGGGCAAATATTAAACTTGTAGAAAAAAAAATTAGTTATTTCCATGGATTTATTAAGAATGGATACGGGATGATTTAACATTCTTTGAAGCCAAAACAAACCATTCTAAACGACACTGTAAACACAATTTGTAAACATTGGCCACATCTTATTTTACCTTGTATTTTTGTACAAAAAATACATTAGAAGCATCACAAGATTTACTAAAAGTAATAAAAGCCCTAAAATATTTTATTTTTCTGCTAAATAATAATAAATTTAAGTTAAAAAGGTTTTATTATTTATAGGTTATGTTATTTCTAAAGGTGTTTATTTAAAGTCGCTCCGAGTCATTTATAAATCTATACGTCGCACTTTTTCTTTTCTAGTTCATTAGACAAAGACGTACGTGTAACCGAGTGTTCAGACCGAGGTTCAGCCGTTTTCCTAAGCAACCAGCACAGACAGCAACACTTCTGAGCTCCAACACTCCAATGCTATTTTATCTCTTTCTACTACCATTCTTGATTCAATTACGTAGTTCGTAGACTAATCTCCTGGGGGAACTGTTTTTATAACAAACAACAAATATAAGGCTTCACGTTCGATACGCTCACAGTATACGGACATCGAATCCTTTCTTAATAAATCCATGGTTATTTCATACTACTTCAAAATTTATATTATGAATTTTCACGTAATGTTAATTGAAAAAAATAATCAGCTGTACTGTGGAGGGAGATTATACGTCAGTTACTCATATATACCAGTATGAAGCGAGTAGTGTAGGATGGGATGTGTTGCGCTAAGTTGCCCCAAGACCCTTTCCTCTGATGGTAGGTCAACGAACTTTGGGCAGCAGAGTCTATCAGCGTGTTTTCGCGAGATCCCGTTGACCAACCGTGAGCGGCCGGGAAGTACAAGTCATGTGATATCTGCATTGATATATTAAGTGACATACACGTGACATGCTGTTCACGGTAGATAAAAGGGATCTCGCGGAACACTCTGTACATAACGATAGCTTACGTCTAAAAAAATATGACAGCTGGCACTTGTCATTTAAGACATGTCAAAATCAAAATTTGACACATGCCACGTGTGACGTCAGATGTCGTTTAAAAAAAGAATGAGTCAATCGGCTCTTTGGTTCCGAAGATATAAATTTTTGCGTTTAGTGCCTTAACGGTTAGGGGTGGCGATGGGAAGAGTGTTTGCGTAGAGGTCAAAAAGACCTTACGATAAAAATTGAATACAATTTCCACTAATAACGGTGCTAGAGGGGCCTTAATGGGTAGAAAGCGACTGCGCATACGTCAATTTTAACATGATCATCATCAAAGGAGACATCATTAAAACTTAAGCTATAAATATTAATCTCCTGACAGAGGGTAATTTAGCACTCATCACCAGCTGTCACAAGTTAAATGTCAAAATTTAACGGGGGTAGGAATAACGTCTTGGATCGTTTAGAAAATATCCCCAAGTCGATCGAACAACGAGTTGGTTCGGAAAGTAGGCGTCTAAAAGCATTAAGGTCCTAATGCCATGACATGACGTGGTCTGCAAACGTTTAAAACCTGTATAGAAAATCAATAAACAAACGTTTAAAACCTGTATAGAAAATCAGCCCGGAAGTATGGTACTTGAATTGTGAAAGGCTTTCGCTTCATTTATTAAATACTGGCGCAAAAAATTAGCTTACCGATTTTTCTACCTTAAGTCCCGATTTCTAAGCAGATTTTAAACTCTGACACCCGATTTTGGAGATGTTGGATCTGGCAACCCTAGGACCAACCACGGCCTAGTTTATTACGTTTGGCTTCGCTAAGCGATAGCAAAAACTCCCTATTAACGATATAGTATTGCATAGATTTTTACGTTTTAACAATAATACCGCTAGATCGGTAATTTAGCAATAACTCACCATTGTTTCCATGATTAAAAAGTGTTTTTCTCATTATTAGCGGAATTTCTTAAACGGAAATGTTTCTGGATGGCAACATATTATAATGATATACATATTTTATGCTTGGCAAGGTCAGTAAATATTTTTCTTCGAAACTAAAAAGATATTTCTTAGAACAGACATTTTTACATTTGAAAATTTCACCAATTGGTGGTTAAAAACCAGTGAGAACATGCTGTTTCATCACTCGTAATTATTGTGTATTGATACCCAGCTCTTAAGCATATACTAAGGACTTTGTCTAAATATACTGTAGTATATTTTAGAACATAAAATAAACCATAGGTGGGGAATATACTCCAAAAAGCCCTATAATGGAGGACCAACTACGCGCCCTCTTGTATATTTATGGATATGTAAGGTCAAAGCAAAACAATAAGGAATATGCACAAATTTTCAACACTATCTTATAAAGGGATAATCACACTGTAAAATGAATACCGAATGGGTCCGTGTTTAAGGGGTAAAATTAGAATTTTCTTAATTTTTTCCCATAAATCCTATTTTTAACCGACATTATTCCACACTATTTACTATTTACCCTATTTAGTGATTCTTTTTGGATTTATTTTATCCGTTAATTATCTAGGAATACATCCTACTAATTTAAATCGCTTATTTTTTCGGTAAAGTTATAAATAAATAGGTTTATTTGCATCGGGGACATCTAAAATTTGAAAATTTTTGAATTTTCGAAGATTGCCATGAAAATAAAGAATTATTGCAGTTTATTTACTCGAAATTATTAAGATGATATGTCAAAATTTTACAGAAATGCCAATTTTTGTTGCAAAATTGAAAGGTTCCTGGACCGATTTCGGCTTGAAGTATAGGTACATGAATAAGATTTTAGGAACCTTCTACTTTAAGTGCAGGGATATTTCATTGGATGAGTTACGCATTAAATACCATTTTTATTGAGTTGTCGATGACTCTACAATACTGTAATTCGCCATATACTCATGATGAGTCATAAGTTCAGTTTTGACGACACAGCCAATGGGATCACGTTTTACAAGTTTCGAAATTCGTGCGAAAATTTGCAGTTCTAAATCCCTTTTTTTGTTAATAACGACCAAAATAAATGAATAATAGCAACCGCTATAAACATTTAATTTATATAAAGAATATAAAAAAAAAATTCAGATTTATTTGGGTTATATGGATATTCCGTATTGTTTTGGCATTATAAATCCGATTTAAACTGTGTTACCATCTGCTCTGGGTTATTCTATTAAGTACCTAGCACTTTTTTGCAATTGCTCCAAAGTCTGTAGATCAAAGTGTGGCTGCAGGAAAATTGGCTTATATTGCTAAATTGTTTGTAATAATTGCCACAACAGGCCCGGCGCTAGGGGTGGGGCAAAGGGGCAGCCGCCCCAGGCGGCCGTTTTTCAAGGGCGGCCAAAATTTTATTTCATAATTCGAAAGATCTCTATTAAAAAAGTCTATTACCAAAAAAACAGAATTTTCTACGTTCTTATTAGTCCTTAAAAATCATTTTATCAAAACGGGGTCGGTGACTTAACGTCACCAGCCCACAGATTCCATTACGCTTGCACTTCAATCTGCACGGCGAACGCGAAACGCTGGCGCCTCTGTAACCTAACTTAAAAATTGTCACGTGGCATCTGCCGGTGAGCAAAACGAGAATGGCCGTTAACGCAGTGGCAGTGATATGTATAAGCGGGTATAAGCAATGCTTAGGGGTCCCGCCACTGAGAGGGGCCCCGGGCCGGGAAACCCCGCCCTGTATCCTGTATATGAATATTGTATATCTCAAAAATCGAGAGTTGACCGGGCTTTCTTAGGGGCCCAAGGTACTCTTGCCCCGCCACTGAGTTGACGAGTGTTCCTGTTGCTTTGCCACAGTTTGCGCGTATCGTATGCTAGTGCTACTGCTATCTTTTGTTTTTTTAATGAGATTTGACTACATTATTTTCGCCGGTGTTTTTCATTATTTTGTTTTGATTAGTGATGCCTCTTTCAATGACAGAGCACCAATCTGAATTTAATAGAAGCCATTAGGTCGTTAGGAAATTTAACAAAATACTTAAAACAGCTTAGATGCGATAAATATTTTAAGGAAGTCTTAGTAAAAGCCAGAGAATTAGCGGATGAACTCGAACTAGTGGAGGTTTTCGTTAATGACACTAGGGCACGACCAAGAAAAAAAAGAACCCAGTTTTCATATGAGGCAAGAGGTGAGCGAGCCTATTGAAGATAAAGAAAAAAAGTTTAAGTTTGAAATCTTTTTTGCGGTCTTGGACCAAATCAAAAACTCCTTGGAGGAGAGGTTTGACATGGTGAACAATTATTATTATTCATTTTCATTCCTTTAAAACATATTACACCTATCTTCTGTCAATAAGGAGATCACCAAGAATTCCATGGACTCACATCTTTGACTCAGTGACGGTGATAGCAGTGATGTGAATGGAATTGGGTTAAGAGATGAGCTCCTCTCCATAATTTCATTTTGTGGAGAAAATCTAAAAAACCCACAGTCAACTCTTGATTTTTTGACAGATAATGAATTAGAGGGAACCCAACCTAAGCAAACTAAAAATAATTGAAGAGAACAAGCGTTGCAGCATGCAGCAAGACCATTTTAATTCTCTTGCTATAATATCCACAGAGCATGTAATCGCAGAAAGCTTAGACTACGAACACAGGCAATATAACTATACTACGAAGAAATAATAAATGATTGCGGAAAAAAGTCAAATTTTTTTTTCAAATTTTGAGACTAAACCCAAAATATTTTGTTTTGTCCAATTGTCCGCTGTGAATTTGAGTACCTAGTATATAAATATTTGTAGTCAGTAGCATCAGTTTATCATAATGGTATTATGTCTGGTTTGGTTGTGTGTGTATATTATTCCTTAAAAAATATATCTGTAAAATATGTAGCAGTAGTAGTATGTACTTAGCCTTAGCTGTAGTTAGTACGTGGAATAGTGGTGTGGTCTCGCATTGCATTAATGTTCTGGTTGTATATATAGTGTATAAAGATGTATTTGTCACAAAAAACGTCTTTCATTATGTTAATTTTTCGGTCTATGAGGGCGGCATTTTTGACTTTGCCCCAGGTAGCCAAACTCCTAGCGCCGGGCCTGGCCACAACCAATCTTATTCGCATGCTATACCGTACCTGATATGGAGCAGCAAAACAACGTGATAGAAAGATCCTACGAATTTCATGTAAGTAAAGTATTACTTTTACGAAAAAAAGCTTTAAAACCTTTATTGGAAATTTTATAAGCTATATGTTTTTATCATAAAGCTAATAGTTTCCGAGATATTTGCAAAAAACACATTTTTTTACATTTGACCTAATGTAACATTTAAAGCGCCAGTGGTAACCATAAGAACTTTTTATTTTTTGTTTAAAATATTGAAAAGATGCTTGATACAAAAATTTAGCTGGGTGGAAACTTGTATTCCAAACCTAATTTGACATTTCATTGGAGTACTAACTAGTGAACCATGATTACAAAAAAAAATGTACCCAGGGCTTTAAGTTCTTTGGTCTCTCAAAAATTAACGACGAGTGGGAGACAAAATCATGTGCTTATCAAAGATTTAAAAAAAATGATTGGATGAGGGGCTGCAGCACCATAACCCCCTGGTTGCGCATTTGAAGTTTTTAAAATTTTTTGAACAAGTAAAAAATAGAACAAAATTCCATCACGCTCACATTAAGGAATAATTAAAAAATGTTTTGGGGTTACCAAATAATGTAGATGTGTAATGTGATCCTTTATTTTCAGTTTATCAATATTTTAAAACAAAGTCATTTTTCATAGTCATAGTACAAGAGTTTTTTCGTTGGAGTAGTTTTTAATGTGTTTTTCTTGTGTAATAAGATCTTCAAACGGTAAGATGCAACTTCTCTTGTCATGGTGCTAAATGCAAGTTAAAATTTTATCTGTAAAGGTGAAATTGTTAATTGGATGACAGGCCCGCGCCTTGTCATAAGGGTAAGCGGGCAGGGCGCCCGAGGCCTAGGGGCACGGCGTATACTTGGTACCCAAAATCGACGTCGACAGTTTGGTCCCGGAAAGATTTGTTGCAAGAAAATTTTCAAAGAAAGATCGATCATTTGCAACAATAGTTGGAAAATTTGCCAAAGTCGACAAATAAGGAACTTCGGAAGACGCTCGAGAGCAATTTCGCCCCAGAGAGCTGCAACAGGGCCGTAGTCAGAACTAAGTTTAAGGGAGGGCACATAGTCTTTTTACCAGGGTCGGTATTTTATATTCTTATTTTATTTACCAATGATGCAGCCAATATATTTTAAGACATGCATAATAGGGATATATCCATAAAGTCGCTATTTTTCTTATTTGGTGCGCTGGACGCTGGACGAATGAAAACTACCAATTGCGCAGGCAGCCAAAATTTTTATAAACTTGAAGCAATTTAATTTTTTGGCACACGCCGCGCACCGTTACAAATATCATATTGAAATAATATACGAAGAAAATAAACTAAACTTTAAACAAAAGGTTTCAAAAAATATGACGCATTTTTTTGTATTATATAGGGTGTCCGAAAAGTCTTAGTATGGGCAAATATATCTTTTCTATTAGTAAATATTGAAACACCAAATTTTAGGTGTATCTTACTGGTTAATAAATCTACTTTTTTATGTTATTTAGCTTTTTCAACCCCCTTGAGGGGCGAAGCTAGAGAGTTGAGAACCCCTAGTTGTAAAAATATACCGAAGTACCGAAGTAATTATCAAAATTTATTAGCACTCTTACAATAAACGACTTAAACTAATAACCAATATGAAAGCATTTTAAATCGTACGATTTTGTCTGCTTCTGAAGTACAATAACAATTTAAACTTATAAATAACTTCAAGTAACATAACATAAAGAAGGCTGACCCACACTTCTGTATATGAAAAATTAAAATATTAAATTATAAACCTGTGCGTAGAAATGCATACTGTGATCTACTACTCCATTGTGCATAAAGCAAATCTGAAAATAAGCTGCACAACGACCCTCAATGTTTAAAAACCATACATTTGCATACATAATTTAGGTAGTAAAGTCCAAAATGTTTCCTTATACAGGAAATTTCCCAACTAGTTCAAGTTAAAAAGGCGATTCTATATTTAATTTTAAATGCAATCCTATGTCGTTTGGTAGCATATTTAAAAAGCCTTAAAAAATATTTTACCGCAAACCCCAGGTCTGTGTTTCGATTCGTTTTTAAATGGCAAGCCTTTAAAAACTAAAAATCGTGAAAAAAAATTCAAAATTTAACTACTTTTATTTCCCTTATTACTTTAAAATGGAAACCATGAACTTCTTGGCAGTAATAAAGACGATTTTGGGAATATGCCAAGAAGTAGGTAACTCCTGCCATTCTTGAAAATGTGAGAAGTGAGTTCCAAAAACTACTTTATTACTGCCAAGAAGTTCATGGTGGTCATTTTGAACAACTTTTAAAGAAATAAGAGAAATAAATGTATAAATCTTTATTTTTTTCACGATTTTTAATTTAAAAAGGCTTGCCATTTAAAAACAAATTAAGATACGTACCTCGAGTTTGTGATAAAATGTTTTTTTTTTGAATATCTTTAAAATGAGGAACATGGCATAGGGTTGCATTTAAAATTTTTGACTTCAACTCCCAAGGGAATTGAAAAAGTTAAATTACATAGAAAAGTAGATTTATCAACCAATATGGTACACCTTATATTTGGGGAATCTATCTTTACTAATAGCAAAGATATTTGCCCATACTAATACTTTTCAGACACCCTGTATACAACCGTCAAAAACACAAGTATGAAAACAGGCTATAGAAACAACTTAAGCGTTAAGTCTTAAAGTAGTTAAAATATGATACCTAGGGAACATTGTAGAAAATATAAACCCGAAAACTAAAAAAGTTGTAATTTCTTTTGCTTACGATTGTGAATTTTTTAAAAATAGGTCTAGTTTGAGTAACTCTGTTCCTCGTCTGTCAAAAACTAAATAAATTAAATCGGCCATTTGGGGTTGACTCAGATAAATTCTCTCTGTGGTCTATTAATTGCTGTTAAAGTTGAAAATGAAGATGTCGCAGGCCCGTATTAAAAACTTCACAGAAAAGGTAATAAGTAATCGGTTTTAACCAATCACATTAGCGAACATTTTTTTGTGTTAAGGTATATTTACTAATGATTTGTTTTTTGGATCTCTGGTTGAATGGATCATCAGTACATACTTTTTTTCATTAATATCTTTATTTCCAACAAATCTAAGAAACCTTTTACGTTTTTACCAGGGCTCAATTTTTTTACCAGGGCTCAGCCCTGGCCAGCTCCCCCTGGCTACGGCCCTGCGCTACAAGAGCTTAGCGCGGCCCTGCTCTAGGAAATGGGTTATCAGCTGAAGTTATGAAAGAAATTTTTAATGTCTAGAAACGAGTCATAGACTAGGGAGCGACCTGAAAACCTACAGAATTTTGTCACGAATATCAGAGTCTGGCTAGCGAGCCGGGTTGTGTCAGGTTTTTTTAATAATAAGCCCACTAGGAATGTTTTGGTAAAGAAAATATATTTTGTAATTTGCGAATTATTTTTTCTAAACAAATTTTACATCATTTTGTCGGAAATTTTTAAATTTAAGGGGAGAAAGAAATGTGTTAGTAAAAAGTTATAGTAATTCGAATTCTTTGAAACACAAATTATAGTTTTAAAAAAATTCAACTAACCAAAACTTGCAATCTAATTATAATAATTCACTTTGAATTAAACAAGCATAAATACTTTTTATTTAAAATGTGCAAACCACTCCGATTTCGTCAAAATAGTGTATATATGAAAATAAACGTCGCCCACGACGCCGTTCATGGAAAAGTGGCCGCACGTCGCAACGCTCAGTTTATCCCAGCGATCGCGCGAAAAGCGGCGTCGAAATTACAGGTAAAACTATTTAAAAAAATGCTTTTTCGCAAAAAAAGTGAAATATTAACTAAAAAAGTGGCGCGCGCATTGTGCTTAATTTTATGTGATTGACAATTTTTGATACATGATTTATAAATATTTTGGGTTTGATAATTTTTGCTGTTTGTTGCTCAATTTTGTTACCTTATTTTTCCTTTTTTTGTTTTTTTTTCATGAAAGCTTTTGCCTTGACAGAAATATTAATTGGCAATTAAAATACATAACATGCAAAAATGTTGTTTCAAGGGCGTCTTTACGAGGAGAAGGGGAATGGGGGACAGTCCCCCCCACAGGTTTGTTAAAAGCAGAAGATCTTTGTATACGAAATACTTTTCACATTTACCATTTTATTAAATTCAGGGCTTCTTGTTGCCAATAAAAACCTTTTATACTTACCCTTGAAAACTAATTTTCATATTTTATATGTTACATTTTCCAAATAGGAAACAGACTTTGCGTAAGGCAGGAGCGTCGTTTCCGATTTAGCTTTGGGGGGGGGGGGGGGGCTAACCCATATTTTATAATTTGTCTCTTTATTTATGAATGCAATTATAGGTCTTTTGAATTTACTTTTTGGTTCCACAATAACAAAATAAATTACACAAGAATTTTTGCTATTCTTTTGTTGTAACAAATATGTCGTAACAAATAAATTTAATTCTTTTTTGTATGTATATGTTATATTCCCAAAAGGCTTTTCGCAAAATGATATAAGAATATTTTTAGTACAATACAATTTCTTGTAACTGTCCATTACCAATTACCTATATTTCTTGTTAAAATATTTAACGTGCGCTAAAATTTGTCATTGTCCCTGCAGCAAACAAAAATTAGGAGCTAAACATTTTAATAAAACATTTCAAACCCTAATTTTAGCTAAAATAAAAAATCGTATTACAATACTAAGGGAATGATTCTTAAACTTTTAACAGCGATAGAAAAAATCGCCAATTTTACCTACAATTTAAAGCAGGCTGTAAATCAAATGTTCTAAATCCAAATATTCCTGAGCAAACCAAAACTGCCCGAAGCTCCCTAATAAACTTTTTGAAACATACCAGCACCAGCTTACTGAAATTATTGAGCAGCATGGTTTTAACAAGCGGCAACTTACCTCAACGATATACTGATCCTTGATTAAATTCTATGACCAACAATATTTTTAAAAAAATTACAGGTTGATTTTAGCCTTTTACATTTAGATTCACTAAGAAAGTTTAACATTTAGTACTGGTTTAAATTAAGATCTTCTAGTTGATCAATTATGTTTTGACAGGTGTTTGTCCTGTCATTTTTAATAAGTCGTCATTTAAAATTTATGAATTATTCTGATATTTCAGCGATTTGCTTGGTTTCCAGATGATTTTTTATCTTGGAACGGGTTGTTAAAATGAATTTAGTTCTATTATTGTCGAAAGTACGTACTAAAATTGCCCTTTTCTTTAAAAGTTTGCTAAGAAACTCAGAATCACGTATAGTATAAATCTTAGTTGTCTTATTCTTACACTTGTCAGTTTAAAACTTTTGGTTATCAAATTAGACCGGACTAGCGTTGGAGAATCTGGCCGTTAATGTTTGTGATTTGATTACTGGTTGATATAATTACGAAAAGCTTTTTTTCCTATATAGTTGGTAAGAACTCCAGTAAGTATAAGTAATAAAGCTAGGACGTCAATTTAAATTTGGCCCGGAAGGGGGGGGGGGGGCTAAGGCAAATCGATTTTTTAAACATTGCATCTTTAATTTTTGAATGCAATATAGGTTTTTTGAATGCACCAATTTACAGGAGGGGGAGGAGTGTCAAATGCCCTCCCGGGCTTTGACCGTGAAGTAAAGTCTGCAGCTTTACTAGCTCACACACATAATTATTCCACATTGTAATTATTAAACTAGCGAACAAGAGGCTAGTAAACTCAGTGTAATCAAAGCTTTAGACCGTGATGTCCTGAAATCTGAGCAAACCCATAATTAAAAAATTTCGGTAATTTGGATTTATTTAGGTGGTAACACTGGACTTCTAAAGAATGTCGGCTTTTGAGCCAATATTATTATGTGGTCGTTTTAGACACATTAATCAACTCATATTTTAATTCTGTTTTATATTTTTTAGTATTTTTCGTCTAAATTTATAACTAGCACGAAAATATGAGGCAATAACTTGTCAAAACTAAAATTCAGCTTTTTAACTGAAAAAATTATTGGAAAATAAATCTCTTGCACAGAGTTTGTGTGAGTGTAAACTATATATTACGTATCGTATTTTTCTTGGCAACAAATTTTTCTTGAAAAATAAAAAAAAATGTTTATTTGAAATTATTTTTACTAGTTTGTACGAATTTTATTTGTCATAAATTTGATTAAGTGTTTATTTAATTATTACTGTAATATTAAATATTACAAAAACCATCAAGCTTAGCAACATATATAAAGCGAAAATCATCCTACACTATTTTGCATCGGAACTATTTTAAAATATTTAGGTTTAAGATATACATACATGCGTCTTAGTTGGCATTCTCTCAATTCTAAAATCTCGAAAATTCAAAAAATATTTGGACGTTAGACTTTCACGGTTTTTCAAGATTATCTCTCTGGCCAGTGGGTATATTTTAAAATAAATTTATGTATTTTTGAAAATATCGCAGAAAGATATGGTAAATCTTTTATAGAGGTGTTGAAGCTACACCAGTATGAATGAAAAACATTTTTTTTAAATGAACCGACTGAGTACGAAAAAGCATTTGTACGCCAAAATTCTAAACTTTGAAGTCAGCATAACTTCAACGCATAATAGTAAGTTTAAGTTACAGTGAGGTAAAGTGAATATGCAATGCCAAAATCAGTTACAAATCGGTGTGTTCATTCCCAATTTTCCCGGAAAAAAATCTTGACTAATGCTGTTGAAGGCTTTCGGCAGGTCCGAGTCTGCAGCATCATCCGGTAACCTTTATTCAAAACCAAGCCAATTTGCCATTTTAAAGAGCATAATAAAAAGTTTTAGGATTACTTCTGCCTCAGGTTCAGTAAAAGTAAAAACGTTGACAATCATGGCAAAAAAACGGAATTTCGACGTGCATTAAATTTTCTTCCATGATATTTTAGTCATACAAATCATACAGGAATGCTATGCGACTATCCGCATTTTGTATGACAATTTTAACCATTCTTAATACAGTCCAATGCCTCATTTTTCAGTGAGCTTTAATTAGAACGTATGTCACAACTATCTTTAAAAACTGAAACAGCTGGTTGTTAAAATACAAATTAGCTACCAGCAGTAGCGTTCAATTCCGCCAAATTCTCGCAGAAAATAAACTACATTGTTTTCAGCCAAGTGAAGAATTATGCAGCGTGAAAATTATATTATATATTAATAGTTTTTAGTGAGGTAACAGACGTATTGTAAGGAAAACAGAAACGTAAACGGATATTAAAAATGTTACGTATTTATACAATATTTGTAACTTACACAGTTACAAAAGCGAAAACGGAAGCAGAAGCGACTAGTAAAAAATAGAATGTATGGATTTATTATAAAAAAGTCATGCTTAATTATACTTTGTTAAAATAAATCTGAGAATAATAACCAAAATTTAATAGGGGCAAAGTGTATTTCAAAAACCAAAATTTAGCAGCCTTTTCGTGATCTATTCAATTTCGTTTCTTACCATCTATTAAGGCTGTTGCACTAAATGGTTGCTTACTGGCAGCACTACGCCAATATCTACTCTTTGACTTTGCGCTAAAATTTAGAAAATTCTGTTAAATGTCTGTTGAATAATTGTATATGCGGATGCGGAAACAGAAGTCTAAGATAATGCATAAATTCCGCATTTGGGGAAGCAGAAGCGGAGGCTCGTTACATCACTCGTTTTGAAATTGCTTTTTTAATAAAGCCAAAAAAACCTTTGTATGTAAGTTTATAACAGGTTATTTAGTAAATTATTATACAACCTCAACCAATATTCGTGAAAAAAAAATTGACGACACATATTATGTCTATATTGTAAGATCCATATTGTGAATGAGTAAAAATAAAATAAAATACACACAACATCAAAAGCCTTGGACCCTCCGTATATTTATAATCTACATCACCGCGCTGTTATGCTGTTACTCTCTTCTACGAATATTTTCACGGATTTTGCTTAAAAGAACTAGCCTCTATTAGTCCGTTGTGGCTGTTCCTAACAGCACAATAAGAAGGGATGCTTTTCGTTACTGTGTTACTGTTCAGCCAGAGAAGAACCCAACAATGCGAAGCGACAAAACCGTCGAATCCTTTGTTCTTTCCTGTTCACGAATATTTGACAGTAATCAGGTCTTGTATACTGAGGAAAATGTGACCGCTTAAAATTTGCTTGTACACTGAGAAACTAAATTTATATTTTATATGAAATTGTAAGAAATCGATCTGATTTTAAATTTAGTATATATATTCCTTGCACACTTGGATCTAAATGTTGTTATATAGGGTGCTGATAAAGTCTGAAACAATGGAAATATCTGGATAAAGATTAACTTTCGGATAAAATGCCTAAACCACTAAATGGTGTTTTTTTCTGGGGCTCTTTTACTACTGATTTCACAAATACCGGGCTGTCTATATTTTTTTGTCTCCAATTTTTAATCAATTACTTCAGGGCAATTACTTTAGAAAGCTTATTTAACTAAGTATAAAACATATCACAGAATTTTTTTTAAATATTTGTTTTACCTGAGATAAGATTTTACCTAAAAGCGTCTTTTTGCAGGAAAGTAATTATATGTTATAAAAAAATGCAAATTTGGTTAATGGAGATATAGTAAACATTTACCTCAATTCTTTAGAAAAACTTCTGTAGCTACAAAACACATATATCACTCTAATTTTCTTAACCATGTTTTACTCAGGTAATTTTAGTCAAAATGAACTTTCGAGGGGCTAAAATAATCTCATTTAACAAGAAAATTACAAACTTGGATCATGGGGCTATAGTAAACAATAATTACCTACTGTAAGTACTGCCTTTATATATTTAAAAAGAAGGAAGTTATACATTTCAAAATAACTTGTATTGAAAAGGTGCATATGTACCCAACCCAAACATACTTATTCACTTATTCCTTGTCCTTCTTGAGTACAGCATCCGCGAAAGACATTTCGCGGCACATTTCCAGACACAGGATGGCCAAATAAACACCGTGTTATCAAATCAGTGCGTGTTGTTTCAAGTACATGTACCGTTTTGGTTGAAATTGATACTGTGGTATTTTCCGTTGGTAGAACTAGTGAACAAGTGCACACTGAGTCTTATTAATTACATCATATTTTCTTCCGTATAGTTAATATACGATAGAACTACATTCAGGGCGTACTAATTGACCAAAGGGAAATACTACTGAATTTGTAAGCAAGTAGAATCGTTTTTTATTTAATTGTTGATCTGCTACGGTCAAAACAAAAATAATCTATTGAACATTTTGCGATCCCAGAAGGTTAATGAACGTATGCGATCTTTTTTTCACAGTCTAAATTGCTGTCTTTCAGCACCTTGTACTTTGTAGTTACTTAGTCATACAGACAACTTGTCTATCTCTCGTGACAAGACAAACGATTTTTTCAAGGAATTCAAAAATATTTTTGTTAAGTAGTTAATATTTTCGCTAATATTCTAATTAAATCTTTGGCACACCTTTCGTTAACGTATGACCAGAAAAATGTTTAGTGTGCAAAGCACCTGAGTTTTTCGGGTATTTACGTATTTTGTGTGCTATAAATAAGTGTTTGCGACGACCACCTACTTTATTGTGATGTAAAAATAACACAGTGGATTTGTTGTGTTATGACATTTTTATTCTGGAAAAATTTTACGGTTTTGTTTCTGTGGCGAACAGTAGGCTTTTCATAAAACGAATCATGCAGATATTTCAACTAGTCATCGATATAGATATACACATTCCTTATTTTTGAAAAGGGGTATTAACCATACAATATTTTTAGTTATTCTAATCATTCAGCATTTTATGCAGTTTTTCCAAGCAAACCTCGGCGAGTAGGTACTAGACTGCCTACCTTCTTAATTTAATAATATCCAATTAATCTGAGACTGGGATGTTAAAACCCTTATTTAGTTCCACGCTTTCCAAATCCCAGTCTTGCAGTCTATTACGCAAAAATCTAGTAAATCCCATTCTATCCACATAAATGGCCTAGCTATTCAGAATAAAGAATCGTTAGATTTTTTTTATATCTTTCGAACAGGATCTTAACTGGTCCCGAGATATTTCTTCAATAGCCACGTCAGCTACTGAAAAGCTTGAGTTTCTCTTTTAACCAGAAAATACTTCGCCTGTTTCAAACTCTTTATATTTCCCCAAAAAAAAACCTAATCTAGAATAATGTTCTTATATGGGGAAGGATATCACCGCTGATTCTGTTCAGGAGAGAGCTATTCAATTCATCAGTGACCCAGATCACACTCTCTCTCATCGCGGGACTGTAGGTGATTTATCTTTCTTCTACAGATATTTTCACGGACTCGGCTCGGAGGAGCAAATCATTTCTCCTTGATCTGTTTCCAGCAGAACAACAACAAATATTCACATAATGCATCCCTTTATTGTCCAGCTATTGTCAATTATTTAATCCTAGAGTCGCCAGATTATGGAACCTGCAGCCTGCCGCCTAACCTCCTTTAAATTAATGAGTAGATTTTCCCTTCTCTTTAGAAGCCTACGGTACATTACTACTTTGGCTTGAAGTCTACGTCTCAGATAAAAAAAAAACAAAAACTTCTTGTAAACCTAATATTGCTTCTGTTTAATTACAGTCAACTATGTCACCTTTCTGTTCATTGGTGCCTCTGTCTACCCAACTTAACTTTGTCATTTTCTGTAACACCGCTTATTTCAAGTGCTTCCGTTTGGCATCTTTCTTTTTGATCCATAGTCCAGGTTCCACAACTATATACAATACTTCACACATAATTGCGCTTTTTTATTTCTATACCTATAATGCTGGTTAGAATCTGTCGTCAAATGCTTTCTTTGCTGGTGGCATTCTGGTCTTCACACCAAGCTTATTGTTCTCCTTTTTATAATACTGCTTAGTTATATTTTAATTTGTTGCAGTCTTAACTTGATCTTTTTTATTTGTCTGTCTTTAAATATTTGTTGCCTTAGTTTCCTTTTCGTTTATTTTTTCCTGCATTTTTTCATTGTGTGCTAATCGCATGCGTATGCCTATCGTCTGCGAATTATTTCCTTACCTATTGTCGACTTCTTTTTTGTCTCTCCTGAGTACTGCCGTCTGTTTCTTGGACAAGATGTAAATTACACTCTTATTCTTAAATTTGTGGCATTTTTATCAATCATTTTGTTCCACTTTACATTATTGAGTGCCTTTTTCAAATCCTTTTTCATCCTTAGTATTGCCTTTATTGCTAATTGCAGCGTAAGAATCGCCTCGCGTGTTATTTTTATTTCTTCTAAACACACACAAACTGAAGTTCTGAAGTTTTTATTTTTAATAAAATTCCATTATTGTCATTGTCATTGCTTAATACAGAATTAAAAAAAAATACAACAAAGAACCTAAAAATTATAAATTTAAACTCAATGAGAGACGTGTCCACCTTCTACTTCCAAACATGTTCTCGTTCTTCTTTTTACAGCATCAAAAACATTGGTGAGCACTTGGGGGGAGTTGCTAATCTCCTAAAATTTATTTGTAATTCTAGCCCGTAGGTCTTCTAAATTGTCACAAGGGGTTTTGAAAACCGAGTTTTTAATTTGTGGCCATATAAAAAAGGACGCGAGATCGCAGGACCGTGGTGGCTACCTAACTGGCATGTTACTACTAATGACACGGTCTTCGAAAAATTCTACCAAAATATTTAAATTAATAAAAGTTACGTGAATTGGTGCGCCGTCCTGCTGGAAGTAGCCTTGTCGCATATCTTCATCGTCTAATGTATTTACCAAATTTTCTAACATATCATTACGGTATCGCGCCGAATTGAGAGTCGAGAGTCGAAAAATCGGTTCAATTAACCTTCCTTTCGATATAGCCGCCCACACGTCAAGTTTCTGTAAATCCAGAGGCTTCTCTATAAAGAAATGTGGATGATCAGAACTCCACGTTCTCATTTGTTGAGAATTTACATAAGCAGAGAGGTAAAACCATGCCTTGTCACTCTTGTCAGTAAAAAAGGTTTTTTCAAATACATTTTCATTATTAGGCAAATTACCCATAAACCACTCTGAAAATTGCATGTGCTGCGGCTTGTCGTTTGGTAACAATTATTGGACTGAGCTTAGACGATAAGCGCGCATATGCAGGTTACATTTCAGGATTGTTTTGCAGGCTCCGTAGGATACATTTACTTGCTAGCTTAAACGCCGAATAGCTGTTTGGGGGTGTTCATTAACAATTTGCATCAATTATTTTTATGCAGTGCGAACTTTAGGTCTCCCACTGCCTTCCTTTCTATTCACGCTTCCTGTTTCTCTAGACAAACCGTCAGATCTAGTCAAAATTTGGCGAAATTGGTCGAAATCCATGACTATTTGTGCAAATTCTGTTTGAAAATCCTGAATGGTGTCCCGTGTTGAATAAACCCACAGGCCATCAACCCTTCTACCATTTCCAAAGTAACTTTCGTTCTGCAGTGATTACCATTTTTAATTTTCTTAAAAATAAAAACTTCAGAACTTGACAGTTCTATTTTTCATTCACCTATATTTTTTACCTATGTTATGTACCATTCGAGAGTAATAATTCAAGACATGCGTGACTGATTGCACGGCATACTTTGAGGAGGTTTTTTTTTTAATCTTATCTATTTTATATTGTAATTTAATAATAATTAAACATCACCCAGTCTTAAAACTTGCAATCAAATTAATGTAAAACTTACGCACTGGTTACAGGTAGTTTAGAAGCGAAACAAAATGGCGACCCAACCAAGACTGGTGAACAAACAGTTCAACACACCCATCGGCCTGTACTCCCAACAAAATGTTCAGGAAGTACTTCAGCGAGAGCAACAGATTTTGGCTAATGGAGCGATAGGGTAAGACTTTTTCTGTTTTTTTAAATGTTTGATTTCAGGCAAGGGATATCACAAAATAAGATTCACCAGAAATTGCTTCTAGGGAACAACCACTTACTTAGAGATGCCATAGACAACGTATTTTTTGAAGACCTCTGGACATGGTTCTTTCTCCAAAATACCCTGCGTTAACCTTTTTATTTGTTGGCCCACCTGCTATATCTAATCCATGACGGGGAACTTTCAAGTTTTAGTCCCTTTAATATTTGTTGTACAGTAGTTCTAAAGATGGTTTAAATTTATAGTAGACCGAAACGTCAACCATTTTCATCTGTCAACAATGGGTCTTCTGTTCCACTTAATCGATTGAAGGTATTATTTATGCTGGAAACAGGAGCAGAAGTTAAACAGTTATTTACAAAAGTCAATGCAGTTTTTCTCGAAAACTATTCTGGGGCTGAATGAAAAATTGTTCAATAAATAAAAAAATTCACCAGTGAAGTAACGAGCCGATATGTGATGTTGCCAAATTTTCAAAAACTTTAACCTACATTACAATCGGAAAAGCGTATTCATTACAATCGGAAAAGCGTATTTTCCCAAAATGTTCTAGTACATTTAAATCTTGCCTTTAAGTAAGTAGCCGCAAAAATGAATGCGAGGTGAGAGATTTCACAACAACCCGAGGGATGTTAAATACAATAAATTCTATTATTTTATTATTAAACTTAATTGTTAAAACGACCCTTAAAGAGCATGTATAAATTAAACATCGACAACACTGTTCAGTCCTCGTGATAGCAAACTAATGAAACTGTCGAAAAGTGATGACGTCTCTCGCCTAAAATAATATTCGCCTAAACAATTTGAACTTTAAATTTATTTCTACGCTAAAAAATAGACAATTTTCTACAAAATTTTGGCCACACTTTCTAATAAGTATCTAAAACACAGATCCATTGACCGATAGCCCAAGAAAATACAATAAAATAATTATTAAATTTATTGGCATTCCATTGATACGAATCATACTGTTAAAAACTTCCTGAAGCCATCACTTCTACCACATAAATAAAATAATAAAAACTGCATATTCGAAATCTTTTTAAAGTCTGGAGAGGCTGCGTTATTTGAGAGCTTTTCCGATTTTCGTTTATATTTGCACCTATAAATACATTTTCGACTTAAAAATAAAGCAGTATCTGATTTCGAACCGCCGAATTATTAACTGACAGAGTCGGCTTCAAGGTGCATCAATCATCTCATGAACAAAGTATATTAGTTTTGAATAATCTAGATATACATACAACCAACATATTTATAGACCAATAATTTATAGTTCTAATTATTCGAATCTATTATAAGAACGATGCTAAACTTTTTAGGGAGTTGACTCATAAAAAATGCTATTGTTCAAAAATGGTTATAAGCTACGAGCCTATAATGCTGTTTACCTTGGTTCAATGAACTTTATTATCAAACCACCTGGGTTCATGCCATTACAGAATACATAACACCTGAAATACAAAAGTTAGTCATATGAGAGCACATGAAAACCAGATATACAAACAACTGTGAGGAGGTTTAGCACTGAGAGCGCTGAGTATAAATGTTGGCAGTTTAGATCAACAGATGGTTCCGAATAAAAGAAACCATATTATTAGTTATAGACACGGATGGTTGCCAAGTATATCGATATATCGGTAGATCAGTCGATTTATTCTATAATCTATCGAACTGCCGATTTAATCGATAGCGATACATGATAATATAGATAATAAGTAGAGATTTTTTGAAAGAATCTAAGGCAAGAAGTTCATAGGAGCATGGGTCCAGAAATGCTTTGTTTCAGAGATACAGGGTGTTAAATTTTTTAATTTTTTTTTCAGTATTATCAAAATATTTTCAAAATTGACGGTGTGTGAAGTACCTACCTAAACTAGACATAATTTTGACTACATATGAAAAGACTTTGACAGAGAGAAGACGGTAAAATATTATTAAATAAAAACATGTACAGGATATCCAATTTTCGACAGTTTTGCAGGGTATATCGGTTATCTTTAAAGATAGAGAGCTGCGGTTTTCGCAATGCTGTGCTACTTTTTCATGAAACGTGTGATGCTATAAACAGAATTTTGATAGCCCCCTTCGTTTGTGAGATACAGGGCGATTTTGAAAATGTGTCATTTTCAAGCACCCCTTTTAACTTATCGGTGAGGAAAAACTGATTATTATATAGTGTTTTGCGTAGAATCCAGTGGCGTAGTCAATTTTTCTCTAGAAGGAACGAATTTGAAGATAAAAACCAAAGTTGCATTATTTTAAATGGGACATCCTGTATATTTTGTTCTCATTCGATTGTTTTTTTCATAACCTTTTTAGAAATATATAATTGTTGAATATATCTTTTGGAATAACTTCTGAATTTTACAATTAAAAAAAGGTAAAGATATATACCAACAATTATATATTTTTGAAAAGTTTATGAAAAAAGCAATCGAATGAAAACAAAATATACAGGGTGTCCCATTAAATAAATGCAACTTTGGTTTTTATATTCAAATTCGTTCCTTCTAGAAAAAAAATTGACTAGGCCACTGAATTTTACGCAAAAACTATATACTAACCAATTTTTACTTTACCGATAAATTAAAAGGCAACTTAGATACGAGGGGTGCTTGAAAATGACACATTTTCAAAATCGTCCCGTATTTTCGAAACGAAGGGGGCTATGAAAATTCTGTTTGTAGCATAGGTACCTTTCACGAGAAAGTAGCACAGTATTGCGAAAATCGCAGCTCTCTATCTTTAAAGATATCCGAGAGACCCTGCAAAAGTGTCGAAAATTGGACACCCTTTACACCACTGATTTTTTCACATTTTCGTATCTTAGTCAAATAATAAGTTAAACTCTGAGCAAATGTTACCTCTTTATATTTTTTTCAATTTTTGCTTCGTTTAGGAGATAAATGCAGTTTTATTAAAGTCCTTACTGGTTTAGTTTTCCCAAACAGATATCACATCGATTTTAGCAAGTAAAGAGCATTTAATATTTAAAATTTTCACCTATGCAGGCCTCTGGAGGACCTGTCAGGGATTTTCATAGTCAGAATTATGCTTAATTTAAGTTCTTTACACAATACAAATTTAATCAAAATTGCCCCAATCAAACCCAATCAAAATTGCTGAAGTCATTTTGAAAAATCTGAAAAGAAATTAAAAAGTCTAACACCCTGTAACTTTGAAGCAAAGCATCTGCAGATCCATGTTCACCTGAACTTTTTGACTAAGTTTCTTTCAAAGGACCTTCCTTTAAGAAATTATACATGTTTTTTAAAACACACTGTATACTGTATAGTTACTAAGTATTTTAATATTATGATTTCTAGAAATTGATTTCCCTTTAAACATTGAGAAGTTAGAAGAATAACCATAAGATGACGTAATCACTTTTCATCAAGTAAATGTGCAGATGTTACCTGTATATTTTGAGTGTTATGTTTTACAGCAGATTATTGAGATTTTGCGATCTAAATAATAATCCAATTTGGCTAAAAAATGTGGTGTACTTAACATTAAGTACGTGCCTACTATCTTTAAATTATAGTATGGAGCGACATTATTTTAATGTAATATTGGTTTTTCGTAAAAAATTCGGATTCACACTTTCCTCAACGATCGTTAAACTATGCTTATTGTTTTTAATTCTTTAGTGTCAACGTGACGTTGAAAAGTTGCATGCAACTAACTTTGCTACGTTTATTTTCCCAATGCTTGATTAAATTTTCCTTTTTCGGTTTTTATCACCCACAGTGCGTCTCCTTAACAGCATTCTCCTTATGTCCTGTTCCTTTAGCAGCCTTTTTCCAATTCCTATTGCATCTCATTTTATTTCTACTGTTGTGTCTTCTATATTTTTCTTCTGTCATCTATACTTTTTCCAGTACCCGTCACACATAAAGCATCGATGGTTCCTGGGCATTTCAGAACACTCAATGGCCTTATTTTTTCTTAGCTAAAGCATTTTTTTGAGGGTATAGTTGCACACAATCTATTTTAACAGACGAAGAACATTGCCCAGTTTGAATATTTTAAGACCCCGTTGCACCAAAATCCATTAATCCACGCCAATGAGAGCAACACAAAGTGTATCTTGGTCACGGACGCCCGGAACCAAATTTCTCCACCCAATTTTCCCCTCCTTTTCCCTAGGTGTATAAATTAACAAGGCCGCTAGAGGTTCCTCTAGTAACTTTTATAGGCGCAACCAGAACTTTGGTTGGGGAGAGGCTGAATTATGTTCATTAAAAACTGTTTACAGAATTTTTACTTTGGAGGGGGGAGGCGTCCTAAAAAAATGAAAAATAAACACCGGGGGAGAATAAAATTTTAACATTTATCTAGTATCATGTAAAAGAAAAGAAAATCCGGTTCTTGGGAAAGCTGCAGCCCCATACCACCTCCCCTTTCCTGGATGCGCCCTTACTTTCTCTCTCATATGTCTATCTTACAAATAGTGGGTTTGCAGTTTGTTTATTATTTGTTACACATATTGTTAATGTTTTTGTCAATTTATTGGCTACGGTCGCCTCTACTACTGTCAAGTACTTATTTCGCTACTCAGATTTTAATTGGGATAAACGGAACACATTTTCTAACTCTAAAGCAAACACGCTTTGATTTCAGATAGTTTTTGTCAGCACTTAATAGTATACAACTTGGGTATTTTAATTAGCTTTCCACATTTCTTTTGGCAGCCAAAATAAACAAATCTTTCGAAGTTGACATCAGAAATATATAGTTTCGTAGATTTAGAAGACCGTTGGTTGGTTGGAAGGATTGAGTACAAATTTAAATACACAGATACGTGATATTTGCAGTATTGATTACGTATTTTGCATCGTATTGTAGGCCATTTTCATTTTTAGAAAATTTTTAGGAATAATTAGGTAGACCTTTTTTGTTTAGGAAAAGTACTTACCTTAATATCGAACGCACGTCACTGGTTAATTATAAAAACTTCTACTCAAATGCTTACCTTGCCGAATTTAACAAAATTAAATTTATATTCCTTTAATTATTTATCACCCTGTACCTCGGCAACAATGTCATTAATAAGGAATGTGCACATATTTCTTTTTATTGCATATATCGTTTAAGGAAGTCATTACAAGCCCAAAAAATTATTTTCAAGAAAATTACTACGATAATTTAGCTACAAAAAATGTTTACCTTTTGATATAATTTATTACAATTTAAAAAGCAGCTGTTTGTCAATAAATAATGACGTCAGGAAATCAGCAAAAATAAGCATCAATCTACATGTTAACGTAAAGCTTAACCTAAAGTCGAACATGATTGTTTTTCTCTGAAACAGTCAGAGGGGGTGCAATCGAATTTCTTGGGTTGATAGAGGAATAGTGCAACTAGCTTCGGTAAAAAACTCAGTTAAATAGGATATTTCGTTTCGGAGCTATTACACGCCAAAGTCGAAATTTCGGCGATTTCCGTTCAAATCGCGTACAGGTCGCAAAAGTGAATTAAATCGATGTAAATTTTCGGAGGTTGTGGAGGACCCGGAGCTTCAGAACTCTATTGAAACTGGTGAGGAATGGAAAATGGCAAGTAATACTTTTTAATTTTTTTAGGTCGAAATATGCCATTTGGTCCCT
This sequence comes from Philopedon plagiatum, assembly GCA_963971165.1. NCBI lineage: Eukaryota > Metazoa > Arthropoda > Insecta > Coleoptera > Curculionidae > Philopedon > Philopedon plagiatum. The sequence continues at coordinate 22,606,253 of OZ020191.1, read as the reverse complement.
GTTTGGGACTCGGAAACAAAACGTCGGATCGAAAAACGGATTTATAAGTGAAACTTTAAAATCTCAAATACTTTCTTTTTGCAATACATTTACCTAAACCTAAAGTCACCGGAAAATGGATATATTTGGGAAAAACTGGAAATTTCGATTTTTGATCTAAATGTTCCACGGCTTTTAATTTTTTTAAATCGCCTATACGTCATTGGAAAGAGCTCTTCGAAATACATGATATCCATATTTTTTAATTTCTTCATTCTTTATAGGAAGTGAGAAGTCGACGATTAAATTTAGACTTTTTTACTTTTTTTGCTCTCGACATCGGCACATCTGACTCGCTCTGTATTTTTTCCTATCTAATTTTTTCCCAATTTTTCAACACTGTCTTATAAAGGGATAATCACACTTCAAAATTAATACCGAATGGGTCATCCAGGAGCGTATTTAAGGGGTAAAAACAGAATTTTCTTGATTTCTTCCGGCAAATCCTATTTTTAACCGACGTTATTCCATTATTTTTCTTATTTAGTAATTCTTTTTGTTTTTATCTTATCCGTTAATTATTTTAACAATACCTCCCACTAATTTAAATCGCTTATTTTTTCGATAAAGTTAAATAGGTTTATTTGCATCGGGGACATGCAAAATTTCTGAATTTTCGAATTTTCAAAGATTGCTATGAAAACAAAGAATTGCAGTTAATTTACTCGACATTATTAAGATATGATGTGCAAAAATGCCAGTTTTTGTTGCAAAATTGAAAGGGTCCTGGACCGATTTCGGCTTGAAATATACATGAATAAGATTTTAGAAACCTTCTACTTTAAGTGCAGGGATATTTCGTTAGATGAGTTACGAATTAAATGCCATTTTTATTGATTGTTCGATGACCCTTCAACACTGGAATTCGCCATGTACTCATTATGAGTCATAAAACACTTTGACGACAGCCAATGGGATCACGTTTTACAAGTTCCGAAATTCTCGCGAAAATTTGCAGTAGATAAACCTTTTTTTTTTTGTTAATAAAAACCAAAATAAATGGATAACAGCAACCGCCATAAACATTATTTAATTTATGTAGAGAATATAAAAAAAATATACTTCAGATTTATTTGGGTTATATAAATATTCCCTAGTAAGCACAATCTTTTATTAGGACTCTTGCCTAACATAATTTCAGCAGCCATCTCCTGAGGTTTTTTTTAATGTACTTTTGACTCAACCTGTATAAATATTAAATACTTAGTCATGAAGCTTACAACGACGCGTCGGCTACCATACGGGAAACATAACTTGAAAATGGAGAGGTAGTTATTTTCTAGATTTTAAGACAAACACGTCTAATACAATTAAAATATTGCTGAAAACATTAAAGGAACTTCTCATTGATGAAACTCCCTGCATTAAGAAAATAATAATATCTTTTAAGACCATAGATATTACCTCCAGAACTTCTTAAAATCCAGCGGTTATAAAAATTCCACCAATAAAAATAAAGTTGCTTGCAAAACAGAGAACTTTTGAAAATTATTGGTACTGTATTTGTGTATGTATTTTACTTCTTCATTCATCGTTGATATTTAATCTCGTTTAGGAGTTAAACCCACTTTTAGACGCAAAATCCATCAAGTATTTCTATTGGCTAAAATAGATCACTTAATTGTGTTAAAAAATTAACCTTTGTACGGTGAAAAATTACGATTACCTACAAATATCTACATAGGATTTTCTGTAATATCAACCATAATTTTCCTGTAGGGGCTATCAAAACCCTGTGCTCGAAGTAAGTTGCCGATGCCGATACACTTGGAACGGGAAAATATGTAAATAAGAAGTCTACATACTTACGACGTGACGTATTTAAAAATGCTTCAGCTTCTTCAGCTCCTGTGGTTACATATTATGTATGTATATCTATTAGTATTCCTACAACTCCTTTACCATTCCTAAATGTCGAAGACTTGTTAGATACTTTCCTAGTTATGTAATACTAATAGTTTCACGCTTTAACTATTCAACATTTTTTAAAATTTCTGCATTTGAACGAATGTATTTTAAAGTAAAATTTATACCGGACACAAACTACAAGTACACTACCCTCATTGAAAAACCAAATGACATAGACGCCGCTTCTAAGGCTTTTGTTTCTTGAACAACCATAGCACTCTTAGCGTACATTAAGTTTAAGGTAGTAAGCTGTAGGCAGTGTTGAGCAGCAGTACAGCAATTAAAAGTTGTGGGAATTAACAATTATTAATTAATTGTAAGCATAGAATCTTGCAGTTACAATTAAGTTAGTTGTAATTGTTGAGTCCCTACAATTACAATTAACTAATTGTTAATTGTGAATTTCTACAATTACAATTAATTAACTATTAATACTTAGGTCGGAAACAATTAAACTTATAAATAAATATATTTGCCCGTTTCTAGTACAATCACATCTAAACGAATTGACGTATTTGGCTGAAGTTTTACATAGGGGTTCCTCGGGACCTAAAATCGGACATAACATATATTTTCTTGTGTTAAGTAGTATCCATACAGGATGTCGTAAAGATGGGTCTAAAAAACACTAAAAGAATTGAAAAATTCCTTTACTAGTGTGTAGTAAAAACCTTTAGTGATATAATTAGGCTATATTATAAGTGTTACACACGCTGCGCGTTAAACACTAAACATATCAGTCACAAAAATAAAATTTCTGGCTAAGTCTATGCTTGCCTCCGAAAATATAAATCTTCTTTTAACAAAGACAAAATCAATGGATAAAAATGTTTACTACTTTTACATAAAATGTATATGTTAGTTAGGATTCTTTTTATGGTTGCTTTTGTTCAATTAATCTTAAAAAAAAGTTGCAATTGACAGTTAACAAATGCAATTCAATTTAATTGCAACTAAATTTAATTGTGATCGGCAATTACATTATTTAATTGCAATTGACTGTAAATTCTAATTTGTGATTAGGTGTTAATTGCAACTAAATTTAATTGCAATTAAAAGTTAATCAACTAATTTTTTAATCAATTAAGTAATTAAAAATGTAATTGATTGATGCCCAGCATTGGATGTAGGTATGTTTTAAAATTACAAAAACAATTACAAAATGCATATTTACACACGTACATATTCATTGATATAAAAAGTTTTATTTTATTATATTTTCTGTAAATATTCGAGGGGGGAATCGAGGGATATTTTATACGGACAGTTTTGGTGGAAAAATCGCACTAGTTTTAAAAAATATTTTTTCTACAAACGTGTTAAAAATGCATTTTTTAACACGCCGCAGATGCCTTAAAAATGTTACTTTATGGCACTAGTGTTAAAAGTACTTTATAGCACTAGTGTTAAAAGTAATACTATGGCAACTACGACGCCAACAATGGTTGTTGGTTTTTTTGACAAATGTCAACTTAATAATTTTATATTATTTCTACGATGCTACCTAAAACTATGTGTTTCCAATATGTTAAACTTTCTAAAAATTGTAATTGTGTTTTTGTTTTTTATTGGCGTTTGTAGAAAAAATTTTGTATGATATTTGTGTTAAAAGTACTTTTAAGGCACTCATTTGAATTGCAGAATTCGCTTCGCTCATTCTGCAAACTTTCAAATTCGTGCCGTAAAATTGTACTTTTAACACTTATATCATAAATAACTATTGTTTTTAGTTGTATATGCCAAGATAATTTACTCAAAAAGTAATTTAACCGGTAAAAAAGCATACTTGTCATAATGGAAATCCAATGAATAGATCCCACTTGTAGTGGGATAGATTCAAATTGAAGTATATGCAATAAATATCATATCATTGGCCGAAAGTTTGGAACAAATAATATTTTGTTGGTTTTGTTGCATTTATATTATTTAATCGCTATAATCATGATTATTCATGATGGTTGTTCGAAAGTATGAAAGATACTTTAAATTTTAAAATTTTTGCGAAATCCTAATAGCTGGGTTTCCAACTTGCAGTTTTATTTTGAAATACAATAACACAGGCACAGTTATTGATGGAATGATCTGTCTCTACGCCAATGTCAACAAATGTGTTTTTTTATTCAGAAAACTAAATTGACAACAATTATTTTCGGAGACATGATTCATTTTGTACTTTTAAAATAACCCGCTCGATGAAAGTCTGCTTACTTTTCTGAATCATGTGATCGCTTTACTTATTTGTAGACCTTTGAAAATGATTTTAATGGTCATTCGACAACGAAAGATATAGTATTAAGTTTATACGAACTTCGAAACGGTTTTAACGTTATTTATTTATTTCATTAATTATATTTGGTCTGTGATATAGTTTATAATTAATTGTTTATGTTTGATAAAATGGGTCCAGCAGTTGAAAGGTAATTTATAAATACTTAAAATTTTTTAAGTGACAGAATTTTTCCTTTGAATACTCAGGCTCGATTTATTAAATGTCTTTTAGTAAGTTTAGTGCTTTGCTATAAATATAAGAATTTAAAATAATATTTTTAAAATTTAAGTTACGTTCTGTCCACTATTTATGTGTTTTTTTGTTATTTTTGTTCGACTTTGTGTAATTTGATCGACTTGGAGCAAATGATTTTTGTCCATTAAATAGAGACCATTTATGGACCAAAATTGAAGAAGTTTGGAAAACATTACCACCAAACTATAGTCTAACCTTAGTGGACCCAATACCTAAACAACTAAACTCTGTAATTGACAGAAATTGAGACAACAAAATATTATTTGGTCCTGTTAATTTGTTAAAGTAAAACACCAATTTTACAATTTACAATAATGCATACAATCGTTTTGTGGACTATCCCATATGGAACAAAAATACGAGTTTCTTGTCAGAAAAGGTTGTAATTTATAAAGCTGTGTTCAAAGATAGAGTCTTCGACTCTATGGGCCAATTGTTCAATTAATTTCAGAATTTGTGTTGAAATTGAAATAATTTTTGTTTCTAAAAATTGTGTTTTTATTAACTTTCTCAGTACACTGACAACTGCAAGGAAATATTATTTCCTTACAGGACAGAAATAAATATTTCCTAATAGTTATATTTCATTGCGTAGCAACGACTAGATGTATTGTAATATTGACTTTTTCTTTACTAAAAAAAATCTTGTCAGAATTGCGACAATTTTTGAACGATCAGCGTAAAATGCTTTTTACCAACTTGAAAGGTATATTTTACAAAAGACGGGAGCTTTCACAAGTACATTATATACAATATTCAAATAGAAGTAATAAATATTCACTTTTGTCATTTTGACGTGCCAATACGACCATTGAAAGCGAAAGTGTTTTCAATGCCTGTATATGTTTTATTTTGCATGTCATTGAATGAACCTGTAAAAACATGGTGACCGAAACTACATAATATTTATTTAATAATTCAATGGGGAAAAATGATAAAGCGATTTTTATTAGAATTTAACAGTTATTTTCTTTTAGGATTGATTTTCACAATCCAGCCGTAGGAAAACCATCCAACTTACAAAATTCCGCTGTTCTTCGTATGCTCGAAGAAGAAGAGAACAGACGAGGTGGACGCGCTGGTAAGATCTTAACTCTTTAAAATTAGTGAAATAAATCGAATATTTAATAATTGCTTCATAAGGTTTCAAATATTTTTTGAAATCGGGTACTTATTTGCAGTATATTATTAATAAAGGTAATTATTTAGATTAGTGGAAACAGCGAATTTTTTCATAAAATTTTGCACAGACCCTATTTTTGGGTCGTAGAACACGAATCCGAAGTCAGTTGTTGGCGGTCTCGTATGGTTTTTCCAAAAAAAATTTTTTTTTGCAAACCTTTTAGGTTACCTATTTTTTAAAGATTCCTTTAAATTTCAACACTCACTTAAACATATCTGTAAACTTATAATTTTTATTTTATTTCGTCACATAAAACACCACATTTAGGCAAAAATAGCTAAGAAAATTGCTTTTTTCGATAGAAAATTCCATTTTACTGGCTAGTTGCCGCCATTTTTTCCTACCTGTCAACAATATATTTCTATGTCCGGTGTTGTCACGTTTACTTATACTTTATGGAAATGCATGCTGATGCATGCAACCATATCTGAACAAAAAGGTGTATACCCAACCCAAGCAAATCTGAGCAAAAAGGTGGTCAGGTTTGCTCAGTTTTAATTAGCGGCGTTCGGTAATTCAATTTTTTCCATCATTTTGCTCGGAATTTTTGACAGGCACGTGATCAGTCGTACTGATTACAACACTGAGTCATGTGCTTGTCAAAAATTCCGAGCAAAACGATGGAAAAAATTGAATTACCGAACGCCGCTATAGATACATATATATCTATATCAATCAAAACTGAGCAAACCTGACCACCTTTTTGCTCAGGTTGGGTGAGCAAAAAGGTGGTCAGGTTTGCTCAGTTTTGATTGATATAGATATATATGTATCTATATCAATCAAAACTGAGCAAACCTGACCTTTTTGCTCAGGTTTGCTAGGGCTAAAATTGTTAAAATTTGTAGGAAAAACGATTTGTAAATTTGGCAGTCTTTCCATCAGAAATTACGAGAATGTGGACCTCGGGCTGTCTGTTTATTTTCTTTCAGTTTTTTGATATTTTCTCTGTTTTTTAAATGTGTTTTTACATAAATTTGCCTAAATATGGTTCAGAAAAATAGTGTGTAATGACTTGTATAGATGTGTTTAAGTAAAAGTGCCGAAATTTAAAGAATTTCATTGAAAAAGCTAACCTAAAAGTTTTGAAAAAAAAAATTTTTTTTAGAAAAACCATACGAGACCGCCAACAACTGACTTCGGATTCGTGTTCTACGACCCAAAATTAGGGTCTGTGCAAAATTTCATGAAAAAATTCGCTGTTTCCACTAATCTAAATAATTACCTTAATACATTCTACTTATAGAAAATTTTATCTTAGTGATATTAAAATATGTATAAATATACACAAAAAATCTTTTTCAAAAATCTAGAAAAGTTTTCTTTAATTAGAAAAATTATCTATGTGCCGATATTTCTAAAACTTTAAGGCGATTCCAGAATCGAAGAATACAAAGAACTTATTTTTTATTAGAACATACTCTCCTTAAAAATAAAATTCTAAAAAATAATTATATAATTGTAAAAACATATTACTAAACTACTGAAGATGCAGTTTTTATAGTTAAGTGTATATTTGAAACTTTGTGTTAGTTTTAAATTGAATTGTAATTTGTAATACAATATAAACAGTGAGCGAAGCTTTTGACAACATTTATCCTTACCTCCTTAAAAATTTGTGTCACTATTTAAAAAGAAGATTGTGCCACTTTTTTTGTTTTTAAAAGTTTGATTTTTGTTGTACATAATCCTTTACAGTATGATATACCATTGTTTTGGGTTTAATATATGTATGTGTTTATACATTTTGTTACGAATGTGCATGATGATTTACAGTGTTTTCTTCATGAAAACACTAACGGCTACAGTCTCCAACGCTAATCCGGTCTAATTTGACAACCAAAAGTTTTAAACTGACAAGTGTAAGAATAAGACAATTAAGTTTTATACTATGAATTTGTTTCTGAGGTTTTTCGTAAACTTATAAAGAAAAAGACAATTTCAATACGTACTTTTTAGTAAGTTTCTTTGGACAATAATAGAACTAAATTCTACCTAGCTTTATCTGAACAAAAAGATGACCTAGATATCTTTTACATGAAAATGTCTAATAACAATACGTTTAGGAACAAACTGACTTATAGAGGTATGCTTCAACGTGCTAATATTTTTATGGTAAAAACTACAACTTCCCAACTTTTTTAAGGTTCCAGACTTTAAAAGAATACTATAAACATTTTCTTTGAACACCTATCGAAATCAGTAAAATTTGGAATAATAGTAACTGTCATTAAAAAATCATCCTGGTCTATAAAAAAACATGACTTTCGTAACAAAATGAGTTAATTACACGCGGTCAAAAGCCTGATGCAAATCAATCACCAACACCAATCACACTAAGATATAAAAAATAAGTTACTGACAAATTGGTGACACAGGTAACGGTGATTACTATCCAAGTTCTGTCCGAGATGTATCCTGGCCTCCTCAACAACACGACCACATAAACAAACTCCGATCCTCCTTTAAAGACGTTGTCATTCCAGGTAACAAAAACTCATAGTCTGAGTGTGCGCATCGCTCCCCACTGCTCATTTATCTGTCTCTTCTATTTTTTAAGCGCAATCATAGACAACGTTTATGTTTTTTAATTTCAAGTTACATATACATGAAACATTTTATGTGCTAACATAAGTTTTTCCAGTGGTATTTTAGTGAAGTGAAAAACGTGTCTTCCTTCACCTGATGAGAAATGTGTTTGTGCAGTATCTTTAAATAGGTATATGGGGCATGTTTATCTTTAGAGATGACGTTGCATTATAATTTATCTGTTTTTATAATTTGTGGTATGCGGAAATTCACTTAAGAAACTTGGGGGAAAACGTAAATTGTCTCGGAACATAATCATTAATTATTGCGAAAAATTGGGTGAATACTTCATATTATGTCAACGTTTTGTACCAATTTCATATTTTTCTAAGAAGACTTTGTAGTTAGAGAAAATTGTGTGCAAATACTTTACTTAGATAAAGTTTTTTCAAAACAATTTTATTTTTGAAATACACGTTTTATGCAAAATTGGGTATATTGTTATATATCGTATTACCTAAACGTTTTTTGGTTAACGATTTTAAAAAATTTATTACACCCTAACCTTAAGCTTCACATCTCATTACCTGTATTTGTCAATAATGATTAGATCGTCTCATTAAATCTGAAATATTGCAAATTTATTTTTGTAATATTACACGATATTTGAGGCATCATTTTTGTTGCCTTTTCTTTTCTTTTTTTTTAAACTGCATGTGTGGATTTTTGCTTTTTGTATATATTTTTTAATTGGTCTAAACTTACTAGATGTGCTAAGATTTTGTTAACAAATAAGCTGATTAGAAAGTATTTTAAGTTTTAATATTTTGCTGATACCTGGAAACTTAGTGTTGTAATATAGATATTTATGTTGCACTGTGCTTTTTTAAAACTTTTTTTAATTGGAAATATTTTTTTAATTTGACAAGTGTATACATTTTTACTTCGCCTAACTAGTGGGCTTGTGTTGTGTGGAGTTAAAAAAAGAATTTATTTGGTATTAGTATTGTTCTTTTTGTTAACATTTCACTTTTTAACTGATTTTATAATGTGCGTTATTAAAGAAGAAATTTTAATTTAGACGTTTTGGAGTTTGCAGATTTCTCTGCTTTCTGGAGTTGACTTGTTGGGTAGCACAGTTTGTTAAAAAATCTCTGCACAGGTTGGATCATATACTTTCCATCATCTGGTAACTTTATAATGTGTTTAATAAACAATAATTACTTAACATAGGTTTTTCTTTTTATTCTTAATCAGTTCAAAACACAGTATTTTAGAATTTGGCTACCCTGTAAATAGGCATGAAAATCATGTGAAAAATATATTTGTAACAGATAAGTACGATAATCTTTTGATAATTTGGCAAAGAGAGTATTTATTATACACGCCGATGTGAATCAGATTTATTTTTTTGAAAATGCGTCAGGATTTTGTCGTCATTTCGTTAGTCAGACCAACCAAGCAAAAATATAGGATTTTGTAGACATACTTAAAATGTCTGTTAGTATTAGCTTACCTGTTTATTTAGAATGACGACGACAAATTCAGATGCTGAATCTTTTTGGGTGACACTACGTTATAAATAGAACGGAGTTAAGACTTGCTATAATAAATAAATAAGTTAAATTTAACTCCTAGTTTTACGACTTTGTTGTAGGATTATGCAAATAATTTAAACATTTAAACATTCTACTAATATTTAAACGTTAAAATCCTACTAGAAATAAAATTACACAAATCACATTTTACAGGAATAATATAAGTAAAATCAAAATATCACGTGTCCTGTAATACGTAATAATATATAAACATCATTAAATAAAAACTGCAGTGGTGCAACCAAAATTTCAGCTCAGAAGAGGCTGAAGCAAAATTGGTGACGGGGGGTTCATAATAGTCACTTGAAATTAGTGACGATAGTGGACGCGTAGCGAGTTATAGATACTAAGCCCTAAATCCGGGATAAGAAAGAGGGGGGGGGGAGTAGCCTAGCAGACAAAATCTGGGTGACGGCATAATTGATTTTAAGAGAAGGGACCAAACCAATAGGTTCAGCATTTTACAAAATCTTCCTACCATACCAAATCAATCCTTTTAAAAAGGCACAATCCAAATTTTTAAAATTATTTTTAATTTTGAAGTTGACATTATATTTTGTTGTGCGAGCAGCATTGGTTACCGGGTTGTAAAACCTGTGGAAAAACGGACAGTAAAAATAAATAGTCTTAATAAATATGGACAATTCACTTTTGGCAGTAAATATACGAAATTAGAAAATATGACCTAGAGAAATTTATATACAAAGAATTAAGTTTTTTAGTCACTTTAGTAGTAAGCCGTTGCTGTGTGGGAACAGCGTTTTTGATATCTTGGGGACGATCGATGGCTTATTAAAATGAAAAAAGAGCGATAAGGGGAAGTAAGTAAGTAACATTTCCTCTCCATGCACAATTAATATTTTCTGCGATTAAAGGTCAATATTTTTTTACTAGTGATATCTTAAAAAACTCTTTTTAAAACTTGTTATGCCCATGAAAAAACAGAACTACTTTAACACTGAACATTTTTAAAAGGATATACAGAGAATGTTAAAATTCCAAAAGTGTGTAAATGCAGAAACAAAAATTATTCCTTAAGAAGCACTTGAATTAACCTGAGGAAATCTATCTAAGCTTTTACAAGATTATCTTGCTTCCTAGAACCCCCACGAATATATATTCCTAATAAACACAAAATTTTCATTTGTATAATTTATTATCTCTATATATAAAAGAAGAAACTGACTGACACATCAACGCATGGGGTTCAAACTTTGTATGAAGAAAAATACTAGATGGTCCTAAGTCTAATAAATAAATGTTTGAACACGTGCTTTACAGTTTTTAATAAATCAACCCCTAAGGGGGTGAAATGGGGGTTCAAAGTTTGTAATGGAGTAAAATTGTTATACCGTCAAACAAATGACGAGGGCGATATATTTCTGCTAAATGGTTTTCAACTAATAATTAACTGAAAACTTTGCCAATACTGAATTAATCAAAGTGAAACTTGATTCATCTCAAGGCGACTAGAGATTCATGGCAGTTAGAAGGTTGATATACTAAACAAAATAAAGATAAATGTCCCAAACTTACCTATTGCTCCATGGTACTCTAATTTTTCTATGTTCATTTTAGGCGTGAAAAGGGTAGCTTGGCCTCCGCCACAAGAAGGGGTTTTAGATCCAGCCGAAGTGGTAGGACATAACGCTGTACAATCACAGGTAATATATCTTTTGTAGCCTTGTTTTCGCACTACTAGGCTGGTTCTTATTTAATCGAGAAAGTAATAAAAATAAAGAAATGGTAAAAAAGAATAAAAGAGCTTGAGTTTACTTACGGTATCAGGATTTGTTCAAAAAGAAAAAAAGTGAACAAAATAAGATATTGCACTTGGCTTAGGATTGGTATGCAATATGCCATAATGCAGTGTACAAATTAATCTACACATTTTTACAGTTTTGTTTTCTCTGCTAAAAATAGTAAAAACAGTTTCTATTAACGTAGGTTAAAAATGCTCCATGTCCCATTTTACTCAGTAATAAGAAATTAATTTTTTTCTCATTTATTTTTTACGTTTTCTTTAAAGATGGTTTAGTCTAAAAATTCTTTTGAGCACGTCCTACTTTAAGACTAAAAAAATTATTCGTAAATTTGTGTTCCTTAAATAATTTTTTATTTTTAAAATGATGTATGAATGGTATTTTGCTCGATAATTTGTAAATGATGCAAGTTACTAGAAAAATTAATACTCAAAAAAACTAAATAAACTCGTTGCTTGAGCCAGTATGGTCAAAAAAAATTTATAGGGTCAAAGGTCGCGATTCCAGAACAAATAAAAAAAATCATTTTGTAGATTTTCTCTAATAATAATAAGGATGTATAATAATACTAAACATTTTTTATGTACCAAATTGAAACAATTTAGCTTTTAAAGCGTGTAAAATAAAAAAAAAATTTAATTTTGACACTTTGTATCTAGGAAACAAAACGTTTTCGGACCTGTGTTATTAAGAACTTTATTTTTATTTTTGGTAAACGACCTAGCATCAAGCCCAAACTGGCTTTTAGTATACTAGTCAAATATTGCAATATCATGTGTATTAAGTATTATATGATTTATTTAAATAACACTTAAATTTTTATATGTGAATCAAAATACAAAAAGCTTCTACATGAGAATCCTAATTAATTCAACCATATGGAACTTGATTTACTTATTTAAAAAAAAATACAATACAAATTTGGGGAAAGTGTTTTCTCCGTGTATGTTATGAATCCTATGTTTTACAAAAAACATCTGTGAAAAAATGTGCAGTTGTCTTATTGTATCTACATGTATTTCACTATTATTACATTACACCATTCGCTTCGTTTCGCAGTTATTTTGCAAAAATTAATTTTGGCACTGCGTGCAACATTAATTAAAAGTGGAATATTTTTAGCACTAGCCAAAATACCTTGGTGATTTGAGTACTAGAAAATAGGTTATAGGATTAACGATTTGTTAACTGAATTTATATCCCAATAGTTTCGCGAATTTTTAAAGGTAATAAAGCTAAATACATTGGCTGTTATTTTTGTGTGTATCGGTGCCTGTTAACCTTGGTTTCTTTTTTTTTTGTTTATCAATATTTACAATTATTTCTCCTATTGTTGTTACAAAATGACAGAATCTTTTAAATTGGTTATTTGTTTGAGCTTCAGAAAAGTAAAGTAGGTACAAATCTTCTTTCCCATTATCCACACGGTAATTGTATTCAAGCTGACAAGTAGCATATTCGAAAAAGAATAACTCCGACTATATATTATATAATTCTATAATGTAATAAACATGGTGCTTTATTTTAAAAAATCTATTTTGTATCTATATTATCTATTACGGTTATATTATGGTATTGTCCAATTTTATTTGGTTTGAAAATAAATTAGCCAGTTAAATGTAGAATAAAACAATTTAGCTCTAACAGTTTTAACTAAAAATATTTGTTTATAATATTTGTCTAAACTATGGCTATAAAGAATCAAGTTATGTATTTAGTTGATCTATATCTAATTTGCGACATTTGCACAATTGAGGCTTTACCAAAAAGGAAACCTAACTATTGGTATCATAATGAATTGAGTTAATTCTCATGACTTAAATTTAAATTAGTTAATTGTTTATTAAGTCACCGATAGTTCATTACAAAATTTTAAATACCTATTCATATTTAAGGCAAAATTTATTTTTGTTAGGGAGGACTTCTATATTCCAACCAGTCCCCTGGTTTGCCACAGAATAGCTACTCCCCTCAACGAGCTGCACCCCAGCAACCTGCTCAACCCTCCTATCGCCCCTTGAAACCCTTGGACGTTACCTCCGTAGGTACTGGATCACCTTTGGTTTCCCCTGCCCATAATCAAAGCCCCCAGGCTTACCGTCCAGCTACTCCTACCAAAGGTTGGGCTCCAGTTCAATCTCCTGTAGGTACTCCTGGTTCGCAAAAGTTCTTTGGAGCACCTCCACAAGGATACCAAAGTCAACCTCAGTATCAGCCTGTTTCTCAGCCCTACCAACAACCTAATCGAGGTTATCAAGAACCCGGGCGACAGTACACTCTACCAACTCAGCAGCAGCAGCAGCAAGCTGCTCAGTCCAACCAACAACCCAGCCAACAGTACGGTCAACCGGCTCAACAGTACCAATATCAGGCGGCACCTCAATCCTACCAAGAACCTGGTAGACAATACGGTCAACCTGCTCAACAATATCAGCCTGCCCCTCAACAGTATCAGCCTCCCCCTCAACAGTATCAACCTCCTCCTCAGCAGTATCAACCTCCCCCTCAACAATATCAACCTCCTCCTCAACAATATCAACCTCCTCCTCAACAATATCAACAACCAAATCAATATCAACAACCTAATCAATATCAACAGCAAAATCAATATCAGCAACCCCCTCAACAATACCAAGCTCCCGGTTCTCAGTTTCAACCTTCTCAACAACAATCTCAACCTGCTCCTCAACAGTACCAGTCTCAATCCTTTGCTCAAGCAGCTCCTCCTCAAAACCAAATTCCGTCTCAACCAGTGGCTGCTCAGGCACAGGTACGAAAGGATTTTTTTAAATGATTTTTTGAAGAGTGTCGATTTTTTATTTTTGTCTTTTGAAAGTTAGTCGAAGGAAAGTTTGAAGATTTTGGAACATTGTTGAACTTTGGACCACTCTTATTACTTATCGTAAACAAAGACTCGGTGAGAAAAATCTATTTTATACAAGTTGAAATGTATAGTTGATTGATTTTGTATCAATTTCATCGATACTCGATTTTTATTATTGGCAGAGTAATCTTCAAAATTTCTTTTGTAATAAGTATGTACTAAAACATCAGACAACTCTTCGTTACATGTGTTTTAACTATAAAGTATTTTCTTGCTTCCTAACTGGTTTTGACTTCCTGCTTATATCATTCCTTTTCATATCTTCCCTGTATACATCATTATAAATGTAATTTATTTCATTAAATGTTCTGCCAATTAAAGAGTAAAGTTTCATTGTGTTTAGGATATCCTAAGCATTAAACGGTATATTTTCTTTTAAAATATTTTTAAAACTAAGGATATCGTAAGTTTTAGCAAATTGTTACTTAAGAAATAAGCCAAAAATAGTCACTATTACACCTACACCCAGACACTTATATTTTTCGGTTGCGTAGAAGTATTATTCGTTGTTGATTTAACGTTAAGTTAAAATTTGAAGGTAAAACTCATTTAGCATATAACGTAAGATAAAAAAAAAAACGTTCTCAAAGCTTGCCTGGAATCTATCACGCATGTCTTGAATTATTACTCTTGAAAGGTAATAAAGTTAAAAGGTAGAGGTGAATGAAAAATCGACCTGTCAAGTTCTGAAATTTTTATTTTTAAGAAAATTTAATATGGCAATAACGGCGGAACAAACAGCTTTTATAATCGAAAGTTACTTTAGAAATGGTTAGAAGGATTGATGGCCAGTGGGTTTATTCAACATGGGACGCCATTCAGGATTTTAAAACAGAATTTCCACACATAGTCACGGATTTCAACCATTTTCGCCAAATTTTGACTAGATCTGTGGCTTTGTTTAGAGAAACAGGAATTATGAATAGAAAGGAAGGCAGTGGGGGAGCTAAAGTTCACACTGCACAAAACGTAGAAGAATTGGGGCAAGTTGTTAATGAACACCCACAAACCCCTATTCGGCGTTTAAGCCAGCAAGTAAATGTATCCTACGGAGCCTGAAATACAATCCTGAAATGTGACCTGCATATGCACGCTTATCGTCTAAGCTCAGTCCAAGAATTGTTACCAAACGACAAGCCGCAGCGAATGCAATTTTCAGAGTGGTTTATGGGTAATTTGCATAATAATAAACCCTTTTTACCGACGAGGCATTGTTCTACCTCTATGGTTATGTAAATTCTCAACAAATGAGAATGTGTAGTTCTGAAAATTCAAATTTCTTTATAGAGAAGCCTCTGCATTCACAGAAATTTGGCGTGTAGGCTGCCGTATCGAAAAGAAGGTTAATTGGACTGATTTTTTTTGAATGGACTCAATTCGGCGTGATACCGTAATGAAATTTTACAAAATTTTGTAGACGCATTGGACGATGAAGAGATGCGACCAGGCTATTTCCAGCAATAATAATTTAAATTTTTTGTAAGAATTTTTCGAAGACCGAATCATTAGTCGCAATATGCCACTTAGGTGGCCACCACGGTCCTGCGATCTCACGATGTGTGACTTTTTTTATGGCCACACATTAAAAACTCGGTTTTCAAAACCCCTTGTTAAAATTTAGAAGACCTACGGACTAGGATTACAAATACATTTTAGGAGATCAACAACTCCCCCCAAGTGCTGACTAACGTTTTTGAAGATGTAAAAAGAAGACTGAGAACATGTTTGGAAGTAGAAGGTGGACACGCCTCTCATTTAGTGTAAATTTATAATTTTTAGGTTCTTTGTTGTATATGTTTTTTTTTAATTCTGTATTATGCAATGACAATGACAATAATGTAATTTTCTTAAAAATCAAAACTGTAGAACTTGACCTACACCTACCTATGTTACCTTTCAAGAGTAATAATTCAAAACATGCGTGATTGGTTCCACTGCATACTTTGAGGACGTTTGTTTTTTGATCTTACGTTATTTATAATCAGATCTGTATAAGGCATGAGGTAATAATATTGCACGCCACTCAGCATATTTGTCATTTTATTTTTATTCATATAAGCTAGCTACTTTTTCTCAAAATATTATACTTAACATTCTAGATATTTATGTATACGACTATTTTTTTTATGAATTTTAGGCAGCACCAAGGCAACAGCCGGCTAAACACGTGGAACCCCCACCATCTACCATCACTCTTCGATCAGAGGCACCAGTAAGCCAGACTCCCGCACCAGTTTATAACGCACAACCAGCCACGGCGACCCTTAAAGGTTTGTTAAACATTCACATATATGTAAATTTACATTCTTTACATTTAGCAAATCTACAGTTTAAAACACATTACATTCCATAACACATAATTGAGGTCTAACATTATGCCTTAATCATGCCTTCAACTTAGCCCATTTCTGTGCTAGAAATCTTAACAGTCTACAAAATTGAAACAGCTATGGCTGCACATTTCAAAAAAACATAAGAAAATCTAGAATAAGAGAAATTGAATAGTCTCTTGAACAATTTTGAAACACAACGATAAGGTATCTCAATAAGCTTTCATACAGATTATTCCACTACAAACATACACATCAAAACAATTATATTAAAACTACATATCTTTAAAGAAATTGGATATAAAATTTTAATTTTAAATGTATTTTTAATCAGATCATGAAAATGATTCTATGATTATACGACTCACTAATCATTTTTTGCTGAATAAAGATTACGTTGAATTAATTTAAACATGTCTTTATATATATATATATATATATATATATATATATATATATATATATATATATATATATATATATATAGATATATATATATATATATATATATATATATATATATATATATATATATATATATATATATATATATATATATATATAAACAAGGGGCAATTAAACCTTCCATACATAAATAACCTTCTGTTTTGTTTTATACATTGCTCGTGTGTAGGACAGAGAAAGAGGAGAGAGAGAGAGAGAGAGAGAGAGAGAGAGAGAACGCTAAAAATCATCTATGGCTTTTCGAGATGCCTGTATTTATCTTGAGCTGCGAAAGCCTATGACAAGACAGTTCCCGTTAAAAAGAGCTCAATTTTCCACACACTGACGCGCCAATCTCCAAAGTTTATGGATAAAATCCTTTAAAAAACACTGAAAATTTCACTACAACACAAAATCCGACTGCTATCAATGCTGCACACAACTACGCCTCTACAATGATTTCACCCATGAATGAACGTGACTACGGAAAGAGAGCAACGTGTCATTAGCAGGTGTCATTAGCTCTGTTCGTAGAGAAATCATAAACCGATCAGCGCCAATCAAGTTTCAGCTATTTGGTCACATGACAGTTTGCGGACTGGTTTCCAGCAATTTTATTGACTCTGACTAGTTTGTGATTCTTCTGCGAACAGAGCTATTATCATCCTAAATTTCGTCACTAGAAATTCGAAATGAATTACTAAAAATGTATTACTACGAAAAATAACGATATACCTGTATGTTTTGGAGTTTTGGTAACCCTTAGTTATATGTTTCAGCAGGTGGTACTTACAATTACAAATATTAACCTACAGTAATTCTATCATTTCAGTATAAAGTTTATCAATCTAGAAATATTCCAGGTAATTGAAAGCCTGAATAGCCTTTGAAAACAAGACGGGGGCAATGTAGTTGACCAAATTAGGAGTATCCCCTGGGATCCCTGGTTGCTTAAAAATGTAAATAATGTTAGCTCCTCTTGTTTCTAAATCTACTTGTCTTTCTCAACACTAATTCAGTGATGTTATAAATCAACATACGTTCTTCAGTGCCTATCGCATTTAATTAATCTTATTCACATAACAGTTAATGTTTACATTGCGTGAAGAGTGGAATAGGTACGTCGACTAAGTGCTCTAAAACGGGCAATGTGATAAACACGAATTTGAAGCAAATTTGGATGGCGCCATAGTGCATACAGTGTTGTTGATTTTTGTTGAAAACATGAAGAATGTCGAAAGACAGTGCGAATAATTGCCTCAAACTAAATAAAAAAAATTGTCTTAATTTTTAAACACTGGACACTGCAGCACATGCCCTTTTCTTCAATTTCAGTTTTATTGCCCTAAAAACACTTAGTCTTTTCTAGTTTTCAGCTATTTTACAACTTTTTTTAAAGAGAACCAAAGAAGATTGATCCCGAATTTGTTGACAGACTGTTAGACGAGCACTAAGATATAAAAATTATATATCTTAAAAAAAAGTTTTTTAGCACTTATGGTACTTATCTATTCCAGTCTTCAAGCGTTAACATTTCCTCGTAATAAATACATGTAACAATCTAAATAATTCATTTTCAGATCTCATTATGTAGAAATTAAAATTTTATGTTCCACACCATTCTAAAACCCTGTATACTAAACAGTTGTTGTAGGAGGCAAGCACCTACGCGGTGACCTAAAATGGCCCCCAGACAATGTCAGACAAAGAATGTCAGAAGAAGAAGAACATCTGAGAGAACTGGAAAAAGGACCCGCTAACAAGCCACCCAGAAAAGAAAAGGATTACTCGCGATTCTTTGAACAACATGCTTTGAATTCGACATATCCTGGATACAAAATACCACCTGGTACACAGTTCTTTAGGCCTATCTAAGTTCTAGTTTAGCGGATATGTGATATTAAAATACTTAGCTTTTATTGTTTTTCGTATAACATTCATTATTTGAATATACTGCTTTAAACTATTTTAAATGATATTTCATGACAAAATGTAAATCATATAACAATAAATTATGACGACACACCGTAAACGTGTATCATAATCTTTCAAATTGTGAATTTTATTTCGTAATTATGCTTTTAATTTTGTAAATACGCACTATTTTTAGAGACAAACATAGTATGTTTGTTGTTGCTGAACTGACAGATATTTGTATAAAGTTGTTGCGTTTATTTAGGTGTTTTAACAAGCTGCAGCCCAGCAGAAACATTGGACAAATTATAAGAAAAACATGAAGAATAATGGTTGCAACCCCAATGTTCCTGCTGTTAATTTGCAATTTACATATTTATGTTAATTAACATTTGCTGTACTGCGAAACAACTTTAATATTGCAAAATAATTGCGAATGTTTTAAAAATAAAAATATTTTATTCAATGTTACTAACGAATTATTTTTAGGTTAAAGGAAAAAAAAACGAAAAAATATTGTTAAATTTTACGATTTAGGCCGCTTTTCGATTAAAACATGTTATGTATCGATACGAGCTTTTGCTGTTTTTTGCAAAATAATTTATTGTATATTTAAAATTTATTTGATATTTGTTAAACATATAAAATTGTACTATGTACGATCTAAAAATGAAATAAAAATTCCAAAAGATTATGCCTATATTTTTCAAATTTTACACAAATTGTTTTCTGGTTTATAACTGTTAGTTATTCCTGCAATAGCGTAGTTGGTGTTAATGCCAGTTATTTTCAATTGGTCCGGTGTTACCAAAACTAATACGTTGTTTCCTGAATTACGGTAAAATATTAAAGAAAATGTACAGTCGTGGCCAAAATAAAGTTTCATTTTTAATGGTTGTTCCGTACGGAAAATAAAACTTTATTTTGGCATCGGCTGTACATATAGAATAAACTTAGTAAGAGCGAAAATAATGCTTTTATGCTCTTTATCAACTATACATTATGTTCCTAACACACGTGCTGATCGTGTTGATTTAGTAGCGCGATGAGAAAATCGGAAATAAGTAGGTTATGGAACGTAGGATTTTGACAAATTCCGTGTTATTATACAGTATCCATTTACTTTTGAGAATGATGACAGAAAAAACAACTGAACAAGAATTAACCCTATTGGTCAGTTCCATGGAGCGTTTACACCAGAACATATCTTAGTGATCACAATATTCATCTTTTCTTTCCTGATAATCACGGAGGAATCAGATTTCGTTCTATCCTTGTTGGCGAAAGTGCATTAGACAAAGACAAATAAAAAAAGGATTTTTTCAAATTTCTATCGTACATTCTTTGCTTGTGGAAGTATTGCTGGTTATATACTTCGAAAGATTAGTCATCGCAAAATTCTTTTTTTCCTGATAAAATCCCAGCGGAATCCGGTTTCTTTCTATCCTTGTTAGCAAAAGGGGCATTAGTAAAAGACAAATAAAAACGATGTTGTTGCCAACAAAAAAGAATAATCAAACATTTCATCACAGGCGGCTTTGTTTGTGCGCAAGTATTTCTGGTTGCCTATAGTGAAAGTTTAATCCGAGTTGTCATAAAAAATAAATTTCTAACCTGACAAAATACTTACGTAAGTTTTATGATTTTATAGCAAAAGACCTTTGTTTTTACTGAACACAAACAGCATTTGCAAAAATCTCGTTTTTATTAAACAAAAGCAGTGTCAGGATAGCCACATTAACCTTATTATTTTATAGCATTTAAAATTGTTTCCTACCCAAATAACAATACTACCTCTAACCAACAATTTCCAATAAAAGGATCGGAGGAAAAGTATTTAAATAAATGAGGGAAAAATTTCAAAAATGAGTAAATATTTTTAATAGGATAAACAATTTATAATAAGGTTAAAAAATATTCCCTATTCTCCGATATATAATGAAATTGGACCTATAATATAGCCTACCTGCGAACAGTGATGTTTGTGTAAGTTAAAGACGCGACAAAAATTGTTTAATCGAATATACCAAGTTGTTTCACAATTTTTAACTGTAAATGTTGAGCCTTAGTTCCAGAAGGATAGATACACTTTGTAATGGCACTGTGACTTCTGCTTTAAACTGAAACCAAACGCTTCTAGGGCGTAATTTTCACTACTTTCTCAATATCTAAAGAAATCTGTAATGCCCACTATTCTCAACTTTATATCGGGTCGGTGTTCCTGTTACTCATTCCCATAATGCCCGGTCCAACTAATGTAAAGGGGAACAAATATGTACCTTGCGTAATATTTAAATAGTTATTAGTCAGTCCCAGATTCATAGAATACAGGAATTTAAGCTGCTAATACTTTATATAAACTTTTAAAGTATATTTTTACACTGCAAAAACAACTTACATCATGGGACAGGCTTCAAATAATATGTCATATTAATCTTTCACATAACTTAACTTTCTACCAGCTGTAAAAATTTTACGAGTATGAGAGAGAAAGAAGACGAGAGAGAAAAAATGAGAGAGAAAGAACATGAGAGAGAGACAAAAGACATAATTGATCTCTTCGGGTTTCTGTCATCATTCTCAAAAGTAAATGGATACGGTATAGTTGACAGGCGGTTAACACCCTTTTTGTTTATTATTATCAAGATAAAACTCATTAAAAAGGAAATATTTTAAAAGTGCCTTTTTTTCTTTTTGCGCCTTAAGTTGTGGGAAAAATATTGTACAAGACTAGCTAGAAAGTTATTTAACAGTGCCACTCTTCATGTTCGTTATGTACATTACTATACCAAGTTTTAACTAGGATAAATCTAACAGCTTTCGGCGCAAACCCGGCAAAAAAGGTTTACCTTAAAAGTTAGGCGTTCAGTTTAGTTAGTCACCGGCGATACTATAATATGCTTCATAGGAGTTTGGCAAAGAAGAATATTGTAGTTTAAATATTATGTATTTAACCTCAATGTAAAAATATGACACTATAAACGACTAACGTAATTTGAAAATGTTGCGACATCTTCCTTATATATTTCATAGGACTCTTGACCATATTCTTTGTTCAGCAAGTGCAGGTACACTTTTCCATCTTCTGTGCCAATTAGCTAAAAATAAAATATGGGTAAGTATAACAAATGGACTTTTAAACTAAATTTTTATTTAAGTGTCATTGTACAGCGAAAGAAAAATATAATTTTCGACGTCATTACTTTTTGATATTGTTAAATAGTTTTCGAGAAAATAGAAAGCAAAAAAGCCGTTCCTTAAAAAATCGCAAAAGTTACACCCTCGTCACAATATTGTGGCTCAAACATAAAATATCTTTTTATGAACAAAGCAATCTAGTCCAAAATGTGATTGTCACGTGATTAAACATAAGTATTTCATACGAAGTCATATGCCGGTGAACCGCGCAGTGCAGTTCTCTATTGCGACCCAGAGAGCCGTGGCCGCAAAAGCCGATTACACAAGAATGCGCTAGTCAATTGGATGCTCTTCCGCAAAAGAGCAGCGCAGGCGTAAGTCATCGTTCATTGGCAATAAGCATCCGTAGTCATTTTCTAGATTTTTTCGATTCAATTATATTTAGGTCGTTATGAAAATTTGACAAGAAAATAAGGCTTCAAGTTTTATTCTGTATAGGTACCTCTTCAGTAGAAAGTAGATATGCAGGGCTTTCATTAAAACAAAATGTTTGTAAATCGTCATCGTCACTGAAATTCGCTTTAGATTAGAAGATGCAGTTGATTAAATGGCAACTTTTTGAAAAAAGCGTAACAGAAGTTGAAATTTTTAACATTAATTCAGTTTTTATGAATTTCTGGACAGAATCTCTAACGAAACTTTAATTAGTTATATATTTTTGGAATCTCCAGAAAATATTTTCTGTTGGATAAAGCAATACTCGCGGGAATTCGCTTTAAATCAGAAGATACAGAACGACAACTTTTGAAAAAAGCGTGAAGGAAGTTAAAATGTTCTACATTAATTCAGTTTTTATAAATCCCAAGAACCAAACAACAAAAAAATATATTATAAATGGTTCAAGAAAAATAAGAAAGTATATATATATATATATATATATATATATATATATATATATATATATATATATATATATATATATATATATATATATATATATGTGTACATATATTACTACGGCAACTAAATATAAAAACAAATTATTTTATTACCTATTAAAAATCATTTAAATAATCACATTAAGTTTAACCCTGTGCTGCTATCTATTATCCCATAGCGAAGTACCCGAGACAAAGTTGCCAGATTGACAGATAAGATCGGCACAGGCAAAGTATTTAGAAAGCATATCATATATTAATAAAACGTTATACTTTTCCCTGAAAATGCAGGTTTGGCAACAGAGCAGTTTGGAAATTATTGCAGTCAATGTGTCAAACGGTAAGTATTAAACAGACTTTACCGACCTGGAAAAAAGGAATTTTATATTTAAAAATGTAGGTTGATGTCATTTACATATTTAGAAATCGGTTTTCCAGAGCCAGAAACTTTACACCATTTCTTCAATATCTCACCAGGGAAATAGATAAAAGATATTATTTCCGGAGATTTAGAAGAACCCTCTGATACTAAATAATAACTTTTCTTTTCTTTCCATACACTACGAAAATCGTAGTGTTTATAATATACACAACAACTGTATTTACTCAGAAAGACAAATAAAGATACCTAAAATCAATAAATGTACGTACGTATAGTCGTGGCTAACACACAACAATTTTAATATTTTTCTTACAAAAATGAACGTTATTTTGGCCACAACTGCACATGTCTACAGAAGTTTTCTCAAGGAAATAATAATGATTTAAATTAAGAGAGTCCCCGTAATAAATATGGAATAAGTATGTAGGTTAAAGTTAAATTATACAAAGGCTTAATTAAATAAGATATTACCATATATGACGTTTCTGGCTGTTCAATATCTATAACAGGTGACAACTTTAGGCAACTAATCCTCTCCTTAAAAGGTATTGAATACTCCGGATACATATCGCTCTTACTAAGGTCCCAAATATGAACGGTATTTTTGGAGTCTTTAGCATATAGAACAAATGGCTTAGTTTTGGACCATTGTATTGTCTCGACGCTTGTGTTAGTTATTTCTTCGTTGTTCCTGAGAACCATCAAAGGTCTTTCTGTAGTTGTGGAGTATAAAGTTATGTCACCATTTAAATACCCAGCAAGAAATAAGGATGATGAAAATGGACAGGCTTCCAAGCATGTTGCATCGATTGTCGTTGCTAAAAAGTACACAGAGTATCTATTTAGTTAAAAAATTACAGACTATAGTATTGAAAAAATCCCCATTACTTTAATAATCACCATAAAGTACTAGAGGTTTAAATTTAATTATTTTTTTACTGACTCACCTGGCACGAACTTTTTTACACTTCTACCATGTACATTTAATATACAATGTAATACAAAACCATAATTTGTTGACACGTAAATATATTTGTCTAGTAATAGAAACTCGGTACATAAAAGGTCCGGCAGTTCTGGATAAACATTTTGCAAGCTTATTGACCCTGTGTTTATTAGTACTAGGTTACTTAGCGATTTATTTGATTCGAAGTTCGATTCAGAGTCCGTGTAAAGATTCCAAATTATTATTTCTCCTTCTTCGTCCAAACTACACAACTGAAATAGAGATTAATACAATAATTTCTGTTAACTTTTGTACATAAAATTTGCTCCTAACTTCTTCACTAAGTTTGTAGAATTATGTGATAGAATATAATGCATTTATAAGCTCTTTTATTGCAATGAATAAAATAATTTTGATGGTCAAAATTAGGAACCGATCTTTTTAATTTTTTATTTGAATTACCAAATAAAACGTATTTGTCAAAAAGTACCTCATTATTTTCGGGAATGTCAAAATAGTCTTTTTGATCCTGTTTGTCTTCTATAAGTTGTATTGAGACAACTTTTGCAAAATGGCTTGATCCTATATCAGTAGTAAAAGAAGGCATCGTACTTTGGATGCCATATATCTTATTTTTTTCTTTAATATTCCAGACCACTACAGCCCTAAAGAATAAATAAATAACATTAAAATTTATAAAGTAAATTTTGTAACTGTTTTAAAACACCTACCCATCTTTTTGTCCAGCAAAAATGTATTCCGAAGTCCCCGAAGAAAATGTCGCACAGCATATTTCTCCATAGGAAACCAGTATTGCTCGAGGGGCATTAAAATCAGACACGTCCCATACAGATACTACAGACTTTATACAATCATCGGAATCCTCAGTTTTTATATGAACTGTTAATATATGGTTAATGTTCTTTGAAAAGACTGATATGTTTTGAACTCTACAATTCTCAAAAATGTCTTTTTTAGTGTTGAACTGAACGTAACCCTTGCTAAATGGAAGGTCGCGTTCATTTTTATTAATTTTGTCGAGATTTGCTATATTTGCTTCTGCTAGTATATCAAAAAGCAAATCAGCTGCTCTAGTAAAAAAAGATCCTAAACGTTTTTCATTTATAAAGTCAACTTTATTTAACGAATCTTCAGGTACATTATCATCTCCCACTCCCAAGTACTCTTGTTTGTAATTATTCCAAAAGTTTTCTTGCTGTTGATCAAATGAAGAGAACTTAATAGGCATTTGTATCCACTTCGCCTGTACTTCAATAGCTTCAGTTTGTACCTCTTCGGACACATCGTCATCTCCAGTTTGGGCAGATGCTTGTGCTGTATTATGTTGACCGTAACTTGATATAAAAACTTCGTAAGGAATTGCAGGTAAATCGAATATGGTATAATTTACATTATCTAGCTTAATCATACTTAAAATGTCTTCTCCCCTCTTCTTTCGTAGCTGGTTAGCTTTTCTTTGTTCGCATTTTTTCCTAGCATCTGCGAAGTTTATAAACTGTAGCGACTTGTGGTCTTCAAAACCTTCATCTGAAAGAGAAGCAAGGTTTGTATGTTCTTTAAGCTTGATATCTTGTAGAACAGAAGAGTTTTTCTTGTCCGGAGATTCTTTGATGTGCTCTAGAATTCGCTTGTGTTTGTAATCAGAAAGTTCAAAAGTTCCTGAGTCATGTGTCTTCTCATCGTCTATAACAGAAAATGACAATTTTTTATTATCAGTTCTTGGTAATATTGTGGGGGATAAATCAGTTTGTTCAGGAACATCTTCTGAACTGCTACTTACAGAACTTGTTTCTTCACCAGAAATTTTTGCTAAATTGGTATTGTCTTCACTTGAAGAATACGTCTCAAAATCGGACCCATATGACTCAAAGTCATCTTCGTAATCATCTTCTGAATTTCTTGGTGAAGGAGTTTTCTTTTTGACCGGTAATGCATTTTCTTTAACAGTTAGTTGTTCCTTAATTAGTGTTTTTTTATTATTTTTATAAGCTTCAGGACCAACAATATTAGCATTAACTATACTTCCTTTTCGTAAAGTTGCGGTTTTTGGTCTTTCTGATATAGAACTTGTATCTGGAGAAGGTTCTCTCGTAAAGATATTTTTAGTACTCTCTTTTAGAGATCTTACACTTTTCCGACCAGTATCCGGTGAAAAATTTTTAAATGATGACTCTTTTAAATCGTTTCTTATAGACCTGACACTTCTTGAGCTGTCAATTGGATCAGGCCTAATAACTTTAGATGAAGTATTTTTACCTCTTTCTTTCGAAGAAGTCTTTTTCGAAGATTTTTGTTCTTCCTTTACTGAACTTCTTATGTCCTCTGGCACGTCAGAATATTTAAGTGCGTTAGAATATAAATTTTTACTAGGAAAATACTGTGTTTTTGTTACTCTGCTGCTAGATGGAGTTGAGGGAACTTCACGATTACCTGAAACCTTTTTAGATGTTGCTACGTTTGTAGATTTTGTAATATCGTGACTTCGCCTACTAGAAGATTTTGACGGAGTATTTGATGACTCTTTTTCTGATTTGGATACTTTTTTTGATGTGGTGGATGATATTTTTTCTTGCTTAGAAGACACTCTTGTTGAAGGAGTTGACACTTCTTTTTCTGATTTGGATATTTTCGTTGAAGAACTTGTAGGTGCCTTATCCGGTTTAGATGACGTTTGCTTAGAAGATAGTCTTGTTGAAGGAGTTGATACCTCTTTTTCTGATTTGGATATTTTCGTTGAAGAACTTGTAGGTGTCTTATCCGGTTTAGATGATGTTTGCTTAGAAGATACTCTTGTTGAAGGAGTTGATACATCTTTTTCTGATTTGGATATTTTCGTTGAAGAACTTGTAGGTGTCTTATCCGGTTTAGATGATGTTTGCTTAGAAGATACTCTTGTTGAAGGAGTTGATACATCTTTTTCTGATTTGGATATTTGCGTTGAAGAAATTGTAGGTGTCTTATCCGGTTTAGATGATGTTTTTGTAGATATACTTGCTTTTTTGAGTTTACCATCTTCCTCGGATATCTTACTTAACAGACCTGATAACGTAGTCTCTTTGGTCTTAGTTTTTTGCGATTCTTTCTTCTTCTTAGTATCAGTTCGGTCTGTAATGCTTTCTTTTTTAGATAAAGAAGTCCTCGATGAAGTTTTTTCTTTTGATGTGGAGGAAATTTTCTTTGAACCATCCTTGTAAAAATAAAATTTAATTAAATGACATTCTAAAATAATGTGCATTGTTTAAAATAATACTCTACTAGGTAGATACCACCAGAACAATATAATATTCCAATTAATTAACGCACCAAAACGAATTCATCATACCTAATTTTGGTACCGATTTTCTTCTGACCCCTTAATCCGACGGTAAAAACCTTTTTTTTTGTTGTAGGTTCATTTTTTAGGAATGTAAGTATACCAGTATTCTTTGAAAAAATCAATTTTGTACAGTATACAGGGGTTTACCAATAATTTTGTTTTTCCCTAAAGTTTGTAGCGCCCTGTATATTAGACCAGCCATAACTGCGAGTCACATTCACAACTAGACTATAGCCTCATCTATTCTTAACATTTTGTTTTTTAATTCACTCTGATCTCCCAGTTATTGAAGGAGATACTGGGTTTCTTACAGAGTCAGGATTTTGCTTAATGCACTTTGGAAAATAACAAGAAATGATATTGCTTTTATGACGTGGGTGTACATGTTATGGTGTGGCTGCAAGAAGTCCGGACTTAAATCCCATTCAATACCTCTGTGACATTCTTGGTAGGTGGCTAGGAACTTTAAGAATTTCACCAAACAATTTGAAAAGGTAGGACAGAGACTTGTTGAAATCTGGAATGGGCTAGATCAAAATGAAATAAGAGGAGGCGTGCGTCGGTGTCAAGCTGTTATGCGCGCAAAGAGTGGTAATATTCGCTATTGACACTAACACTGTTTTTTCAGTTTTTAGAATTCTTAACCGTTCAATTTTCTATTACTGTACCTATACTGTTAAATCTTTAAGGTTTATGATGTTAAGGTTATGTTCTTGTATGATTCTTTAAATTTCGTTTATAATAATTGCTGTATTTTCTTAATAAAATTACTTCGGTAATTTGTATTTGTTATTATTGTTCAAAGTACCTACATGAAATAAAAAACATCATTTTTTAAAAAACCCTGTATCTCCTTCAACAACTGAAAGATCAGAGTAAATTAATAAAACAAAATGTTAAGAATAGATGAGGCTATAGTGCTACAGTCTAGTTGTGATAATGTGACTCGCAGTTGGGGCTGGTCTAATCTACTGAAACTGATCCACCCCCACTCTATTCTTCACATGACAAAGTCAATCACGTTGGCTGTAATCGTCTGGATGTGTTAGCTCATTTTCCTATGTTGTGTTTACTGCCGATTCTTTTAAAGTTTGGTACAACGGTAAATTTTATATCAGATTTTGATAGCTTTTAATTATATTTTCCCCTTTTTAATCTGTCACATTGTGTGGATAAGAAATCAAAGAACTAACCTGTTTATATCATTTATTTATTTGTACACAGGTTAGTTATCAATTTTACATACAAAATAACAATTAAATATGTATAACAGTTAAAAATTCAATATATTAACCTAGACCTTTGTCTGTCTCTCATAATTTGTACCCCTTTTGTCACCTGTTTATGTCTGCGACACTACAGGTTATTTTCTTGTCTACACTTCACCTGTGATTTTCTTGGCTACACCTTTCCCATAGCTCACACATATCTAATGTCTGCGACACTGATGGTGATCCTGTCTGTCTCTCGTAATTTGTACCCCTTTTGCCACCTGTTTATGTCTGCGATCCTACATGTGATTTTCTTGTTTACACTTTACCGGTGATTTCCTTGGATATGCCTTTCCCATGTCTTATACATCTAATGTCTGCGACACCGATGGTGATCCTCGTGACGTTGTTCTTTACCTATTCCTTTACCAAAGCCCCTCTACCTATTACTGTGCGTCTGCAGCGAACCTCAGCATGCACTTAATCACTTGGTCCCTTTATATAACCCTTTTTCTTAAATAACCCGGATAACCTGCTATTATTGGTATCGTCCCTTCTGATGTGTACGTATACTTTTTTATTTAGATTTTAAATACCTTCTGACACTCAGTATCACCCCAAATTACGTACATTCTTAACATAATGCTACTACGTAGCGAACCCAAGCCTTTCAGCGGAACCCCACTGTCGGACAATCTGCGAGGAGCCGAAATCCTGAGCAGTGGAACTGTTAAATTAATTAACTGTAATTAGCCGATTACAATCAGCATTCAATACCCAAACAAATATCGGACACTCCAACGTATAATACGAGTATATAAAATTGCAATAAAAGTTGGGACCACCTGTTCTACGCATGTGTCACTTTTCTACTCGAGCAGGTGTTGTTCTCTTATTACTTATGCACCGAAAACCTCGACAGCGCACCATCGTCGGTTATAACCCTTTCTTATGAAAACCCATCGCACCGTTTTATATATACCTATTATCTGGTAACGCTTTACAGGTAGCATTATGTCAATATCTATATACCCTTCCTTTACTTTATTGTAGCCAATCTTGATCATACGTTAGTAAAATGCGACCATGCATATTTACACTAACCCAACCCTTTTTAATATTTCTCTTTACTAATGCAGATTACCGTTAA
Organism: Philopedon plagiatum; assembly: GCA_963971165.1. NCBI lineage: Eukaryota > Metazoa > Arthropoda > Insecta > Coleoptera > Curculionidae > Philopedon > Philopedon plagiatum. The sequence goes on along the minus strand of OZ020191.1, from coordinate 22,576,035 downwards.
TTTCTGAAGATACCCTTTTTATACCTACCCAGTCGGTTCACTGGCTGTTGTTTTTATTATTTGTAATGCCAAATAATCCCCGGAAGACAAACTAAGGAAAAATAAATCCAATTTCTTTAGGGAGTTATAAATACAAAACACATTGACATAAATATACTTTGGACAAAGAGCAAGAGGACTTACTGGCAATTTCACAACGCAAAAGAAAAATCATTTAAAAGGAGAAACCCTTATTGGCATCGTAACGACTTAACTTTAAAAAATGGAAAATTTGAATGTCTATCTAATATCTGAATCTGAAAGCGAATGTCTCTTTTGCGGTCGCGGCGAGCGCTTAAGTGTTCGCGCTTCCCCTCGGCGAGGGAGGTAGCGTGGCTTGGTGGTTTGATGTCGTCCCTTGGCTATCTATTTTTACGTCATCTCAAAAATTTGACCTGGAAGACCCTTTTTATGCAAAATTTTGTTTCTTAACATTTTTATACCATTTTAAAGCAGAGATTTTTATGTATGCGTATTATTAGAACTTTATATTTTAGAATATTCATTTTTCTTTAGAGATCTTGCGAAAACTGATATAACGTACCCGGGCGGATTCACTACAGGACGCTACAAACTTCAGAGAATAAACAACATTATTGTTAAACCCGTATATATTGCACAAAATTGTTTTTTTTAAACAATCCTGGTATACTTACATTCCTAACAACCTAAAAAAAGTTTTTTGCGGTCGTATTAAGGGGTCAGAAGAAAATTGCTAAAAAATTGGATAAATTCGTTGGGGTGCATTAATTAATTCGAGTAGTATACTTAGCATGGGCGCACCCAGGATTTTGTCTTGAGGGGAGCTGAGTGATCTTGGGGGGGGGGGGGGGGCTGAGTGGTACAATTCAGTTGATTTCTTCAATTAGTAGTGCACTTTTTTTAATTTTTGTGTGTGTAAGATGTTGGTCCAGAGCTTGCACCCATCTTGCCTCGTCTTTTCTTGACTATGGGTATCTTCCCAGAGAGCTGTAAGACCGCTCGTGTACAGCTTGTCCCCAAGAAAGGTTCCAAGTAATTTCCATCCAGTTATAGATCTATCTCCCTTTTCTCAATTGAATTGATTCTGCCTTTACTTGGTGGAACTCCATATCACTACATATAAACATAAACACAAATTGTTTAAAATTCCACTTTATTTAAACAAAAAATATATTAGTTTACAATATATTCGACATGTCTCGCCATGGTGGCTTCTTCAGGAATGAAACAGATTTGGTACCAAGTGACAAGAGGTAGCTAAATAATTAGGGTTTGGGGATTTTACAGCAATAAACATTAGGTATTTTTAAAATAAATTTAACAAAGGAGACTATCTTATGTCTAATTGGCAATTTAACAGATGTTCAGAATTTTTAAGTTTATTTATTTCTAGAGATTCTAGAAAATCTAATTTACAATCTTTATTTTCTACATGAAGAATTTTGAAATTCGTGTCAAAAGTACGATTAATTTCTATCATAGTTTTGACACTAATTTCAAAATTCTTCATGTAGAAAATAAAGGTTGTAAATTAGATTTGCTAGAATCTCTAGAAATAAATAAACTTAAAAATTCTGCACATCTGTTAAATTGCCAATTAGACCTAAGATCTTCTCCTTTTAAATTTATTTTAAAAATACCTAATGTTTATTGCTGTAAAATCCCCAAACCCTAATTATTTACCTACCTCTTGTCACTTGGTACCAAATCTGTTTCATTCCCGAAGAAGCCACCGTGTTGGCGAAACATGTCGAATATATTGGAAACTAATATATTTTTTGTTTAAATAAAGTGGAATTTTAAACAATTTGTGTTTATGTCTCTTTTCTCTGTTATCAGCAAAGTTATGAAGAAGGTAATCAACTTGTAAATTCTAAAATATCTAGAAAAACACACATTAGTCACACGCAACTGGAACAAGTCTCTCGAATTTCATGGCGAATCCCAGTTTGTAGCCATTGACATTTCCAAGACTTTTGACAAGGTATGGCACCTTCTTACGGTTTTCCTCCCAAACTGTGTACGTAGATCGGTAGGTATCTATCTAATCGGTGCATATCTATAGTTGTGGACGGTCGCTCATATAACTTTCATTGTATCAATGCCGGCGTACTACAAGGTTCAGTTTTGGCACCAACCAAGAAAACTCCCTGCTCTCGCTCATTGCCGTGCTGTTGGGGATTTATCCCTTTGCTACTGATACTTTTACGAACTTTCCTCTGAAGAACTAGCCGGCATTGTTCCCCCCTTGACTGTTCCTAACAGAACAACAAGAGGCGCATTACGTATGCATCCCTTTACTATCCAGCTACAAAAACCTAGAACAGACCACTTCTCTCGCTCATTCATACTTAGGGTCTCCAGATTATGGAACAAATTGCCTGCAGATGCGTTCCCTTCCCGTCCCAACCTCCAATCCTTTAAATCCCGAGTCAATATGCTTCATTTCCCTTCTCCTCAGACGCCCACGTACGTTAGTACTTAGGCTTGAAGCCTACGTGGGACAACCATTCATGTGAATAGGATAAGTGCTGCTAGATATTTGCGTAACAGGGAGCAAGATTGGGTTTTGAAGGAGTTAAACTAAAGAAGGTTTCTGGTACCTTAGTTCAAGTAGAGCTCTGGAGAAAGAGATGGTTGCCTAGATCTGCGTCTATTATCCAGCTCTTAACTTGTCCAACACTTAACATTTTTGACTCTATCCAAAAGAAAGCCATTCGACTTATCAATGACCCAGTCCTCAAGAAAACTTACTTTTCTGGCTCGTTGCCGGGCTGTTGGGGATCTAGCCCTTTTGTACCGATATTTCTACGGATTTTGCTCATAAAAACTAACCGCTATAATTTCCCCTTGATTGTTCCTAACAGAATAACATCATCCCATTACTGTCCAGCTTTAAAAGCCTAGAACATTCCACTTCTCTCGCTCATTCATACCCAAGGTCTCTAGATTATGGAACAAATGGCCTACAGGTGTTTTCCCTTCCCCTTCTAGCCTCACATATACCTTGTCAATCGATTGCATCTCTTTCAGACGCACACGATATATACGTTAGTACTTATGTAGGTTTGAAGTCTACGTGGGCTGTTCCAGAAAAAAATGTCTGGATATTGGCGACTCAAATTAAGAAAGTCAACTGCAATCAGCTGATTTTTAACGAGGAAGTAGGGCTCTACTAGACGACAAAATTGACAAGATGCCAAATAAAACAACATGAAGACAAAGGCGGTTTTTACATTTACCGACACCAGCACGGCACCGACAGAACAGCGGCATGTTGTTTTCACATTTCCCGACCAGCACTAAACCGAAGTGAGTGCCGCGAGAGGTTGGGTGTGACAGTTACAAAAAATAGCAGAGATAAATTAAATTTTCTACATTTGTTATACCTTTACATAAGAGACGAAATAAACAATGGCAGTTTTGGTTATATCCGATTATAAAGCTGAGACAACAGACGACATCAGGTTAGTGTCTGCAACGACAGGGCTACGACATGTCGGTAAGTGTGAAAGATTCCTATTTATTTACATAGTGTCCACCAGCATCGTTGTCAGTGTCGTGTTGCTGTCGTGTCGGTAAATGTGAAAACGGTCAAAGGCGAAACGAAAACATTCCCTGTTATAGTAGTTAGCAGAATGTCAATAACGCTTGAAAGTCTATAGGTAATTCAGTACATCTCAAGAAAAAGCCTTCTGAATACATTCACTTGGTGTTATAGTCGAGGATATTTGAGCCTGAACATAAAATGGATCACATAGGGACTAACTGATGTTATGTTTATGGATATAAATATCTGCAAAGGATATTATCAAGTGATATTTTCTAGTTATCATACCATTAAATAGGTGCACCAAACCTTATAGCATTTTTACGATTTTAGGGTTTGATTTTAAATAGAATCATTTTCCTTGAAAACAAGTTTAATTTTAAGCGTTTATATTTTTCCTAGTTTATTGATGCTATCAAAAGTAGAATCTTGCTTTAGGGTACCTATCTCTATAAGACTGTGAGATTATCTGTGCATCGGAGCTAACTATATTTCCTACAATTTTTCGTTAATATACCAATAATATCTCCTTCGTACCAGCTACAAAGGAAAGTACATATTTCTGGGGAATAAGACAGTTTCTTTTTTTAATCAGTATGTACCTTTAGCAATTTTTAATTTGTATTCATTCTGCGTAAACAGAATCTTATAATATTATTGCATTAGATAAAAACGCAATTTAGGATTGGGTATTGTAAATACAAACAAAACACAAATTCACATGGAAACGGTAAGAACGGGAACGGGGAATTAAGTAAATATAATGTACTTACCTTATTTTTTGTAGACATAAAAACTAAGATAAACTTATAACCGAATTAAAAGTATATTCCTAGACTTATGTTTTGACAGAAAAAAGTGTGTCATTCTGGCCTATAACAGAATGAAAAGTAGACTGTTCCGAAATAATCAATAATAAAAGGGAAAAATGTGCACGGTCTAGTAAATAGAGCGGTATAATTCCAGGTGCGCACTATTGAGCGGGAATTATAAAACACAAGAGCGAATGAAATGAATATAAAACAGAAACAAACATTTAGTTTCAATTACATATGGATGATATATTGTAGAACTTAAACTTCTGGATTAGCTGATCAGTTTGATTTTGACAAGTTTTTGTCCTGTCATTGTTAATTAGTCGTCATTAAAAACGTATGTGTTATTCTATTACTTCTGCGATTTGCTTGGTTACAAAATAATTTTTATCTTTGAAATTGTTTCTAAAATACACATCTGTATTATTGAGAAAAATGCCAAAAAATTCTTCTATTCCTTGGCACCAAAAAGTCCTCCGGTCTGGATGGCATAACAGCAATAGGGAACTTGCATGAAAATTAAATTTGAAAAATATCACTCTTAAACGTAAGCTAATATCATCAAAAGACCCATAGTACACAAAAAAAATAATTTTTTAATCCCCTGGATTAAATATAAACTGTTAAAGGTTGCATAATTTGAACAATTCTAGTTACGCGACTCCATTGGTTGTGACGTCAAACCGTTCGTCGAGACATGACCCGTGAGCGGCAGCACGCCAAGAGTACGGAAATGTATTTATTAGACAATCGTTTGGTAACAAATTTAGTGTGCTTGTTTGGATTTTCAGTTTCAGAGCAAATAAATATTGTTACAAGATGACCGATGAAGGTTTTTTAAAAGGACATCACTCAGACAATTTACCCACTGTGGATATGTTTATGGTGGCAACTTTTATAAAAAAAAAACTCCGAGAGTTTTTCGCTTGGTGAAGTTCGCGGTGTTAAAGCTTGCAAGTAAGTCGGTACAATATATGCGGTGTTACCCGAAATCGCCACTATAATTACTTGCCCTTAAATTGGCAGCCCAAAATCGCCACGGCTTACAGAGTTACCCGGACACCTATAGCCCAAAATCGCCATGAGCCTTTTATTTATAAGATAATAGTATATATATTTAATAACTTTATAGTTCATAATAATAAAGCAGTGAGAGAGAGAGAGATAGAGAGAGAGAGAGATACTGCACATGTGTGAAGGTATAGTCAAAGATATTCCTTCCTCACTGATGGAAACCATCTGAATTTTTACAATAATTTTATTATATTATTACCAAGAAACCATAAAATACATTTCATTTAATTTATTCAGAAGATAAGAGTAGTGGCGATTTTGGGCTATACCCTCTGCAGGTAAAATGTTTGACAATACATTAACAAGGGGTTCGTGGCGATTTTAGGATGTAGCCAATATATGTATGTTAGGTACCGATACCAGTTTATTTTATCATTTGCGTTAAAATTTAAATAGATCTGTGAATTATTCAGATACTTATAGAACATAAAATATTGTTTTACCTAAATCTACTAATGTAGTGATAAACGCCTTAAAAATGTGTACCTATTTTAGATTAAAGTATAAAAATAGTGAAAAACTATAAAATATTTAAAAGTATGTTTTCTTTGACTTAAAACTATATCCTGCAACTTGTGTTTTTTGTTAAATTTATATACTGTTAATTGCTGTTTAGAATGTTTAGCGTTTCGTTAGGCACAAAAATATGTTTGTATTGACTATAGTAGCAAAAAATATATAAATGCCTTTTCTAAGTATTAATAAGTATAATTAACTAATTAAAGATCTGGAAGGTATTCTTATGGATATTCTACTATAGGATGGGTCCAAGTTCGAAGAGATAAGAATATTTCCACAGTGAAAGCTAAGATATCACCCGAACATAATGTAAGGAAAAATCAATATGCTGTAACTTGCAACATTGATGAGGAGACTGAAACCGGGTTAGATCTGCAATTAAATTAAGTCATATAGGACTACAGCTGGATTCAAGACATCCAATATTCGGAGCTTCTCCAGATGCCATATCTGTGGAATATTGTTGAAATAAAGTGTCCTCGGTGTGAAAAAGCGGTATCTAATTAATTATTTAACAAACGGCAAAGTACAAAGCACAAGTTCAGCTGCAGATGTTTATATGTAACAAAAGGAAATGTTGATTCTGTGTTGCAGATCCAAATTTAAAAAAGAAAACGCTGAGTTTTCTCATATATGGGTGGAATATATCCAAGAATACACAGAAATGTTAATAGACATCTATATAAATCGGCCAAAAATTTACCTTAAAAATATTTTAAGGATACTAATAAAACAATTTAAAGTATTATTACATTAAAATGATCTTCGCATACGTGAAGTGCAGTATTTTTTTCAGAAATGTCTTTTACGTGTCTTCTGCATGCTTTAAACCATTTTACGCGGCGATTTTTATCTTCAGGTACATGAATAAACAGTTTATTTGAAGTTTTAAAAGTCGTATTAGGACACATTGGCACTATACAGTATTTGTAGTATGTATTTTCTTAGTATCTTCCATTATTTGCGATTTTTGAAACGCAAAGTAAACACACAAACGTAAACAGACCCTACCTGTTCAATTTTCCACCTCGATGTCAATGCACTGCAGCTTAACGTTGCTGGCCCGACACACGGTGTGACGTCACACACCTTCCCGCGCCAAGGAGCTCGTTTTGAATGTTAGGATTGGCGCGCGAACTTTAATAATTAATAAAAAATTAAGGAGTGATATTTAAGTCGTAATATTTTGCATATGATATTTTTTGATGTGACTGAACATTTTTATGTAATAAAAAAAAATGTGCAAGTTCCCTATTGTTCTAAAAAAATGCACTTTAGAGATTGCACCCATCTTAACTCGTCTTTTCCAGAACTCCTCTCCTATGACAAGGGTATCCGACAACTGGAAGGCTGCTCGTGTGCATCCTGACCCGAAGAAAGGTTCCAAGTCCCTTCTATCCAGTTATAGAAAAAAAGTTAAAATGTATTGAGGTAAACGGTGGCTACTTTAAACATCAAGTAAAGTGAGCTTGCTTGCTTTAGCTGCATTGTTTCTAATTTATTGTATTTGCATTGTGTTAATTAAAATATCAATTTAATTACTTTGATTTTTTATGCATTGTGATGTTTAAACGGAAATATCTCGCAAACGGTTCGAGATATCAAGATCGAGCAAGTATTTCTTTTTAGCTTAAAAGTAACCCTTTTTGAGAAGAATTTAAACGTACCTAATATTATAGGTAAGAAAAAAAAACCAGTGCATGTAAATGTGAAACTTAAAAATGTTTAAAGATTGTTATTTCTCGCCCATAAAAACTTAATAATGCCAACTTTCAAATTGATACACTGAACCGGTTTCAAATTATGGCTTATTCTCCAAAATAAACTTGCACTTTCAACATCCTGTATCTCTATAAGGAGTATCATTTCGAAAAAACTTATATGACTTAATCAGTCTACTTTGATGTCTAGTATCTCCAGTTGCTCTATGGCCCATTAGTTATGGGACAGCCTGTATAATGACTAAATTTTAAAGTACGGTGACTGCAATGTGGTCTGCAATGCGCATGCCTCTACGGGGCTAACTTTGTTTACAGGTTTATCAGCTCCGTAAATTTACCACTTTCGCAAATATTGCTTAAGGGGAAATACAATTAGTAGAATGGAATAATTTCTTTTACGTAAATTGTTAGTTTAAAAAATCTAAAAATTATCCCCCTAAAGTTTTAAAATGAAATTCGAAGTCGTTCGAAAGGTATAGTCTTTGACCGTTACCCATGTCTCGAACGGCGTAAAATACCTGTGGAGTAAGTATACACTCGCTCAATAGCCGAGACGACAGGAGCGCCGCAGCTCTTTGGAATCAAAAGAGGCTGGAAAAGCTCGAAGAGAGCAATTAATACAGGAAAATAAGCCCTGCGAAGAAGAGGTAGGGATATTATATGGCCCTGGAATCGATGATTAGCTGGTAAGTTACATATATCATTCATTTTTCACCTTCTAAAACTTTAATCGACTTTGTCTTAAAACATCAAACCCAACCTGGCAACACAAAGGCAATAACTTTTGTATCCTTTTGGATGCAAAGGTTGTATGTATAAACTTTAGGCCTTTGGGGGGGGGGAGGTTAAAACCCATACCCCCCTGAATACGCCACTAGATCACTCATGTAGTAGATAAATGTAATTGTCAATGTTTCTCTTATTTCTTATATTATTGAATTTTTGAATTGTTCAAAATAGTATGGGGCTTTAGGTATAGGGTATGACATACCCTATACCTAAAGTCAGTAGTTATCGAGAAATTTACGAATGAATATCATAAAACGCACTTATAAATTCATCTATTTATTAAAAACGGAATTATTAAAAGAAAGAAAAAACATTAACAACTACTCTAATCTAGATTTTAGTAAATGTTCGAACTGTGTCACGTTGACTTCCTGACAGTGAGCAAGCCGGAATTCGAATAATAGATAAATATATGAATATTTATGATATTCAATCGTAAATTTCTCGATAACTATTGACTTTAAGTATATGGTATGTTATACCAAATATGTTCAAAATCTTTTGACGAATTTAAAAATTCAATGACATACAGGGGATTCCATAAGAAAATCATTGCCAATGACATTTATCTACTATATGAGTGACCCTGTATACTTGTCTGATATGTCAAAAAACGCGTAACTAAAAACTAAAACAGACGTGTCCAAAAGTTTTTCTGAAAAAAAAATTGAAACCCCTTTTAAAAATTTAATCATATTCAAAATGTCTCTAGATTTGAACAAAAACGTTTTTTTATCCCCAACTGAGCAAAAATTTTCAGTTCTAATGACAAAATCTCTAAATTGGCAACACTGTAAACGAAGTCTGGTCAAACAATACGCCAAACACGCAGCGTTCAGTCCGCCGGCCGTTCGTTCGAACAGCTTTTTGTGGGGGAAGCGTTTTACTTTTCATCTCGCCTGGGTAAAATTAAGCTAACACGGCTAGAGAAGTTTCACTTTTGGCCCTCAGTGTATCTGTCTTGTCCATGATTCTCACCGACGCGATGTCTGGAAGTGATCCTGTCTATCTTCTACAAATATGTTTTTCCAACACAGATTAGGTACTTATAAGAAATAGTTACAGATCTATTTTTATTATTTTTTGTGTTGGTATAGAATGTGGGACTTCCGGGACTGATTGTGATGTTACCAGGACATTGCGCGACATGTTGGTAATGTGAGACAAAAGAAATAAATTCTGGATAGTCCGTCAGAATCCGGGACCGTTGGCAGCCTTAGTTTAAAGCCAATGTATGATGTCTCAGGTAAAAAAGACTAGACACGAATTATATTTATTCATTTATTTATAAAACTACTAGCAGTCGTTTTATTAAGTAATAAGTATTTATCACAGTTTATCATAATAACTTAAATATGAATCCACATTTGAGCGCTACTTTCTACATTAGTAAAGTTTGTACACATTCTTAAGTAGGTATTTATAGTTATGACTCCTGAGTAAATAAAAATTTACAATTTTCCGTATTTTTTAATCGGAACATTTACAAATTGATTAAAATTAAACGTTTTACCTTCTCATTGCACACAGTACACAGTATTCCTAATTATTATTGCTTTAGACTCCTATCTGATTTATATCTAATGTCTACAATTTTAGCAATGTTTACAAAAACGCTTTATCTGCTATTTTTAAACTTACATAATGTACATGAACCAAATAAGGCAAATTTTTATTATGAAAAATATTCATAAAGTAAACAAGCGTTTACAGAAATTATATTTATCAGGGAAAAAATAAATCATTAAAAGCCTACTATAAAGAATAACTTTTAAAATATTATAATGCCTGTTTTTTAAAGATTTAATTACGTCCACTTTCCTTGTTTCACAAAAATAAGGCCCACTAACCAGAAAGGGCACCAAAGTAAAGAGATTTTGTTTAATGTATTTAGCGAGGGTGCAAATAAATTTATATTTTAAAGTTCTTAAAAAAATTAATACAGCTTATTTAGGCTTAGTTATGGTGAGCTCTATTTTAAGCAGATCAAAATATAGCTTGATTCAAGAGGGCCTCATTTATGATACGAGAAAAATGTGTAAGTAAAAGTTAAAAAAAAGTTAAAACAAAATTACTAAGAGTAAAGAAAATTACCTCACCTGAAAATACTGGTTTTAAATCATCAATCAAACATTTACACGAGTACTTGAAAACTACATGTTGTGCCGTGTTTCAATTTATATAAAATATACCGATGCAGTGTTCAAAAATTCCACTAAAATCTCTTGATTTTTTTGACCGAGCGTTATTTGGTTCCGGCACCTTATAATGTGATGTATTTTATTATAACCATCGCTTGAATGTACATAATATATCCCTTGATTAAAAAGTCTGTATATATATATATATATATATATATATATATATATATATATATATATATATATATATATTATATGACGACACTTTCGTAAACCACGATTTGACAAAATCTAGAAGCTGATGCATTTAAAATCAGACCCAAAAAGGTTTTTTCGAAGACTACTTATTCATAACCACGTTATCAACTTAATAACACATACACAATTCAATATCACTCATTTACTACAATTTTTATTTCCATCTACCTAGCGATGCGGAAATGAACCAAAGCAATACTTCAATGAGCTCATTTCGATAATACTTAGAAAATATAATAGACTAACTTCATAGAAGTACTCCAAAAAAAAATGATTAATCACATGTTTTACAGTTTTTAACGAATCAACCTCTAAGGGGGTAAAATGGGGGTTCAAAGTTTGTAATGGAGTAAAACTGTTATAGCGCGGACGAAGTAGCGGGCGCAACCGATTCTTTCATAAAAAAATTATCGAAATTTGTTGCTATAATCGCTATCGCTATGATTTGGAAACTAAATGTGAATAAAACAATCCATTTTAAATGCATCTCTTATAAAAATCAACGAAGTAAAGAAGTTACTAGGAACCATTATTTATACCAATTTTAAAGTAGCCAGTATTAGTACTAAAAGACCTGAGGTCATAGAAAGTTTGCTACTGGAAGAGAAGCATATTTTTTCTTTGCTTAGAATACTATCGTATGGCAAGTCCATTTGATCTGTGTTTTTAACCGTTGGAAGATCTCTTAATTTAGCCGTGGCATCGTGAAATAAGACGTCAGAGACTCCATCATACCTAAAAAAGGTGAATGTGGGAATTGGGGTATGTGTTGTTTTACGTTTTAAAAAGAGCTTTAAAAGTTGTTGCGAGTAAATCAAAGTAATACAATGATGCCTTTGACTGTGTATAAAAAGTTCCCAACCGTGAACAACTAAACAAGTGGGTGAAAATAGTTTCAGATAAACGTTTTAGGGCTTTCAAAAATCTATAATTTAAAAATTATATCTATATCTTCTATAAAGTTATATCTTCTTTAATAAAATACCCTGATTTTTGTAAGTTTATGTAATAGTTCCTACAGGCGCGGATCCAGAAATTGGTTTGGGGGGGGGGGGTCATTCAGGGAACAGTAATATATTTTTAACATTTGTATTTTTACAGTTTAATAGTTATATGTATTACTGATGATCGGGGGGGGGGGGGGGTAGTGACCCCCATGACCCCCTGGATCCGCGCTTGAGTACACAAACCAAGATTCCAGAAATATTGCAGTGTTTGTATAAAATTAAATAAGCGCATTACTTGGAAGTAAAAGGCAGCTGAAGTTCATCTTGGAAAAAATTTTGAATACGTGGGGTCTCCTTAAAATTATGGCTGACCATAAATTATCATTATTCATCATTTTTGATGAAAAATGACTTCATTTTGTTATAATTTATTACTGTTCGTAAAAATTGAAATTATTTTTTATTTAAACCCATTGTTAAAATACTTTGGAATATTTTGTTTGGATTTGTTTAACGGATAAATTACCATAACTTTTTGAGTAACCCTGTATATTGGAAATTTATTTCGAGATAAAGAATTTGAATTCCCTCTTAGCCAGGGCTTAGGGCACAAAACTTTTAGGGACGCCAGCGACTGAACTGAAAGCTTTGGTTTCATCCAGATTCAGGTACCTTTTTCAAACTTATATCTTCGAATTGAAGCAACAATCGAAAAATATTATTATATCAGCGGCGAAAAATAAACACAATGTTTTCCGTGATTTAGGGACCCCAAACGTGAATTGAAAAAAACCGAGGAAAGTTTTTTCATAAATAACCTAATTTCTCTAGTGAATGAAGTCAAAAGATCAACAATCTGAATGGGGCGCAAAATTTTGGGCGGACTTAGGGCGCTTGTATGGCTTAATACGCCTCTACCCGAAACTAAAGAACCCTAAATTAATACGGTCCATTAACAATTTTATATAGACGTATCAACATCTCTAGAACTGTTAGGTTTGGGTTTAGGGGGTGTTTTACATAAACTTAACCTAGAATTCTGTTATTTTACAAAAATAGGGGCTTCCATTTAAGAATAATATGTAACTTTCATCCGTCGCAACTTCTTGAGGAACCTTGTATATTTCAGTTAATTATCAAGTTATAGATTTTTAAAAGCACTAGAACCTTAATCTGAAGCATTTTTCGCTAAGTGTCTGGATTTAAAATAATTAACCTAACCAGAACTTTGTACAGGGTGTCCAGTTTTTGACACTTTTGCAGGGTATCTCGGTTATCTTTTAATATCGAGAGCTGCGGTTTTCGCAATGCCAACTACTTTTTCGTTAAACGTATGATGCTTCAAACAGAATTTTCATAGCCCCCTTTATTTCGGAGATACAGGGCGATTTTGAAAATGTGTCATTTTCAAGCACCCCTCGCATCTCAGCTACCTTTTAACTTATCGGTAGGGTAAAAACTGATTATTATATAGTTTTTTGCGTAGAATCCAGTGACGTAGTCAATTTTTTTTGTAGAAGGAACTAATTTGAAGATAAAAACCAAAGATGATTTTTTTTTAAATGTATATTTTGTTTTCATTCGATTGCTTTTTTCATAACCTTTTCAAAAATATATAATTATTGGTATATATCTTTTGGAATAACATCTCAATTTTACAATTAAAAAAAAAGTGGTATAATATTTCATTGTAGGCAGTGATATAATGACACAACGGTAATTTGTGATAATGATTTGAAACAAATGAATATAATAGTATCCTTTCATGGCTTCTAGTCAGACCGCTTGTCAAAATTTGTAAGAGATCATTTAAAAAAATTATTGTTCTCAAAACCCCTACTCGTTACTTATTACGGTGTTTTTCGTTTAAAAAAATGGTCAAAAAAAGGAGTTTATCAGAACTTTGAAAATTATCATATGTTAGTCTGCTGTATTGAATCGAATGAAAATTCGCCTGATGCCGCCGAACTATATTTTAACCGGTAGTAGGTACGATTTTATATCCATTATAAATTTATCTTTGGCTTTTCTTTCTATATTCATTCTACATATCTAGAGAGAAGGCAACATTTCCCGATATATTTTCTAGAATTAAAAAAAAAATTAGGTAATTATGGTGCGTTCATGCAGCCAATACCAAGATCCTATAATAAGGAAAACCGAGAAATCGACGTTAACGTTTTAGGCTGTGTAGAAGCAACTCCTTCTACTTCTTGTAGGGCTATTAAGAAAGAAGTTGGGGTGAACAAGGCTCGAGCATAAAATATACTACACAAATATAAATTCTGACCAAATAAATACAAAATCGTTCGGCATTTACATCCTGGGGATGCTGAACGTCGTCGTCTCATTTTTTGGATTTGGCCGTTTCAGCAAACTCGAGTCAATGTGAATGTTGGAAGATTTGTGATATGTTCCGATGAGGCGTATTTCACAAGCTCTGATATTTTCAATAGACACAATACCAGACATTGCTATCAAGAAAACCATCATCTTTACTTTGAGCGGGAGCAGCAGGGAAGATTCGGCTTCCGCGTTGCTTGTTTTATTTATGGGGGAAGCCTTTCAGCAAATGGTTACCTGGGTATGTTGCAAAGTGTTGGCTTACTTAAACAATATATATTTCTAACAGGACAGAAATGCCAGAATAAAATGCCTTTTTTTTAAAACATAATTTTCCTGAAAAATGGATAGAAACCAACGAACATGTAAGATGGCCACCACGATCACCCGATCTTTCCGTCCTTGACTTTTTTTTTGTTGGGTTACTTAAAAAATAAAGTTTCCAACTCTAGACATTGCACTACAGAAGAACAGCGTGAACGATCGATCGATCATACTTTTAAATGCCATACGATAAATAAGTAAAATATGAGAGTTTTGTGTTAGAGAAAACGATAACAATTTTGAGCAAATTTTGTGATTTAGAAAATATTAACAAAGATATTTACATTTTAAATTTACTAAAAAATATCTGTTTCCTGTTTTATCTAAACTTGTCTGGAACAGTAAATTTTTTTATTCAAAGTTTCATTCAGTTATGTTATTGGGATTTAAAATTTTAAAAATAAACCTAAATTTTAGTTAAATGTCGCTACTCATTTGTTTCGAATCATTATATCACGGCCTACTATGAAATGTTATACCCTTTTTTTAATAAAATTGTAAAATTCGGAAGTTATAGCACAAGATATATACCAACAATTATATATTTTTGAAAAGATTATGAAAAAGGCAATTGAATGAAAAGAAAATATACAGGGTCTCTCGTTTAAAAAAATACATCTTTGGTTTTTATCTTTAAATTCGTTATTTCTTGAAAAAAATTGACTACGCCACTGGATTCTACGCAACACACTATATAATAATCAGCTTTTACTTTACCGCTAAGTTAAAAGGCAACTGAGATACGAGGGGGTGCTTGAAAATGTCACATTATCAAAATTGCCCTGTATCTTAGGAACGAACATAGGCGGTTCTAGACCTCTATTTTTGGGGGGCTTAAGCCCCTGGTTTATATATAGGCGGCTAAGCCACTCGGTTGAATTTGGGAGGGCTAATTCAAGATTCGAATTCAAGCCCCCACATAAAACCGTCTATAGAAACGAAGGGGGCTATGAAAATTCTGGTTACAGCATCATACGTTTCGCGGAAAAGTAGCAGTGTATTGCGAAAACCGCAGCTCTCTCTGTTTAAAGATAACCGAGATACCCTGCAAAAGCGTCGAAAATTGGACATGCTGTACACACAGTGGATAAAATAATTTTAATTTATTAAAGCATCAAAACCCTGTATTTTCAAAAAAATCAACTAATAAATTAATTAAAAATAATTTTTTACCAACAAATCTTTGAGAATTTTTATCGCAAAATTTAGATAATCAACACAAGCAAACAAAAAATCTTCTTGAAGTTCCCTCTTCTTGAATAGGGTTTCATGCAATATAGAATATAAATCAGTTTTTCCTAAAGAAATAATAGAATTTAATAATTTAAAGAATTGTATTAAAAATCAACCCAATGCCAATGTACAGAAATTTAAAAAGGAATTCAAAACACGTAAACAAAATTTTAAAATTTCTTAGTTGCTTAATTATTATTGTTTGGGTATAATGTTTTTGTTGTATCATATATTCCTAAATATATTTTTTAATTCAAAAATAAAATATAGTCTAATAAATAAACATGGAATATCAAAATTATTTTTCTCTCGTATTTTAACACAAATTCTTTGGAATATCTTACCTTCCAAACATAGTAAAAGCATTAGTAAGATCCTTGTACTTCTTTCCAAACATCCCATCAAGTTGTAAAAATACATCTACAGTGTCTTTCAGCCACATATCTGAACTATTTGATCTGACCATTGCTTGACCAAGAGGAGCCCAACTTAAGTGGCAGGGTTGATTTTGCTCTTGACAAATTATTCTGAAATTGTCCAAAACTTCATGAGAGCCAGGGTAATCGAGATTTTCAGCTGAAAAAAAAAATAAAAAATAAAATCAATATCGCCAAAAAAGTTATATAAAAAACTCATTGATTTATTGGTGCATTTATTGCTAAGTAGGTAAGAATTTTCATTATTATATGTGGGCATAGTATTGAGTCCGTTACTTAATAGATTAATAATTAATTAAACATATCAGGTATTATAACTTACTAGAAACGTATTTGGTAATAGAATTTCTCGATACAAACGCTACGTCACCTACTCCACTTGATAAGCAGTGTAAGGCTCCAAAATCTCCCTCAAAATCATTTTGGCAGTTCTTCCATAAGCTACTGGATTCATTTTTAGGCATTTTTGGTACACAAGAAGGTCCAAAATAGTTTGCCATATCTGCGTTAACGGAACATCCTAGAAAAAAAGACGATTTATTTTTTTAAAACCTATTAAGATTATTTTTTTAAGTTGGCAGATGGGTATAAGCCCAATATAAAATTTTAGCGCATCATGTTAATATACAGTTTATTACAAAAATCCAACTGGCTACAAGATATGGTAAGCAGCATATAAACGTTATATATTCTATTTTAATTATTTTTTCCAACTGTTGGCGTTCGCCCTTACCAATTAAATGTTTTCTTTGAAAGGTATAAGCTACAGAATTCCAAGCTATTCCATCGTAGACCGGAAAACATGCGTTTGTCCCTTCAAGATCCTCCAAAGTCTTCAAATTAGTATCTTTTCGGGTTACCGCAACAGTGATGTATTTTTGTTCGTCAGGTACCGTTTCATAAAACAATGTTTTTAAGTTGTACTCTCTAAAATAAAGAAAAATAAAACTAATAATCAGGCAAATTGAAGAGCCATCCGATACTTCAACTAGGCAATTGGATAAATAATGTTCAGAACCTTATTTTTCAAATTTATAATAGATGCCTAAAACAAAAACGTTCAGTTATATGCCAAGCAGGATATTTAATTATACAATGTATTATATAGTTACACTTTGTGGCTTTGTGGATGTTAACAATATACTAGATTTCTTGGGATATTGAATGATAGAAATTGTCTGTAGATACTGGCTAATGGAGAACGCTTAACAGAACTTAATAAACAAGTTTGTTTTAAATTTTCACTTTCTTTTTATCAAAGTTTGCCAAATAATCATAAGGTATTTCAAACGGATTACCTACTTACTGTTTAGCTTTATGTGTCAGTTCCGAAGACACCATAACAACATCAGCAGCGTTGTCATTTAAAGCCATCATACAGTGTGTTGTGTTATCCGCTTTTAAACAGTCCAAATCTGGCTCAATTCCATAAACAGCTGCGGATTCTCTTAACCATGAGCATTTGGCTGTTTCAATATTTGACGTCGTGCAAATTCGAATGGTACGTGGTGGGTGACATGATGAAAAACTGTTAGCATTAAGGAAACCTAAAAAAACATCAACTTTTTAGTATAAAACAATACCATTTTTGTAATTTTGATATTATTTTTAAATTTGATATGTTGTATGTGTTACACTAATTTTTACAGCTCACCATAAGTAATACCAACTTTCAATATTAACTGCCTTTCGTTCAGGTCACTTTAAGTCATTTAACAGGATATCAGCCACTTCATAAATAGTGTTTAAAACACTGAGCAGTAAATAATGAAAGTTGTATCAAATGCTTTTGTGAAATCCAAAATGACCAAATGACAAAATTTATTTGTGTCAAGGTGGTCTGTCATTGTCTGTCAAGTAAATTTGTATATGACATTTTCAGTGCATCAGCAAGTTGATTATTTGAAGCATAGAATAATAGTATTTTTCGAAAATAAGTTTGGAGGTTGGAATTTACCGAGTTTTAAAAGTTAAATTTTTAATGTGGATGAATAGAGTTAACAATAATAAAACGATTAAATGGTTTTTTTAGGTTAATAGTTTAGGAACTTTAAACTTTACACATAAAACTAAGGATATACCTTTAGCTTTGTTAAAATACGTCTCAATAGATTCCACAGGGTCTAAAGTTTGAACAGAAAGGTAGCTTGCCTCTATGAGGTTGAGAAGGCTTGATCTCCAAGAATCTTGGAGAGTGTGGTTAAGACTAGATATGATTGATTGAATTTCTTGTGCTTTAGTTCTGAAAAAAAAGGTAGATTTAAGTACAATAATTACCTAATCGACTTTTATTGAAATTTATTTGGTAATCTACACAAACTTATTACAAATATATCACAGGCTAAAGGGCTGTAGGGATATTTAACACTTTTTACTTCATAACTTTAAATGGCACTTACAATTATTAGTATCACATGCAGCTTGCTCTAGTTACCTTTGAGTGGCCACAACAGACCATGGTTTAACCACCCACACACAGGGATTGCTGGAATTCAATGGCATGACTTCATTATCCGGACAAAGTAAACTATATTTATCAGGATCATCTTCTTTTCCACCTGGAGTCAATCCGAAATGCTGTTTAACATCCTCAAAGCGAGACCAGCTTATATCACCAGAACCATCCGTAAGACAGAATAGAGAGCCCCTTCTGCCCCAGTATTTGTCTTGCGTTGAGCATCTATCTGGATTATCGCACAGTCTGCAAAGGTTGGGATATTTGGATTCTAAAAATATTAAACAGTTTTATTGTAGAGATATGATCTATCAACTTCGCCCCCTAGTAGGTAAAGACCTTGCCCCCTGCCCTAAAACCTAGCTACGCCCCTGTTGGCAAGTAGTAAATTTCGAGAATTGGGGTTTTGGGTTTTACCTTCTCCTCATTGCGCGTATAGTCCAGTCTCTAGATCTAAATGAAAATATGTTAATTTGTTGGCCAAATTGGATCATTCCGATTTAAACTTGAAATATTCTATTTTGTGACCTTGGATTCTGAAAGGGAAACATGAGAAAACTACAAATACCACGAATACTGACATACATACACACGGTTTTTAATTCGCGGAAACCAGATTTCACGAGGTCCTAATGTGCTAATGAATATTTATGGATTTTTCGCTTGCAAAAATTGCATTTCTTGGTGATTTTCCAGCTTTCATAATACGGACGAAAATACAGCGCAAAACGTGAAAAGTCGCACCTATTTCTAGATTTTCCAAAATTTTCCGCTAGGAATTCTGTTACAAAATAGAATACTCAAGTTCAAACCGGGATAATCTCATTTATTTAATATAATTGGAGTTATATAAATTAACAAATTTTTAAATCAATTAGGTATATGGGTCTGGAGAATGGTCTATTAATAATACATTTTTTAATGCTAACAATACCTCAACTTACTCAATTCTCTATCCAATAGTGGATTGTTTACCCATGGTCCAGCTTTACATGCAGCACTGAAAAAATCTGAAGAAGCTTTAACTCTATTCTCCGTTATTGTTAGCTGGGGGTTGCATTGTGGAGTAACTACTGAAGCCTCAAAATACTAAAGAAAATGATTAGAGTAATTTTAATAACTATTCCATTTAATAAATTTATGAACATAAGAATTATGTAACTAACACATACATTTGATAAGATCCTTGTCCAGTCTGCCTCATATCCATACCCTGGATGACAGTATCTTTTGTTTCGGAGGTCATGTTTGCTTCTAATATTGGCATGATTGGCCATAACGGCAACTACTTCATATTCAAATTTTTCGTCTATAATTTTATTATTAAAAAAAATTATTTAGTTTATGGATTCGTATAACGAAAAGCTTATTGTTTCACTTTTTACTGTTAAAGTTTGACATTTTGTAGAGCAGTTTAAAATTAATAATAAAACTGTTCTTGACCTAATATTTAAAAAAGGAAATACATTTAACATCTACTTTAATTTTTTTATATATTATAATTAACAAAATTTCTGTTTAAATAGCTTTTTAGTTATAGATATGGCTAATATTATAGGTATTTGAGATTTTTATTATTTTTTTTAAAGATTGACTATTTTCTCGTATAGTATATCTGAAAAAAAGTCATACATAATAAGGCGTGTCAATATATACAAGCTTTATTTTAAATTCTGATTCATTTTCAAAAATAGATGGTTCATGTATGTTTCTTTACTTAACGATTGGTAATTACTTAAACGAGTTTTACCAGAATCCTGCACAAGCAATGTCACTTAACAAGAAAATATTCAATTTCTCTAAATATTATTTAAAATGTGTTTTATACACACTTTTAGACAATGGACACTTAAGTTGCCTAATAAATAGAAAATGTCTTTTGATGTAATTCTAAATGTTTGTTGTAATTTTGTAGCCTAATGATGCGACATAATCGTGAAAATTTAAAAGGATTTAAAAAAATTAAGGTAATCTTTCCTCTTCCCACCAAGAAATTTTTTCCCAAAACTGGACAATCAACCTAGTTCTGATATGTTTCAGTTAAGCTTTCGAAATACAAGACTTGAAAAAAAAATATGACCGTTGAGACCATTTTACTTTTCTGAATGGTCTTATAAAAAGACTACCAAAATTGGGATTTTAATTTGTACAAATTTATATACAAATTATATTAAACTTGTTTAGATGTTAATTATCTACTTTTTTATGTAATTTAACTTTTTCAACCCCCTTTAGGGGCGACGCTAGGGAGTTGAGGTCAAAATTTTTTAATGCGAGTTACATTATTTTTTAATTTTATTACATTGCGCAGTTAATTATAATACGAAACAAGTGATTTTTCATTGTAGATATACAGGGTGTCCGAAAAGTCTTAGTGTGGGGAAATATATTTGCTATTAGTAAAGATATAGACACTAAATTTTAAGGGTATCTTATTGGTCGATAAATCTACTTTTTTATGTAATTTAACTTTTTCAACCCCCTTGAGGGGTGACGCTAGGGAGTTGACGTAAAAAATTTTAAATGCAACCACCCTATGCCATTTGGTACCTCATGTTAAATGTATTCAAAAAAGAAATATTTAATTGCAAAACCCGAGGTCCGTATCTTAATTCGCTTTTAAAGAGCAAGCCTTTAAAAAGTAAAAACCGTAAAAAAATTAAAAATTTAAATACCTTTATTATTACCTTATTACTTTAATAGTTATTTATGATATAAGTGTTAAAAGTACAATTTTACGGCACGAATTTGAAAGTTTGCAGAATGAGCGAAACGAATTCTGCAATTCAAATGAGTGCCTTAAAAGTACTTTTAACACAAATATCATACAAAATTTTTTCTACAAACGCCAATAAAAAACAAAAACACAATTACAATTTTTAGAAAGTTTAACATATTGGAAACACATAGTTTTAAGTAGCATCGTAGATATAATATAAAATTATGAAGTTGACATTTGTCAAAAAAACCAACAACCATTGTTGGCGTCGTAGTTGCCATAGTATTACTTTTAACACTAGTGCTATAAAGTACTTTTAACACTAGTGCCATAAAGTAACATTTTTAAGGCATCTGCGGCGTGTTAAAAAATGCATTTTTAACACGTTTGTAGAAAAAAGTAGTTTAAAATGACCACAATGAATTTCATAGCAGTACTAAAGTCGATTTTGGAACTCACTTCTCCATTTTCAAAAATGGCAGTTGTTACTTCTTGGCAGAGTTCCAAAATCGCCTTTATTACTCTCAATAAGTTCATGGTGGTCATTTTGAACAACTTTTAAAGTAATAAGAGAAATAAAGGTAGGTACTTAAGTTTTTAATTTTCTTTTACGATTTTTAATTTTTATAGGCTTACCATTAAAAAACGAATTAAGATACGGACCTCGGGTTTGCGATAAAATGTTTCTTGTTTGAAGACCTTTAAAATGAGGCACCACACGGCATATGGTTGCATCTAAATTGACCCCAACTCAATAGCGTCACCCCTCAAGGGGGTTGAAAAAGTTAAATTACATAGAAAAGTAGATTTATTAACCACTAAGAGACGAAAAATTTGGTGTCCCTATCTTTACTAATAACAACTAAGACATACTAAGACTTTTCGATCACCCTGTATATTTCTTTAAATTTGCCAAATATTCCTCTGCTTTCATAAAAATATTTCAAAATTTTACAAACGAGGAATAAATAACAAGCCTCTAAATAAACACTGTCAGTTTTTACCTTTGAAATACCTCAGTTCATTGGTGATAAGAATTTCTATTTCAGAATTAGTTGCTGCAACTAAGTCTTCGGGTGTAAATACTCCAAAATCAGCTTTATCTTTTTGTATTCTTCTAAGACAATCTAACCTTCGTAGAACAAGTAAAAAAATATATAAGATTATTTTCTATGGAATCCTAATATATGTACATATAGTGCTAATAACAAAAAATAGGTAATCATTGTTTTCCATTAGGGAATCTAAACCACGTGATCCAATATGGCGGTTGTGGGCAAACATAAATGACATTTAGTTGTTTCTTATATGAACAGTTAAGAAGAAGAGTATTATTATAGATTTTATTTTTGATAATTTTTGAGACTTGTGTTTCTTAAAATTTGTGTTATTTATTTTTTACGTCACTTGTCTACCCTGAACTTTGTTTATTTAGCACTGGCTAGTCTTTATCTGCAGAATTTATTAGCAGAAAGTCCTGACATTGGCGAGAGGTAAGTTGAAATTATTTTTATTTAAAACTGGCTTAAAATGATTATCTGTGTATTTCTCTGAAAATAATCAACTGTGTTATGTTTTAGGTATCTACAGAAGTTAAAACTCATTGGTTCTTTAGATCCTTTTGCTTTAAAAGATGAAGATTAAAACTTTTGTATTGGTGGAGTACCGGCCAGTTTCCAATATGGATATTGTTTCATATTTAGTCCTGACACACAGTTATTACACTAAAAACCAAATGAAAGCTTTCAAAAGTCTGCAGTCTTATAAATATTTTGAGGCAGGATTTGTAACAAAAGTTGGAGGAAAAGTGGTTAAGGATTATTATGTTGTAGTCGGCAAGACGGCAAGGTATATTTATGTAGAAATTTTTAAAACTTTGTACTTTATGTTTAATTTCCAGTAACTTTAAAATAAAAATAGGAAGATAATTTTTACAATGTGTTTTTTTTTCAGGTAAGACATTTTCAGAGAGCAAAGTTAAAACTGTTGGATGTGTGGAGTATTATAGCACAAGACGAAAGCATATGTTCATGTATGGCCGTTGGTATCCTATTTGTACAAATAATCTATAACTTTGGACATTTTGTATTATGTATATATTATTGTTTGTATTGTAGTTTGAGAAATAAATAATGGATGTTTTGTATATATGTATTTTTTATTTAATAATATTTTGGTATGCATACCTACATTTGCTTTGACTAGAAAGACATTTCAATTAAAAAATAAATTACATCGAGATCAATTTTTTAGCTATTACTAACTTAATAATTAAAATATTACAAAAACTAAAATAAACTCTTAAAAGAATAAGATGAAATTTTTACAAGTGGCAAGGGGGCACCACAAAAAAAATATCTTAAGGTTTAGTTATCAGTTGACATTACCGAACACTGAAAAACAATGCTCGGTTGTTGACATCGGGTGTCATATTAAAGTTAAGTTATTTATTAAAAACAGTGAATGTTAATTGGAAACTTTTCTAGGTAGATAAAGTAGTTAATTTAACGAGAAAATATCTTTTGGAAATGATTAACCTGTTATAAAATGCTTGCTACAAACTCTTTAATTCTTTAACATGGACTGTGTAAGACTAAGTATCCCTTTTGAGAGCCAGCGTTCCCTAGGCCTTTTGGACAAATCATTTGGAGTAGCTGAAAACCTATGCTTTAAGATGATAGGCATAGAATAAAAACTGATCTGGTCTCTGTTGGAGCGACTTCCACAACCGACTACAAGACACCGGCATTATTGTTTGGTAAAGACACCCAGTAAATCACTATAAAAATGTATTTTACTGCAAAAAAAAACATTTTCAGCGCGCACCAGAACAGTGAACAAACCTAAATGAACAAACTACAACAACCTGACGATTCCTTGATAAATATAAACAATTTTATCGGGATTCGGGATGCACACGCTCAAATGTAAACAAACGTACTCCTTGCAATGTTTGCCCACAGCCGCCATATTGAATTAATTTTGGCACATCGTTGGATTGCCTAATTGTCCAAATACTTTTTATGACCTTTAAAAGGCTTTTTTGGGTTAGGATTTGTTAAACTTATTCGACAAAATAATGAAAGAAATAACTGAGCATAAAATGCCAAAAATTAAACACCTATTTATAAGTGGGAAAAAACTGATTATAATTCGAATGAGATGGAAATTTATTCTCTCGCTTGCTGTGTGTCAAAGAATTAATCACAAATAGTAACATTTTAATTTTTCAAGTTTCATTAATTACCTTAGGTCTGTATACAGGTCAAGCACTACATATTTTTTATGTTTAATTTTAACTGAATTAATTCAAAAATATTTAACTGTTCCAAAGAAAATAATACATATTGTATTTTATTCATTTACAAAAAAATTAACACAGGTAAAAAAACCTATTTTGTTTTAATGTTTTGTAGACCTTTGCTTAATGAACATTGATGTACTCAGTATATAAAAAACACTTACCTGTCTAAGGCAACTATACATTCAACTGGACTGTCCGGTTCGTCAAGCTTTGGGCAGTACCTTGCTGATCTTTTGTATTCTGCTTTGCCGTCTACGACGCAAATTTTGTCTGTAAAACATAATTAATTAATTACCGTACAATGTTTTTTTTAATTTAATAACAGACCTATATTATTAGTAAAATACTTCGAATTAAATAAGACATCAGAATTAAGAAATAAACAATTTCTTGTTAATTAAACATTAACTAGAATTCTTTGGGTTCGTTTAAAAGTATCTTCTTGGAATAGGCGTAACTAGCTTTGATTTTTTAGGGGGGCTACTGCTTTGGCCAGTTCTTTTAAGGAAATTTGAAAACCACAAAAATTTATTTCTTCAAAAAGTGATAACTAAAAAAGGTTAAAGGGGCACCCGATTTTGGCACTTAAAGAAAAAAGAAACCTATACGTATTTAACATAGTTATGATCTTTGTTTTGTCTTACTTTTTCCAATTTTTTACCTTTAACAATTTATAAACTCAGTGTTAAGCACTCAACTCAGAGCTAACGAGGTCAAAATGAAGTAATCTTATTGGTGTTGTAAGGGTACCTTCTATTTAGCTGTAAGTTTAAAGCTGCATTGATAAACCGGTCCCTATATTTGACATTTTATAACCGCACAACAATAAAAGACCCTGTGGCCCTGTGGGTTAGTATAAGATACAATATTTCAACCATGGATTTATTATATAAATGGATACAGGATGATGTAACATTCTTTGAAGCCAAAACAAACCATTCTAAGCGACACTGTAAACACAATTTGTAAATATGGGCCACCTCTTATTTTACCTTGTATTTGTGTACAAAAAATACGTTAGAAGCATTACACGATTTGCTAAAAGTAATAAAAGCCCTAAATTATTTTATTTTCTGCTAAATAAAAATAAATTTAAGTTAAAAAGGTTTTATTATTTATAGGTTATGTTATTTCTAAAGGTGTTTATTTAAAGTCACTCCGAGTCATTTATAAATCTATACGTCACACTTTTTCTTTTCTAGTTCATTAGACAAAGACGTACGTGTAACCGAGTGTTCAGACCGAGGTTCAGCCGTTTTCCTAAACAACCAGCACAGACAACAACACTTCTGAGCTCCAACACTCCAATGCTATTTTATCTCTTTCTACTACTATTCTTGATTCAATTACGTAGTAATTCGTAGTCTTGTCTATGTTCGTAGTTCGTAAACTGCTCCCCCAAGAGAATAACAAACAACAAAATATAAGGCTTCACGTTCGATACGCTCACAGTATACGGATATCGAATCCTTTTATATAATAAATCCATGATTTCAACTGAGTTAGGCCCTAAGCTCTCGCAAATTTTCGAGCCTCCTATTAGGATGGTCAGAAAATTTTCCAGTGAAAATGGGTATAGAGGTAATAGTAATAGGAGGGTGAAAAATAAAATTCATGCGGCGCATTCGCCATTACCAAAATTTATCTGATGGGGATTTAATGCCGCCTGACTGAAAGTTTTTTTACGCCGCGGACTTTTATCTTTTAAACACCGTGTTTTGTGTTTAAAAGCCAAAGAGACCGCCGCGGACACCGATTTCACTTCGGGAGACGTGGTTTAATTTTGGGCCCCTTTTTATAGAAGTTAAAAATAGCAGCCTCGCTTTTTGCGAATTGGAATATGGAATAAAGTATAAAGAATGCTATTGTGATCAGATTTTAACCACATAACGATTGTCATTTGTCGAGTTGTTATTTATTTAATTAAGATTGGCTTTGTTTTAGATTAGGTATAAAGATGTGAAAAAATATTCTAATTAAGTTTTTTTATCTGGGAGATTAGAGATTTAGATATTTTTATTTAATATGTTTTGTGCTTTTTTTGATTTCATGTTAAGGTACTATTTTGGACCCCATCTTATCATTGGGCCTAATGCGCCTAAGGGTAAAATAGGCCCTGTATATACGGTAACTAGTTATACTCGTAAACGCGCCACTTCCTAATCTTACTCATGTAATACCAAATTTTGTATTCCATTTTATATTACGCAGTGTAACAGTTGTATTACTTATTATACACATGTTAGTATAGGCCAACGGTAATGCATTTTTATATCATCAAAAAGTATCTGGCAATTTTTGGTGAACAAATTTTTGTCTAGGGAGGGGGGCAAGCCCAAGCGCCCCCCTATTTACGCCTCTGGTTATGGGTTAGTTAGACAATCTATGCCTACACTGTACTTAACCAAAAGCCAAGACATAAAGGTAACGATGTATTTTTGACTTGTTGACATCGGTGAATATAATTTAGAAAATGAATCCATTGAAATTTTTATTTTTTGAAAAATATAAAGAATAACCATTTTAAATTAAAGCATAAAAATAACAACAGAGAAGATTTAAAAAAAAATCAGCTCTGTCTAGTTTGTTATTAACAGATAAACCTTTTTCATTCATATCGTAACTCAATTACGTAAATAAGGTGCAGGTATTTAGTTTTTACTGCCCTTACACATGGATATTCTTTGCATCCACACAATCCGAATGGAAACGTGATACTGTCACGCGACTGATTTGTATCGTCAATTGCGTCGAAGAAAAAGTATGCATGCTAGTAGGTAGCTACCTTTTTAAAAAAAAATTATTACTGGAGGAAAGGAGTTTAGGGCATCTGCTAAATTTGATATCTCATATTTCAGTGAATTGTCAGAAATAGGCATTTTTTTCAAAAAATATATTTTCTTGAATTTTGAAGAACGCGTGATATTTCTAATGAGAAGTTACATGGACGGAAATGAATTGAAATTTTAAAGTTGTACATCTCTGTTGCTACTGCCAAGTTCAAGGCTTTTAATAGTAAGCCTACTAGGAATGTTTTGGCAAAGAAAAAAAATTTGTAATATGCGAAAAAAGTTGAAATTTTGTTGGGCCCCCCTTAGCAAAAAATTAACACGTTTACTTATTGTAATTATTGTTTTTTTAAATCAATTTTTACAACATTTTGTCGAGAATTTTTAAATTTTAAGGGAAAAAATGTCTTCGTAGAAAGTTATAGTCATTTGAACTTTTTTTAAATAATATTTTAGATTGAAATACATTCAAATGATTATAACTTTCTACTAACAAATTTTTTCTCTTAAAATTTTAAAATTCTCGATAAAATATTGTAAAAATTGTTTAAAAAATAATAATTTGTGTGTTAATTTGTTGCTAGAGGGGGGGGGGGGCTTGGCCAAAATTCAACTTCTTTTTGCAAATTATAAAATGTTTTTTCTTTACCAAAACACTTCTAGTAGACTATTAAAATCCCTGTTTCTACTAATATCTCATTCATATCACTACTGACCCCTAGCGAGTGGTGTGATCCTAATCGTGTATGTTCCTATTAAATATATTTTTTAAATAAATAAATAACGAGAGTCTAATTTAATTTAATTATATTAATTTCTTCCTTGCCATAACAACAACACTGTATAAACAACAGTAATAACTACTTATATTTCAAACCAACCTGATGTTTATATATTTATTTGAATAATAACGTAATTAGAATACTACTTAATTACCTAATAATGGGGAACCTAGTTTTGTTGTTGTTTCGGAATTTCTTGTGATTTTAAAATATATTTTTTCCGGATAATACTTAAATGTTCATTGTTTTGTTGAAATGTTACCTTCAAAGATGCAAGTTAAAGTAAAATTTATTATTTTTGAAATTAACAAAAAATATACAATATACAAGTTGTGTTCATTGTTAGAAAAAAAGCAGTAAAAATCGGCCAGATTCCAGTAGGTATCTCCATTGCTAGACAGGTCTAATCTGACACAAACGTTCAGATTCACTAAGAAAGCTTAAGATTTAGTACTGGTTTAAATTAAGATCTTATAGTTGATCAGTTATGTTTTGACAGGTTTTTGTCCTGTCATTGTTAATAAGTCGTCATTAAAAACTTATGAATTATTGTGATATTTCAGCGATTTACTTGATTTCCAAATGATTTTCATCTTGGAACGAGTTGCTGTAATGAATTTAGTTCTATTATTGTTGAAAGAACGTACTAAAATTGTCCTTTTTATAAAACTTAGTTGTCTTATTCTTACACGTGGCAGTTTAGAACTTTTGGTTGTCAAATTAGACCGGACTAGTGTTGGAGAATCTGGCTGAAAAAGTTTTAAACTAACGAGTGTAAGAATAAGACAACTACGTTGTATACTAATACTATGAATTGATTTTTTAGTTTTTTTCACAAATTTATAAAGGAACTGACAACTTAAATCTAGGTAGGGGAGACTGGCCTAAAACGGCATACTACTTTTTGTAGGCGTCATATATATTTTATTTAAAACTTTTAATCGACGACTAAAAGAGCTTTAGAATTTACAATGATAATACTTTTAACCGGTAAAAAAAGAATTTTAATTTAAACAAAGTTTTTTTCACAAATACGAAATTAGTAAAAAGTAACATCCTGAATACAAACAGGGCAAAATGGCATACATAAAATAAAAAAAAATAAAAACTTCTTCAATAGGTATGTTTAATCACAAGCATAACAAATGTAAGTTTTTGTCTTAGGAGTTTTTTACTGACTATTAAAACAGTTTGCTCTTAAAAAAGTTTAAATATACTGATAACGTCTAAATCGGCATACTATGCCATTTTACCCCAGACTCGTGTATGCCATTTTATACCGATAGACATATTAGAACAAATCCAGTTGATGGATAGCTTTAAACAATGTTTTTAATTGTTATGAATATCAAAACATGATTATAGGAGTTTGTATTTAATGACTTACCTATTAATCTTTACGAAAAACTATTCACAAAATATACATTCATAAATTACTCTAAGGTAAATAAAAACTAGCACCATTGTCAGGCCGGGCAATCGACAATTACAGCGGAACTAATATATTTGCGACGTTACCAAGCTTGTGGATTTTTGTTAATGTTCTTTTGCAGAATTAGGCTGACATTGTCGGTTCTTACATTGATCGGTAAGCTCAAAACTATCAGTATGCCGTTTTAGCCTAGTATGCCGTTTTAGGCCAGTTTCCCCTACCCTTTTAACAATAATGTAACTAAATTTATTTTAGCAGCACCTTCCAAGATAAAAATTATTAGAAAACCCGCGAATCACTCAAATATTAGAATAAATAATGGCGAGTTATTAACAATAACGGATTGATGAACTAGAAGATCTAAACTTAAACCGGTACCTACTAAATCCTAAACCTTTTTGGTGAATCCTGATGTATATTTTTAAAATATCATAGGGTATAAGTAATGTATAGGAAAGAAAATGCGAAAAATTATAAAATTAAAGGTAAGAGTCAATCTTTGGGCGAATATATTTACTGTAAGTAACAAGAGTACAATGTACAATGATCAGAAGATTATTAGATAAAATCTGCGTTTGCGATGACTTACTAAACTACTTTAATTTTGGAGTGAAGAAGTCGAGGTAGAAGTAAAACATTCGGTGTTGCCCCGGCAGAACTTTTGAAACACTCAACTACATTCTTTTTCTGGTTCTAAAGTTTTAATGCAATTTTGACCTTGTTTCTAGTATTTGCCTATTTCTGCACAAGACATTGAATAATATTACTATATTTTATAAAAATTTCGTAATAAAGTAAATATAACTTCTTCATGGCATTTCTATTCACTCGTCATTAAGTGTCTGGCTCACCTTGTTTTGCAAAATTTATGTTTATTTGAAAGTTGAATTTTGAAAATACGTTATTCACAAAATTACATCAAACATCAATAAAAATATCAGGTTTAAAAATACATTTTTACTACTATTATTTTTTCATTGAATCATCCCATACAGTAGCCCAAAAATTTTGCTCCTAACTCTTGATTTTCGTAATTATTTTTTTTTAATTTCAATTAACGAAAAAATAGTTGTATCTGTTTTGAAATCTTGTTTAAAATATCTATATAATGATTGTCAATTTTAACACCAACATAAGTCGAAACGTCGATGTTCTGCAACAGCAACTAGAATTTTCTTTGGAACCAATTGTGCCATTTTGTACTATTAAATGAATCAGAGATCATGCATTTTTGAGGTATATAGGAATCACTAGTATTTACCTCACTCAGGCGCGGATGTAGCGTGGTACGCAGCTCCCCCCCCCCCTCCCAGAGCCTTGTCCAAAAAGGATTTCAATAACGAATTTTATAAAAATATCTTTTGTAACATAAATATTAACCATTCGGACATGTTCTGCAAAATATTATAACAAAAACGAACATTTGCCGTCTATCTAAGGTCTAATATAAATAAAATTCAGAAAGAAAAACAGATCTGTAATACGAATATGTTATATAAGAAGCCTTTTTCGGCATTTTTAATTTACATGCTCTTAGATGCTTTCTGAAGATATTTCTTACTAAAGGAATCAAATAACCAAATAGTTATTTTTCGAAAAACATCTATATGAGAGCAATTTTTTTTGAAACAAAAACAGCTTTTTCGAAAACGGATTTACGAAATTTTTCGAAAATATTTTCTCGACAACCAATTTTGAAAGTACCTTTTTTCAAAAATATCTTCAGATCATTTTCGAAAGGTACTCTTTTAAAAACGGAATTATGAAAATTTTCAAAACACATATTTCGAAAGTATGTACATTTTTTCAAAAATTTCTTTAAAAAACAATTTTTCAAAATAGGTAAGTATACAATTTCCGAAAATTTGAGTTTGATCAGGTTTGGTAAGTTCTTTCTCGTAAATTACTTCTTCCAAAAGCCGTTGCTTGAAAAAATTAATATTCGAAAAGTGTTTTTCGAAAAAATTTAATTTCGAAAAAATGTTCTCTGAAAAAATATATTTTGGAAAAGTGCTTAAAAAAGTTTGAAAAATTGGTATTCGAAAAATTGTACTTGCGTAAGTATAACCCTCCAAATGAGCAGAAGGCTTGAATAAAAAAATGCTAGAAAATTTATACATTAATATCCTGATTTAACCTGAACCTGAACCTAATCCTGAACTAACATTAACGAACCGTTTTTGTGTTCGATCAGGTTTGTTTCCGTGTGTCTGCTACATTACGCTGTTGTACACCCCCAGATTTCGAACAACTGTATTATCAAAAAAGTTCTGTCTTCGAGAAAATACATTTTCGAAAAAACGTGCTTTTAAAAAATGTGTTCTTGTTAATTAAGAAAATAAAATGTAATTAATGGAAAAAACTGTAAAGTACAACTCCCATCTCATGTTTATTTTTCGTAATGACTTCTAAGAAATATACGATTTTCCTTTATGAACGATCTTTTAAAATAAAACATAATTCTTAACTGTTTAGATAATTTGCATAAAGTAATTTTGAATTGCTTGTTGAAATTTCTCCAAAGCTTAACCAGGCGATCTATAATTACTCTAACGAATTCACGCCTCTCTGGTCTGTAGGAGTATTCGACATTTTAAGCTTGAGGTGTCACCCCAGAGTAAACAATCCAGACAAACAATTAATTTCGTACAGATCCCGGTTCATGATATGTCAGCGATATGATACTTTTAAGGTCAAGAAGGAAATTTTAGCTAATAATCACCTTATGTTTGGTAGAAGCAATAAGGCATATTATTCAGTATTCGGTATATTATCAAGTAACTATATAAAGAAAAACATTGGCCCTGTTAAAATACTAAATCCATAATGCCTAAATTTTGAGCACAATAGTTGATTATGGATGTGGTTAAATAATAGCCTAAATAAATCATCAAAAAACGTAACCTGAAATACGGTGATTCGTAGAGAATATAACCGGGATATTTCGGTTTTTCGGGAAATACGATTTATTTTGTAAATATAATTCTATTTGTGTACAAAATGCATTTCACTTCAGTATTTTTGACACTACAGGCAGAAATTAGAGTCCACAGCCGTAGCACCTTAGCGTGAAATTTCGACTGGCTAATTTTTGGCATAGGACGTACAAGAAACACTTCCATGTCTTTGGAAACAGAGATGGGTTGCTACAGGTAGCATAAGTAGAAATCAAAACTTCATTGACGATATATAAATCCAAAGAAGGCAGCCTTAATTTTTTCTAAAATATTATTAATTCCTTCTTTAGGTGGCATTTTAAAATTTAAGGTATGGAAAGCTATCGTTACGTCTATATCTTCTCTGATAGAACGAAATTTGTGTTGCGCGACTTGACATAATCTCTATAAAAAAAGAAACGCACAGCCCACACCGCTGGGTCTAGAAACTTGAAATATTCTTATATAACATAGGCATGTACTAAGGAAGGGTTTTTCAAAATTCAACCCCTAAGGGAGCGAAACAGGGGTTTAAACTTTATATGGAGAAAAAATTAGATGGTTCTACTAACTTAAAACTTTATAGAAGTGCTCTAAAAAATTCCGGTCTAATTTGACAACCAAAAGTTTTAAACTGATAAGTGTAAGAATAAGACAACTAAGTTTTATACTATACTTTGTTTCTGAGGTTTTTCGCAAATTTACAAAGAAAAGGGCAATTTTAAACATTTTATTACGTACTTTCGACAATAATAGGACTAAATTCATTACAACAGCTCGTTCCAAGATAAAAATCATTTGGAAACCAAGTAAATGGCTAAAATATTAGAATAATTCATACATTTTTAATGACGACTTATTAACAATGACAGGACCAAAATCTATCAAAATATAACTGATCAACTAGAAGATCTTAATTTAAACCAGCATTAGATAAATCTTAAACCTTCTTAGTGCATCTGAACGTAAATGTTTAAACACATGTTGTACAGTTTTTAATAAATCAACCCCTAAGGGGGTGAAATAGAAATGGGGGTTCAAAGTTTGTAATGGAGTAAAATTGTTATACCTACCGCGGACAAATTCGCGTCTAAAGGTGTCTAAAAGGTGATTCTTAACCAGACCAGTCTGTTCTGTGCCAGACAGCAAGAAGTCAGCCAATATTTTATTAATATGTATTTGGTAAGTATTAGCGCTTTCTGTACAAATAAGAGTTGTAGTAGGTAAAGCATATATGTAGTATACTAAAGTATACAGATATGTATATAAGGGTATGTCAGTTTTTCATAGAGAAATGAAATACTTGCAGACACGTGACCTCATTTTAAGGAATCCCATACAGAAACCCATTTATTTGATATAGGTACTACTTGTCAAGATATAGTTATCATCACTAATTGGTAACGAAGTAAAACAATTAAGAAAATATTTGATAAATGCATATGTTGATACTGCCACAGGTGTCGGTTTTAAATGTGTCTGAACTGTTGAACCATACTCTTCTGATTGTTGTTTTGGTTCTTTAAATACATTTTTATTTATCTGTGATAAACAACTCAAAAATTAATTTAACTGGGGGCGTATTATAATATCGCATTGCATATGATAAAGAATACACCAACAATGTAACTGACTAATGTTACTAAGGAAAATAAAAAAATAATAAAAAATGTTTACACTTACATTTTTTTACACAGTTTACTGAATTAACAAAAAACACTAAAACACAAAAATATCCAAAACAGATTTTAAAACCGGTCATGTTTACCGCCGAAACCTTCAAACGGAGTTGGCAGCGAACAGAAAGACAAACAGAGAACCAATGCAGATTATTTTCATGCTACCAATCGCTGACTAGATTTATTACTTTGTTGTATATTAACAACAAACATCAGAGGCGTCGTCGTAATTAAATTAGGGTTGCCATTGGTGGTATGCAGAATTCTAATAGATTAAATATCGTATTGTTGTTATGAGGTAATTTTAAAATCTGATTAAAATTCTAATTATATTACCGTACCGCGCTGCCACTTACTTACGTACCTATATAATTAATATTGGGTGAGTATATGTTATTCATAATTTAAATTTCTGTTGTCGCGAGGAGCGAATCGCGTTATGGTCGATTTTTACTGTTTTTGGTTTTTACTTTTACCTCATTAAGTTTATTTCTTTTTTTAAATTTAAGTTTATTTTCTTTATTAATTATATTAAGCTAAGTTTTTTTTGGCACAAGTGTTATTCTATTGCTGTATGTTTTTATTGTTTAAGTACCTACCTTCTAATATTATAAAGTCCAGGAAATAAAATAGAGTCGCTGTTCATACCATTGACCAAGCAAAGGTACAACACCCGAAATTGCGACTGGATCAAGGTTAGGAAGTAAACATCTTACATTTCATCAGTTGAATAGCTGAACAAACAAACATGTTCGCATGCAGTAAATGTATTTAACTTGGGCATCTCCACTGACCTTCAACAGGAAGAGACGACATTATTCATTTATAACTAGCATTGTTTTGTTTTATAGATTGAGCGTGTGTAGGACAAAGAAGAGAGAGAGAGAGAACGCTAAACATGGCTTTCCGAGCCGTCTGTATTCAACCGAGCAGACTTATGAAATGACAGTTCCAGATGAAATAATCCAATTTTCCACACATTTTACACTGGCGCACCAAAACATAACGTAGAGACCAATAATGCTTAAATTTCATAAAAGAATACATTTGGGCTCCCTATTGCGGCACGTGGCTTAAGTTTTGATGTTCAATATAA
Organism: Philopedon plagiatum; assembly: GCA_963971165.1. NCBI lineage: Eukaryota > Metazoa > Arthropoda > Insecta > Coleoptera > Curculionidae > Philopedon > Philopedon plagiatum. The sequence goes on along the minus strand of OZ020191.1, from coordinate 22,540,671 downwards.
ATTTATAAAATTTCAGTGTCTCAAAAAAATTCTCGGTTTGTGTGGTGTCTCATCCTGTACATGAATTTCGCAGGTACTGTTATTATCTGCCTAATTATACTTCCTTTATTATTACCCGTATGTTTATGGTAGGCAATTAACAAATAACTAAGTAAAAAAATTGTAATAAAGGTAGACAGGACATATTTATTTTAATTAGAAATTAATGAAAGATGACAATGCAATAAGTTCCAAAAATATTAACACTTGAGCATCTTTTAATGTTGTATTGTTGTGTAATTTGTAAAGATCGAAACAATTTTATGTTTTTGAATTATTCCTCTCATTCCTGTGGATGTCAGCTTTAAGAAAAATATATACTCTACCGGCCGAAATAGTGAACACTTTCAGTTTTCCAACCTATACTTAACAATAACCTTCTTTTTACTATCAATGTCACAATAATCACTTTAATGGCAACAAAAAAAAACACGTTTCTAAAACTGGACACAAATTCAACAACAAAAGGCAGTCTAAATCCTTGACATATGTCGTAGGCAGAATGCAAATTTAGGCTTTTTATAAACTTCCTAGGCATTTTACAAAAAGCCGGCAAAACGCGAATAAGAAATAAAAGCTAACCCAGATCGACTCCAAAAGGTGCAGAAATAAAAACTGCATAATAAAGTCAGTTGTGAAATACGTTCTCGGACAGATTTGCTCAGTTTTCGGTGTTATTATAGTGTCTTATTTAATAAAATGTCAGTTGTATGCGGTGTTGATAAAATTTTATACCAACATGAATCGTGCAGTCGCAGTAAACTCAACAATGATAGATAAAAAAGATACTGATGAGACATAAAACTGAGCAAACCTGTCCGAGAACGTATTTAACAACTCCGTGGCCACAAGAAGAAATTATATTATATCTAACAACAGCTTTAATGCCAGAATTTCGTTAGTTTTCGTTAGTCATAACGAAAAATGCATTTTATGCTCGCGTTTTGCCGGCTTTTTGTAAAATGCCTAGGAAGTTTATAAAAAGCCTAAATTTGCATTTTGCCTACGACATATATACCATTTTGATGGTCTTGAAGAATTCTGAAATATTCTAGAAGAATACAAGGAGCATTAAAAAAAGAGAATAGAAGACTGAGGTAAATTCTAGGATTTCTGTCATAGGCCTTCCACGGAGGAAATATTGGGATATAATATTGTGCAAAGATCCATTTCTTCTTTAACATGCCAAAATTAATCAGAATATTAAATTAGAAACTAATAAAAAATAAACCTAAAATCTCAAAATACACTAATATAGACTAAAGCTAAAAAGTGTATAAACTTCTGCGAAGTCAGTAACAATATCTTCATAGTCATAGGTGATATTTGAAAAATTAATATAAGTATATTTACATTTATTCGAAACTAAAGCTGCAAGGCATTGTATTGGATTAGGCTGGATATTGGTAAACCTTATTTTGAAGGAATGCCTGGTTGCTTGGTAACTGACGAAAACAAACAACACGCCAAAAATACGAAAACGTGATTTTAGTTTTACCAATGTTCCAGTAATTTAACATTTAAAAAACCGAGCTTCATAGCAAAATATAAGTTTCTTACAGACAAACACAATCTTAAGAGGTCTTTGCTAGGATAATTCAATACAAAATATATAAACGAAATTCTAATTTAAATATAAATGAAGTTTTAATCTGATTGCTGTCGGCGGCTTTTTCTAAGCAGTGCATATGATAAAGGTAAATAAAGTTCTATCTAGGTACTAGTAATAAACTGGTTTTCTGTTTTTCCGATATCTAACTGGTAAAAAAGCTTTAAAATCATATTAATTTACTGGTAAATTAAATTATTCTATACCTCCGCCTATGCTAAAAATATGTCTGGTGAGATCGCTAATTGAAGGACGCTCGTGTTAAGAACTAGTTCGGATTTGCCCGGTTTTTCTCATGGGGGAATTCCTCTTCAGTCATACTTGATTTTAAAAAGCCCCGAAGAAGGTTAAGTGTAAGTCGCGTTCAGAGAAGCGTTTAAGTTGATTTCTTAGATAAACCTTCTGTATGGTTATAATTATAAATTCTAATGAAGCCAGACCTTGAAGGTAGTACTTATGTGAACCGATCGCACAGTAGCTAATTCAAGTTTTTTAAATGTAAACGATGGAAGAGGAGAATATCAGTACATTTCTGTATAGATTCAAATTTATCATTAATGATGGGTTGATTAATTTTTTAGGTTCTTTTTGTTTAAATTTCTTTATTTAGTACAAATTCTAATAGGTTTTGGATAAGTGTGCTCAACCTATGGCTACCAGGGAACCAGGGCTAGGGTTGATTTAAAGGAATAAAGTTAGATGTAGGTTCAGTTTCCGAACATTTTTTTTTGTTTTAAAACATTTACGGACAGATTGATTGTTGTTAAGACGGGTATAATTTGACAAGCAAGGGTATAAATTGCCAAGTGTAGGAATAAGATAACTAAGTTTTGTATTATGAATTTGTCTGAGGTAAGTATACTTACTTAAGTATGTATTTTCCACAATGATAGAATTAAATTTATTTTAGCAACAAGCTGTTCTTCTTAAGACCAACTACGCTCTCACTCACGCACAATGCTCTGAATTAAATCATAACTCTATACTAGTTCAAATGGTTTTGGCCTCTTCAATCTTTGGGACAATTGGTGGTTGTCCAGCAGCTGAGGTGAAGCCGATTTTAGAGCTTTTTCGTTAACCTTTTAATCTCATCTTTAACCATTGGAATGCCAAGATCTCTAAGTACCTATGTCGGTGTTTTTCGCGTACCACAGTGCATCCATCATTGCACGCGGAGCTTTGTTTTGTAATGTTTGGATTGGACCATACAGCCTGGTAGGTTTTAGAATTTGATTGTAGATCAGAGTTTTATTATATAGGGACAGGCTGGATAGGTATTCCTATGAGCTATTTGTACTGTTGGAGTTTTATGTTCAGTTCTTTTTTTTCTCTACATTTCCTTCCATCTTAACTTAGTATCCAGCGTCATACTAGGGTATTTGGTTCATTTCATATTGCTTGATCCATTTATTGTCAAAGCTGGAGGGTTGTTCAATCTCTTATTTGTAAAGTTAATGTGGACTGATTTTCTTTCGTTAAGGTTATTTTCCAATTTTGAGTTCATTCATATATAGAATTACTAGCTGTCTGCAGCTTTTGGGTGGAGGCAATCTCATCCTGTCCTGTTGCAAATAACGCTGTGTCATCTGCAAAGGTAGCTAGACTCACTTGGTCCAGATTTCTAATGTCACTTGTGTCCAATACATATCAGGTCCAAAGACACTTCCCTGCGGCACTCCTGCTTGTATGTCTTTCAGATCTGAATATGCTTCTTGTTTAATTCTAAAAAGTCTGTTAGAAGATTTCTACATAGTGTTTGGGTAGCATTTTGTTTAGCTTATAAATTAATTCATCAAACCTTGTCGAAGGCCTGCACGACATCGAGCAATAGTTCTGAGCAGATTTGTTTCTCTTCTAGAGCTTTCTCTATAACATCCGTAATCCGATGGACTTGGTCTTGTCGAGTATTTTTGTCCATATCCGAACTCATGGTAAGGAATTATTTTTGTTCTTTGGATAATTAGTTTTAATCTTTTTAAACAGTTTTTCAATATTTTATAAATTATTGGTAGAAGTAAGATTGGCCTGTAGGATTTTACTTCATGTGGTAGTTTTCTTGGCTGTGGTAACGCGATGATTTCTGCTACTTTCCAGCCTGCAGGTACATATTTTAATCTAAAGGTTCTGCTAAATAGATATGTCATTGACAATACCTTTTCTTGGCAACTGTTTTAATATTTGTCAAGTGATTAAATTAAAGCCCGGTGCCTTTTTAGGACTTAGGTTAGATTTTGTTTCTTCTATAACTTATTCTTTTGAAGTAACAGGAGTAATTTCTTTTAATGTAAAATTGTTTATATTTTTAAAATTACTATTAAGTATTCTGTATTAAATTCTGTGTAGAAACCGTCAGGCAAATAGATCCGCCTTTTGCGTATTTTCTCTTATGCAATTTCCTTATACTAAAATGTCAAAATCACTGTGGATTACCATTTTCAATAGTAAATACCACATAATAAAATAAACGTATATAACTAGGTTTAGTAATATACCGTTAATTTTCTAATAGGAGGAATTGACATACACATAAAATTTGTTCAGTGGTTTTCCACAACGAATAATCCATTTCTTCGTCAGCTGTTAATTTCGTTAAAAAGGATTTCATAGATTCATCTTTTAATTTGCATATTTCACGTTTTAATTTTTGTTTTATTATTTAAGATAGTCTTATCTTATCGTCTGGGTGACGTGTTTGTTGCTATGTCCGCCTCTCCGACCTTTTCTCTCTCTCTTTGACGAGGATTCGTATTTCAGCTGGATAATAATTGTTCCCTTTTGTGTTATGGTTATGATGATGAGTTATCCTATGCAGCTAAGTTCCGAGTTAAAAATCATTTGAAAATCAAGCACATCGCAGTAATACTAACAATGGATTAACTTTTTTGCTTTAAGTTTTTATTGACGACCTATTAACAGTAACAAGCCAAAAACTTGTCAGTATTTAACTGCATGATCAACTAGAATATGAATAGAATTTGTTAAGTACTAAATATTTAACTCTTTTAGTGAATCTCGGGGGTCATTTTATTTGTATTGCTTTTTAACTACCCCTACCGTATCTTGTGGAAGTAGCCTTAGGGATCAAGTTTTACAAGTTTTAGGTGTAGCTACAGCGCCTCTGGATAAGATCAATAAATAAAACTAAATTCATAATGATAATGTGCATTTAATTGCTCTAATAAAATATATGTTTAAATTACTCCGAATAGTGTTGGAATTACCTTAAAAATTAATATAACAGGTTTCGTATTTTCCTATCAAGAATCTCCTCCTAAAGTGTCTAAATGACATAAATTAATTAGAACCGGATGCGATTTTTTTTTCATAATATAAACAAGCATAACATTCTCGACTGACCAATAAAAGCTAGAAATCGTTTATTATTTCAGGAATGAGTATTGGCCACTGAAATTAGGGACGCCAGCGTTGCCACCGCTACAATTAGCTGATTTTTAACGGGGAAGAAAGGCTCACTAGACGACAAAATTGACCAAGATACCAAATAACACAATAATGAAGACAAGGACGAAACGAAAACATTCCCCGCTATGGTAGTTAGCAAATCGGCCGATATGGACGCCACGTTCTTAATTTCAGTCGCCACTAGTAAGTAGATAGTAAGAATTAAAAGGGAATACATTATTAGTAAAAATTAAATTAAATATTATATACGGTCAATGTGGGAATAGTGGACCAAGAGAGTACAGTGAACCGAGTTAGCTTTCGGCTGAAAGAAACATACCTATTTATTGTATCTGTCACTCAATAATCCTTATGTGTCATTGATTCGTTCACTCTAGTCACTTGGCATCGAGCGTTAAGGGTAAACGCGTAAGGGTGCATTTAGAAGCAATAAGCGATAAGAGCGGCGATGCTAGCGAAGCGGATTTTTTTTTGTATGAAGCAACGCGTCCCTCCAATACAAAATAATGAAATCATTCTCTCCGCTTTGCTAGTATCGCCGCTCTTATCGGTTATTGCAGCTCCAGCATAAATGCACCCTAAGGGAGCTGCGATAAACGATAAGAGTGGCGATACTAGCGAAACGGAGAAAATTATTTCACTATTTTGTATGAAGGTATTTATGTTGGAGCGACGCGTTCTTCATACACATTCTCTCCGCTTCGCTAAAATCGCCGCTCTTACCGTTTATCGCAGCTGCAACATAAATGCACCCCTTTAGACGTATTTGTAGTATTTTCAACGGCCGCAGTTATAATTTTTAAGGTTATACTTTTTTTATTTATTTCGTTCGTGTAATTGTATTACTGTGTTTCCAAGTAAAACCATGCTAAGTTCTCTTTCTTCGAAATCGGTCTTTGTGCCGTAATTTTAGATAGATTTTTGTGCAAGTACCATTAAATTCACAGGATACAGAGTGGATCATTCAAATGTGGTAAACAGTGAATCTTGTTTCACTTCGAACTTGTGCTTTTATCATCAGAATATCAGAAATGTAATTGAAAACTTAATTTTTTTACGTTTATTTTATTATTTTTAGAATGCCACACGTAACAATTTCTGGAGAATCGAAATAAATCTTATTTCATTACATAAGGTGAGTTTTACTTCCATTTATTTGTTAAACGGGCGAGAACAATAATAATTTTTTTTCGGTTATACTAAATCATATGTGAAGCCAAAAAATTAACGTTTGGTTAATATTTGTAGTTTTTAAGTGTAATCTAATCTCATATAGCCTTCTGGATGGGATACGCGAGAGTCGTAAGCAGTGGCGCAACTAGACTGCCTCTTGGGGGGGGGGGAGGCTTAAACCCTGACCCTTAAGATAAAGTTGATTTGAATTATTTATTTTTAAAGCCCTCCTGGCCCCCTAGTTGCACCTCTGCTCGAGAGAGTCCCTCTGGCGTAGCATCCAAAAGATCATTATTTAATTTAAACCATTCACACAATTAAAACGTCTTAAATAAAATAATATTATCAATATCAGATCAAAACATTAATAGAATTCTACTAAAATAATAATTATCATTATCAGGAAAAAGGTGACCGTTTAATTTGGAAAAAAGCGAATTTATTTACAAAAACAAACAGCGTATATCCTTTCCCACGTTTTTCAAAGGAAACAGATTTTTACAGTCATTTTGATGTGTTCATAGAAAACTCTTTGTCCTGTTTGTTACTATCGAAAACCTGTTAAACCGAATGTATTAAAAAAGAGATACATTACTTCTGGGAATCCTAAAAGATAAGTCCTAATTAAATTAAAATTATTTGTAGTTAAATTTGTGGTCTTACTAATACCAAAGACTAGTATAGACAGACACGAGAATACACCTAAAAGCCGGTTTCCCTTGAGATATTTGGTGGGTATACTCGTTTATGGTTTGAAAGTTTGTTTGTCCACCATTACATATACATGTATAGGTACCTATTTATATAATGGTAGACAAACAGACTTTTAAACCATAAACCAGTAAACCCACCAAATGTCTCAAGGGAGACCAGCTTTTTGTTGCATGGCAGTGTTCGTCTAGGTATTATTATTTAGTCTCTGCTAATACTACATTACTTCTGACGGTAATTTTTTTTTATCGACTATCGATTAGACCAAAGGTTATATAGATCGTATCTGTAAGTAAAAAATCGAGTTAAAATAATTTTGTTGCTTTTGTTATATACCTTAGCGTCCATGACCTTTATTGTGGCATCACAACTGTTTGTGATAATTGTTTTATTTTCTGACTTTCTAAGACCATAGGCCAGTTCAGAATTTAGTCGTAGGGAGGGTTAATATACGAGGATAGGCTTAAAAGTGCATGAAAATAAAAACGGAATTTTTCAATTTGAAATATGTTTATTCTTCGATATAATCCGTGATAGGGGACAGGGGCCGATTTAGAGTTTAGTCTAGGGGGGAGGTGGCGCAACGTAACCACGAGCTACACAAAAGCATAGACAAAAGAAACGGGCAAATTCGCATGCGACATTAATTTTTTATTATTTAGGATTCTAAGAAATAAATACTATTTTATAATGGACGAAAAATGTAAACTTGTTTTTGCGAAAACTGCCGGTTGATCATCTTAACTTACAAATATTCTAGCATTTTTTTTATTTACACATTCTATCCATTTGGACTAACACAAAATGCTTTCGCATTTTTTAAAAGCACATTTTTTCGAAAATATATTTTCTCGAAAACAGAACTTTTTCGATAATACAGTTATTCGAAAACTGGGCGCTTATTCCATTTTTTTTTGAAAACCAACTTTTCGAATTTTTTTTAAAGCACTTCTCGAAACTACATTTTTTTTAGAAAAATCATGTTTTTTTCATTGTATTTAAAAGAGAAACCCAGGGTACTAAATAAAAAAAATATTAAATTTTAATATTCTTCATTTACCTACTCTTTTCATTACAAACTTAATATGACTGCATAATATGGAACCCTGGTAAAGCAACAGAGAAAAATGATAACAAATCCTCCAAATCCAAGCGTTTATTTTAAAGTTAGTTGTGGTTAGTTAAGCTGGGTTCTTCATCAGTGGCGGCAGGTGAAATTTCGAAGTTGTATATCTCTGTTCCTACTTACAGGACCCGAACCAAATTTAAGGGTTTTAATAGCGAGCCCCCTGGGAATGTTTTGGTAAAGAAAAAAATCATTTTGTAATTTGCGAAAAAAAGTTAAATTTTTGGTGTGCCCCTCCTAGGAAAAAAATGAAAACGTCTAGGTATTTTATTTACTTTTTTTTCTAAACAAATTTTACATCATTCTGTCGACAGTTTTTAAATTTTGAGAGACAACAAGGTGTTAGGAGAAAGTTATAGTCATTTGAATTTTGTTAAGCCTAAAATAAAATTTAAGACAAAATTCAAATGACTATAACTTTCTACTAACACCTTTTTTTCTCTCAAAACTTAAAAACCGTCGACAGAATGATGTAAAATTTGTTTAGAAAAAAGAATCAATAAAACACCTAGGGGCACACCAAAAATTTAACTTTTTTTCGCAAATTACAAAATGTTTTTTTTCTTTACCAAAACATTCCCAGTGGGCTCACTATTAAAACCCGTAAATTTGGTTCGGGTCCTGTAAGTAGGAACGGAGATATACAACTTTGAAATTTCACCAGCCGCCACTGTTCTTCATATGGACATTTAATTTAATGTAATTTAACTTCAGCAATATTCATTACATTTTATTTTTATAATATTTGTTTCATCAAGCCGCCATTTTGTTCTCAGGGCGAATAATGACGCAATATTCTATGATCTTAAAGTACTCAATGGGAACTTAAAAATGATGTATCGCAAGACACCTCTTTCCATTTAAATTTTTTTTTACAAGATGGCGTCCAGCAGCCCTCTTGATTTTTCCGAGAGTCACTTCTGCACCTCAAACATAGTATTTTTGTACTAATTACCGTATGTCAACTTTCAATTTTCTAAATATAACTGTTCAAAAATTAAGAGGGGGGACATTAAAAGAGCCACACTGTATATAACAATCAAATTATTACTTTGTCCACCCAGATTAAAATTGTGAGTATGCATAATGACCAGCCAATATGATAAATAATGAATAAATAAAATAAAAATGTTTGTTAATACATAAATATGTAGGTACTTATATTATAATAAGAGATATTTGTTATGTGCAAACAAAAGATATTCTGCTAAAATATCACCGTAAATCCATACATTAATATCATTGAATTTGGAAAAGGTAATATCCTAATTTAATGTTGATATCTATCTGCCTTTATAGCAATAGTTATATTAATGTCAATTATATAAATGACACAAATTAAAATTAAATATACAAATTAAATTAAGAACAAAAGTTTAAGAAGAATTAAAAAGGAAACTGTAAAAATATTAGTAAATATTAAAAACTGGTGTACCTAGTATCCGTTGGCAATTATTTGGAATGATTTAAGTAGTTTTTTAATTTTCTTTGGACATTAAAGAGCCGCACTGTATATAATCTATTCCTCTTCTACCGTTGTGTAGAGGAAGAATGTTATTATTAGGCTTTTTTTAAATATTTTTATCATAAATTTAGTAATACGCGGGTATTTTGATTTTTGGCCAATGTAGACCAGTGATCGGCTAACTTTCATATTTAAACAATTATGAATAATACTTAATTTGTTCAACAACAACTTCTAATTGTACAAAAAATAAATACCATTTTTTACCAAGATAAACCCGTTTTTGCACTTAAATTAAAAATTGTAAATTATCCTGTTTAACTGCTTAATAAAACAACTAACTCGCGCAAATCTACAGAAGGTAATTCTGTGGGTAGCTCACTTGGCAGTATTACCAAGTGTGTATGTCAAGTACAAAGTTTTTAACATTCTCTAGCACTAATAAATGGAATAAAATATGGTTTTGAAATATATTTCAAGGTAAGTTCTTCAAATATTTAAATACAAATTTTAACTGAACACCGTACACACCCGCTTCTAAAAAATACAAATGTAAGATGAAAAAACCTGTATTTTACACGAACTCACAGACAAATAAGTGCTTTCGCTTTTATTCGGCGTAGGCAGACAGGAACTTCGCTCACCATTCAATAATAAGTACTTATTAAAGTTTGTAAGAAATTTCAAATCTCTATTATTCCTTCCTAATGTGTTAAACAAATTGCCAATTTACCTAAGTCTTTATGAATTACATATACGTATCGGGTGAGTCAACGATTGCGCGGAGTAATTTTATGACTTGAAGATAAGATTTGTCGATAATAAGCTTTTGTGTTAAGCTATGGTTGGATATTCTGCACATTTTAAAAATATTTTGAACTATACAGGGTGCCTGCAAAAAGTAGGGTGTATCACAAAGTTATGGTTTTCCAAACGGGACACCCTGTATTTGTCATAAAAGTCATAGTTTTAAGATAATTCGACTTGTAATGAAAATTTAGCATTTGCAAGCATCTCTTTGTTGTGAAAATACTACTTAAATATTGACTCCAAGCGTTTCATAATTTGTATCCTGAGTATAAACTATGTCAAAAAACATATCCGCTATGAAATATTTGACATCTCATTTACAGGGTGTTTTATTTCTAGGTCCAAAGTCAGAAATCTTCTAATTATAAAATGTCACTTATCAAATGGAACACCCGATATATTTTTCTGACACCCTATAGCTCGTCACTCTTCACATTTTGTAAAGAATGTCCTATCCCTATCTCTGATAGTTTCTGAAATATTTTGATTGACATTTTTAATACAATAGATAATGGGTACTTCACTTCGCGGTAGAAGTGAAAACCTGTAGGTAAAACTAACTATAGTACGCCCAGCGGTAATTGACACTCGGAACGAAAGGACAAAAAATTCCTGTGACGCCGTTGTTAACTTTTAAAAATTCGGAATGCTAAAAAACTATAGGCGTACGCGTACTACATAATTTTTTAGTATTCCGAATTTTTAAAAATTCCCTACGGCATCATAGTGATTTATTTTTCATTCCTTTCGAGTGTCAATTACCGCTGGGCAGACTATACAAACATAGATATCTTTACATTTACACTAAAACGTAATGAACACATTGTTTTTGTAACTGTAACTCCTCAAAAAAAAAATCAGTTTCTTCTTAATAAATGTTCGAATAGATGTCCTTCTTGTTCAATATACATGTCAATTCTTCCAATGATATTTTTCCGGACATTGGATAACATGCCTGGTGTTATTGTTTGACATAATATATCCCTAATCCTAGTCTCCATGGCCTGCCTTGTCGTAGGTGGTATGACATATACCCTATCTTTCATGTAGCCCCACAGGACAAATCTAACGGGGTAAGGTCACAAGACCTTGGTGGCCATGCAACAAAATCCCCGCAGCCAATCCATCTTTGAGAATAGTGCTGATCCAAATATTTTCTGGCTTGACGATAAATGTGTGTGGGGGGGGGGGGGGGAGGAGCACCATCTTGTTGGATCCCCATATTTTGATGTTCATCAAAGTCTACTTCTGCCAATAGGCTTGGCAAATCCTTTTGCAAGAAAAGTAAATAAGAAGATCCGTTTAAGTGTTCATAAAAAATATGGCCCTATAATACTGTTGTGAAGAATGCCGCACAACCCATTAACCAACCAATGGTTTTGGTGCTGAACTTCACGGATCCAGTGTGGGTTCTCAGTTGCATAATAATGCATATTGTGTCTATTGACAGCACCATTACTTCCAAATGTAGCCTTATCTGAATACATTATAATTTTTTTAAAATTTTGTTTTTTTTCTTCAATTTGGACACATAATCATTGGCAGCAAGTTACGCGGCTTTAAAAACCTTCATCGTGAAGTTCTTGATGTAACTTAATATGGCACGAGTGGCATTTATGCTTGCGCGTTGTTCGGTTTGCCGTTGAGTCCGTTGACTGTGACGTGTTAACCAGTGAAGCTAATTTACGGCTACTAACTTGGGGATTCTTCTGAACTTGTAACAGTATTTCGAGTTCTTTCTCACCATTTGTAGCTATTGTATTGACAACTTCACGTTTTGAATGTTCCACAGCGCCGCGCCGGTTGAATCGAAAAGTTCCATTAAATTTCGAAAGCTCCGAGGACTGGGTGTTAGCTGCTCAGGTTTGATATATTTCATCCTGTCGCGCCCAAAACATAAATCTTATCGATTAATTCATTTTTGTAAAAATTCATTTTGAATAGAAATAACTGAACAATAAACTTTACAGTGAAACGCTTAACTTTAAAACCGATCTGATTCTTAATATCCCCACTAATATAATTTTCATTTGTTTTCCATGGCTACTGAGATCCATTGACAAATGATTCTATAACGAGAACAGAAAATCCCGAAAATTAAAAATTTTTCAAAAACTATTAAATATAGGTATAGGACATTCTTAACAAAATGTAAATAAATACGTAAAATTGAGAATAATTTCTCTAAACCACCTGAAAAATCCTTATACTATAAGGGTTTGAACAAATCATGGTAAAACAGCTATTCTCCGGGCTATATGCCCCTCCGAGCGCTGGATTACATACCAAAATTTACCTCACGGTAAATTCTACTGCGACTGCTTGAAACTGCTAATGGATGGCGCTGCCTGTGTTATACTGCTTATGCAGTTCGACAGAGTTAGCTTTAAGGATATGCTGTTTCGGAATGTGGTATGTTCGTTTATCCTGTACTGATGAGAACTAAGAGTTCGAAACCGGTATGCAGGTAACGACATCCTAACTAAAGAAAAAGCTTCCTTCTTCCTGGTAGTTTCTTGCAGTCAAACCAAGTATTTTGTTGTCTAACAGTGTTAGTCAAAATACGGCAAATTTTGGTATGTAATCCAGCGCTCGGAGGGGCATATAGCCCGGAGAATAGCTGTTTTACCATGATTTGTTCAAACCCTTATAGTATAAGGATTTTTCAGGTGGTTTAGAGAAATTATTCTCAATTTTACGTATTTATTTATATGTACCCCTGACAAGTAGACTTCTTTCATTGCTTTAATAATTTTAAAATGTAAATAGTTTTTAATGAGCTATAAGATGGTAGAAAACTATATAGGGTGTCCCATTTGATAAAAGTGACATTTTTTAATTAGAAGTTCTTTGACTTTGGACCTATAAATAAAACACCCTGTAAATGAGGTCAAATATTTCATAGTTGATAGGTTTTTTTGACTTAATTTACTCAGGATGAAAAACATGAATCGCTTGGAGTCAAAATTTAAGTATTATTTTCAGAACAATGCAAATTCTAAATTTTCATTACGTCGAATTATCTAGAAAACTATGACTTTTTCGTATATTAAACCAATAATGAAAAAGTTATGAAATTACACGTATAATTCAAAAATTCATTCAAATATAGGATGTCAGGATACAGGATGTAATCTGAATTATACATGGTGCGTTCAAAAAGTAAGGTGTCACAAAGTTAGATTTTTTAATGAAAAAATCTAATTTTGTGACACCCTACTTTTTGAACGCAGCATGTATAATTCAAATTATTTTGAAATGTGCAGAATATCCAACCATACCTTAACACAAAAGCTTCTTATCGACAAATCTTATCTTCAAGGCATAAAATTACTGCGCGCAATCGTTGACTCACCCGGTACAGGGTTACCCCGATATTTTACCCATAAAATTTATATTTATTTATTTTCCGGAAAAAATCTGCAACAGTACGAAATTTTCTTCGTAAATGAAGCCGTGAAAATAAATGTACATCCGTGAATATAAAATCGTACATCTAATTCACAGTCTAATTTGTCAGTTCCTTAAAAAATATAGTTAACAAATGTACAGGCTTGCTCAGGTTTGTGAATTAGATGTAAGATTTTATTGACCACCACTGCAGCTAATATCGAAAAACAAAAAACTAACACAGTTTGCAAAACATTTTCTAACAAATAATAGTTCATATGTTCACCCTGTATATTAAATGAAAAGTGTGCCTAGTTTTGGCAATCACAAAAGCACATCTATAATTTATAAATAAAATATTTTAATCAAATTTACTTTCTTAGTTAACAACAATTTTTTGTTGTATACTTTACACATTTTAGACCAAGCTGTATACTTTTAACATTGCATTCGAAAGGTAGAGCGTAATAACCAGAATTAACTTTTAGAAGTTCGACAATGGACATCATGTATAGTCGTGGACAAAACAAAATTTTATTTTTAATTATTTTTCTAAAGGAAAATTAAACTTTATTTTGGCCACGAGTGTATATTCTAATGAAATTGCAGTAACCTGTATAAACTAAATAATAACCTATACAAAATAAGTAAATTTTACGTTTAAAAGTTGGCTTAAAAACAGAACTGCTACTCACCGTTCAACTTAAATAATAAACACGAAGAAAATCAAGTTTCTGAAATCTATAAGGTCCAAAAGTATATTGTTTAAAACTTTAAAACACACCCTCAGAAACACCAGCATCACAAACACAAAACACCAAAATCAAACGAAAATAAAAAGACGCGACCTCTCAGCGTGATACGGCCCACTACCCACCCATTACTGACCTAGGGACTTTTCGAATCAACCAATATCAGCTGTTGATGTCATCTGTGACTGTCAAATGTCGAAACGTTGAGTTTTATCATAGACTAAATAATACATGGACGAACACTGGCAAACACCGAAAATGTATTATAACCAGTAAACCTACCAAATGTCTCAAGAGAGACCCGCTTTTCGGTGTATTCGAGTGTGCGTCTATACTCTTTATAGTCTTTGGTTTTATCATAATAATTAAGTATAAGCTGCCCATAGTTGGAGAAAGTGTATTATCCAATTTGAATTGAAAATGATGGCAGAAACCCATTTTCTCCACAACCATTAAAGAATGTAGAAATTCCGAAATCATTTTTAATAATAGAACATATACATTCTTACTCTTGAGTTAGAATATTTATTCTGAAACACTCACTTCTTATGTGTTTCGCATGTATTTTCATTCCATAACAAGGTACGGTATGAATATTCTGTAATCGAACCAAACGACATAGATTGCCGTGGATTTCAAAATTGTCAGTGACAGATGCAAATGGTGGCGGCATCATAATTTTTGTCAGAAAAGCTTCAATTTAAATGAAATAATGAGTGAAAAATCGAATGAATCAGATATTTAATTGTTTTTGATTCATACTTTCTGGTCGTGGAGAAAATATAGTCTGTTACTCAGTTAGAATGAAAAAACTCAATACTCGTGGTTCCTCACACTCGTATCGAGTTTTTTCATTCTAACCTTGTTACAGAATATACTATTCTCCACAACCATTAAAGAATGTAGAAATTCCGAAATCATTTTTAATAATAGAACATATACATTCTTACTCTTGAGTTAGAATATTTATTCTGAAACACTTATTTCTTATGTGTTTCGCATGTATTTTTATTCCATAACAAGGTACGGTATGAATATTCTGTAATCGAACCAAACGACATAGATTGCCGTGGATTTCAAAATTGTCAGTGACAGATGCAAATGGTGGCGGCATCATAATTTTTGTCAGAAAAGCTTCAATTTAAATGAAATAATGAGTGAAAAATCGAATGAATCAGATATTTAATTGTTTTTGATTCATACTTTCTGGTCGTGGAGAAAATATAGTCTGTTACTCAGTTAGAATGAAAAAACTCAATACTCGTGGTTCCTCACACTCGTATCGAGTTTTTTCATTCTAACCTTGTTACAGAATATACTATTACAACACAGAGATAAATTATGTCCTTCTCTCATCTTTTTTTCTCTCTCGTCTTCTTTCGTTCTCATACTGTAAAACTTTGAGACATAATAAAGAGTTAGGTTATGAGAAACATAGCATAATTTTCAAGTCTGTCTCATTAGTTGTGTTTTATAGAGTAAAAAATATACCTAAAATGTTTATATAAATTGTCAGCAGCTTAAATTTCTGTGTTCTATAAATCTGCGACTTGCTTAAACTGAAAATTCTGCACGGTACATATTTACTTGATTCGTCACATTACCTGGACCAGGTGATATGGGGATGACCATCAGGAACCCCAACGCGATATGAGGTTGATAAAAGAGGAAGTCACAGGAGGTGCCTCTTGTTATTCAGAAAAGAGTGAAAGTTGCCACCCTTAGAAACATGTTTGTTTTCAGTTTAAAGCTGAAGTCACAGTGCCAGCACAAGAATAAATAAATAAGTCTAAGTCTAAGTCTCTAACGTCGAGGGACCTTGAGTCAGTGTTGATGGTAAATTTTATGATATTGCCATAGGCGTACGTATGAAGTAATATGTTGTAATATTAAATTAGTAAAAAAATGATTTAGTTAACAATGTGATTAGAGGGTTGTCTTAGGTAGTGCGCAATGCTTTACAATATACTGGGGTATCTATATCCCATGGTATTTTGACGTATTCCACACAAATTGCTCTTTTCATTAAGATCGTAAAATAACCTTACTCTACCATAAAACCTAATCAAATACTGGCGCGGAAAACTTTTGCAAGGATGAACAAAGCGGCTATCTTTATAAATGTTTACAAAATGGGCAATAACATTACTTTTTAAAAAAATGTGTTTAAGATTCCTTTGAAATTTTATTTCTAATATGATTTACAAAATCGTTATAGGGCATCTTTAAGTTACCAAATGTATTTAAATTAACATTTTGATACGCTCTGTAATAACAAAATAACGAGGTTTCGTCCAAGTTTTGGCGAGCTTTCGAATACTCCTCGCATATGGCGCATTTATGAATATTTAAACATTTTTTAATAGAATAGCCCGCAAAGTATAGTCCGTCTAGAAAGTATCAGGAAAAAAGAAAGGCACAATTATAATTTTTCGGTACCTATATATCTTTATTTCTTGAATTATAAAATTACAACAAATAATTCATCTCATTTACTTATACAACCTCCATTTAACTCAAAACACATAACTAAACGTACAGGTACACCCGAAACTAGGTCACCGCCATAATGTTCGGTGATGGTGGTCCAGGCCTGTAAAACTTACCGAATCAAACCTTCTTTATTTCGTGGCGCTGCTCGTTCCACTTCAATCTTCATTAGTCCCCATATGTTTTTAATGGAACTAAAATCTGGTGAAGCTGCTGGCCATCGAATTGTTGCCAATTGGTGTTCTTGCGTTCCATTATCCTGCTGAAAACGCCACCCGTCTGGATATAAAGCATGAGCCGTTTCAAGAAGGAAACCATTTAGAATGTCACAATACTTTGCACTATTAACGGTGCCATCAACTATACAGAGAGGGGTAGCACCACGCTGAGATATTGCTCCCCAAACCATTATTTTAGTGGGAAATTTGAACGGTAACATTTTCTCTTGATAGGATTTTTAGGTGATTTGAATCAAGCTGAAAACAACTTTCGTCAGATATAAAAACATTCCTAAAATTATCTTGTCGAAAACGAAAAAAATCTATTCTTCGTTGCCTTTTGTAGAGGTGTCATTGCAGGGATTTCCTTTTGGTTTCCTTGATATGTAGCCTTG
The DNA here is from genome assembly GCA_963971165.1 of Philopedon plagiatum. Lineage (NCBI taxonomy): Eukaryota > Metazoa > Arthropoda > Insecta > Coleoptera > Curculionidae > Philopedon > Philopedon plagiatum. The sequence continues at coordinate 22,523,070 of OZ020191.1, read as the reverse complement.
TCTTTTCAGTGACATGCTGACAGTTTCTGGACACACTTTCATTCTTCGTTGATTTCCAAATCTATTAGCCAATTTTCGAAACCCTAGGCGCGGTTTTCGCCGTCCTAAGGTCACTAAAGCGTTTAAATTGTTTCTGCGAATCTTACGCGGTCTTCCCGCAACTGATCTATGCCTCATATCTGCGCCATTTTTTGTTCTCTTTATTGTCTTAAATACTGCACTTTTTCCGAATTCAGTCAATTTTACTAATTTTTTAACGTTTCGAACACCTTTTCTTTTCTATACAAAAATTCCACCTTTTTTCTCTTGTCTACTTGCGACATTATTTCACAAATCTTAAGCCTGTTTACAATCAACAATATTTGACAGATGGTGTTGTCATGCGATTTTAGTCATAGCCTACTATCGGCACAACCTACTTGATGCATTGCTTTTGTCTTAGAATGTTACAAAAAAGAAATTATATTAAAATTAGGAAAAACATAAAATTCCGGATACTTTCTAGACGGACTATACCTTAAAAAATTTGTTTCTAATGAACCATTGATTAAAAAATTAGCATGAAATTTCGATGTAGCATCTTGTGGCAATGAAATTGATGCCGAAACAGGAATATCATCCTCTTTTAGAAGATTTTATAATTTTAATAGAATGTTATTCGCATCAGTTTCACAATTTTCATTGCCATAATTGAAAATTTTAACATAAACTAATTTTTTAAATGTTTTGAATTGTATTGGCGTAGGATTTTTTCAGTTTGCATATTGTTGCCTCACGGATCCAAAGAAATTTTCCAAGCAATCTCAAGCCTAAAACCATAATGAAGTTAAATAACGATACTACAAAAACTGCGATCCGTTTTATTTGAAACGTGCTGTTATGCCCTGGAACAAATGTTTCTTAGGAATTATTACCAATTAAAAAACGACTGTTTGAACAACGACTGATTTATAACTACTTTCTTTTCTTATGCAGATAATAAAATTAAATGTTGTTCCTAATGGTACAAATATTAGCAAAGCTTTGTAAAATGTATTGATTTGATAACAGTCTGGGCAAAATTTCTAATATAAATTGGTAGTTTTTATTGTCTTGTCCAGACAAGATGCAAATAAGTAGGTTATCAATGGTTGGATATTTAGGCCGCATTGTTAGGAGAATGTAATTTAAATATTGTTTGTTATTTCCGGGTTTTATGATAATGTAATAAAGTAATAAAAGATTATTTTTGAATTTTAAAATAATTAGATGTTTGAAACTAGAAAATTGTATAAAAGACAAAAATAATATAATACATACATAATACAACAGTACCGCACTGACCGTTTCAGGGTATCGATGGTTTGGAGGCCACCGGTCTTCGCGCTTGACAATAAGGAGAGTTATCCTTCTGGTTATTTATTTATTCTTGTGGTGCCTGTATACAGAGTGTCCGAAAAGTCTTAGTGGCGGCAAATATCTTTACTATTAGTAAAGATAGATACACGAAGTTTTAGGTGTTCCTACTGGTTAATAAATCTACTTTTTTAGGTAATTTAACTTTTTCAGCTCCTTGAGGGATGACGGTAGGGAGTTGAGATTAAAAATTGTAAATGCAACCCTATGCCGTGTGGTACCTCATTTTAAAGGTCTTCAAAAAATAAACATTTTAATGCAATTCTGAGGTCCGTATCTTAATTCGTATTTAAATGGCAAGCCTTTAAAAATTAGAAATCGTAAAAAAATTAAAACTTTAAATACCTCTATTTCTCTTTTTTCTTTAAATTAAAAGTTGCTCAAAATGACCACCATAAACTTCTTGGCAGTAATAAGGTCGATTTTGGAACTCACTGCTCACATTTTTGAGAATGGCAGGTGTTACTTCTTGGCAAAGTTCCAGAATCGGCTTTATTACTACCAAGAAGTTCATGGTGGTCACTTTGGACAACTTTTAAAGTAATAAGAGAAATAACGGTACTTAAATTTTTAATATTTTTTCGCGATTTTTAATTTTTTTAGGCTTCTGCCAGTTAAAAACGAATTAAGATACAGACCGCGGGTTTGCGGTAAAACGTTTCTTTTTTGAAGATCTTTAAAATGAGGTACCACACGGCATAGGGTTGCATTTAAAATTTTTGACCTCAACTACTAGAGCTAAGTCTTTCAATATTTACAATTATTACAAATTGAGAAACTACTAGTTATATTCAATTAAGCAATTTCTATCGCCTCTTTAACTCTCACAAACTTCACTGTTCGCAGGTAGGCGGCTGTATTATAGTTCAATTTTGCATTGTATATAGAAGAGAATAGAGAATATTTTTTGAAAAATCGCATTATCATTATTTAATTGAATAAAAATCTTATTTACTCATATTGACTAACTTTTCTTTATTTATTTAAAAACTTTATCTTTCGTTAGACCTGTAGCAAGACTTCCTATACAAGACTTAGTATTGAGTATTATTGCTTAGAAGGGTAGAAAGTAAGTATATAGTATAAAATACAAAGATCGCTGTGGCTATGCCGACGTTGTTAATAGTCTGCTTAATAACATGAGATTTTTACAAATACCTACTGTTTATGTTAGGTTTAAGTAAAACTAAGGATATCTTTTTCTATCAAATCATAAAACTCATCAAAGTCAAAAGCGTCTTTCGGGTACCTAAATATTTTCATAATAGAAGTTTATTTTTTGTTTGGTTTTTCTTGACCGTTATTAGGTATAAATATTGTGTATATTTCCTGGTATTGCGGTCATGTGATGATTAATTGAAAAAAGTAAACTTTTTTATATTTTTACGTTTCGGTTTATTTTTAGCTAAACCATTTTCAGAAATTGTCTACAAAAAATTTTTTTGAACTTTAAACATTGAATAAATTTTAAATATATAAAAACTATATATATATATATATAAATTAAGGTATGTTATCTTTTTTATATATTTAAAATTTATTCAATGTTTAAAGTTAAAAAAAAAATTTTGTAGACAATTTCTGAAGATGGTTTAGCAAAAAATAAACCGAAACGTAAAAATACAAAAAAGTTTACTTTTTTCAATTAATCATCACATGACCGCAATACCAGGAAATATACAAAATATTTATTTTTTATGATTTGATTCTTGATTCTGATAAATCATTCAAAGTAGACAACCAGAAATACCTGCACAAACAAAGAAAGCTGTAACAAAAACACATATTTTTTATTGCCAACAATATTGTTGTTATTTGTCTTTTACTAATTCACCTTCTGCCAACAAGGATAAAAAGAAATCGGATTCCTTTGGGAATTTTATCAGGAAAGACAAGAATATTGCGATTACTAATCTTTCAAAGGGTTTTCCAATAAGAGGTGTTATTTTGATATTCAAAGGAAAATGCCATTTTTTGAGATAAATGATCGGATGTTTATTTCATTATAAAGAGGAAGGTATGCCGTTAATAATGGAAAATAACATCTGCCAAATAAATGACCACCACGACCACGCCTACAGGACCATATCCTTTTCATGAAATTTTCCATAACCAAATCGCAAAGTGGCTGCCCTATGTCCTCGATAGCCTCACGAATTCCATCTTTGAGGTCTTGAATCGACGCTGGGCTGTTGGCGTAGACCTTCTCTTTCACGTGGCCCCAAAGGAAGAAGTCGCAAGGTGTTAAGTCACAAGATCTCGGTGGCCAATTGTGATCACCTCTTCGAGAGATAACACGGTCCGGAAACTTTTCCCGTAAAAGATCAATGGTTTCGTTGCTTGTGTGGCACGTAGCGCCGTCTTGTTGAAAGTAAATGTTGTCCAGATCAATACCATCCAATTCCGGCCATAAAAAATCATTAATCATCTGTCGATAGCGCAATCCATTCACCGTAACTGGTGCTCCAGCCTCATTTTCAAAAAAGTAAGGTCCAATGACCCCGCCGGACCATAAACCGCACCAAACAGTCACACGTTGAGGATAGAGAGGCTTTTCAACAATAACTCTTGGGTTTTCCGAGCCCCAGATGCGACAATTTTGTTTGTTGACGAAGCCACCGAGGTGGAAATGGGCCTCATCAGTCAAGATGATTTTTCGATGGAATTCCGGATCATTTTCATGCATTTCAAGGACCCAATCGGCAAGGACACGCCGTTGTTGATGATCGGCCGGCTTGAGTTCTTGTGTTAACTGAACTTTATAAGCCTTAAGACCCAAATCTTTATGCAAAATACGGTGTAATGACGTTTGTGGAATGTCTAATTCCAAAGAACGACGAGGAATGGACAAACCTGGGTTTTCTTCAACATGTTCGGATACAGCAGCAATATTCTCAGCTGTTCTTGAGCGACGTGCACGGGTTTTATTCTTCACATCACTAACTTGTTCCAACAGCTCGAATTTTCCCACCAACTTCTGTATTGCGGTCCGACAAGGTGCTTCACGACGACCCAAAAATGTTCGAGTTTTACGAACCGTCTCTGCCAAATTTTCACCATTTTTATAGTGAATTTTAATAATTTCAATGCGTTGTTGAAGCGTGTATCGTTCCATTTTTATTAATGGCGTAGTTTCTACTTGTCAAATGTCAAAAAATTACAGCTCCAAAAGTGACATCTACCGAAATAGCGGGCTATTCAAAATAACACCTCTTATTGGAAAACCCTTTAGATAACCAGCGATACTTCCACAACCGATGAAGCTACGATAAAAGGTTAAACATATTCTTTTTTATTGGTCTTTTTCTAATGCGCTTTTGCCAACACGGATGGAAACAAATTTGAATTACGAAAGAAAAGAAGAATATTGCAATTGCTAAAATTTGTTCTGGAGTAAACTGTCCATGGAACTGACAAATATAATGAGTTCTAGTCTGGTTGTTTTTCTGTCATCATTTTTAATCTTAACTGGATTGACCATAGAAATCTTTTTCAATTTTTAGCTTTTTTGTTATAAATTGTTTGGTTGAAACACCCCGTTAAATTTTATCGTTTATGAGCTAGCTTGTCTGCAATTTCTAGTTGCAAAATCTCACCAATGTTATAGTTCTAGTTTGGAAATTCATTCTGTTACCAGTAGAGAGCAGAATATATACAATTCGGATATACTCGTATATGCAATTTTTAAATACTTTGACCAATTTAATAAAATAATGCACGTTTACTTTAAAATGCATTATTGTGCATATAGGATTTCTAAATAAACGAAATTCTAAAACTGCCTGTTTTGTCCAATTTTATGACCACATAGTAAATTTAATAGTGGTGTAGAAATTTCCAGATATATTCAGCACCAGCACCAGCCAACGAATTTCAGACGCATATAATAAGAAAAACATCTTGTTTGCTAGTTCAGTTTTTAAATAGATCGCATTGTGAAAGTATTGTGTAAGTGCTAATATTAATATTACTGATTGTGTTATTAAATATTGAAAATGACGAAAACTTGGAGCTCGATGGCGATAAAGTGTTTTGCAAAGCCTGTGCTAAAATTATTGTCTGTGAAAAAAAGTTTCACGTAGATCAACACGTAAAAACAACATTGCATAAAGAAAAGCTTTAAAAAATGGCATCAGGAGCAGTGCATGTTAAAACATAATTTTACAACAGTGGTGATAAAACGAAAAGTAAAAAGAAGAGACTTAATCATGACTTGTGTAGAGCTTTGGTTGCAGCCAATATTCCTTTTAAAAAGCTACAAACCCCAATATCCCGGATGAGTCTACATTAAGAAAGAAAAATGTTCAAGCAAGCAGTTTACGAGTATGAAACCGTAGTCCAAGAAATGAAAGGCATGCTAAACGAAAATAATTTTTACACTGTTGTTGACGAAAGCGCAGATGCCTGTGGTCACTATATCGTGCATATTATTATTGTAGCCCTAAAAGTAGATAAATTCATCACAAGAGTTACATAGAACTGACAACCTGTATGTAACTCGTTTCATTCAATCGGAATTTTTCTCTCAATCAGCTCCCAGTTGAAAAGGTGCTTTTGTCCGACGCAGCATGGTAAAAGTGGCACAAAATCTAAAAACATTTTATCCCAGTATGGTTTATGTTACTTGCCGGTTACATGGATTAAACCGAGTCGCTGATTCAGTCGGAAGTGAGTACCCCTTAGTAATTAAATTTAAATATGAAAAAGGTTTTCCAAAAGCATCTTTAAGAGTACAACTATATAAGGAAAAATTTCTAGGAGTTAACTTATCTCCGGAACTCGTGATCACCCGCTGGGAAACTAGGATTAAAGCGACGATATTCTACGCTACGCAGATCATTTTGACATAATCAAGGAATTAATTCTAGTTATACAAGATAACTCACAGTGTGTGGTGCAGAGTCAAGAAAATGTTAACGTCAGTTGCTAAGCAACTTATGCTTATAAAGGTTAATGTTAGTTTTATACTAAACACTACAGTTTCCTTAGAAAATAGAAATTTAGGTTTAAGAGCCTCCATTGATCTGATTAAAATTTTTTCTGATAGATGTAAAAATGTTTCCAGTGATGTTGGTGTCAAAATAAGACAAAATTTACATGTTACTCCAGAAAAAAATGAGGAATTTAAATATTTAATGGAAGTGGTAAATATTTTTGATGGTAAATTAACCGAAGAAGTTATACCTTGGCCATATGCGTTAATACCAAAATTACAGTCCGAGTATTGTCCGATTACATCGGAAGATGTTGAAAGAAGTTTTTCGGTGGCTAAACATATTTTTACGGACAGAAGGCAAAACTTTTTAGGAGAAAATTTTGAAGAACACGTAGTTATAGTTATAAACTCTTTTTATAATTAGCGCGTTCGGCAATGCAATCTTTTCCATCGTTTTGCTCGGAATTATTGACAGGCACGTGATCGGTCGTACTGTTTACAATAATAGTTCATGTGACCGTCAAAAATTCCGAGCAAAACGATGGAACAGATTGCATTGCCGAACGCGCTAAATATGTATATCAAATTAAAATTTTAGCCTAGCTATATCTGTGTTATTACCTATTGTATTCTTTTAATTTAAAAATAAATGCTACTTATTGTCAACTATTGTGAGTTTTTTTTATCTTCTAACCCATATATTTTTCATGTTTAGGTCAAATTGCTACATATTTTTGTCAAAAAAGATTTATCGCTATTTTATTTTTTAATTGAAAAATAAAGGTTTTGCTTTAAAAACCAATTGTATGTGTTTTTTAAATTTTCTAATTTCTATGCATATTTAGGGTAAATTGTTGCATATTTTTGTTAAAAGGGATGCATATTTATGTGTATATTTTAATTAAATTTGAATGCATATATTCCCCTCTCTAGGTACAAGATACTTACCGGACTAGTAACGTAAAACACTATTACGTATCTTTAATTTTGATAGATGTACCTATTACCATTATTGTGGTAATTGCGTTATTTAAGTCTACAACTGTACACATTCTAACTGCGCTGTTTTAAAGTTATTAATAAATTTACTTATTTCCCCTTATTTAAATGTTTATCTTTCTTTGGTATAAACAATGTAATTCCAAAATAATATTAATTACTGGTATTAAATTCTTCCCACAAGGCTTAAGTGTAAAACTTTTGTTTGAGCGACGTACTCTATATTTTTATTAATTAAAAATTCTAATTATCATAATAAACGGTGACACGAGCTCAGTTTTTAACTTATTTTTAGAACTGTCAGTGACGGCTTGGCCCATAATCGGTGAACCGATTGCTGTAGCATCACAAACTAAACAGAAATCTTACAAAAACATTTACCGCTAGATTTACTATTGCTTAGACCGGTCTAATGTGGCAACTAAGGATTTAGCTCTCTATACATAATATAAACGAAGAAACTCACTATCTGACTGATTGGCTGACGTATCAACGCGCAGCACACACCGCTGGGTCTAGGAACTTAAAATTTTGCACAGAGATTTCTTACTTAGGGGTGCACTAAGGACAGGTTCTCCAAATTCGACCCCTAAGGGGGTGAAACAAGGGCTAACCTTCGTATAGACATAATATTAGGTGTTCCTATTAAATCAAAACTTCATAGAAATACTCGTGTTTCACAGTTTTTTAATAAATCAACTCCTAAGGGGGTGAAATGGGGATTCAAAGTTTCTAATGGAATAATTGTTATACCGCGGACGAAGTCCCGGGCGAAAGCTAGTATTGAAAATTTCCCTCATGTTCTAATTTGTCCATAAGTGGTGTTCAATTGTCGCTAAAATTACACTGAAAATTGCACAGTAGGTGAAAATATAATTGCATAGTGAAAATTCATGTTCGAAAGCGACATATCGGGACACAAGGCCCAGGGGGGGGAGGTTGAATTTTTTTTATATTTTCACCTATCTCTAAATATCAAAACACAAAAACAACTATATTAAGAACTAAAAAGTCTTTAATATAACTAATATTACCGAAAACACCCTAATTCCCTAAACTAAATAAAAAAACTATTTAGGATTGGCCAGTTTTATATTTTTCCGATGAGGTGATTTTCTTTAGAACTTCTTTCTGATCTTGGATGTAGTTATAAAATTCTGCACTTGATAATTTAAAATTTTACTGGCATTTCAGAATGACCTCAACGGATTTAGCAAATAAACGATTTCTTTCTTCTGACACCTGGATGGCCATTAAGGAAAAGATTCGTCCGCAATTCGCATTGTGTGCAGGGATTGCGAACGGGTGTTTCCAAAGAATACCGACGCGACGTTGACGCACAAATCCGCAATATATAGGTCTACTGCACCACGCTATTGTAGTGCAAATCTGTCTTTTTGAAAACCTTTCAAAAGCACGTTTGTTGCTGCGTGTGCCTTTTAAAATTTAATTGAAAAAACCTTGATAACGTCGATCGGGACTTTTGATACCTTTGTCGGTACGTCGAGACATGAACTCCAATAACGGTGACAGTCCCGATATATCGGATAGCAACCCTAGTCATGCCTTATATCGTCGCTGGAAAGACAAAGGGGCGTAACTCCGAAAACCCGAATTTCGAGTTATGGCCACCATACCTACCCCCAAGGTCATATTTATAAAAATACAAACTTTCGTATATCTCTCTCTTATGGTTATCGTAAATTATAAATTATATAGGCGTAAGTCAACCATGTATGAAAATTTTCAAAAAAGTTAATAGACAAAAAGACGGATCTCTTTTAAAATTCGATAACTCCGTAAATACATCTTTCTTTGCAAGAATATAACAGTTAGCATAAAGTACTTAGTCTACTAAACAACTTACATATATGTACTGTAAATTTTAACAGAAGAAGAAGGTTCAGTAACCAATACTGGCTTAATTTTCAATCGCTTCTCCTGAAAAATATGTTAAATGGAGTTACGCCCCTTTGTCTTTGTAGCAACGATATATTCCGCAAACAGAAATAAGTGAAGAATAAATTAAAATGGAACCACAAAGTTATAAACAACCAAGGAATTCCGAACATTTTTTATGCAATTGATTATAAAGAAAAACAAAGTTTGAGACGGCACTGTAACAAATTCGTGCCAATTTGTGATGATTCTATACGTGTTTTATTTTATTTCTAATGTTACTTATCTAACTTAAAATTAAATTTCATCTAGAATATTTTAGTCAAGCCGTATCGTGCTAATTTCGGTATATATAATGTAGATTGTGGGAGCAGCAATAAAAGTTTTAAAAGTTTATTATGCTGATATGACGACAGCTACTCATATCTGGTGTTTATTTGGTGAGAAGAATAACTTATTGACAAAGACAATAAGATACTTTCTATTCTTATTAAAGTGTACTTAAGAAAATCATATGCGAAAACAAGTGTAACAGTGAAAATAAAGCAAAATAAGGTAAGTAAATAAAATTAGTAAATTACCTACTTGGATAAATTAAAAAATGTAGGTTGTTCGCTGCTCTGTAGGTACCTTAGGTGTCAAAACTGGCAAACATGCAAAACAGAAAACACCTCATATAATATGTTTAACACGTAAACGATGTCCGTCTATCTGGTGGTGTTAGGGGGTTAATAAAACTGCTTGTCTTTAAGACGTTTATTTTTTTTTTAAATTGTTTGTGCTTTCATAAAAATAAATTTCTATGAAATGAAATAATGTGTGATTTATAATGTGAAACTTTAGTATTATGTAACTTAATGTCCATATTTATATGAAACATGACTGAGAAACTGCTGCGGAATAGACTTGTCAATTGATCATGACTTCATGACAGGTAAACAATACTTTAAACTCTAGTTGTCAACCAATTATTAAGGTATTCGTCAAGAAACTTTCTAATATAAAAGTTTTGTGTTTTCGTGAGTCCAATAAAATTAGTAATAATTATTAATTAACTGCATAATACCATTGTATTAAATCTAGTAGGAAATGACTAACATTTGCCGATGACTGTTGGTGGAGGCGCCAGTCGAAACGAGGAACACAAAGTCCGGAAATGTGGCTTTTTCTACGAAGCACACATATTTTTTTTTACGGCGATCGTTCAAAAATCGAAATAAAATATTAAAACTTTCTTCAATTTAAAAAAAAAGCATGACCAATTTTATACACAAATAACTGACGCCCCGAAATTCTTAATAAAGATTGGTTCTGTAACCATGGAAACGTATCCATTTTGTATTATCAATGGAGTAAATTTAATTAGTTGTTTTTTTCACAAATTCAAGGATATATAGATATACCGCGTCTTCAGAAACCACCTTAACGAATGGGAAACTTTCTTATTTGTGACTTAACGGAAAAAAGTTATTCTTCATAAAAAATTCTGTTTGTTGAGAAAATAACACTCAAAATTAAAAATTTTGACCCAGCATATACGTGGTGTCAGAAAAAAGTAAAAACGATAAATGTCGTAGAAGGAAAACTATCTTTAATTTTAATTGCAAAATACAATAACGTAAGAAAGTGTCGTTCTGTACTCAAAAGTGACCGAATATGAAATTTAACAAAATAAATTTATGAACCTTTGAATTTTTAAAAAAGGGTTTTGAAATCCATATTTTTTAAATAACATATGTCCTAAATAAACAACAATAACATTTTATGAAATACTACACTAAGCTTCAACATGACCACTATTTTTTTCCATGCACACTATTGTACGTCGTAAAAATTCCGCCACTGCATTTCTAACCATCTGAGGGAAAGTCTCTCTAAATGGTCTATGTTTTCGAAAGCTCTATGGGCATAGACTTTTTCTTCTAAGAATCTCCATAAGAAAAAATATAGAGGAGTTATATCTGGAGACCTTGGTGGCCCAGCAAATTCTGACATTCGTCCAATCCACCTCTGTGGAAATATCCGGTTTAAAAATTCTGTGACTCTTACAGAGCTGTGACATGGAGCACCGTCATATTGGAACCAAAGTGTGTTTCTTATATCCAGTGGTAGTTGATGAAAAAATTAAAACAATTCCATGTCCAAAAAGTTGTAAGATTTTTGATTTTTTACAACAGCTTGGTGAACCTCTAATTGGGTATCTTCATCCGTCCGCCAAACCTAGTGTTTGTCAGAAAATTTTAATTCTTAAATGATCCGGTACTTTTAAATTTATTAACAATATCTCCAACAGTCACATGGCTTATTATTTTATTCGAATGCCTTTCATTAAAAATTTGAGCACCCACACTACTATTCTATTTTATTTTTTTCTGGACGATCCTTTATTACGTTATTCTACTTTGAAAAAGATTTTCCTTCTACGACATTTATCGTTTTTACTTTTTTTGACACCCCGTATATGCTGGGTCAAGATTTTGATGAAGATGGTTTCTGGACACGCTGTATATTTTGTATCTAGTAAAAAAGTGCAAAATAATAAGTGACGATGAATTATTCACTCCTGGAAACCCTCCAGAACTGGCGGAAGCAGTAAAAACTACCACATTAGATTACTTCTCTTCTAAAAAATCAAGACAGAACTATGACTATACGTACCTACAATCATTTTAGGGACTAGCGCAAGAACAAAAATACTTAACGACATACTTTCTAGAGCTGTGTCAAAGATAAAATCTCCTAAAAATCGTATTTTAATAACTTTTGCAGTACACTTACAACTGTAAGGAAATATTATTTTCTTACAGTACAGAAATGAATATTTCTTAACAGTTATTTTTCGTTACCTAGCAACGGGTAGGGCAAAATTTTTGAAGGATCAGCGGAAAAAATTTTGAGAAATCGATTTTATTTTAAGCAACAAAATATAGGGATATTTCTAAAAGGATACACAGGGAAGCATTTCAATCGGATAACGATAAAAAAGTTGTTATATTGTATTCAAAAAATGATTTGGGAAAAGTAAGTATAGAAGCAATTAAAAACAAGAAAGAATTAACGAATATTTTGTGAGGCCAATTAACTTTACGCAGGAGTAATTTCTATGCTCCGATGACTGTTTAGTTTAGTTGTTGTTTGGTCATCACAATTATTAAAAAGTTATTTTTTAAATGAAGACGTATTTGAGGGTTTAAACCTAATAAAGGTGGGAGTTTTATACTTCACCTGGTGATATTATAGAAGCAGATGGCAGAGTGAAACTGTTGGCCCGCTTATATGTTTTTAATCTATGACTAAAGGTATATATTGCTAATTTCGTGTAGCTTCTTGTCCCCGACATGGAGTTTCAAGGCATGGCGTCCACGTTGGCCAACTTAATTTCATTTTAGTACAATGTTTTGCTTTATTTTTCTTTTATATGAACATTGTGACAATATTAAGAAATAAAGGGGCAGATTGTGTAACTTTACTGAAAGGGAAATATATATTGCTAAAAACAGTAGAGATGTAAGAAAATAAGAATTATCAACTTATTTGCAAGTTCTCTCCGTGCAAAACTCGTCTTTTTTCATGTTTGTTGCAATTGAATGGTCAACCTCCTTCCGAATTTTCAGAAAATTTAACTGTCGACGTTTCTTTGGTATGAGGTTCTAATAGTCAACTCGTGCTCGAATTAGTCAACTGGAGCATACATAGGGGGGGGGGGGGGGTCGACGCTGATACGCCCCTGGACGACAAATTAAAAAATAAATGAACACAGTGCCTAAAAATGCCACTGTTTTATTTTCTTTTGGCCATTCTGTCATTTTAATTTTTACTGTCATTTTTCTCGATTTTAAAAATACTCTACAGAAGATTTCATTTATTCTACATCTCCCATATTTCATTTATTCATATGAAACATCCTACAAAAATACGTTACAAAAAATTAAATTTTAATTAAACTGACTTTTGGTATAAGTACTGCTTTGAGAGAGGTATGATATGTGTTGGAAGGAAAAATTTAAAAAAGATTAGTATTTAAACTGGTAGCTTCAATACCAGCTTTCGGATATCTCTAGTTAAAGAAATTTGGATATTGTATTATATTGTATTAATATATTACTACTTGTAACAAATTCTCAAAAGGTAGCCTTACAATGACACACATTTTAAAATTTATGATTGCAAGTGTTTTTAGAAAAAAAAATTATCAAAAATTATATTATATAGAATAAATATATATGAAGGAATTTTACTTCATAATTTTCTTATAATTGGATCTAAAAATACGTTTTCCAAAAAGTGAACCTAATTATATAATAATAACTTAAATTTGAAAAAAAAGTCGCGACGAACACGCGTCTCGAACCTACGACTTACGCGATAGATCGGTAAAGCTGCAACTTTAGCCCTTGAACGACCAACGTACAGGGTCTTCCAACGAGGACTGAACAGGGGCTCATTTTTGAGCTTCTTTGTATTTAAAGAAAAATCTAAAATAGCCAATCGATGTATTTTTTCCTGCAGAATTCAAAAATGAAACCAAAAATTTATTTGAACCAGAAACAAAAAAGTTACGCTATGGATAAGGTGTTTTTTAAACGGAACATAGCTTTTTTTATACGATTTTCGGAACGAGTGATTTTTTTTATGTCCGTTCTGATTAAAATATTTAATATTGTGACAGCTATTTTTATTAAATTTTAATGTTTTATCCAGTATAATTTAACTTCAACCTGTTTGAAACATACACTAGGTAATAAAGGTAAAATCACCTTGAAATCCTTCAAAGTCAAAATATTTGACAAATTTACTATAATATTGCCGAAATGAAATATTCATTAGATGAGAGATTGCAGATTGTTATGCTTGCTTCTCTTGTATTTTCTTGGCATTTGTAGAACAAGATAACAATCTGCAATCTCTCATCTAATGAATATTTCATTTCGGCAATATTATAGTAAATTTGTCAAATTTTTTGACTTTGAAGGATTTCAAGGTGATTTTACCTTTATTACCTAGTGTATGTTTCAAACAGGTTGAAGTTAAATTATACTGGATAAAACATTAAAATTTAATAAAAATAGCTGTCACAATATTAAATATTTTAATCAGAATGGACATAAAAAAAATCACTCGTTCCGAAAATCGTATAAAAAAAGCTATGTTCCGTTTAAAAAACACCTTATCCATAGCGTAACTCTTTTGTTTCTGGTTCAAATAAATTTTTGGTTTCATTTTTGAATTCTGCAGGAAAAAGTACATCGATTGGCTATTTTAGATTTTTCTTTAAATACAAGGAAGCTCAAAAATGAGCCCCTGTTTAGTCCTCGTTCGAAGACCCTGTGCCTAAGATACAAGCTCTGTATATACTAATCTTACGATAAGGATCCAAAACCGTGTAAATATAATGCTAAAAAAAATTAATTTTCAATTTCAAAAATTCAATTATGGTTTATTTCAGTTTTTTTTAAATCAGTAGGAAAACAACTTGTTTTAGAACCTCGTTCAAGATAAACAATTAAATGCAATAAATAGGAGAGTATTCTTTGATGCAACTGACTAAGTGAAAGCTGTGGCAACACCGTCAGGGGACATGTGCAAATGTCCCTGTGCAAATGTCTGTGATGGGAGGCTTCAATAAGAATATATAGATTTACGTTCGTCTCCTAATGGCGGTCAAACCAACTCCAAACGGAGTTGTCAATTTCGCTTCCTTTTCTTGGGCGTTCTTTACTTTTCCAAATTCAATGGCTCTACATAGTTTTGTTTACTGTCTACTAATATTTTCCTGAAGTTCCACTCAAATATCCCAGAAAATCCGTAATTAAAGCCTGATTTAATATGAGGTTTTCCACCGCGTATGCCGAAGCGATGCGTAGATGGTGCGGAGTTGAGAAATAAGTGACAACCCTAAAACATAAGATTTATCCCCGTTTGCACCAACAGATTTAGGGGATCCTTAGTACAAAGAGATCCCTAACTTTAGGCTAAGTATCGATTTCGTTTGCAGCAACATTTATTCCCTACCTAAGATGGTTTAAGGAAGCCGTAAGTTACGGACCCAAATTTCATCACCTAAATCGTTACTTAGATGGGAAATGTCACATTGATCTGATTTAACGTCATTTTGAAGAAGTGTGTGAACTGAAAAAATACTATAAAATTGTACTGATTATCTGAAATCATTTATTTTTCTGTAATTTTACTACGTTTTTCACTGTCTTAAAATTATGGAGCTTTTTAATGACGATTTGGATGTTCTAGAAATTGTTCAAAATGGTTTTCCAAGCAGAGTGTACGAAAGGTCAAACTATTTTGATGAAATGGACGATTTGACATTTTTTAAAAGATTTCGATTGACGAAAGCAACAGTTCTAAATATCATTGAGCAAATAGAAGAGGATCTAGAATATTACCATGAGAGGCAATTTTAATTCTTTTCTATTTTCAGCACTTCGTTTTTTTACATCTTCTTTTAATTTTTTATAATATTTTTTTAGTGACTCTAGCGGCCTATTATACAGATTTGGTGAATTGAATTCTTCACTTATTTTGATCCACGCATCTTTGTTGCTTTTTGATGAAAGTGCGTCAGTCTTCTTATTTTCAATAATTTCTTTATATTTTCCAATAATTGTTAATAAACATTCCTTTTCACTAAACGTATAATTTGGAGCGCGACTTCCTTTGCGATCTGATGTTTCGGGTTCCATATTCTAAAATAATGGTATTCTGTAAAACTTTCCAATATTACTTCCATTTATCACCAAACACTACAACAACCAATACAATAAACCAGGCAAAATTTTCTAGAAAAAGATACAACTAAATCAAACATAAACCGGTGAAAAAATTCAAAAATGACGCGATAAAATTGGGTTATAGTTGTCACTTTCCTCCTTAAATAGCCTTCGGAGCAAAAATCTACATTGTTGTCAAGGTGTTTTTCTCCCTAGCTGAGATGTCCTAAAAAACTTTTCGTACAACGCATTTTCGAGTTAGGAAATCCATAAATCATGGGGACACTTAGATATTCCTTTCCTAACAGAAATTTGGTGCAAACGGGGGTAAAATATGTGCTTTTATTTTTAAAATAAAGTGCAACACGACAAACATGTCTTTGTATTTCAAAAATAAAGTGCAATACGACAGTACAAAACCTCATATTTCCATCCATAAGTTCTCGGTTTTTAGTACTTACTAGTACGGGACGCTTAAAACAGCGTAAATGAATGAATCATGACATGACGCGACTGTGTGACTTGTGTGGGTCCGATGATCCTACATGGGTAATTAAATCGATTTGTTTGAAGTATGCGTTTATAATAAAGAGAAAGTGAGACGCTAAGTAAACATATTAACATAGCATAGCCTGGTTCGATAAGTCATGATAAGGTTCCATTTTAGTCCCGATAACTGATAACTTTATCGGGTGTATTTTGTTAGGAGATGGTTCATCAGTTTATCCTTCGATTATAATTCTGCAATAATTATGTGAATAATATTTTTATTGTGCTTTTGTACGGTATTTGCCAGACTATTGTAGGTCATTGTTTGAGATAGATATATTCAGTAGGATTTAACAGAAATACATTACAGAGTAAGTTTATTTTTATTAATTTTATTAGAAAGCTGCACTGTTTTTGTCTCTTTTTAAAAATTCCTATTGCCTAGACCTAGGTCTAATCTGACAATCGCTTTAAATTGAGAAGTGTTACTGCATTTTGTACTATGAGTTTATTTATAAGTCTCTTCCAAATCTATCAAGAAAATGACAAAATTAAGTATTTTTTCCCATTAATAAAACTAAATTGGTTTTAGCATCAATGCGATAAAAAAAAATCATTTGTTAACGGTGACAAGACAGAAAAACAGTGTATTTTTTTCATAATGTTTACGGACATATGGAATTGCATTCTTATTTCGCTTTCTGTTTTTTTTTTCGGTTTAGAATACTGTATAGAATAGTACAATAAATAAAAATGGAATGTTGTCTATGTTAATTACAAGTGGTATAATCGTGAACTTGAACTGTGAGCCTGGACCCTAAATGTCTGAGAGGATGTGCCTATAAATAGTTTTAAATCGCTTAGTTTAGTATTAAGCATATTACACAAGGAACAAGCAGTTTTGCTCATTGTCATATTGGAAAGCAAACTATTGTCTAAAAAATTGGTATACTCTTTCTTCAAGAATCCCGCAGACCAACGCGAATTTGCTGCCGCAAATAAAATATCATCACTGACCCACAAACAAAAATCCAACCGTTTGTAATTGTCCTCATCTTCCAAAGTTTGGTTAACAGTTGGTTTAAAAGGACGAATATATTTTGAACGTGGCTTTTTTTCACAATTATTGTAAACTTCGTGCTCGTTTTCTTAAAGACATAATAGAATTTTCATCAACAAATTACAAAATTATTACTGTAGAAGCATCGTTTTCGGCGTATCTTTTCTTGGTTTTCTTTAAATGACTAACGGACACAGTTTTTTAAAATTGGATTGCTAACTTATCTACTGAACTTTTGCATTATTGTACATTTGGAAACTTGACTTGAAACTTCTCAATAACGTAGCGATAACAATTCTCGCCGTTTCTGTAATTTTGGAATTAACACTCTTTACTCTAAAGACATCATGTTTGTTCTTTTGTGCTGCTCGAAACTGCACTGGCCTGCACTGGTTTTTTCCTTATGGGTGTCTTCCACGAATAAAAAAAAATCGTTATTATTTTGACAAATACGTCACAGTTATCAAAGGTGTAATCAAATAAAAAGGTGACAATGTGACAAATTTTGTTTTAAAAGAGAAATTTCAAATTTTTACTTGAAAACCTGGAATAAGAATTCTTTTAAAACTTTTTTATTGAATGTTTTGCATTAAAATTTTAAAAAAGCAACTTTAATCTTAACCAAATTTTACGTTTTTGTATTTTTTGCATACCCTGCCCAAAAAATAGTTATTTGTTTTACTAGGCATAAAAGTACAAGATTTAATGCCGCGGCTGGTTTTTCATAGCCGAGCGTAGCGAGGCTATGAAACCAGCCAAGGCATTAAATCTGCTTTTCTGCCGTGTGAACCATATAATTTTTTCTTCAATTTTGTTCCAATTCCACGCAAAATCGACTTTTCCATATTTAAATTGCGTTTTATTATCAATATCCAAATAACTAAATTATTTTATCAAAGGTAACCGGGCCCTGCGTTACCATGTTTACCGCTGATGATGTTTGTTGAATATGTTTGTTTACTGTTTACTTTGTCATTGTCAATTTTGAAAAGTTGTCATGTTAGAAATGGATTTACTGCAAAGTGAGGATGAATTGATGCAATTAACACCACCTGAGATAAGAGACCAGGCGCGAGATGTGGAATTTAACCTTTTACCAAAAAAATCAAGAACTGTATATGAACTCACATACAGCAGTTTGATTTAAATTATTACTTGGAAGGTTGCCTAGCAACGAACTTCTTCTGCCTAGGCAGTAAAATTGGACTTTTTCTGCCTAGGCATTAAAAGTACAACTTCTAAGCCTGCCAAGTGTCATTAAAAGGCCGCTTTTAATGTCATTTGGAGAAAAACAAATTTTTGGCATCGTGGATCTTATTTTTAAAGCAAGCAAAAGCTTTTATAAAGAATGGCCTTTTTTCATATCTTTCACTTCTTGGTCCCGTTGTCCTCTTGTCTACCCCATCCGTGGACATACTGTAGAACACACAGAGAACGAGCCCTGTTTCTAAAAAACAACGATTTCATTTAATTTCTATAGTTTATGTAAACCAACCTCATTTCTTCGTTACAAAACGTAATTTTGATTTTCTTCAAATACCATTTTCTATTTAACACCCAGTATACTCTCGCTATCTCCGAACTTTAAAAACACCTGTTAAGGGCTTCTCATAGGACGGGCCTGAATAATAACGAGTCGGCCACTTG
Source organism: Philopedon plagiatum (assembly GCA_963971165.1). Lineage (NCBI taxonomy): Eukaryota > Metazoa > Arthropoda > Insecta > Coleoptera > Curculionidae > Philopedon > Philopedon plagiatum. The sequence goes on along the minus strand of OZ020191.1, from coordinate 22,503,920 downwards.
CTGCTTGAGTTTGAGGCGAATAAAGAACGTTTCGGTTTCGGAGACCGCAGTCTCTGAACTTGTTTTCTACCTACTTGTTGATATAGGGGTGAGTTTCTGTTACACAAAATGTTCTCTTTTGTTTAATGCCGTTTAAAAAAATGAAATTTTCGATAATCGTTTTACTTTTTTTATTTAGTTCTTTTTTATTTTATAACTTCTATTTTTTAGTGTTTGCTGTAATCGTAGAATTTCTCTTTAGTATTTGGGTTTGTGTTTCAGACTTGTTAGTCTAATAGATTTTAATTTTTCGCTACTATTAAAAAATTGCAGTATCTCTTATCTTACAAATAACTACTTATTATTAATGCTATACTTAAAGACTTTTATAGGCTTTTAGCATAGAGTAAAATATTCTTGGCAAATTCCTCTAATTTCTTGGCAAATGGCACTGTTGTATAGAAAGTCTTTGATGTTTGTTTCTTACGTTTTTTTGAGCCCTAATTATCTTCGCCCCAAACCATTTCTTTTCATGAAGCTTTTTAACGTTGTTACATTTTTACTGTTTCTATTTAGTTCCGCTATATTTTTATTTTAAACCTCCACTCACTATTGTTTGTTGTAAGTAGTCATAGAATTCCTTTGGTATTTGGGTTTGTGCTTCAGACTTGTAGTTTAGTAGTTTTTATTTTTTTTACTCGTCACGAGAGCTTTGAATTTTACCGGGTAAATTTCGCGTAGGTTGTTTTTCGAAAACTTTTGCTTCTAAAATGTTCGATACTTAATAATTTGAAGATAAAAACATGAGACCAACGGTCGAGGGCTTTTACCGCATATTATTGAGTCGAGAACATTTGGTTAAAAGCAAAAGTTTAAGAAAAATATACCTATTATAAACTTAAAGCCCGAGTGGTTTATATTACGATTATTTACTGATTTTATATTTTTGTGTTTTTGGAACTGGTATTAAAACTAGTATTAAAAAATTCCAGTACCTCTATTTTTACAAATAATTACTTCTTATAAATGTTATACTTAAAGACTTTTATAGGCTTTTAGCATAGAGTGTAATATTATTGGCAACAGCCTTTAATTTATAGCCAAATGGCACTGTTGTATCGAAAGTCTTTCTGGTTTATTTCTAAGGTTTTTTTTTGTATTTAGCCCTAATTGTCTTCGTCGATTAATCATAAAAAGTAACAAATCATGTTATATGGAGTACAGAATTTTTATAATTTTTAACGTCCACATTCACTAAAAATATTCTTAGTTATTGAGCTACTCTAATTTTTTAGCGATTTGCCTGGTTTCCAAATGATTTTCATCTTTGAACGTATTGCTAAAATGATTTTAGTTCTATTATTGTGGAAAGCACATACTAAAACTGGCCTTTTCGTTATAAAAAACAAATTTTAGTATGACACAAAGTCATAGTTTAAAACTTGGTTATCTTATTCTTACACTTGCCAGTTTAAAAATTGCGATTGTCAAATTAGATCAGTCTACCGTTGGAGAATTTGGCCGAAAATATTTAAACTGTTTAATATTATAAATAATCCTATTAACTGAAATATCGTAGACATTTATCTTTCGTACCTTTCTTATTAGTTACATTTGAGAAAATGTGCCTTTCCGGATTTATTTTACTTAATTTTGAAGTAAAAGTCTTTCCATACGTGTCCTTTTTATGTAATCCAGTGTTTATTACATATACGATTACAGTTAGGCACAAACAAAATATTATATTGTGTTTCATATCGGCAATGTTTGACTGGAACTTTTATTTTTATCTAACAAAAGAATATATAATACTTTAATTAATTTTTCGTTAATCTTGGAAAAATGATGAATACAAATCAAAAATCTTTACAAATTTCGTCTTCTTGTTAACAAAGAGAAAACCACCTTAAATTTTCTTTAGATATAATATACATGTTTGTTAAGGTTTACAAAAAGAATGTATATAGATATTTTGTAATTTTTCTTGAACCATTTATAATATTTTTTTATTGTTTGTTTCTTGGGTTCATAATAAAAACATTTTTTTTATTAAGTCTATTGACGTTCGACCCTATCTTTCGGGTCATTTTCAAATTTTTTTTTATGTTGTTTGGTAAAAAGACCTAAAAATACATTTCTTAGTTAAAACAATTTACAAAAACACAACAATTCGACAATCAAACATTAATATCTGGACATATTATCTGAAATTCTACGCTATTAGCAGTAAACATTTTTCAACAATTCCAAAATATTTTTATTGTTGAAAACCTTAAGGTCTTTGGAGAACTCATTTGTTATTTCTTATCAGAGATACTAAACATACCTGAGTATTTTACATGGAAAGAGAAAAGTATCGAAATGAAAAAAGCAACGGTTTATTATATACAATTTTCTTTTTCTAATTTTCGTACGGGCTTGTTAGCAAAATATACATATACATTTTTAATAAGCTTAAATAACAAGTTATTCCTTTTCCAGGTAACAAGACTTTGACTCCATAATGAGAATAAACAAGGGCCTGCTGCCTATAAAGGCTCATTACTTCTTCTTTATGTCAGGTAATGAAAAATAAGCTTTTTGATAACTAAATATTTTTTTGTTTCTATAAACTGTGGCCATAAAACACGAATACGAATACTAAGATTATTCGATTCGGTCGAAGGCAGATCGGTGTGTTTGTCCTGTTTCTAGGCATTTCTTATTTTGTTTAGAGAATTTCTAGATCAGATCGAGTGGATGAATGGAAAAAAATGTATATTTAAAGGCTTGCCTTTTAAAAACGAATTAAGGTACGGACCTCGGGTTTGCGTTAAAATGTTTCTTTTTTGAAGACCTTTAAAACGAGGTACCACAAGGCATAGGGCTGCGTTTAAAATATTTGACCTGAACTCCCTAGCGTCGCCCTTGGGAGTTGAAAAAGCTAAATTACATGAAAAAGTAGATTTATCAACCAATAAGATTCACCCAAAATTTGGCGTTTCCATCTTTACTAATAGCAAAGATATTTGGCCATACTAAGACTTTTCGGACATCCTGTATATGTATATGGGACTGGAACAGCGAAACAGTATAATATTGTCTACTATATCGATATTGTGACAAGCAAAAACCATAATCATTCTGAGTTGAAGCTGGATAAAACTTTAAGCAAAGGTAGCACTTATGATGTTGATGACAATGCACAAGCGCTCCGGTTGCCTTGGGACACCCTGACAAGACGGCGGGGGACACCCCGTCCCAGTGGCGCACCCAGAGGAGGGGCTGGGGGGCTGCAGCCCCCTGTCCCCAAAGCAACATCCTGGGCAAATAAAAATTAAAAAAGTGCACTACTAATTGAAGAAATCCACCGAATTGCATTATTCAGATATAAAAATATAATATTATAATATAAAAATTTTCCAATAAAAATAAGTTTTGGCAGCCCACTTAAGGGTTGTCACTCATTTATCGCCTAAGCAACGCCTCGGTACGGGATGTTTCGATTTCTCTTACGAAGTTTCTAATAAGTGCGAAGCGCGCTCACCTATACAGAGGGTGTCCGGAAAGTTTTAGTGTAGTACTTTGCTGGTAGTAAAGATAGAGACACCAAAGTGTAGGTGTATTTTATTTGTTAATAAATCTACCTTTTCATGTTATTTAACTTTTTCAACCCCCTTGAGGGGCGACGCTAGGTAGTTGAAGTAAAAAAAAATTAACCCTGTGCTGTGTGGTAACTCACTTTAAAGGTCTTCAAAAAATAAACATTTTACCGTAAACCCAAGGTCCGTATCTTAATTCGTTTTTAAGTGGCAAGACTTTAAAAATTAAAAATCGTGGAAAAAAGTAAAAATCTGAATACCTTTATTTCTCTTATTACTTTAAAAGTCGTTCAGAATGACGATCATGAACTTCTTGGCAGCAATAAAGTCGATTTTGTAACTCACTTCTCACATTTTCGAGAATGGCAGTTGTTACTTGTTGGCAGACGTTGACAATTCTTTGGCTTTGAAATTTTCGGGCTTTGTTAGGTATATTTGTTGTTTTAGGTATCCACAAAGGAAAAAAATCAAGAGGAGCAAGGTCCGTCCCCCAATCCAGCGCTCCGGGAATTAATTATTTAGAAATTCCCTGGTAAATAAAAATGAGGAGGTGGTCTGTCTTGTTGGAAAAATGAATCGTAATCCTTATCTTCCTCTTCAATGGCTGTTGCCTCTTCCAGAAGAGGCTATTTTACCTGCAGTTGTAACAGCCATTGAAGAGGAAAATGAAGATTATGTTCCATTTTGCCAACAAGACAGAGCACCTCCTTATTTTTATTTACCGGTCAGGAAATTTCTAAATAATGAATTCCCGGAGCGCTGGATTGAGCGACGTGGATTTATTAAATGACCACCTCATTCTCCGGAGCTTGCTTTTCTTGATTTTTTCCATTGGGAATATTTAAAAGAACGATTATAGCTAACAAAGCCTGAAAATCTGGATGAGTTACGCCAAAGAATTGTCACCGTCTGTCAAGAAGTTACACCTGAAATTCTCGAAAATGTTAGAAGTGAGCTTCAAAATCGACTTTATAACTGCGAAGAAGTTCTTGGTGGTCATTTTGAACAATTTTTAAAGTAATAAGAGAATTATAGGTATTTAAATTTTTACTTTTTTCACGCTTTTTAATATTTAAAGTCTTGCCATTTAAAAACAAATTAAGATACGGACCTTGGGTTTTGCGTTAAAATGTTTCTTTTTTTCAAGACGTTTAAAATACGATATCACACGGCATAGGGTTGCATTTAAAATTATTGACCTGAACTCCCTAGCGTTGCCCCTCAAGTTGGTTGAACAAGATAAATTACATGAAAAAGTAGATTTATTAACCAATAAGATACACGTAAATTTGGTGTCTCTGTCTTTACTAATAGCAAATATATTTGCCCATACTAGGACTTTTCGGACACCCTGTCTGAGGAATGGAACATCAGCGCCTCATCCGATGTACAGGCATTACCCGAAATATAAAGGTGAGGTGATACCGCGTTGATAAGTGAGCGACAACCTTTAAGCTCATTTTAAAATGCCAGAAAACAGGGGTGCTCTTTGTAGGCGTGCATGAGTTGAAAAATTGAGATATTCTATCAAAAGCGTAGACAGTTTAATTTGAGAATAATTTGCAAAAAAGTTAACCATTTCATTCCTGAAAGCATTTGAAAAAAAGAGTCAATATTTGTTGAGTTGGGGATTTTCATCTTTGCGTTTCGTTATTTGGCTTTTAAGGTGTTATAAGAATAAGCCTGGCAAAGGTTTTGCCTTAGGTTATATGCTGCGGTAACAAAAAGAGGGCGGCAAAATTCAAACGGCGATAAATAAGAGTCCAACCCACGTACTTTAGCGGTTAAAGCCGAAACATTATAAAATCGCGTAAGCTTGCTTTCATCACTTTTTTCTTTTTGGGTATATAAAAAAACGAGCTAAACTAAAAAAGTCAAATAATATAATCAAAATCTTAAAGACCTGTACGATAACAAGGTGACTTAGGTACAATTAGACATGTCAAGTAACTTAAATTTAATGAATCCCATTAGCCATAATTAATTTGATGATTTAAAAAGTATTTTTAATTACTTTAATTGCCCTCTTGACATTTATGCTCCACTCAAACTTAATAAATTTTAAAAATAATTTTTTTGTTTATGGACTGTTCAATCTTATTTATATCTAACTTGAATATAACTTCTTCTAATTTCATCTTTTAGTCTTCCTTCTAATCTTTTAATTTATTGGAGCAAATATGGCCTAGTCTATAGACTAGAGTACTAGACTATAAAAATGCATAAACATACATGTATTGTCGTAACTTTGAACATGGATATTTCGTCAACAGTGTCAAATATCATATACTTAAATATATAAATGAAGCTGAGATTTTGAAAGCACGTAGCCCTTAGTGCAAAGGGGTGCAACAGTAGCTTGACAATCTTCCCCTCCACCATGGGGTTAAGATACCCAATTTAATTTCCACATAAAATCCTGACTAGATGGCGACAGCGCCGTCTTTACTCCGTAAAACCTACTTAATTTTCGATACATCCGTTGTCGGTCGTGTCAGTTTTTCGTGTTTTGGAAAAAATTTGTTGAAAATATAAAGTTAAAAAGGATTGTCGATATTTTAAATATTTGTACGATAGCAAGGTGACTTTGACATGTTATTAAAAGTTAGGTGACATAAGTATTTACTGACAATGAGACCCATTAGCTCTGTGTTTGATAAGGTTAGATAATTTTTTACTTTAACGATTTAAAAGGTATTTTTAATTACCCTAATTGCCCTCTTCACATTTATATTCGACTGAAGACTAATGATAATGGCACGGCGCCATTTTACTTGTATCAAAATTTCGTAAAATAGCTCATGATATGTGAGGGATTAAGACGAATTAGTGTATACTTTATATAGCAAATTCAACATAGTGTTAAAGAAGACTATATAAATACATTAACATACATATTATTATGTAAATACGCTATTCTGCGTAACTTCAAACATCGATATTAAATTAGTTGTCAGCTACATAAATAAATATTGACACTGCATCGGATCGTTAACTTTCGTCTTTTTCGCAAATGTAAGTTCTCAGATTAAGAAAATAAGAGAAACTATTCATCCAAAAAATGTTCTGTCGCCACCCGTCAATATCTAAGAAAATCAGGCGAACAAGAGAAAGAAAAATAGTGGAGATGGAAAGTTAGATTATTATCGTTCGCATGAATCACCTGGCGCACATCTCGTAAAATCATCATGTGATGTGACATATTAAAAAAAGCGTATTTTTATGATGACCCAATTTTATGACCCAACCTAATATACGAAAACATGCTGGTTAAATTTTCCCATTTTGGGAATGTTGCTTTATAAGTAAAAAAAAAAGTCTGTTCAAAGATATACCGTCTGATTCTTAACTGCAATGCCAGTTATAAATCGTGTTCTTTTTACCTGATGGCGCAGAGTCGTACCCTTCTTAAATAAGGATTTCAAGAAAAATTAGGTAAAAGAAATGTACATTTATTTCACCCAAAGGATTAAGAGAAGGTGTTAAAATAAAATTGAAGCTAGTTTTTTGAAAGCTTTTAAGACGTTCATATGTTAAACTGCTAAATACTTGCAAAAAGAGAAATAAACATGTCGCATTATTGGGAAGATTCTACAAGTGAGACATCAAAAAATTTCATAGAAAACGTTTATAACTCGTTAGTAAAAATGAGCTGCGATGGAATAAGTGCAGCAAAAAATACAAGCGATATTAAAAAAAAGATTTTAATAAATACTACACCAATGAAATATTAAAACAAATTGATTTATAACCTATTCAAAAACATTTAAATAATCACATTAAATTCAACCCTGTGCTGCTATTATCCCGTAGCAAACTACCCGAAGCAGAGTTGCCAGGTTGACAGACAAGACTGGCACAGGTAGAATATTTAGAAAGTGGAGTTATATATTATTAAAACGTCATAATTTTCCCTGAAAATACAGGTTTGGCAACGGAGCAGTTTGGAAATTATTGGAGTCAATTTGTCAAACGGTATATCTTTGAACAGACTTTATCCACGTAATACACCGTGCTCCTTACAACCACTGTAAGGTATAATAATTATATGAAAACTATTTTGGGTACGATTGTATCTAAATATTCCAAAACAAATTGTTTTATAACCTATTAAAAATCATTTAAATAATCACATTAAGTTCAACCCTGTGCTGCTATTATCCCGTAGCAAACTACCCGAAGCAGAGTTGCCAGGTTGACAGACAAGACTGTCACAGGTAGAGTATTTAGAAAGTGGAGTTATATATTTTTAAAACGTCATAATTTTCCCTGAAAATACAGGTTTGGCAACGGAGCAGTTTGGAAATTATTGCAGTCAATTTGTCAAACGGTATATCCTTGAACAGACTTTATCCACATAATACACCGTGCTCCTGACAACGACTGTAAGGTAATAACTATATGAAAACTATTTTGGGTACGATTGTATCTAAATACTCCACAGCAACTGAATATCTGATTTACTTAGGTCAGACATTCATCTAAAATGACTGTCCTGTAACAAATCTGACGAAAAGGTTTTATTATTAAAAAAAAGATTTCAGACAAAAATCGTACAGCTTGTTAAAGTGTTCTTCTGTCAAGAATTTTTTTATTATTTCTGCTTATTCAACCGTTAAAAGTGTGCAAATGTCGGCTCGTATTTGGACCTTATTGAGCCTTCCCTAAAACAGTAGCGTGCGATAAGGTATTTATACAGCGTGCCTCACGGAGTGCTTGCCATTTGGAAAAAAAATTCCTGAAAGTTGAAAAAAATCACTTTGGTGTAGAAAAGTTCTGCATATTATTAATTAAACTATGGAAAAATCCAAAAAGACCTATAGTATACAGGGTAGCGATAAAAATGTAAAATATACCCAAGAATAAAGTACCCTTATTGAGCAAGATACAAATAAAAGGTATTTTAAAAAATTATTTTGAGTCATTCTTTCACTCTAAATACGAACTCACAGCCACCTACAAAAAAATGCTTTTACATTTTTACTTTACGTTACAAAATTAATGTTATAACCACGATACACTTACAACGGTATGTTATGCTTGGAGGGAAAATCTTAAATTGACTAGGTGCTTGCACTCCTTGTATATAAGTACAGGTCAGTTTGTTCTCGGGTAGTGCGTTGCGTTGACGTCTATTAAAATATTATTGTCAAATTTCATTTGCTCAGGTGCAAGCACCTAGTCAATTTAAGATTTTACCTCGAAGTGACGTCATACGTAGCGTACCGTTGTAAGTGTATCGTGGTTATAAGTTAATAAAAAGTAATTATCTTTCACACAGGTAAATATACTAAGAATGACTTTGACAATTTATCATTTTTCTTAGTTATGCCCCCAAAACTAACCACGAAACAAAAAATTGAAATTGTTTTAATTATTGGCGACAACTACAAAAGCTATAGGGAAGCCGCTGAGATTTTCCGTGAAAGGCATCCCGAAATATCCTTATCCCATGAAACTGTTGGACACATAATGGCAAAATTTAAAAGTAGTGGAAGTGTGGAAAACATCTTCAATAAAAAAATCAAGTTCAGGCCGAAAATGCTAAGGATATTTACCTACAAATTATCCAAGAGGTTGTTAAAAATCCCAAGTCTTCGTTGAGAAATTTGGGAAACGTACTTCCTTTACAAACAGAGCGTCTATCTGCTTCTGATGAAGCATATTTTACATCAAATGGAGCTCAAACTCCTAAAATTGTGGTTGGTGGTGTACAGTTAATCCGGGATCTGTTATCCAGATCGAAATCAGTATTATTTTATGACACATGTGTGGTGCGATATTTTAGATACCTAACCCATTTTCTTCCGAGGCTATATACCGTCTGATATTTACCGTTCAATTTTTGAGAAATCAGCTGCTTGACTTTGATATTGGCCTTCCACTTAACATTAGAAATAAAATTTATGGTATCACCATGATGGTGCGCTATCCCATAGTTCCCAAGCTGTTAACGAGTTTCTTCAGGAAATGTTCCAGGGGCGTTGGATAGGAAAATCATTGGCCGGCGAGGTGGCCGAATCTGAACTCACTCGATTACTTTCTTTGGAGATATTTAAAGAAAAAAGTGTATTCTCACCGATTTTTTGAAAATATCGACAGTTTAGAAAGAGTAATAACCCGATGCGCTCTAGAAATTCCTCAAGTTGTTTTGAAAAAAGCTGTTTCAAAATGCTCTAAGTTAACAAAACTGCATCGAAAAGGAAGGTGGCTATATTAAAGTTTAAATTTTGCAAATTTATTCTTTCTTAATAAGTCATTAATACATTTTTCTTTTATAACTCTTAATTTTTGTAAAGTGGCTGTGATTTCGTATTTAGAGACAAAAAATGATTTCAAATAATTCTTTAAAGTAAGTTTTCTTTTTGTCTTACTAAATAAGGGTACTTTATTCTTGGGTATATTTACGTTTCTGTCGCTACCCTGTATCGGCCTTTTTAGATTTTTTCCATAGGGATTCATAATTTACCCACCGTGGGTGGGGCACACTGTATATCAAATCGTTCTCAAGCTGGATTGAAACTAAATTAGCCATAATCGAATACATTTATATCACATTTTGTACTTGTACCACAAAAATAATGTACCTAGCTTTCTAGAGGGGGCAACTTTTTCTGACAGAGGGGGCATTACCCCCTTTGCCTCCCATAAATACGGGTCTGAGTCTTCTTCAATTTCTTAGACCTCGCCTTTCCCTTACTTTATATATTGTATACAACATTTTGGGTTAATCGTCTTCATAAACGTTCTCAGTAATCATTTTTTATTAATTTTTTAAATTAATTTTTATTTTTTCAGCAATGGGTCCTATTCTTCCCCAGCTTTCAGTATACGGCAAAGAAATGGGCATATCCACGGTAGTCATGGGAACTGTAACCGGCATTCTACCATTTGCTTTCCTGATAGCCAAACCCCTGTTTGGTTTACTAGTGGATGTTTACAGAAATTACCGCAAAACCATATTCATGATACTGATTTTTGTTATGACATTGTCGTACGCCTTAATAGCATTTATACCAGTGGCCAAAAATTTAAGCAAATCGGTGATAAAAGGACCTATGCAGGACTATTTTTTGGATACATGTAAAGTTATAGTCAGTAGTAGTTAGTAAAATGAGAAATTTTTTGTAAACGTTTTGATAATCAGCCACTGCTAAGGCTTTTAACATTTAACACAAACAGGTCTGCAAGAATGCTCCGTTAATGTTGTTATTTTCTCATTCTGCAAGATTACTGCAATAAAGGAGCACACAGTGTGTGCCCACAGCAAACCTGAGTATCAGTGTATCTTGGGTTGTTATGTAATCAAAATGTTTATAAAAAGTTATACCAATAATTAAATCTAAAGCGTTAATTGAATTAAAAATAAAGGTTAGTTTTTAAATTTTTGATGAGCCTCCATTCTTATTTGCTTCTAACTAGCTAGCTAGCTATTCACCATTGCGTCAAAATAATTGATGTTGCACAGTTTGTGGCGACTTCAGTTTTACAATCACATGTGTTTAAAATGGATAAAATGGCGAAGATAAATTCTTAAGTATTTTAACTTGACCAAAAATCTAAAAACCAATCTGCAGAATAGTTGTTACAAGTAATTAAATATGTACTAATATTTAGCGAGTTCTCCTATTTCAAACTGACAGATGTATAACATACTTACACACATGCCCAAAATTATTGCATATTGGTAAATCAGGTATTTATGGTATTTTTAACTTTAAATATACATATACATGGTATATGGTGTTTTCAGTTTTTGCACCAACATGAAGAAAATCACTTTAAGGTTAGAAACGTTTATTTTTATTTTAATTGGAATTTAAATATTATTGCGTATTGTTCGTTTCATTCTTTAAACTTTATCGGTCTAGTCGCAGTAAAATCGTTTCAAAATGCCAAAAAATATTATATCGCACTTCAACAGGGTCAGAATAATTACTCTTTTACCAGGTTTCTGGCAAAATAAAGTAGCAGAGATCATGGGCGGTGGGCAGAGTCAAGAATTAATAAAAAATGTCGCGAAATCAATGACGTTAAGGAACGGCCAGGACGAGGTCGGAAATGGGTTACTACAGCAGCACAAAACCGCCAGTTGTCGATAATTGCTAGAAGGAACCGAACAATCTCAGCAAGTGCTATATCAAGAGAGCTCGCGCGGCTTGAAGGAGTTCTTGTATCCAGACAAACTGTGTCGCATCGACTAAATGTTGTCAATTTACATCTTCGAAGGCCTCTACGTGTACCCAAGTTAACACTTGATCAAAAACCTACACGGATGCAGTGGGCACAGGCAATGATGGCGCGTGGTCAAAATTGGGAAAACGCCATGTTCTCAAATGAGACAAGAATAGGCCTAGTATCAGATTCACGACATATTCGAGGTTTATATTTAGAAGGCATTAAACCTTACAGTGCGTTTATTCCGTAGGGTAGTTTGGGAAAATTCGTTTTGTCGATGATAATGCATTTTTTTTAAATTTTACTTTTTTTGAGCGCACTGTGCAGTTGAGGACAAAAAATCCCGGACACATTATGGTTCCTAATGTAACTGAATCGGTCATTTGAGAAATCCCTTAGGTCTAAAAAAATTAATTTTTGAAAAAGTTAAAAAACTTCCCTAAAATGAATCAAATAAATTTCAAGTTGCCATTATAAATAAATATCGGTTTAGGGTGTATGCAATGTGTTTAACCTTAAATACACTTTTTAAACTTTTTGCTGCATAAAAAAGCTTTTTTAAAATTGGAAACATATGGGGTTTCTCAAATGAATAGCAACTCTCATTGATAACAAGGAAAAATATTCTTATTTGCTTTTAATTTACATAGTAGACCAATATAACAGTTCTGTATAAAAATCTTGTATGTCTTCATCTTGAGAAACCCCGTAAGTCCGGGACGGTTCTCAAACGAATCTCTAATATTTATGTTAGTTTAAAACGTTTACTGAAACCGAACAAGCGGGGTTTCTCTTTGAATCGATGTGTTTACCTTTTTAACACTGAAATAGGCATAAATGTTTTGTTAAAATATGGAGTTATGGGGTTTCTCAAAAGGTCGATTAAATTTAACTTTCTATACCTATCACCTGAATTTTACCTAAAAGCTGTCATGGAGTGGACAGTTGAACAGAATAAACCAACAACAATAATCTTATTTGAAGAGGGTCGCGCAGTAAGGAGAATATCCGAAGAACTCGGTTTACCAAAAAGTACAGTTCAAGAATTTCAGCAGAAATGGGAACATACCGGCTCTCGGAATAGAATGCCTGGAAGTAAAGGGAAGAGGATATCAAATGAACAACAAGATAATAACTTGGTATTTGGAGAACCATCCATTCGAAACAGTCGCGGAAGCGCAGAGGCAAACAAACTTTTCTGGCTCTGTAGGGTAGCAAGACGCCGCGTAAATAAAGAATCTAATTTAAGAAATCGTGCTGCTATTAAGAAACCATTTCTATCTAATGACACCAAAGAGCAGGGGGTGGGATTTGCTTTGCAATATTTACAGGAAGGGTTGCTGTATTGGGAAAATGTTGTTTTCACGGATGAAAAGACCTTTCCATCCTATTAAAGTGGGCGGGTAAGAGTTTACCGACCTGCAAATACCAGATTTGAAAAAAAATACACAAAAAGGGTTAAAACAAGTGGTAGATTTGCAGTTAATGTATGGGAATCCATGATCTCAAAAGGGCTTGGATTTTGTCATCGTATTAATGGCAATAGACTACATTTCCCTTCTCTTCATACACCCACGGTACGTTAGTACTTAGGCTTGAAGTCTACGTGGGATGTCTTAGATAAAATAAATGGCAGATTTACAGCGGAAGTATATACTATATTTATTTATTATTAGAGAACGTTATGCAGCCTTTAGGGAATAATATTTTTCCTCAAAGAAATTTAATTTATCAACATGGCAACTTCCCTGTCCACACGGCAAAATAGATTTTGTATTGGACGCGAGAAAACAATATTCATTTGGTCCTCAAGAAATCCTAATGTAAATCCGATTGAAAATGTTTGAGGCTACATTGTCAAAAAAATTAATGAAACAAATGATTTCCATCAGAAAATAGTGATGACTTGTGGAACAAAATAGAAGAAATATGGATAATAAATCCGCATCATGCTGAAACGCTTGTGGCATCCATGCCCAAATGATTGGAATTAATTATTGAAAAAAAAAAGATGTTGCAACAAAATCATAATTTACTTATATTTTTATGTGTTTTCTTCTGTTTGTAATAAATTTTGAGACAAAATATACTAAATAATTATTTCTTAATGGATGCAAGTTATAACTGGATGGATTTATTTGCTTTTTGTAATGAATCTATTAACAAAAAAAGGCTAGACGAAATGGACCATTTTCTGTGAAATTAGGAGGTAAAATAATTACCAAATATTGCACAATTTTGAATCAGATTATGTGCAATTTAATTACAAGTTATCGATTTGTGATTTTTATAGTATCACAAAATTTTCCTTTTAAAAACAACTCTCGTCATTGATAAATGATGATTTTTTAAAAACTAACTAATCATTAAAAAAAGTAAGTACTTTAATTAAAAGAACGTTAATAATCACTTTGTCTAGAACATTACTCTCATATTATATAATGATAAGTAAAAATATGATATCAGGGATATTTACCTAGTGATTAAAAGATTTCGTGATAGACATGCTACAACCTTAACAACAAAGAATGTAAAACTTCCATTTTTTTGTGGCAACATTTAGGGGCATTTCTTTTTTATTTTCTTCGCTAGAAAGAAGGATCCTAGTCGTGAAATAATCACCACTCAAAATTTATGTAGATCATTACGTTTTGTGTCCTCTAAATTGCGTAAACCATGGCACGACTCACAAGTTTTTTTTTAATTTAATACAAACCCAAACCTAAATTAAATATTTCAAGACCTTTTTCTGCGAAATTAAAAAGTAAAAAAAGTATTACTAAATATTGCACAATTTTTAATCAGATTATGTGCAATTCTATCAATTAAAAGTTTAAATTTGTAATATTTTTAACATTAAAAAATTTTCCTTTAAAATAACTCTTGTTGATAAATGATGATTCTTTAAAAATAAACTAATATTTAAAAAAAACTAAGTATTTTACTTAAAAGAAAGGAATAAAAAATAAATCGCTTTTTCTGGAACATTACTTTATAATATGTAATGCTCAGTAAAAAACATCATGTCAGGGATATTGAATCAGTGATTAGTAATTAAAATATTTCTACTATACTACTGACAACAAGGAGCAGGGGTGGGATTTGCTCTGCAATAGTTACAGGAAGGGTTGGGGTATTTGGAAAATGTTGTTTTCACGGATGAAAAGACCAATCCTATAACAGTGGGCGGGTAGAAGTTTACCGACCTGCCAATACCAGATTTGAAGAAAAATACACACAAAGAGTTAAAACAAGTGGTAGATTTTCAGTTAATCTGTGGGTATACATAACCTTAAGAGGACTTGGACTTTGTCATGTAATGGCAGACTTACAGCGAAAGTATAAATAGGTATATTCGAAAACGTTATGCAGTCTTCACTGAACAATATTTTTCCTCCATAAAATTTTATTTATTAACATGACTTGGATTGGGCGCGGGACAACAATATTCATTTACTACGTTGACCCTCAACAAGTCCTGATATAAATCCGATTGAAAATGTGTGGAGATACGTTGTCAAAAAAAATCATGTAAACAAATGATTTCCATCCAGAAAATAGTGATGACTTGTGGAACAAAATAAAAGTAATATGGAACAACTATAATCCGGACCATGCTTAAATGCTGATGGCATAAAACAGTACTTTACTCATATTTTTATGTTTTTTCTTCGATTTATAATCATTTTTGAAACAGACCTCGAAATATACTAAATAATTATTTGTTAATGGATGAAAGTTAGAACTGGATGAATTTATTTGTTTTTTGCAATGAATCTATTAACAAACAGGCTAAATTTTCACGTAAATTTTCTATATACACGGTAAAAACATTCGTTTTATTGAGCTATATCCCTGGAGCAAACGTAACAGAAACAAATTTGTATATTTAACTTGTGATTTTGCCTTTCTAAAGATAATTTCAATTGAGAATATAGGGTGGACAACTTAAGCACTAAATCCTGCTCATTTTTTTTATCACATAACGAAAAATGAGTTTGCCTTAAGTATTATTTTGTAAATATAGCAGCGATGTGTTATCACATAAGGGATATGCACATGTTATTTGTTAGCAGATTTTCAGATAATTTTGACTCTTTTCGCTTTGGTACCTTCGAGTGTTGTTTAAATAATTTCATTACGCAAAAGACTTTTGAAAATTATTTACTATTTTTTTATTAAAAACACTTTAAATTTCTAGGATTTTGAAGAAATAAACTGTACAAATGCTACTACACCACTAATCTGCAACTCAGAATGCTTTGTTCATCCAGACTCTTTCCACATGATGTCCTGTAGTACAGCAGAATTTACAAACTCTACAGGAACTGCTATTACTAAAATATGTTCTTCCGAAGAAAATAATTATCCTAGTTCCATTGGTAACAGGAGTTGTGAGATTCAGTGCATCGAGGATATTGAAACTGAGCATAATAAATTATACAAGTCCATTACATTCTGGAGTTTCCTTATTTTAATGTCAATTGGTACTATTTGTTTCAATGTTGCTAATTCGATAAGTGATGCTATTTGCTTTGACGTCATTGGTAAGTTTGAAAATTTGAGGCTCGCCCCTTCAAAAATGTAATTCTTGTGCATCAGATTTGAATAATTATGTAAACTTTGTTCTAACATCTAAAACTAATTTAGATTAAGCCAATCCGGCATTAGAGTCCCTAACAAAGGATTGCCTGTTTAAACAGGAGGGATGAAACTAGATCCTAATTTCCTGTAAAAAAGGAGCAATATGCTCACTTTAGCCTTTCAGAATGACATCGGGCAAATGACAACTCAAAATTCATAAACGTCAGCCAAGACATGACTTTCGACTGATACTCCTACGTTGAGTTCATGCTCTCGCGAATTCACGCGTTGCATTCGTTCATGCTCGAAAATACCCAAAACACAAGCGACAACTGAACTATTTGAAAATACAACAATAACGTACGTTGCAATGTGAACGATGACTCTAACACTTGTCATTCCCATCATATCACGATCTTTCTTTATCACATTCGGAATTTTTCTTAGAAGTTGGCGGGTGGTGACAGAACTATTTAAGAATTAGGTAGTAGTTTTATCCGTTTTTCTCTACATAATCTAAGAATTGAACAAGTGGTTATTTTTAGTTTTTCTCTTTTAGGCGACGAATACGATTATGGAAAACAAAGAGTATGGGGTACTATTGGGTTTGGTACTATGGCTCTTATATCTGGATACGCAGTAGATTTTTTTTCCGGTCAAACAATTTCTTATCTTCCAGCAATAACGGTGATGGTAATATGTTCCGTTTTAGATCTTCTATGCTGTATCAAATTAAAAGTAAGTGTAGATGCATTTGAAAGATACCTCGATTGGGAGCATAGAGAGAAGTTCTTAAAACTTTTATTAATACCTAGTATTATTTTGACCTTAACTACAAGTACCCGAGAGATTGGTCTCATGTTAAGAGACATCGATTATATAATAATTATGCTCGATAGAATTAACTTTAGATCTAAGGCTTGTAGTTAAGGCACAAAAATAAATAAATAACCAGAAGGGTAACTCGTCTTGTTGTCAGTGCCGGCTTATGAAATTTCAAAGTTGTATATCTCTGTTCCTACTTACGGGACACGTACCAAATTTAGGGATTTTTATAGTGAGCCCCCTGGGAATGTTTTGGTAAAGAAAAAAAAACATTTTGTAATTTGCGAAAAAAAGTTGAATTTTTTTTAGCACACCCTGGGAAAAAAGTGAACGCGTTTAGGTATTTTATTTATTATTTTTTCTAAACAAATTTTACATCATTTTGTCGAGAATTTTTGAATTTGAAGAGAACAAAATGCGTTAGTAGAAAGTTGTCATTTGATTTTTTTTTAAATTATATTTTCAGGTTTAAACAATTCAAATGACTATAACTTTCTACTAACATATTTTTTTCTTTTAAAATTTAAAAATTCTCGACAAAAAGATCTAAAATTTGTTTAGAAAAAATAATAAATAGAATATCTAAACGCGTTCATGTTTTTTTTCCACGGGCGGCTAAAAAAAATTCAACTTTTTTTCGCAAATTACAAAATGTTTTTTTTTTCTTTACCAAAACACATACAGATGTGATGTGTCAAAATTTCGCAAAAATGACAGATTTTGTTGCAAAATTGAAAGGTTCCTGGACCGATTTCGGCTTGAAATATACATGAATAAGATTTTAGGGACCTTCTACTTTAAGTGCAGGGATATTTCATTGGATGAGTTACGCACTAAATGCCATTTTTATTGATTTTTGATGGCCCTACAGCACTGAAATTCGCCATATGCTCATGATGAGTCATTCACTTTTGACGACACAGCCAGTGGAGTCACGATTTACAAGTTTCGAAATTCGCGCGAAAATTTGCTGTGGAAAATCCTTTTTTTTTTGTTAATAAAGACCAAAATAAATGGATAACAGCAATGAGAGAGTAGAGAATATAAAAAAATATATTTCAGATTTATTTGGGCTATATGAATATTCCCTATTGTCTAGTTTCAATCATCTATTTATTTTAAAATTCAAATAGAATATTTTATTATTTACTTTATTACATTATCATAAAACCCCGAAATAACAAACAATATTTAAATGGCATTATCCTAACATTACGGCCTAAATATTCTAACCATTGATAACCTACTTAATTGCTTCTTGTCTGGACCATACAATAAAAACTACTTATTTATATTAGAAATTTTGCCCAGGCTGTTATCAAATTTACATTTTACAAAGCTCTTGCTATTATTTGTGCCGTTAGGAACAACATTTAATTTTATTATCTGTCTAGAGAAATTGTTATATTGTAATTTTTATAAGACTGGCGAATTACAAATAAGAGTAAACTACCTCCTTCTGCTCCGCCTTTTTGGGGTGGAACGTAATTTTAGCTAGGATAGAAGTTGTTGTAAAGAAAGTCGTTATATGTCAGCCGAACACCTGAGTTTTTAAGCAGTTATACACCAAAAAAGGAAAAATTGAGAGAAATAAAAAGTGAATTGAAAAATGCTAGTTAAAGAAAAACAACGAAAAACTTGCTAACAAGTGTGCTGAGCTAGAAAAACGACTTAAAAGAGCTTTAGACGTGATTTCATTACAACAATATCAACAGCTTACATATAAATTTTGTCCATCCAAGGACATTTCAGATTTCATTAACATTAAAATTACACAAGTCAGGAAGTCACCTAGAGGTAGAAGGTACTCCGATGAATTTAAATATAAATGTACGTCGGCGGGCCAACTTTGTACAAAAGCTGTTAACGAACGTATTTTGTTTGCTTGGACCTGAAAAATGATGTTATTACCGATTTTGTAAATATTTGTAAAGATGGCCGCTTTCTTCATCCTTGCAAAAGTTTTCCGCACCAGTATTTGATTAGGTTGTATGGTAGAGCAAGGTTATTTTAGGCTCATAAATTTATAAATAAAAATTTTTGGACTGTAAAAAATAGTAAGATGTTGATTTGGAGACATCAATAAAATGATTTTATTATATTAACACCTGCGTTATTCACCTAACTTCAAATAATTTTTGTATTTAAAATATTTTATCATTGCCGACTCCTGCATAACTCAAAATAAAATTAAAACGTACACTTTATTTTCTGCATTTTTCAATCCATCCACTTTTGTCAATTTATTCTCTAAAAATCACAGTCCTTATTTTGTCCTCATTCCCCATATAACTGCAAATAAACAACTTCTCTGTAAAAAGAGCAATTTGTGTGAAATGAGTCAAAATACCCAGTATATTTTAAGGCATTGTGCACTACCTAAGACAGCTCATTAATCACCTTATTATGTAACTAAAACATATTTTTTTACTAATTTAACATTACAATATATTTGGCTTCAACACTGACTCAAGGTCCCTCGGCGTTAGATGTTTAGATCAAACGTGCCGCCTGAGAGTTGTCCTTCTGGTTATTTGATTATTCTTGTGGTTAAGGTACTATTTTCAGTTAAAAAACGGTAGATTATATTTTTCTTTAAAGTTTGGCTTAAATGCTGCTCAGAAACTTAAATTTGTTTATTTTTAGCTTCCCATTATTGAAGCACCGAAAAATATAATACACGATATAAAAGAGTTAATGAATAACCGCCACGTAGCCACTTTCATGGCATATGCAATATTGGTAGGCGTTCTTGATGGATTTATAATATATTTCCTGTTCTGGTATGTCGAAGATTTAGCTGCCACAACAAATACTGGAAATATTAAATTGGTAGAAGGTTTGATTGTAGCTGCAGAAACTTTGGGCGGGGAGGTTATATTTTTCTCTATAGCAGGTAATTTTTTTTAGATATAAGCTAAGCAAGTTGTAAGCGAAGCACCATGTGTATAATAAGTAATAAATGTAAATAAATAATAATGCATTCTAAAAATATGGGTTAAGATTTAAATAATATACAGAAAGTATCGCATGGGGAAGCAATTCTCTAAGCAATGAACACTGGACCGTTATTCCAGAGAGGAAATATTTACTAATATCAAGTATTACAATATAAATATATCCCAAATACATTATTCGAGAATAAATTATTAAAGTAGGCAATAAGAAACTTATATATTTTGAGATAACTTTGATTATGTTTATCCTAATGTAATGCTAAGTTTGTTTATATGTATGTACATACATATTACTCTACCTAATGGTATCAAGAAGTTTGATTAGAACGCTTCGCTTTAAATATTGCTTTATTTTATAATTATGATAGAAACATGTTTTAACGTCGTTGTCACCCGGTCGCAACAAAAAACTATTAACTACCTATGGCGGCGGCGATTATTAAAGCATACTGCCAAAGCGTAAAATATACATTTCTTTAAATATGAAATACAGAATACAGTAAAAATAATTTTCAAACCCACTCCGACCCTAACTTATGACTCTATGCTCTCGATCCACCGACCTATGGTAATAAATCTTCTAATAAAAACTTCCTAAGCCACAATACAATTTTTACTTTTCATTTGGCTCCAAAAGAATGTTAGAGGATGGAGCTGCCCTAAGTACATAAAAGAAAAATAAAGGCAAATATGCATTATATTATGTATAAGTACTCGTATATTGTTGAAACACTTTGTAAATATTAATTTGAAGTAGAAAAGTATTGTTATTATGAATATGTTAATATAAAGTATTTTTGAAATGAGCTAATTTCTTAATAACAGTAAGTGTAGATACTTCACTTTGTAGTAATTTTTAAATTATTGTACGTACGGTATGTGCTTTTTAATTTTTTGCAGTTTTGATAAGAGTGAATTTTGATTTTAAAATCTGTTGCAAACGTCTTGCACCACACTATACATTTTAAATTTTAGGTAAAATCCTAGAACGGTTTGGATATGTTCACTGCTTTAGTATGTGTTTTATTAACTACGCTCTCCGATTGGGACTCATCTCTATAGTTCCCAGTCCATGGTGGATTATACCTGTTGAGTTCATTTTCCAAGGGCCAACATATGCTATGACGTACACCACAGTGGTGGCGTACGCTAATGAATTGGCACCACCTGGAGCATCAGCAACAATGCAAGGAATTGCTGCAGGGTTGGATGATGGAGTTGGTAAGTGATAAAAGTTAGAGTAGTAACTTGTGATTTTGATTTAATGATTCTGTTTCAATCAAATTCAATTGTTCAGTCAGGTTCTTTCTAAAAAGCAAATAAAGAATTATGAAATGTCCCTTTTTGCTGCCTAAAAGTAAGACTGTACTTAGGTTAGGTAAAACTTGTTACGGTCAGTCTGTTTCTAATAAAGCTGGGTGAGATCATACGCTTATTTGAAGGAGCATTAGTAGCACGTCCAAGGCTGATGAGGCTCACTAATTTACATATCAAGCTATTACTAAATAATGTTGCCTATTCTCTTTTTTTTAGGTTACGCATTTGGCAGCATTCTTGGAGGAGTTCTTTACAAATATGCAGGAGGCAAAAACGCTTTTCAAGTATTTAGTATTCTAGGCGTAATATGTAGTATATCTCATCTTATACTACACAAAACATATTTGAAGCAGCATGAAGCTCCTATTTCGTTTAATACAAACAATGGTGTCGTTTACAAGTCACCCGATGAAGCTGTTAAAATTTCGGTGGACGCATAGTTGCGACAATTTTAAACTGACTTAAAAACTAGGTTATAGTTATAGTTATAGTTATATGGGATAGTTTTTTTTAACGGATATACGTGCCAACTTAGGGAATATTATGTATTTTTCAAATAGTAACCTTTTGATAATAATTGTGGTTCTATTACTATATCTATACTAATTTTTATATGCTCATAAAGAAGAAATTCGGAGGAGTATTTGAAGATAAATTCAGCCACTAGTACGTGCATCGTGCATTCTAGTTCAAAAAGTTAAATTAAAATCTTTGAAAATGTCAACGTCAAATTATATTCAAATGATTTATGATAAAAAACATACTTCTGAAGATAATAATATTCCTAGCAGTTGGGAAAGCAATATTTTGGAAGAAAATGATATTGGATATAATCCTCCAAAATATCCACAAGATTCCAAATTCAAAAATACTATACAAAATTTTAAAATATCAACTCAAGATCGTGTAGAAGCTAGTTCATCAAATAGCACTTATAATTTATCAAAAGAAACCGTTCAAGTATGTACAAAATGTAACAAAATTGTGGAAGATAAAGAAAAAGGAATCCTTTGTGAAGGAATATGTAAAAAGATGTTTCATATTTCATGTCTAAATATAAATACTGCTCAGTTTAAAAAAATGAAAAATGTAAAAAATATTATGTCATGGTTTTGTACTACATGTAAAAATTTTATGAACTCAGAAAACTATTTATCACTGCTTCAAAATATCAACAAAATCTCACAGGAATTAAACAATGTTAAAGAAAGATTAGACAGAATGGAAAACTCTAAAAATATTTCAAGTAGTGTTAACACAACAAAAAAAAACACAACAGAAGAAAGAATAAAAGAAAATGAAATAAATAAAATAGAACCAACTATTAATGAATTAGCTGATCGAGAAAGCAGAAAACACAATGTTTTAATATTTGGTGTTGAAGAATTAAATTTAAAAAACAAAGAAGAAAGAATAAAAATGGAAAACCAGAAAATAAAAGACATTTTAAAAGATGTTTCCAAAGAGGTACAACTACATAATATTAAATTTTATAGACTTGGTCAGTATAAAAATGACTCGATACGTCCAATCAAAGTTATTTTTACAAAAAAAATCGATTCCTTAAATATACTTAAAAATAAGAATAAACTGAAAAATTCTAAATATTATATAAAATATGACCAAACTAACATGGAACGAACATACCTGAAGACTGTTTTAAATGAACTTGAAGAAAGAAAATGCAATGGTGAGCAAAATATTCGACTAAAATATATACAATATTCCAAAAATAATAAAAATTCAAGAACCAAAAAACTAAAAAAAGTTAGCAATTTAATTGAAATTTCTTTCTTTTATACAAATCTTAATGCTATAATGACTAAAATAGATGAATTGAAAATTAAGGTAAACAATGAAAATCCAACGTTCATTTTACTCACTGAAACTTGGTTGAATATGGATATAAGTGATAGTTTAATAAATATTGATGGGTATACACTGTTTCGTAAAGATCGTTTAAATAAAAGAGGCGGAGGAGTTTGTATTTATATAAAAAATAATATAAATAATTTTACAGTTTATTCTAGACAGTTAGAAGAATACCAGGTTTTAAATACAATAGACTCTTTATGTATTGAAGTTCAAGTTGCTGACATTAGAATACAACTGGCATGCATTTATCGCCCAAGTCACGTACCAGTAGAAGATAATACATGGCTTTTAAATTTAATGAAAACCTACTCAGCATCTATTAAACCAACATATATCTTTGGAGACTTTAATTATCCTGAAATTGATTGGACGAACCTAACAATGAAACATAATTTAGAATGTGCATCAAATTTCTTAGAATCATATAGAGAAAACAACCTTGTTCAGTTAATAAACTTTCCAACACGAATAAGAAATAATCAGATTTCATTGTTAGACCTATTATTTGTAAATGACAGAAAATTAATATATAAATTATATAATGACACACCAATTGGACTGAGCGATCATACTGTTATCAAGGCTTTATCACAAATACAAATGAAAGGAAAACCAACTCATAGTGTTGAAAAGAAAAACTACTGGACCGCAGATTATCTCTCAGTTAACGCTTTTATATCAGAAGTAATGAAAAATGATGTAGTGAATACTCTTGACGACTGCAATGAAGTTATTAATAATGCTGTTAAACAATTTATACCACCAAAAACTAGAAAGGTTAATTCAAGAAAACCATGGTTAAGTAATAACATTTTTAAAGAAATAAAAAAGAAAAGAAAATTATGGGATATATATTGTAATAACAAAAACATTGTCAACTATGCGACATACCGATTACAAAATAATAAACTTAAGTCCATAATATATAATGCAAGGGAGAAATATGAAAATGAAATTGCTACAGTATCTGATAAAAAATTCTATAGTTATATTAAACGTAATCTAAAATCCAATGTAACAATAATAACTTTAAAAAATCAGATCACAGAAGAAATCATTTCTGATTCAACTTTAATAGCTAATGAATTTGCAAAACAGTTTAGTAGAACATATACTATTGAAGAAAATGATAAATTTCCTAAACTTCCAATTTTCACAAGATCTGTTCAGTCTTTGACAAACATTAATTTTACAAGTGAAAAAGTAAAAAATGCTATAGAAAATTTAAAACAAGATGCAAGTCCAGGACCTGATGGAATCCCGCCTATATTTCTAAAAAGATGTTCTGATATACTTAAATATAAATTAGCTGAAGCCATGAATAACTCAGTTGAAAATGCAACACTTCCAACAATATGGAAAAAATCTTATATAATCCCGATTTACAAAAATGGAGACAAAACGCAACCAAGTAATTATCGACCAATAAGCCTTACCTGTAATCTCTGTAAATGTATGGAAAAAATCATTGTTAAAGAAATAACAACCTTTCTTTTTGAAAATAATTGTATACCACATTCACAACATGGATTTATTTCAAGGCGATCGACAGAAACCAACTTACTGAAATGTTTGGATTTTTGGACGAAACAACATGATGATGGTTTTCCAACAGACATTGTATATTTAGATTTTGAAAAAGCATTTGATAAAGTACCACACAATAGATTGTTATATAAACTGGAACATTATGGGATACGTAGCAATTTGCTAAATTGGATAAAAGCCTTTTTAAAATATCGCACCTTTAAAGTAAGAATTAATGGATATTCCTCAAATGAATTTAAAGTTCTTAGCGGAGTACCACAAGGTTCAGTACTTGGCCCACTTCTTTTTTTAATATATATATCTGATATGCCAGAAATCATAAATACTAATATTAGCTCTTTTGCTGATGACACAAAATTATATTTTAACCCTATTATGCAATCAGATAAATTTATTGAAGATCTACTAAAAATAGAATATTGGACTAAAACATGGAAGATGTCATTAAATACAAATAAGTGCAGTATACTTCATTTAGGCAAAAATAATCCTGAGTTAAGCTTTAAGCTTAATGGTGAAAATTTAAAGTCGACTAATGAACAAAAAGACCTTGGAGTTATTATTACTAAAGATTTAAAATGGGAAATAAATATTTCAAACATAATTAAAAAATGTAATAAAATTATATATCTAATCAAAAGAGCATTTAAAGACCAATCTGTAAATATGATTTCTAAATTGTATAAATCATATATAAGACCACTACTCGAATATGCCCAGACTATATGGAATCCTTACTATATCAAAGATATTGAAGCCCTTGAACGAGTACAACGGAGAGTGACAAAAATTCCAATGAACTTAAAAGAACTCAGTTATGAAGAAAGACTAAATTTTTTTGGTTTTCAAACTTTAAAAGAACGCCGAATGAGAGCAGATTTGATAACAACATTCAAAATTCTAAATAACTATTTTTCAACGGACATAGATATCTTTAATTTTAACCAAAATATTAACCTGAGAGGACATCATATGAAACTAGAGAAGGAAAAGTGCGCAAAACTTCCTAGAAAAAATTTCTTACCAGGTCGTGTAGTATATACTTGGAATTCCTTGTCACCCAGAACTATTCAAGCTGAAACATTGAATACCTTTAAAAAACGACTAGACGAAGATCTTCAAAAAAGAAAAAGAAAGTTGGTGCATTATTCAGTTTAGAAAATTTCTTGTTTATGTGATTTATGAAATAATTAACTGTTTATTTAGTTTTATGATTGTTAGATATCTTTAAAATTGTAACAACAGTTTCATCGGTTGTAACCGCTTACTGTTTATTAAATAAATAAAAATAAAAATAAAATTTTAGCTAGCTGTTACCAGAGAAGTGTGATTACTACAAAGTAATGTTTTATCTTGCCTCATTATTTATCGAGAATGTTTCTAATTTCATACAAGCTTTTACTAAATATTAAAAAAATGAACAAATATTTGTAAATAAAATGTACTAGTTTTCTTTTTGGGCATTCGCTTTATATTAAAGCATTTACAGAATTCCAGAAAATAGCTTATATTTTTTAAAATGTTTTAAAATTTTAGATAATTAAATTAATTTTCGGCTAAGGTAAGGACTAAATAGTTGCGGTATTTTAAAAATAAGTCAGGTATATTTTAAATTTTCGTATAGTTTTTAGTATACCAATATTAGTTTCGTACGACAGTTGTGGTAAAAAAATCTGCATACTAGATTACAGTCCAAAAGTATTTTAAGGGAGTTTTCTCAAGTCTTGCCGCTTTGACTGTAATGTAGATATTATGCGATTCTTTGTCCACGAGAGGAATAAAATACCTATTTTGAAATTTAAGAAATTTTGACCTGGTAAAATTAAGTAGTGTTTTTTTAAGCTTGCTTTGGTTTTTTTAGAAATTTTGCTAAAGTTACTTTCAGATGGGATCAAGGAACCGTGAATAATAAGAATGCTTTGTTGTGATTGGTCACAGACTATGAATAATGAATCATTATCCACTACCTCTAAATAATGGCTAATATTAGATTTCAAAAACTGCATGAAAATTATAGTTTTATTCAATAGTCGCAGGGAAAATATTTTCATTTTAATATCGATGCTATACGAATTTATTTAATTTAGTTATTATACTTTCTGAGCTTTTGGTGAGATACACGAATTATTGTTTCTTATCATGACGTGAAAATTGCCAGTGATTGAGTTTTCTTTCAGAATCTACATATCCCAAGTAGCATTTTTAGACACATTTTGGTAAATGTATCTAAACCACTGTTTTCTGTTTCCGACACAAATTACAAACTGTTGGCAACAAATATAGAAATATTTTTGAAACGTATCCATTTTAAATGGCGCATTTGCACATGTTTCCAAGTGGTTGGTACTAGCTGTGACTTTCGCTGTTTCGACACACAATCGAAAATATTTCCGAAATGTTTCGAAAATGTTTTTAAACTGTTACATCAAATGTGTTTATTCAAGAGTGGCAAGTGACAGTTCCACATTTTATATACAGTGCGCTGTAACGTTGGAGCATGGGCAATACTAGCGCAAACATTTTGGTAAAATTCTTTCCAAGTGTGGCTGATATTTGTATTTGAATACTTCAAAATGGACAAAATAAGGAAACAAATAATTAGAAATACCTGCACGTTGTGAAATAAAAGAAAAACAGTATGAAGACAAAATAATTTCGCCATCATGAATTTGTGGCAAGTGTATTTTTTATAAACTATGGTAGATTTATTTCATAGTTATTGCAAAAGAGAACCAAAAATTATTGTTGAAATAAATTTTGTTGTACAATTTAGTAATTTAGCTTTATATATTTAACGCGCTCTTCATTTATTTTTATTTACAGAAAAAATAATACTTTGAAGAAAAAAATTAAATTTAAAACATTTTTAAAATTTTACTTTTTTCAATTTTAAATTGAGTTAGCTAGTAAAATGAAACTAACGTAACAGGTTTTTGGCATTTTAAAAGAAATGAAGGAATTTAATTAAAACCAATTTTAACAAGATAAACATTCATTTGTCAAAATGGCCGCCACAAAGCGAGAAATTATTCTGGCCTAAAATGGACTCACCACACAATTTCTAGTAATTGGTTTCTATAGTGTTTTATAGATCAGGTAGCTATAATTAATAGTGTCGAAACAGAAACACCGTTTCGTGGTTTTACTTTTTCAATTACAAATTCTTTCTTTTTAGCGTCTTGCAAAACTTTGAGGAATGTTGATACTGTTGTTTTCTCCCATATATATTTTTTAAAAACCTAAATCGTTAAATAGGTGATTCAAAAAACCAAAGTAAACAAAATGCAAAAATTATAGGTTATGATAATTTGTTCCGAAAAGGTCGTAGAGTGTATATTTCTGGAAGTTTCGAAAATTATTTCTTCACAAGTTTCGTAGATGAATGGATACCATTGTTTGGTAAATATTTCGAAACAGAAAAATACCAATTTATTTTGATTAACTTAATTCGAAAATGTCTCTCTACAATTTGGGCTCTCGTGTGTCTTACCACAACTTCATAATTTTATCTAAAAATATTTCGAAAGATATTCATTCTCGCGTGTTAAAAATGTATCGACACTGTGGTTTGTAAAATATTTCGAAGCAAAAGGTATTTCTAGTAACTAAATTCGAAAATGTGTCGTAAAAGTGTCGGAGCACATGTGTCTCGATACAATTTTATAATTTGAATCTAAAATGTTTCGAAACGTTTTGCAGCAAAGAATTTGTGTCCAATTTCTATCTAAATATGCTACTTGGGATACCTATCCCACCCGTATATGATGGGCAGAGCCTGCCGAAAGTTTTTTAGTATGATTCTTTTGAAAAATGTTTAATTTTTGTTAATAAATATACAGTGTGGCTGCTTAAGTTCGCAGCATATGGGAAACTTTTTTATTATTAATTTTACGAAAAAAAGTTTTTCTTCATAAAAACTTCTGCATGGTCCAAAACCTAAAATGCAATCATCAGATATCGAAATTTCCCAGTCATATACGAGGTCTGTCAGAAAATATGAATTTTACCCTACAGTAAAGTACATACTTTTATTTTTGACAATATCGAAAACTTTATCGAAGAAAATTTATTTGGAATTGTAAACTAATTTCTAATAAACCTCTTAATTCATTAAAAAATTGATAAAAATAAAAATTGTTATGATTTTGTACATTGTCCCATTCTCTACCCTACAGCAGTGAACACATTGATATGAATGAATTTCTAATTAGGTTGCCATGATATTTACATATCTGCCATTAAACGTCAAATATTATTAACTTATTACGTAATTATTACAATATTAGTACTGTATTCAAGTTTATAATTGTAAAATAAATTATTTTGTTATGTATCAATTGTTTTAATGCATCATCAAAATACTGCAACACAGAGGTTAAGAAACGTGAAGGTTATCAAATTTTTGATGTATAAAGAGATAACTGTTTATTAGAAATTAGTTTACAATTCTAAATAAATTTTCTTCATAATAGTTTTCGATGTTGTCAAAAACAAAAGTATTTTACTGTAGGGTAAAATTCATATTTTCTGACAGACCTCGTATATGACTGAGAAATTTCGAAATCTGATGATTGCATTATAGGTTTTGGACCATGCAGAACTTTTTATGGAGAATAACTTTTTTTCGTAAAATTAACAATAAAAAGGTTTCCCATATGCTGCGAACTTAAGCAGACACACTGTATAAAGAAAAAAAAAGTTAAGTTTTTGATCCACCTCGTTATTATAATTTATTCCGTCCCCGTTTAAATAAGTTTAAGTAAAATCTAGGATCATCTCTCCCGGACTTACCCT
Source organism: Philopedon plagiatum (assembly GCA_963971165.1). Classification (NCBI taxonomy): domain Eukaryota; kingdom Metazoa; phylum Arthropoda; class Insecta; order Coleoptera; family Curculionidae; genus Philopedon; species Philopedon plagiatum. Next base: position 22,474,282 of record OZ020191.1, on the reverse strand, counting down.
ATACATACCATTAATTTTAATCACTATCCCAGATAGGTTTAAATATTAAGTACAATGTTGTACAAATTTTTATTCTGAGCACTGTTCAAATATAAAATAAAATCCTTACCTTTTTTTCAATGTAACTAAACCTTGTCCTGTTCTGCATGGGCGGAACTTAAAGATGGCGAGTAAGTTATATTGTGTGATATCGTTCTTTTTATTTGCCATCGTATTGGTGTTCGTTATGCAATAGTACCAACTTTTGTACAACCAGAATTAAGTTATTATACGTATATAAGTGCTTTATTATTAAAAATTCTGATGACATGAGTATCCAAATTTTAATTTTTATTGGTTTATAAGAGACTGACGTAAAGGTCTGCTCAACTATCGATGTACTTTCCTTTAATATAAAATCAAAAGTATTTTATTGTGTAAATAAATAAATGTTTATTGTTACATAATTGTTAGACTTTTATTTTTGTATAGAGTAAAACGGGGACAATGCATAGCATGCTTTTATAGTTTACCAACATATAGAATGAAAATGATCTACGAAAAAGCTTGTGCAAACCCAAGCAAACCTGACCAAACCCAGAAAAGGTGAATGTGTGAAGGTTTGCTGCCTTCCTCTTTCCTACACTGTAGATTTTCGAAAAAGCTGTTCTCGAAAGATTGTGCTTTCAAAAATTTATTGTGAAAAATATTTTCGAAAACTTGGTGGGAAATTCTTTGTGGATCCGATTAAAAATCAGACTTAAATATAACAGTTGACGGAATTTTATTAAAACTATAAATATCTTGTTAGTGTTTAGTCGGGATATATTTTGGATCAAGACATGTTCTATTTATTTTCACCAGTGCAGTGGCGTAAATCGAAAAACCTAATTTCCACAATTTAAAAAATCATGATAGGCCATTAGTACAGTTTCCATTACACAATTTAGAAATATATGATAGGCTACTATTAAAGACTTTCTTTTTTGCTTATAATTGAACTATACAGGGAGAGGTTTTTAAAGTGTTACTAGGTGATATCTCGAAAACGGTTTAAAATATTTTCATGAAATTTTGGTGAGTTAATAGAGAGATATTTAAATATGTTTTTGACATTAACCTCCTCTCTCTATTTTAGGGGGTGGGAAATAACTTTGGAATGTTAAATGAGGTGATGTACTTTTCTAATCTACGTAAGAAACGACGTAAGTGTACAAAATTCTTTTTGATTTGCTTTTTCGGTTACGGAATGATTTATTAGGTTATACAAAAATTATTTACCGTTTAATTTAAACTTATTTATCGTCTGTCATGCTTGAGAAGTTGTTCGAAATGACCCCCTTCAGCTTACAAACACTTTCTCACTCTTTCTCTAAATGAATTTCGTATCCGCTGTAACATTTCAGGTGTCACTAATAAGCAGGCAAAGCGGATTCGGTCTTTCATATCATCTATCTAAAGTTGTAGGTGCAGTCGCTATCACTTTGTTCTTTATAAAACCCCACGAAGAAAAAATTCAGGGGGTTAAATCCGGGGACCTAGCAGGCCAGTTGACCGGACCAGCTCGTCGAATCTACCTGATTCCAAATATTTCATTCGGGTGGAGCTCCGTCCTGCTGAAACTACACGTCAGGATTTATATTTTGGTTTAATAATTGGGGCAATTGGTTTCTTAAAAAATATGTATCCATTTTTCCATTTAAATGCCCTTCAAAGAAATGCGGACCAATAACTCTATTGCCCCGATTATATCACACCAGACATTAATTGAGCGGGGATATTGATTTGGCGGAGTTCTCATCCAGTGTGGATTTTCCAATGCCCAATAGTGCGTATTGTGTCTATTTACCTACAGGAAATTACCAACCAAAAGAAAAAGAAATTTAATTTTTACTGATAAGGGATAACTTAAAGTCCTACCTGCCCACAATTATAGAAAGTAGCTTCGTCAGAAAAATAACATTCATTAGGAAACTGTTATTTCCTTGCAGTTGTCTTGTGTGCGATTTTTAAAGTCTTGCCCATATAGCTCTTGGTGAGGTGTAATGTGGTGTGGATGAAAATTGTACAAGTGCAATATGGTCACAATAGATTTTTGACTCATTCCAGCATCTCTAGCAAGCCGGCTGGTACCAACATGGGGGGGGGGGGTCAATAGCTATCGCTCCTAAAACGTCAGCTGCCCTATTTTCGTCCGTTCTAATTCGCTTCCGAACTCATGGTTTGGTCTTCAGACTGCCATTAGTACGACTTCTGGTTTCCAGCCTTTTAAATGCCATGTGAGATTTCGGGTTATTAGGAAACCTCTCCGCCCACACTAGTGCAGCTTATCTGTAGATTTTTCTATAGACCCCCAAAATTCACAACATATCAACTGGGACATTAATTTAGCAATAAACTAAGAAATACTCGTTAAAACGTCAAAATTCTTAACTGCCCAAGTAAAAGTAAAGCATTTCCATGGAAACGAATATATTATATAATTCTGAAACAACTGAACTTGATTTATTAATAAAATTGATTTATTTTTTTAACTCAATCAAAATTTAGTTCATTACAATTCCGTAACCGAAAGAGCATTAAAAAAAATTGTACACGTCTTACGTAGTTTTAGCCGTAGATTCGAATTTTATAAATAAAAGTACATCATCCCATTTAAAATTTCAAAATTACCCTCAACCCCTCAAAATAGGGAGAGGAGGAACTGTCAGAAATATGTTTAAACATGCCCCCCATCTCTGTATTAACACACAACACTTTAAAAAAACTCAGCCTGTATACGCCATAACTGGCTGGACTCTTTGGGTCAAAACTTTGGAAAATGTTGCTTTTCCTAATAATTAGTTCAACATATTGTGGTTGACAATTTATGTAGCGCATCACATTTTTTTTTTGATCGACAGTATTCATATCCCAGTTTCGTCTCTCTTTGCTTCCCCCCTAAGGACCATCGAAAACTTTCGACGATGTTGTGGTCTGGAGTAGCAGGTTCTTGTATAGAGTAGTTATAAAATCCATTTTACCTAGAATGAATATTTCTAATGAAGATGGCTAACCCTAATACCAAAAGCATGACCACTGTATGTCCCAAGAATAAACAAAAGTTCGCGGTAGGCATGCACTGTTATGGCGCTAAACACCACAAAATTATAAATAATGATGGTTACTCGGCAAGATACGCGACCGAAAAATCGTAGAATAACATATCGGAAATATTCGGTTGGCTCATGGCCATTCTGAGAAGTTACACCAATCCGCCATCGTGGGATAGTAAATAGGGGCGTAGCGAAGGGGGGGCAAAGGGTCAGCGCCAACCTGCCCATGTAATTTATTCCAAACTTAAAATTAAATGCTGTATAACCGCTAATATGTAACATAAGTAGGCATGTTAAATAAAAATAAATTTAACGAAGCTCTTAAAATGAAAATTACTTTTAAAGTAAATAAATAATTTAGTTATACTAGAATTTAACACTCCGTTATTTCAGTATTAACTTATGAGAAATTCGGATATATAATATGGCGCCTAGTGGCGTAACGCAAAATGCTTCACACCCCCCCCCCCCCCCCCCGCAAGATGTAGGCCCCTGTCATATTTTGAGCATGTCAATGCAGAGCGCATAGTGGAGTAAGTACCGGGGGAGGGAAGAACCCAGTCTTGCTCCCTATCACGCAAAAATCTGGCCATGCTTACCCAATCCACATGAATGGCCAAGCCCTACAGAACAATGAAATGTTCGATCTTGTCGGCATTTCATTGTTATCGCTTTCGAACATGATCTTAGCTGGCACAAACACATCACTTCAGTAGCCACATCGGCAGCTAAAAACCTTGGTTTTCACTTTTGAGCCAGAAAATACTTCCCCCCTTCCAGTTTATACACTCTCTATGTTTCCCAAATAAGACATAACCTAGAGTACTGCTCCCACATCTGGGGAGCGACCTTCGACATTTAACATCGTTGATTCTATCCAAAAGAGAGCCATTCGACTCGCAAGAAAACTCCCTTTTCTCGCTCATCGCCACGCTGTTCGGGATTTATCCCTTTTCTATCGGTACTTCCACGAATTTTGCTCTGAAGAAATAGCCGATATTATTCCCCCCTTGACTGTTCTTTTGACCTCAAATTGAAGGAGACATTACTGGTTTCAGCAAGAAAGGGCAACAAGTCATACGGCGAGCATAAGCATGAACATTTTATGAGAATCCTTTCCAAACAGACTCATTTCAAGAAATAGTACGATTCCATGTCCAGCAAGATCCCCAGATCTTTCAGCTATGGATTATTTTCTTTGGGACTATTTAAAGCTTAAAGTGTTTGTGAATTAAACCCAGAAATTTAAGAGATTTGAAACTAAACATTAGAAATGAAATCAATGCTATCCCAGGTCACGTTCTTCAAAACGTTATGCAAGAATTTGCTAATCAGTTAGAATAATGCATTGAGAACAATGGCGGTCATTTACGAAGCACTATATTTAAATCATAAAAAACTCCCACCTTTCTAGTTTAAAAATATGTATCAATTCGTTTTATTATTCAAGTTAATACATTTTTATAAGCTGTTTAAATTGGGTAGTTCATTTTGCCAAACCCTGTATTAACTTCCTCGAAAAATCTCCTAACCTTTCTGTGGCTCTTTTCTCAAATTCTGGAGTGACTTCCTTAGCCAAAGCACTCGCCGCGCCGCGCCGTCTCTTATGTGTACAAAACTATAACAAAGGTTTCAAATAGAAGTTAAACTAGAATTTAACATTGTTTTTGCGATTTCCACATCTATTTCAACCGATTGATGTTAAATTTATTCGCTCTAAAACTGCACACCGAAAAATAAAAATTCAAAAATTTCCAAGTGTTTTTTAATGGCTTGCGCTTCCTGAGAGAACTATTTAAAAAAAAATGAATACTGTGGTTGGTGTTGGGCCCCTAGAAGGCTGTGCCACCGCTATGCGGGGTTTGCGGGGGGATACTTTACGCCACTAATGGCGCCCATAAATAATTTCGCCCCCAAGCCCCCCCCCCCCCCCTAGAGTCTGGCTACGCCCCTGATAGTAAACTATATTTTAATTAGATTTCACAGACGTTTTTCTTGTTCGTCTTACTTATCGTCGTTAAAAATATTTAATCTCGCTCGTTTTATTTATTTACATGAATGTAGAAATGCCCAGTGGCAGGCTCTGTTCCCTGAAATTCTTGACAATAAAGCGAATGAATTAAAATAGAATTAAGAACATGTTTACCCGGTTTCTACAGGTAGCTTATTTCCCAATGCATTGATTTGTATGGTGTCGTATTGTTGACATTGAAATCAGTTACTCGGCAACGTTTCGTCCAGTCATCATGAAAGTTAACTGATAATTCCGAGCATAACAAAGTTGTTTTATCGAAGGAACAGTGCCTACTAAAATACATACTAACCAAAATGTCGGAGAGTTTAAGTACCATGGAGTATGAAAGTAAGTTAACAAAAAAAAAACACTGATATTTCAGTAAACATGGATTTTTTTTCAAGTTTTTAGTTTTAAAACATCAGCATTTAATTGTTTATTTTCACAGTTTTACTCATAAGAAAAGCTTATATATATATATAAAAAAATAGTTTAATTATCTCATAAATACAGTTTCTTTAAAGATATTGATGCCTTCAGTAACGCGTACAATGCTGAGCCAACAACAATTTACGCAAAAATAAGTGATATTGTAAATTACTTTCAGCTTTATTTAGAAAGTAGAAGGAAACGACAAAACATCATATTATGGTGTATCTATAGGTATATTTAAAAAAGAAGTTGCAGCTTAATATACAAGAAAAATAATTTACTGTATTTTCCTAATTGTGATACTGTTTCAGGCTTGGAACAAAAGTATGTTGAAGTCAGGACAAAATTAAAAAGATCATTGCAGAGTAACGAAAAAAATATCATACAAATACAAAAGGTAAAATCAAGTTCAAATTTAAGATTAACGGTCAGATGGTGTAAAAATAAGACCCCTAAGTTTTATTCTATGAATTTGTTGCTGAATTTTCTCGCAAGTTTATAAAGAAAATGGCATTTTTAGTACTTACTTTCGACAATAATAGAACTAAATTCATTCTAGCAACACGTTCAAAGATGAAGATCATTTGGAAATAAATCAAATTGATAAAATATTAGGATAACTCAGACATTTTTAACGATGGCTTATTAACAATGCCAGGACAAAAACTTGTCAAAACCTAACTGATCAACTAGAAGCCATTAATTTAAACCAGTATTAAATCCCAAATCTGTTTAGGGAATATGAACGCAGTTTTTTTTGTTATAATCTAATACAGCTTTATAAGTAAAGATGCATGTTTAGATTCACCAAAATGTTTTAAGATTTAGTACTGGTTTAAATTAAGATCTTCTAGCTGATCAGGCCTTAGTCTTGTCTCCAAGCAAACCCAAGCAAACAAAATATCGTACGCACTTAGTGATTTGCATTATAAATTATTCCTATTCTTTATAAATTTCTATAACCTCTATACACTGGCTTCGTTCTTCTTTCAGTGTCTCTCATTATTTTATCCATAAAAGTAATAAATAACCGCGGGCTTAGGCTGCCTCCTTAGACACCCTCATTCGTGGTAAATTCTTCGGACATAGTATTTTTACCTATTATCAATTTCCATTTATTCGTTCACTCTTCTAGCTATACTAAACCCGTTCTGTGTGCTAGTTTCTTTGCTAAAAAATTATTATAACGAAAAATAATGGTATATTGGTATGTATGTATATCTTATTAATCCTTACAGTTATTTGCTTCAGCCTTCAGGTATTTAGGATTGCAGATATCAACTTACGGTAATTGCGTTATTTTAGTATATTTTATCAGTCTGCAAAAATATGCCACATAACTGAGAGCCTGGCAACAGTGGCAACAGCCATTCTTAGGAAGTACCTAGGTGGGGAATCATATAGTTGACCAGATTATAAGCAACTTTGAAATATCTGTTCGCTCTAAAATATAAATAGTAATATCTCGTCCTTTTATTCAAAATATATGATTTTAACTTAGTATGTATTTCTATATCTTGTAAATTTACATACACATAATTTCTTTTTATGCACACTGTTTAATTTTGCAGCTTAATAAACGAATTAAACTACTTGAAGATGAAAATAATCAGCTTCAGAATCAGATAAGCAATTTTCCGACTACAGCTCATGAAAGTGATTCTGACGTATCTAGCTCAGACAGACCCAGTCAAAATGAAACTAATATGGCTAATCTGGTCCATTCAAAAAATCTACAGATTTCAGATTTACTAAAGGATATTGAGGTTGGGAATATCTTTTAAGACTAAATCAACAATTAAGAATATTAAAAATTTTGAAGACGTATCACTTTTTATTTATAATTTTAGGATGTTGAAAGAGAAAACTTACTGCTTAGAGAAAAACTAGCGGAAACAAAAGACGAACTCTCTGGTGCTACATCTGAAATTACATCCATGACAAACACGTTAAAAGCCAAAGATGTCGCGCTACAGGAACAGTATGGTAAGAATCTTTGTAATTATATTTGTAACATTTCAGTTTTCCATTTAGGGCAATTTTAGTGGTTTAAGACACCAAAATGGCCCTTTGCAGAACGACAATCAGGGGAACAACCTTTTTTTTTGGTCGACTCTTTCGATTTTGGCCACCCCACCCGCTATCATCACAGCGATGTGGTTTTGGCACCTTTCTTCTCAAAAGAAATTCACAGTACATCACTAGCCATATAATGTTAGTTGCAATCAAAATACATTGGTCGACTCTTTCGATTTTGGCCACCCCACCCACTATCATCAAAGCAGCGATGTGGTTTTGGCACCTTTCTTCTCAAAAGAAATTCAAAGAACACCACTAGCCATATAATGTTAGTTGCAATCAAAATACAAGTCAAAAAAATTAAGACCTAAAATAATTATTCTTAATTAAATTTCCAAAAGACTTTCCAAAAAAATGTGATGTATTATTAGTTAGTAAGGAAAACGAGGCACTATTCGCATTTTTTGTCTTCTTTTTTAGATTTGTCCCAAAAATTGTCATCGGAAATAGAGAGCCTGCAAGAGCAAATAGAACAATGTAAAAATGAAAAAACTGAGATCGAAAATAATTTAGAAATATTTTCTGCTCAAGTTAATAAAAAAGTTGACGAGTGGAAGGTGCGTAGATTATAAAAATTTATATTTAAATATTTAGGATGCCGTTTAAATGGACAATCTTTTAGACAACTTTTTAGTAACTAAAATCTGCTAGTTAAATGATTATAACTGTTAGTGGTTGTAAGGCATTTTGAAAAAACCAAAATTTTGCATTTTTAAAAATCGGATGTTCAAGTTATTTCTAATTTTTGCTACCCAAGCAAACTGCCTGTCAACCAATCACAGGCAGTTTGCCAGGATCCTCTATTCCATAGCCTACTTATTTTCAATTTTTACCGTACATTACTAATTCAAAATCAAGCTGAGATATATTATGTATTTCTAATTCACGCGTGTGCTAGGAAAATAACGTAAAAATAAAGGACAAATGAAATTATCAATTTACGAGCTTACTAAGTTTAGTAGATATGTACAGGGTGTCCAATTTTTGACACTTTTGCAGGCTATCTCGGTCATCTTTAAAGACAGAGAGCTGCGGTTTTCGCAATGCTGTGCTACTTTTTCGTGAAACGTATGACGCTACAAACAGAATTTTCATAGCCCCCTTCGTTTCGGTGATACAGGGCGATTTTGAAAATGTATCATTTTCAAACACCCCTCGTATCTCAGTTGCCTTTTACCTTATCGGTAAGGTCAAAACTGATTAACATATAGTTTTTTTTGCGTAGAATCCATTGGCGTAGTCATTTTTTTAGAAGGAACGAATTTGAAGATAAAAACCAAAGTGGCAATTTTTTAAATGGGACACCCCGTATATTTTATTTTCATTCGATTGATTTTTTCATAAACTTGTCAAAAATATGTAGTTGTTGGTATAAATCTTTTGGAATAATTGCCCAACCGAAAATCAAAAAAAGAGTATAATATTTCATAGTAGGCCGTGATATAACGATTTGAAACAAATGAATATAATAGTTTTTTTAAATGATATCTTACAAATTTTGACAAGCGGTCTGACTAGCAGCCATGAAAGAATAGCTTTGTTCGCGGAGACGATCCGTGACCAGTCCGTAACCTGTACAAGTTAAATAATCCCAAACATTTATGCGCATGTACGATTCGAAACCGATCAGGAATTGACAAATCTCCGCGAACGTTTTTGGTGAACGTGCTTGTCCGGAACATCTGCGAATCACTTAACATTAACATATTTTATTATTTTGAATTAAATTTTTAGACTGAACAACCTAATTTAACATTATATAATGATTAAAATTGCCATAAGACATATTTGTTCTGTTATGAGTAATTTTAAATACAAGAATAATTGAATATACTAGAGCATATTATTATATACAAATTTATATCTACCTTTATACAACTAACAGCATAATAATATGAAATTTAACTGTTCGTTATCGCAAAATACAGCCGTCCCAAAATTAAACGACAATTTTCAAACAAATTTCACACTTGCGCGGACAAATAATTCATGCCATAATCCTCGGATCGTTTTGACTGGTTACGGATGTGTCCTGAACTTGTTCTCGCATCACCGCGAACGCCAAATTTATTGTCAAAATCAGTGATTTTCTGCACCGCGAACGCAAATAATCGCAAAGCGCACGCGCACTTGTCACGGACTAGTTCCGGATCGTCTCCGCGAACAAAGCTATTACTATTATATTCATTTGTTTCAAATCATTATATCACGGCCTACTATGAAATATTATACTCTTTTTTTAATTTTCGGTTGGGAAGTTATTCCAAAAGATTTATACCAACAATTAAATATTTTTGAAAAGCTTATGAAAAGAGCAATCGAATGAAAACAAAATATACAGAGTGTCCCGTTTAAAAAATGTAACTTTGATTTTTGTCTTCAAATTTGTTCCTTCTGGAATTGCATAGAATCCAGTGACTACGCCACTGGATTCGCAAATGACTATATAATAATTAGTTTTTACCTTACCGATAAGTTAAAAGGTAACTGAGATACGAGGGGTGCTTAAAAATGACAGATTTTCAAAATCGCCCTGTATCTCCAAAACGAAGAGGACTATTAAAATTCTGTTTGTAGCATCATATGTTTCACGAAAAAGTAGCACAGTATTGCGAAAACCGCAGCTCTATATCTTTAAAGATAATCGAGATATCCTGCAAAAGTTTCGAAAACTGGATAACCTGTACACTTCTTTAATGGGTTGTGAGAAAAACATTTTATTCTATAATTTATGGACTAGTGCTATATGGCCCTTAGTTAGTTGCATATTCTCAAGAATGCTACTTGGCAAACTCGTAATATGACACTGAAAAATAAAAGTTTAAAATTAGGTACTATATTTTTGTAGGAACTACTAGATCAAAAAAATTCGGAAATTGCAAAACTTAAAAGCGAACATTCCCAAAGACCTCTACAAATTTCTCCGTCCAGTTCCGAAGATCACGAACAAGAACCAGTTAATGACGGGTATTTGAATACATTAAAAGTGGCACTCTATGAAGCCGAAACACAAATCGGTGTTTTAAAATCTGAAATGGAAAAGAGTACACAAGATTTAAAAGAAAGCGCCGAGATAATAAACGAACTAAAATTAGAAAGAAATGGCTTTGAAAACAAAATAAAGGAAATGACGGAGAAAGAACAAGAAATGAAGACGCAGCTCAGTAAATCACGCGATAGATCTCATAATTTACAAAAAGAAGTCGAGTTCGCAAATAAATTGACAAGAATTTTTGAACTTGATGTAAGTATATAGAAATTATAATTTAAGAAATTACAGGAAACTGTAAATAAAAATTTGTATCGTCTATTGAAATGGAAGGTAAAGAGTTAAAGTAGATTCTACCCTGACCAGCAATATTAACGCACTACTAGAAATTTGCAACAATTTTGATGTTATCTTTTTTCTAAATCCAATGTCCGATTCTTTAAGAATATTAACTGTATTCGTAATTTTTTTTAGAAAGTTAATTACCATTGTACACGGCAAAAAACGGTATAAAGGATCTAACTTAACAAAAAATCCATGGTGCCGGTATTTTTTTTTGGGAGTTTATAAAAAAAATGGGTAAAATGATTTTTATCTGGGCATTTTTTTGGGAAGGGGGGCTAATTTTCCAATAGGGGGGCTAAGCCCCACCTAGCCCTCCCCTAGCAACGCCAATGTGTAGGGACTTTTATAACTCAGGATATTTTTATTAGAATATCATAAGAAGTAACTAAACTAAACAGCACAAATTACATACAAAATTAAAATAGGCATCAGTAGTGTGTGTTTTCCGCCTCTACTTCTAATAACCATTTCACATCGGCGAGACATACTCGAAATTAAATTTTCTAGTTGGTTTCGATCAGTATCATTCCAAATTTAAACAACTAGCGTTTCTGTGTCTTGCAAGGTTGCAGGAGGATGCTGACGGTCTCTTAATTTTCTGTCAATAATGTCCCACAAATGCTCAATCGGGTTAAGATCTGTACTGTGCGATGGCCCAGTCAGAGCCTGAATATTTACCTCGTGTAAATATTCAGTTACAATGTGTGCTACCTGAGGTATCGTTATTATCATTATGGTTTGGGGAAGAAGTTCCTTAACAGCGCGGACATGTCTTGGTTCTTTGCGTGGAGGTCCTTTAATCTGCCATAAATTTGAGTTAATGCACTATGCAAGACCTCACGTAGCGCTCATTTTAACTGAATGTTTACACGAGGTAAATATTCAGACTCTGAACTAGCTACGGCACAATCCAGATTTTAACCCGATCGAGCATTTGTGGGACATTACTGGCAGAAAATTACGGCCGCGTCAGCCTCCTCCTGCAACCTTGAAAGACTTAGAAATGATAGTTGTTGTAATTTGGAATGATACTGCTCCAAACCAAATAGCAAAATAAATTTAATTTGAGAATGCCTCGCCGATGTGCAGGGGTTATAAGACATAGAAGGTGAAACAGACGCTACTGATGTCTATTGATGTAACTTATGTTATAATCGTTAGTTATTGTTAGTTTAAAAACGTATATTTTAATTTTTTATGTAATGTCTGTTGTAATCGTTAATTATTATTAGTTTAATAATGTTTTTAAAAAGTTACTTCTTATGATATTCTAATAAAAACATGCTGAGTTAAAAACGTCCTTACTTCCTTTAGTATCAAATATATCTAAGTGAACCAAAAAGAAAACGTTTATAAAACATGAGGCTCAAGTTTTTAAATGCAATATTTTATAAATGCTAGAATATTCCACAGGGTGTTGCGAAGTTTGGGGAAAAATGCAATGTTTGTTACACCCGGTATACAATTACAATTAACCTTCTTACAAAAATTACTAATACAGTAAAATTCTTAAGTTGAGCCTATAATACGCAATAAAATCATTAAAATTGGACAATAGATTTAGAAGAATTATAACATCAAAATTGTTGCAAATTTCAATTGGTGCGGTAATATTGCTGGCCATTGTAGTTTAATGCAATTTTTTCCATCAAATTTTAAAACACAATAATAATTAAATTCATTTCAGTTATCAAAATTGAAGACAAAACTAAAAGAAAATGGGCAAATAGATTTAGCAACTTGCTTAGACGACAGTCAGTCGCTAAAAGTGCAAAACCTAATGTACGAAAAACAAATTGTAGGGTTAATAAAAGATATTAATCAAATTCAGGAAATGTGCAGTATTTATGAAACTGAAAATGGTTCTCTAAGGTAAGTAAGTAGTACCTATGTATAAGGCAGGGGCGAATTTATAATTTCCTCTAGGGGCGTTCGCAAAGTCACCTCAAGCTACACAAAAGAATAGACCAACCAAGAACGGGCAAGTTCGCGTGCGACATCATTTTTTTATTGTTTAGGATTCTCTATTTCATTATGGACGAAAAATCTAAACCTGTTCTTGCGGAAACCGAACGATTGGTCATCTTAACTTACAAAATATTTTAACATTTTTATATTTATGCGTTCTGTCCATTTGGACTGATATAAAAAATTTCGAAAACACATTTTTTAAAAGCACATTTTTCTCAAAAATATATTTTCTCGGAAACAGAACTTCTTCGATAATACAGTTATTCGAGAACGGGGGGTTTTCCAATTTTTTTTTGGAAACCAACTTTTCCAATTTTTTAAGAAGTACTTTTCGAAACTATATTTTTTTAAAGAAAACATGTTTTTTGAAAGTACATTTTTTCATTGTTTCGAAATAAACTTCGAATATTTATATTAAAAAACAACGGTTTTTGAAGAAGTAATTTACTAGGTACAGAGTATGTTTCGTCTGACCATAAAAACTCATAAGTAGCAAGGTTATAGCTAAAAAGCAGAATAAGGTGCGGAACTTGACGACCTTACCGTAACTCTAAAATATTTCTTATGTTTTGGGGGCTCAAAGTTGAAGGTTTCTTCCTGATAATTTATAAGTGATATTTGTTGATTTCTATAAAAATATTACATACACTTTTTCATATGCAATTTACATTTCAGACAACAACTTGGAATTAAAGCTGAGGAGAAGATTAACGTCGATCCAAAATTTTTATCCGAAGGAAAGAAGCAACAGCAACTTATTGAAAAACTAAAAATAGAAATTCAAAAAGAAAACGAAGAAAATATTAACCTGAAAATGGAGATAAAAAATCTTAATAGAAAGGTATGATAATTTTACGGAACTATTTGACTTCCACAATACAATACATTTTATTCAAACAATATATTTTAATATTTACGTTCAGATTCACTAAGATGGTTTAAGATTTAGTACTGGTTTAAATTAAGATCTTATAGTTGATCAGTTATGTTTTGACAGGTTTTCGTCTTGTCATTGTTAATAAATCACCATTAAAAGCTTATGAATTATTCTAATATTTCAGCGATTTGCTTGGTTCCCAAATGATTTTCATCTTGGAACAAGTTGCTGTAATGACTTTAGTTCTATTATTGTCGAAAGTACCTACTAAAATTGCCCTTTCTTTATAGATTTGCGATAAAGCTCAGAAATAGATTAATTGTATAAAACTTAGTTGTCTTATTCTTACACTTGTCAGTTTAAAACTTTTGGTTGTCAAATTAGACCGGACTAGCGTTGGAGAATCTGGCTGTTTGTGTTTAAATCAACGCACTCGTACTAACTTTAACGGCCAGATTCTCCAATGCTAGTCCGGTCTAATTTGACAACCAATAGTTTTAAACTGACAGGTGTAAGACTAATTAAGTTTTATACTATGAATTAGTTTCTGAGGTTTTTCCAAAATCTATAAAGAAAGCGGCAATTTTAGCAGGTACTTTTGACAATAATAGAACCAAATTCATTCTAGCAACCCGTTCCAAGATGAAAATCATTTGGAAACTATGCAAGTCGCTGAAATAGAATAATTCATAAATTTTTAATGACGATTTATTGACAATGACATGACAACAACCTGTCAAAACATAACTGATCAACTAGAAGAACTCAATTCAAACCATGTCTAAATCTTAAATCTTCTTAGTGAATCTGAACGTTAATATCTAAAAAAGATCAGTTGTTTAGTAACTGTAAGGATTTATAATATAAAAAAGAAACTTATATTTTAAGGTTGGACACTTGACAAATGAAATTTTGGAACTGAAACATGATTCTCAAATAGAAGCAAAAGGTTCATTAAAAATTCTCAAGAGCTCTCGTGAAGATCAATCCAACGACCTCAAAGCGCTGAGTGAGGAAAACGAAGCTCTAAGGAAAGGTCTTCATGAAATTTTGAATAGTGTTAAAGAAAAAAATGGTATGTATACCAAAAACAGTTATGATTAGCTGTGATATAAGTTTATTCAGTGTATATGTATAATAAAATTATACTTAAACTATATTTTAAAAATTTTGTTCTTATTTTATTTTTAGACGTCTCACCCAGAGAAATAAAGTCCGATGTTCTTGAGAGCCTGTTGAAAGCACTAGATGTAAAACATATTTCGGGATGGTATCACCCTGCCATGAGACTACAGGTATTCATGATTCTGACTGTCTGATGTTTCTGGATCGTTAGCTCTTTACTCCTAGTTCTCCTAATTTCACATAATTATTTTTTTTTAATTTTAGGCAGAACTGCATACTCTCGAAGGAGTCAATCGCGAATTAAGGGAACAGTTGTATGAAGCGAGGTAAAGTATATCAATCAGCTTATTACTGATCTGTGTATATGTATTTTTAAACTGATTTATTTTAGATATGAGCTAGATAAATTTAAAACGAAACGAAAAGACAAAGATGTGTACATGTACAAATCACCAGAAAAGGCCTTGGAGAGTGAGCGGGATATTAAAATAAAGGATGCCGAAGAAAAAAATTATGTTACTAAAATGCTTTCAGGCAGTAATTTTAGAAACTTGCAGGACTTCAAGATCAATATATTAAAAATCATCACAGTAAGTTTAATATCACTAGTTATTAGGAACTAATCAAGAAAGTAATAAGTAATATTCTAAAAAATTTTAAATTTCTACAAGAATAGAGTTTTTCTATAACTGTCGAAAAAGTCGACATTTTTTCATTAATGTCAGTGTACGAAATTTGACATTTTTTTTATAGCAGTTAATTTTTGTTTCGTGGTGCAGGCATAAAAACTCAAACAATAAAAAACAACATAAATATCAAATTTATTAAATAAATAGATAAACGCTGGTACTAGTTACAATTTGTCACAATATTAGCACTAATAGTACACCCACTACACGACCCGATATTTATACCAGATGAAGTTTACCCGCTTCTTGATTCGGCGTCTGCGATATCAGTTATTTTTGAAGAAGACGGAATAACATTGGGCCTCGGATCTGAAACTGTATTTGAAATTTTCGCATTGTTTTCCACCGAATCTTCAATGTATCCTTCCCCGACGGTTGTGGACTTCCATCCTTCATGTCTTTTGATGCTTCATATATCAGCCCCTGCATCAGCAAGGAGAGTAGCTGAGGTTCTGCGGAAACAATGCCCAGTATAACTCTCAGTATTTAGAAAATTAAGGTATTTGGGGATTAACTTAGGTATCTCTCCTATTTTATTTATCCCAACAACTTGATTGATGCATTTTCCCTTCTGATATTTAACCAAAAATCGTCTTGCATATTACGATTACTGATAATAAAACCCATCAACGCAGAAGCTTTGTAGTAAGCGGGGAAGGAGGCATTCTTGGTTCAAGCAGTATTAGTCCATTTTAATCTGTACGTCAATGGTCGGAATCCACTAAAAAGGGTTGAGACCATTGACGTACAGATTAAACTGCAAGTCATTGATTCTTACTTAAAGTCATTTCTATTTTGTTTTCCTATAGGATATCGCTGAATCGGAAACAAATATGGATGAAAAATTACAGAGAGAGTTCGAAATGGTTCAGAAACATATGGAGTTAATACACGAAACATGCACTACCGAAAAAGCACAGCTGCTTGAAAGATTGCAATCAGAAGACGGTAATAAACAGGACACGCGACATGTGCTAGATGGGAAAAATAGAACTGCCTACGCTGTACAAGAGATAAATAAGTGGAAAGAAGAGACCTTTAAGCTTAAAAAGGACATTGTCAATCTGGAACATAATCAGTCTATACAGATCGAAGCATTTTTAAAAAAGATTATATTTTTGCAATTCAAATTACGGCAGAAAGAGAAGTGCAGTATTAATTCAATAAGCACGCAACGTTTTAAAGAAGTTCAAAATTCTTTAAATGAGCAATTAATAAAATACCGAAAAGTTTTAGCTGACTTTGAAGAGCAAACTAAATACGGGTCGTTAGAAATTAAAACGCTTAAACAGACAGAGGAAGATATGATGAAAGAACTCAGTGAGTTGAGAGGTATGTATAATTTTGTACTGGTATTATTTGCAAGCATTATATTTGGGGGTAATTCAATTGACAAAACTTGAATTAAATCTAGAAGAACTTAACTTATTTTTAATACTTTTATCACCTTCTATAAAGGTTTTTTTTTCCAATTATTCTAAAACAATAAACGATATGACTTTAGAGTTACGTTGTAATGTTCGTAACTGATATATATATATATATATATATATATATATATATATATATATATATATATATATATATATATATATATATATTTAAGTAATTCAATGACTGATTAAGTTTTGATTATCTTTGAGCATGAGCGAATGAAACGCGTGTCGAGAGCATAAACTTAACGTAGAAGTGCCAGTCATACCGTCCAGGTTGACGTCGTAGTTGAAACTTGATGACAGTTTTTAATGCATAAAGAGAAGTCTTGCTTTTTCTCAAATTTGTTTAAAGAAGTGTTTTTGTTTCCATGGCTCTTTTACTTCTTTGTTATTTTCAACAAATTACACTAATAAATAATGTTATGCATAACTTTACATTTTTTCGTTTTTATCGAAAACTGTTACTTAATCTGAGCGAAAAAATTCAAGAGATGATTTTTGTGTAGTTTTATTTCCTAAATCATATATCCTATCAAATAAAAAAGAAGTGGCGTACTACATTTTTTTTTTAATTAAACAACGGGCGTTACCCCTGTGAACGCCACTGGTAAAATGAGGAAATAAGTTTTTTGCTTAGAAGACTCCTCTTTGTGCAATAAAAATTGTCACTACGTTTCAGCTTGGTACTAATTTGCGTCTTCTAGATATTGAGGAAAAGCCTCTTAAAAAAAATTATCACCCTGTGTATTAAAAATAAAGTCGTTTAGGACCTATGTTTATATGAACATTTTGTCTTAAAATTAAGTAAGGAATAATACCCTGAAGTTTAGCCATATACTTTATTAACGCCCTGTATAAATAGAGAATATTATACATTTAAAAGGACAACAGCTATTCGAGTCCTTTACAATGTCTTTCTATCAATCTGCCTAAACTTAAACTTAAACCTAAGCAAACCAAACCCACAGCTTACCATCCAAACCCATGACACAATTATTATTATAATATTATTTTCAAACTCGTTATGTGATAGTCTTAACATTGTTTGCTTTACTGCCGAATATTTTGTCTGCTAAGCAGAATTTCCTTATATTTTCTTTTATATTAGTTGCCCAATTTATTTTTCTTCGGTCGAAATATCAAGGGAACAGTGATAACAGTTATTAAATTTGTTTTATTTTTGAGTAAATATCGAGAGAAGTTTATTAAAAACATTTTTAAAGTTAGTGGGTGAAAATTTTGTATTATGAAGTCTTATTGAGGATGTGGGAATAAGAATAATGTTTAGTTATGTAATTCAAAGGCCACCAATAAAAATAAAACCTGCATTCCCTACTAGCTACCGAATTTATTTTATTCTTAAAGGAAAGTCGAGAGAAGTTCGCCAAAAGCTTTTAATAAAGAGAGTAAAATTCATCAGCAATTATTAAAAATTTCTAATTGGCACTTTTTATGTGCTCATAATCGGAAACCAGATAGAAAATTTGAAATAAATAAACATTTGAGAAACATTAGAAAATAAAATCCCACCGTAAACATATGAAATATTTTCTCTAATGCCAAAACTTTTGGATTCTCCACGTTAGATTTTTTATTTCTAATTATTTTTTTTATTTTTCATTTTAGCACAATTAAAACAGCTGCTATGTAACTCTTATCAGGGAAGTCATCGACGGGATCCCGATTATTTAACTCTCTCTCAAAAACTGGCAGACGCAGAAATTCAGGCGCAATCAGAAAAACAACGGGCCGACCATACCAATAATCTATATACGTTAGTAAAGGAACAATTGCGGAAATCTGAAGAAAACTTTACCGAATTTTCCAAGTACGGGGAAAATTTATTGCAAAAAAATGTAACGCTTCAAGAAAGGATAGTTGACTTGGAAGATAAAGTGTCTCTTTATGCTGATTTGGATCTTTACAAGGTACGTTTTTAAAATATCTGGCTATGAATACTATTTTCTTTCGTGGCCTGTAAACAAACAGAACTGCAATAAAATCGTATGTAAAAAATACTTTTTAAAAACGAGCTTTTATTATTGAGATGTAATCAAATGAAAAAAAAAACAAGTATCGTTTTTTCATCGTGGAAATACGGAATGTTATTTATAAGTGGTCGTAGTTCGCGTGGGTGGATCCTAATATAAATAGTATCAAAGTTATCACTGAAACAGATATAAAATATTATGTAAAATTTATTATCTTAAAAGCTTGTCGCGCCAAAATTCATACAGGCATTAATTTTGTTTGGCACAAATTGTAAATACCTTAGTACCTATATATGTATTTTTTTCGTTTTTATTCACGTGACAAGCTTTTAAGACAATACACTTAATATAATATATTATTTTTATTTCAGTGATAACTTTGATACTACTTTTATTAGGATCCACCCACGCGAACTACGTCCACTTCAGCATTGTCACAATGAAAAACTGTAGTTATTTTTTCGTTTTAGTAAATCTAAATAATAAAAGCTTGTCTTTAAAAACTATTTTTACATGAGATTTAATATCTAAATTTCAGTTACGTCTTAACCTATCCATTTTGATATACCATAATGGGTTTAGAATAACGTCACATAGCTTATCATATTCTACTCGTCAAACCCTTTCATTTGATACAAATGTCAAGTGGGTTCTGAAGAAAAAGGTAATAATCTTGTGGCGTCCGCCATATTGGGTTTAGAATGACGTCATATAGCGTATTCTACTCGTCAAACCCTTTCGTTTGATACTTAATTAATGGGGTTGAAAAGAAAAAAATAATACGCCATCTTGGGGAATCCGCCATATTGAATTTAGAATAATATTAGATATACTATATAGCATTGTCACCAACCAAACTAACAGGTGAAGTTAAATAAAAGCTTGTAAAAAAACACTTTAGTTTACTAAAGATCTACTTATAAATCGACTTCTTTAAATAGTAGCAAAAATAGTCTCAATTTTTTCTTGAATAGAGGTAAACTTTTGAATGATATGGCAGCTATGGGGTTTCCTATGCAATTTTTATTGCAGACAACAGGAAATGTATAAAATTCTTAAGTTAACTAGAGATATATTTTTATTTAATTTTTTCAGGAACTAGAGGAAAAGCTAAGTTCTGTGATTCGGGAAAACGACGAAATAATTGCTGAAAATTTATCGCTGAAGCAAAAGTGTGTAGATATAGAAAATCCCTTAAACCCACTTTCAAATTGGACTAGTGAAAAAGAGCAGGAATTATTAGGTATTTTCACATAAAAAATATATTTTTCTCCAAATGACATTAAAAGCGGCCTTTTAATGACACTTGGCAGGCTTAGAAGTTGTACTTTTAATGCCTAGGCAGAAAAAGTCCAATTTTACTGCCTAGGCAGAAAAAGTTCGTTGCTAGGCAACCTTCCAAGTAATAATTTAAATCAAACTGCTGTATGTGAGTTCATATACAGTTCTTGATTTTTTTGGTAAAAGGTTAAATTCCACATTTCGCGCCTGGTCTCTTCTCAGGTGGTGTTAGTTGCATCAATTCATCCTCACTTTGCAGTAAATCCATTTCTAACATGACAGCTTTTCAAAATTGACAATGACAAAGTAAACAGTAAACAAACATATTCAACAAACATCATCAGCGGTAAACATAGTAACGCAGGGCCCGGTTACCTTTGATAAAATAATTTAGTTATTTGGATATTGATAATGAAACGCAATTTAAATATGGAAAAGTCGATTTTGCGTGGAATTGGAACAAATTTGAAGAAAAAATTATATGTTTCACACGGCAGAAAAGCAGATTTAATGCCTTGGCTGGTTTCATAGCCTCGCTACGCTCGGCTATGAAACACCAGCCGCGGCATTAAATCTTGTGCTTTTATGCCTAGTAAAACAAATAACTATTCTATCATCACCTCTTTCATTTGATTCGTCACACTTAACCTCTAAACTCATCCCTGAGAACGTTAAATGTCACGAATCATCACATCCTTGATTAGCTGCCACTTTCGCGTCCGTGACATTAACTGTCACGAATGTAAAAGTTAACTTCTAATCAAGAAAGTGATGATTATTTTGATTTGAACATACAAATTTTCATTTATAACTGCATCACCTATGTAAATTTAATGGTAATTTAAAAAAAAATTCTTGAGGTTGAAATGATATCCTATGTTACAAAATTTAAATCTCCATTCTCGGACATTGAGTCCCTGCAACTGTTTGTCCACGGAACTTTTGCCATAAACAATATAGAACCATATTAATTTCTTTAACTAGGGTTAAAGCATCAACTAGTCGATCTAACATCATCTTCAGATGACAAACTTCTGATTGGACAACTACACTCCGATCTGGCTAAATGTAGATCAGAAGAGCGAGATATGGAATTAAAACTGGACTTTTTAAGAAAGGAAGTTAGTCACTGGGAAAGAAGATATATTGAATTGAGTTCAAGAACCGAAGATGAGAGAAAACATTTTGAAAGGACGGCTGGTCTTGCCAAAAAAAAAATTTCGTATGTAAAAGATAAACTGATCGAAATAAGTTAAGGATATTGTGGTTTCTCCGAGAGAAAAAAAAGTTTAGGAAAAAAGTTG
Source organism: Philopedon plagiatum (assembly GCA_963971165.1). Taxonomy (NCBI): domain Eukaryota; kingdom Metazoa; phylum Arthropoda; class Insecta; order Coleoptera; family Curculionidae; genus Philopedon; species Philopedon plagiatum. Next base: position 22,452,675 of record OZ020191.1, on the reverse strand, counting down.
ACATGCGTCCATGTTCTCTCATCATTTCTGGAAATACAACGCATTTAGTCAACTTAAAAATGTTTAGTGTCAGAATTTAACAATATGTTTTTCTAATATGTAACAAAACAAAAAATATTTTGAAAATTGTTTAATAGCGACTTATTCCACCTTTGTTGTCTATAAGCACTTGGACTTGTCGTGGCATACTTGGAATTAAGTGATTTAACTCATCTTGGTCCAAGACATCCCGTAAATCCGGTAGAACTTGTCCTTACGCCACAAAGAGGCGGTTGACGACCAATTACTGCTCCTCCAAGCATGTCCCAAACATGTTCAATATAGTTTAGATCTGAAGGGAGTAGAGGTAACGGCAAATGATCAATTTCATCCAATGCTAGCTGTTTTAAGACTATCTTGGGGGCGAGCGTTATGATCTATGAATCTGAAATTGGGCTCCAACTTCAAGCGGTAATCATTTACTATGTTGCTAATGATGTCTCGGGCATAAATTTCACCTGTCATTGTACGTTCACAAACATGCAACTCCGTGTGGTCTCCAATTCCAACCTCCAAATTCCACCCTATACTATAGCACCGCCACCTCTGAAAGGATGGACTTCTTGGACATATCGGTCATTAACTTGCAAACTGGGCGATCTTCCGACACGAACTGTACGTCTGGTACATCAGGGTGTTCCATTCATAACGTCGGTTTACCCGTTCATTGCACCAAAGAAAACGTTGAACTCTGTGATCTGCGGTCAAAGGAGGACGCCTTATAGGCCTAAAGTGATCTAGAGCTGCCTGATTTAAACGCTTTAAGCCAGTTCTCGGGATTATATGAACTCTGCTGGCAGCGAAAAGGTGCTGACTCAAAAACGTGCAGTTTCTTGAAGGCTTCCAAATAATAATCTTCCCTGGCGTTTGTTGACCTTGGTCCGCCTTCTCTTGGCCTTTCTCTGACAGTTTCAGTCTCACTAAATCGGTCGTTCAGAGGGGAAATCACACTTTTTATGGCCAGTTGTGCCATTTATCTAAACACTGTTTAAGACCTTAAATCAGTGATTAGATCCAAAAATCTGTTGCACCACCTGAATATCAGCAATTAGAAAGAATTAATCTTTGATTAAATTAAACAGCCATTTTTGATTGTTTAATATATCGATTAGTTAAAAACGATTGAATGTCAGTGATTAACGTCAAAGTGAATTTTTTTTCTTTTTCGTTTTGTATGATTTGTTTATTTTGTTGCAATCATAGTGGATTTTGATGATTTAAATAAAAATATTTTTATTAATGATGATTTGGATTTACAAGACCTTATTGATTTTGGATTTCCATGCAAAACTTATGAAAGTAATAATAACTTCGACGGGTTAGATGATTACGCTTTCTTTAAACGTTTTCGACAACACGGTGGAGCATTAACTGGAAATCATGAGCAAACTCATTTTTTAAGCCATAAACAATTTTTGTGTTCATAATACATAAAATAATGTCGAGGCAGGCATCTTTTTAAATTTGGTCCCCTGGCCTCCTCCGGTTGCATTTTTCTTTTTTTTCGCTGCAATTTTTCTACCTTCTCTCTTTCCGTTCCCGTAAAATCTATTTAGGACCCCTGCTGTTCTAGATGTACCATTGACTGCTTCGAAATTAACTTCAATATAAATTTTTTCCCAAGTTTAGTTTTTCTCATTAGCGAAAAAGTGGTCAGCATTTCTATATATGTATATACATTTTCTATCAGTACTTTTTCGTCTGGACTGAAACATACAGTGATCTCTTTTTTACTTTTCAGGATCCATTTTTTATTTAATTTATCCAAATAAATCAAAGGAATCTAAAAAAAAAAATCTGCTAATGTAAATACTATAAGCATGATTACAGACTGACGTTCACTTTCAAATATTAATACAAAACCTATGAAAACTCTCAAATCTATCGTTTTTAAGTTAGCCAATAAACAAAAACTGCATTGTTGCCAAGTATATTCTTGGATTAACTAAATAACCTATTATTTATCACACTTTTAAAAGTCATCATCCGATTAAAGATAAATCAGTGATTAATTAATCATTATTTCCAACACAAACGGCACAACTGGCCATAAACCGATTAGTTACATCAATCTGTCGTCAACTCCAAGTAGCAACCCAATGGCTTGATTTGCTTCGTCTTCAGTTAAATGACGCCTATTCATATTGTGAAACATAGAATAATCACAATTATTACAGGAATCACTAAGCAACGGTGAAACAGAAATGGGGTCCATAGAAACAAAATTCCACAGTATTTATTTTTATCGATAAGTATTCTTTGGTACACTTTTAAATGTGTATAAACTTTATTTTTTCCCGAAGAGAAGACTAGGGAACATGAACACAAGCCATTTTATTCTTTTGGTATGTTTTTCTTAGAGAAACCACAATATCCTTAACTTATTTCGATCATTTTTTTAAAACTTGTTTTTTTACCTCTCCTCTATGCTCAAACTTCTTTGTTTTGTGTGTTATAGAAAATTTCAATTAATGCAACTTTTGGAAATCTAGTCTACATTAATTGTTTTACTTATAGTCATTTACTGACGAGCATATCTAAAAAGTAACAAAATAAAAAAACATATTAATGGTAGACTTTCGAATCTTGCAATGCAAGGCTATATATTGAACTCGATAAAAACTTTTTAGAGTTCTTCAAAATCTTTTAATCAAGCAGAGAATTCAGTACCATGGCTTCGTACCGGCAATAAGTCAAGAAATATATGCTGAAAAAATTAAAAATATTAATAAGGAGAGACACGAGACATTCGTAACTTTGCAGAACATAAGAGAATTGCAGAATAAATTAGAAATTTCCCTAGAATCAGAGAAAAGTAATTCGGAACAAGAAAATGAATGGGTAGGTACATATACGAAGTGCATATAAATGATACATTATATTTAAAATTTATATATTTGCTAGTTTTTAATATATTATATTCTAGCCCCTTCCCACGAAACGTCAAAACGAATTCAAAGATCAACAAATTCAGTACTTAAATCATAGAATAGAAGAACAGGAAAAACAGCTAGAGAAATTAGAAGAGGAATTACTCACGGCTTATAAAAATATAGATCTTAACATTACTGATAATAAGACATTAACTGTTAAAAAGCCCGTTATGGTTAAAAAAATTGTATCTCAAGAATCACTCGAACCTAAGAAGAAAGAACCTCAAATGAAAATTTTAAGAAATATGGATTCTCAGACTGAGGTAAACGGCGATCCACAAAGAGAAGACGAACTGACAGTATTAAAAGTACAACTGAAAAATTTCGAAAGCCAGGTCTCTGCCAAAGCTCAGCTTATTTCTGAAACGAATAAATTGCTTATTCAAAAAGAAACAGAAGTGAATAAAACTAAAAGCCTGCTAGAAGAGAAGACTAAACAAGTTACATTTTTGGAGAAGAAGATAAAGGAAATGAAAGAAAGTCGTGACAAGAAACAGGAAAGGCCAGATAATGGAGCTGCTGGGGATGGAATTAGTGTAAAAACTAATTTACTGGATGAGCAAATATTATCCTTAAGGGTAGGAAAGTCAAAACTTTTTATTAAAAATAAAATAAGCTGTTCCAAAATGTACATTCATTTACGTATATTTTTCTCCAGAAGTAAGTTTTTTAAAAAACTTTTTTCGAAAACATAATTTCTTCAAAATATTAATTATTTTTCGGAATTGCATAGCATAATGTAGTTTATATGCCAAATTTAATGTAGTCAGAATATGTTGTTGGAGGCATAATTCTGATTGTGAGGAAAGTATTTAATTAAAATTAAATAAGAGACACAGGCTTATAAAAAAAGAATTAGTGGAATTTAAAGAAATAACCATTTTGTTGCTCTACTTTTGTCCAATAGTATACCTGTATTGTTTGTTTCAAATCGTCTTATTTTCTTTTAAATTTTATACTGCAATAAAATTTCCTTTAGGCTGCTTTGAAATCTGTGCAAGACAAGTTAAGTCAAAAAGAGGTAGAAATATTTAAATATCAGACATTGCTCAAAGAAGACAGAGACAAGCACAGCCTCGCAGCTGCTAATTTACACCAGGAATTGACGGTTCTTCAAAAGGCGGTAGTTTTGGAACAACAGAAAAATAATAGGTAGGGTAAATCGATGAGAGATGATGTATATTTTTTTAAAATTAATATTAAACATTGTGGTATTAACAAAATCTGGAACCAAATCCACACCGTTATAAATCAATTAAAAAAAATGTTTTTTCTCATAGCTGCGTCATCTCACCTTATACACATTTATTTGCAATTCTAGCACGTAGTTCTCCTTAATTTTCAAAAGGGGTTTTGAAAACCCAGTTTTTAATGTGTGGCCATAAAAACAGTCGCGCGGCGTGAGATCGCAGGACCGTGGTGGCCACCTAACTAGCATATTACGACTAATAATTCGGTCTTCAAAACATTCTTCCAAAAAATTTAAATTATTAAGAGTTACGTGAATTGGTGCGCTGTCCTGCTGGAAGTAGCCTTGTCGCATCTCTTCATCGTCTAATGTGTTTACAAAATTTTCTAAAATTCCATTACGGTATCGCGAAGAATTGCGAGTCTCTTAAAAAAAATCGGCCCAATTAACCTTCCTTTCGATATGGCCGCCCACACGCCAACTTTCTGTGAATGCAGAGGCTAAAAGAGTATTGTTCGGTTTTATATTTGTGGCGTCAGTGTTTAGTGAGCCTAGTGATTGTAAAGATACGACACTTACAATAAAAATAAAAGAAAATTGTTCCCTACTTGTGAAGAACCCAAGCAAAAAGTGGATTGCTTTAAATTTTTTGGAGTTTATAATCGAATGGGATTTTGTTGAATCACTTGTTAACCTAGCTCTAGCTATAGGTAAAGTTATCTTTAACAATTTGCGTATCAGTGGCTTCTTGTGAGAGAAGTTTTCCAAATTACGATACTATCAATAGAAAATGAAACAGCCAGAAGAATTGATTTCGATGAAATAACCTCTTACTTCGCAGCTGTCAAAAGCAGAAAAGGAAGTTTTTCTACAACCGAGCGAAAAGTACAAATTTGCGCTTTCAAAAGAAAGCGCAAAGTTGGACATTTTCGAGGAACAAGCGTTTGTTTTACTTTGTCGCTCGCCGAGCGACAAAGTTACTTTGTCGCTCGCTTAGTTATCATGGACACCTTAATAATAATAAAGAAACGTCCAGCGTATCTGCGACTTTTGACACAAAATATAAACAGTCAAATTTGATATCAATAATTATTAATTACATTACAAAATATTTTTATAAAAATACCGGTTGTAGAAAAAATCATGTGTGTAATTCGAGCGCAAAGTGACATTGCCGCTCTCGTGAGATAGCCGCGCTCCGCTACGCGTCGCGCGTCTAACTTCTCGCTCAGAGCGGCAATATATCACTTTGCGCTCTTAATACACAAATAGCTATTTTAATTATTTTTTTTTGAACCCCATTATGTATATGAACATACTATATTGTATCCAATTTTATATGAGAATGATGACAGAAAAAACAATTGAACAAGAATTCACCCTATTGGTCAGTTCCATGGACAGTTTACACCAGAACATATTTTAGTGATCACAATCATCTTTTCTTTCCTGATAATCACGGAGGAATCAGATTTATTTCTATCCGTGATGGCGAAAGTGCACTAGACAAAGACAAATAAAAAAAGGATTTGTTCAAATTTTTACCGTACCTTCTTTGCTTGTGGAAGTATTGCTGGATATACATTGAAAGATTGGTCATTGCAGAATCCTTTTTTTCCTGATAAAATTCCCAAGGGAATCCGATTTCTTTCTATCCTTGTTAGCAAAAGGGGCATTAGTAAAAGACAAATAAAAATGATGTTATTGCCAATAAAAAGGTTAATCGAACATTTTATCACAGTCGGCTTTGTTTGTGCAAGTATTTCTGGTTGTCTACTGTGAAAGTTTAATCGGAATTGTCATAAAAAATAAATTTCTAATCTGGCAAAATACTTACGTAAGGTTTATCATTTTATAGTAAAACACCTTTGATTTTATTGAACACAGCCAAAAGTATTTAAATAAATAAAGAAAAAATAGCAAAAATCAGTAAATATTTTTATTAAGATAAACAATTTATAATATGGTTAAAAAATATTCCCTATTCTCCGATATATAATAAAAATGGATCTATAATACTGCCTACCTGCGAACAGTGACGTTTGTGTAAGTTAAAAAGGAGATAAAAATTGTTTAATCGAATACACCAAGTAGTTTCACAATTTTTACCTGTAAATGTTGAGTCTTAGTTCCAGAAGGATAGATACACTTTGTAATGGCACTGTGTCTTCAGCTTTAAACTGAAACCAAACGTTTCTTGGGCGCAATTTTCACTACTTTCTCAATAACTAAAGAAATCTTCTGTAATGCCCACTATTCTCAACTTTATATCGGGACGGCGTTCCTGTTACTCATTCCCCCATAACGCCCGGTCCAAGTAATGTAAAGGTAAAGGAGAACAAATATATACCTTGCGTAATATTTCAGTAGTTGTTAGTCAGTTACAGATTCATAGAACACACCAACAATACTTTATATACACTTTTTAAGTATATTTGTACACTGCAAAAACAACTTATATTATGGGACAGGCTTCAAATAATACGTCACGTTAATCTTTCTCATAACCTAACTTTCTACCAGCTGTAAAAATTTTACGAGTATATGAGAGAAAGAAGACGAGAGAGCAAAAAATGAGAGATACATAATTGATCTCTCCGTTGTAAAATGGGTTTCTCTCATCATTCTCAAAATAAATTGGATATTGTATAGTTTATAAATAAAAGTTTGTAAATGTTTCAAGCAAGAATTTTTATCGACTTGTGAAATTTTATACATAGGTAGATAGAGATTTTTTAAATGTAGGACTCTAATAATTATTTTCAAAAAATTGCCCATTCTAAATTTTTCCTACTTAAAAATCCAGCAGTATCAACAAAAATGTGAAAAAAATAGTTTTTTTGATAAAATAGAAATTTTGCCGCCAAAAGTAGATAACCCAAATGGGTTAGTTTGGGCGTGGCACCCAAAAAATTTTCGTCTGCCGCGCATTTTACCATGGCGTGAAACCATTGATACCCGCCCCGGGTGTTACTCACCCTAGCTGCGCCACTGGTGCGAAGGCTATGATATAGTGTTACACGATTAAAATCATAAGCCTTAATAGGTACTACCGAAAGTTCAGTCTGTCACCTCACCTAGTACCCCAACTATGCTTGATTTATCCTATATAAAACTAAGTTCCTGCCAATCACGAAACAACCAATAACATTTATTTTTTATTTTAAGTTTAGAGGAAGCTACTGCTATATCCCGCCAAAAATCTGCAATTGTGGAGAAATACGTATCACAAGTACGTGCGTTAGAAAAACATTTAGCTGAATTGCATACTCAACAAGCGAAGCTGGAATCTCAGCTGGTTGCGACACAGCAAGAGGCCACCAGATGGCGTCAGATGGCCCAGGAAAGACTAATTGCCATGCAGGAACTTGGAAAAAGGTAAATGTAAAAGTAATGTGTAATTACTGTAATTAGACGAATCAAAAGTTATACAATTGCAATATTTTAAATGATAAGAATGAATGAATAATATTATTTTTCAGTTTCATATTTAAATAACATTTCTAGCCTAAATGAACAACACAAGAAGGAATTAACAAGTTACAAAACCGATTACGAAAAACTAAAAGAGTTATCAGAAGAAGACACGCCCAAATACAGGATAGGTAATGAAGAAAACACTGTAAAACCTCCCGGTTATATTGATCCAGAAGTTTTAAAATTATGCCGCGAAAAAGACGAAAAAATTAAGGAGTTATATAGTAAATTACAAAAGGTAGGATAAAAAAAATTAATCATTGGATAAAATCCTTTTTTTCTGCCGATCGTTAAAAATGTGTTGATATTTCTAAAAAAATTTCTTGTAGAAAAAGGCAATATTACAATAAATTTACTCGTTGCTAGACAACGAATAATAACTGTTATGAAATATTCATTTCTGTACTGTGATGAAAATAATATTCCCTCACAGTTAGTGTACTGCAAAAGTTATTAAAAACTCGATTTCTGAAGATTTCATCTATGAACACAACCAGAAAGTATGCCATTACGTTTTCGGAGAAATAACTCGTATGCATTATTTGTGTCTTGATTTTTTTGGAAGTAAATCTAATGAAGCAGTATTTACTATTTTCGCCAGTTCTGGAGGAGTTCCTGGAATGGAAAATTCATCGTCTCTTATTATTTTGCCCGTTCCTGCTAAATACAAAATATACAACAGCTTGAATTTTTTTTCAAAAATCAACAATATAACAAGTCTGACAATACAAAATTGATACGTTTCCATGGTTACACAATCAATTTTATTAGGAATTTCATCAGTTATTTATGCATAAAATTAGTCATGCTTTGTTTTCAAAATTATACAAAGTTTTAATATTTTCTTTCGATTTTTGAACAATCGATCGGCGGAATAATAGTATGTATACCTCCCTAGTCCCCAGTGGCGGATCCACAATTTTTTCAGGGGGGGTGGGGCGACTAAATAAAGAATTAAAATTCGATATTATTTTACGTTTATGTTATAAATTAACATATTTCGCATACTTTTGGGAGGCCCGGGTCCCCCTGGATCCGCAACTGATAGTCCCTCATAGGAAAGGCACATTCCCGGATCTTCGCAGTCGTCCAGGAATGTTAGGTTATTTAAATTTAAAAAGAAACCATTGCCGATCGGTCTCCTCCTTCAAGTCCTCCATAGGCAGTACTAAGCCAAAAGAATTAGGGCGTGAGATTTCTTATACTCATAATACATGTGTTAGTAAAATAAAGTACAGTTGATAAACGACAAATAAAATCAATGTTTGTTTTTAGCAACACTTTCTTATTATTTCAAATTATTTTCAGCTAGAAACCGAAGAAAAGGTGGGTCTAGGTTCACCGGTTACTGATAATGAGAAAATAACTTTAGCAAAGGAGAACGAGGTGCTAAGGAAAAGATATGAGGCTCTAATAATAAAAGAAAGGAATGCCAGAGATGAGATTCGAGATTTAAAAGATCAACTTTCCAAACGGTAGTAGAAGAATTTTATTTTTAATTTTTTATTATATTTGAATGCTGTCGGAAACTTAATTTTTTAAATTTTTTATTGTGGAAAATCTATTTTTTCAAAAAAATTTCAATTTGAAAATATTGTTTTTTAAAAATTATGTTTTCGAAATTTTTGTCTGGAAAATCAACCCGACCCAAAGAGCACGGTAATCCTATTTTCATTATAGAACAACTTTGTCCGCCCGAACCAAGCAATCAGAAAAATCAATAAAAGAGCAACTGCAACGAAAAATTAATCAACTGGAGAAGGAAATTGATGATCTAAATGATAAATTATCGCAGCAAATTTTGTTGAATGAGAAACACAGATTGAGCGCCAATGAAGATTTCGAAAAATGGAAAAAACAGAAATACTGGCAAGAAAATTGTGAAAAATATAGAAGTAAGTTACAGGAGCGAGAAGATGAATTGCAGAAGCTTCAACAAGCTTGTACAGGATTCAGGTAACGGAAAATATTACAATAGTAGTACAGTACCTACAGTAGAGTAAATCAGATTTGCTGATATGCAAAGTTATGAATGGGGTCCCATATATTTTGAAATAGATATTTATGCAGCAAGTGTGTAAAGTAACACCTTTTCCACGAATGGGAATTTTGTCTAATCTAATTCTGAAGAATATGAATAATAAATTTGCAACTGTTTCAATTATTTAAAATTCAATCCTTGAATTTCATTAAGTGCAGATTCTACTTGTGAATCTTTACAAGACACATTATTATTACTACAAACGGTATTAGAAATATAAGAATAGGTATTGTTGGGGAAACCCAACCGTTCGTGTAATTTCTATAGCTCTATTTGTAGTCTAAATAATCCCCATCAAATAAACAAGCTCAAACGTGTCTCCTTGGTAAATTTAACTTTTATAAAAACACGCAGTTATCGGCAAAATAAAAAGACCATTTCGGCCAAAACATCAAAAGAAAATCTTTCCTTTAATTTAGTTCTTCTAACACCGGCACGTTGTCGGCGAACTTCAAAGGCTTAGTTTCCTTTGAAGATTTCTTATCTCTTAGTTTTATTATTGTAGCGTTCTAAAAATATATTCCTGGTAAATGCATAAAAAAGGTCAGTAACCGTAGCAACGGAGATCAGCCCCTTCACGTCACGTAACCGTGCCGGGTTCGAGCTCGGCCTCTTACTAGTTTTTAATGGTCAAAGAAGGTTCACGACATTGCGAAGACGACTATGACTGGTCGGGCGGAGCGCCGAAGGATGGTGCTTTTCAGCTCAACTCGGTTCCCGTCGGGGACAGAGTAGCAGTTAGCCACATATCACAAAGAGCGACTGTTGTGCCCCTTGGCACAGCAGAATAGCGTCGGTCAAGTATAAGACCCAAAAAATTACACAAGTTCGGTGTGCAACCAAAGTGCGGAAAAAACTTCCCTTTTTTCTCTTAGGCATAGTCCTATAATTCAGTGCGGGAAAACTCCCCTTTTTGCTCTTAGACATAGTCCTATAGTTCGGTGCGGGAAATCTCCCCTTTTTCTCTTAGGCATAGTCCTAAAATTCAGTGCGGGAAAAACTCCCCTTTTCTCTTAGGCATAGTCCTGTATTTCATTTTATAAAACAAGGAAAATCAGTATAAATGCATAACAATAACATCTCGTAATAACAGAATATCAACAACACACGTCATTCCTTTACTAGTGTAAAGATTAATATTTGTGCATACCTTTAACCAACAAATAAAATAAATCCACATTGTTTAGTGAAATAGATGTCTTTTACTTCCAACAAGTCGCAGCTTCCAGAGATTGCACACGAGATGAAAAATGAACCAGCGGAAATAGTTTACAGTAAGGTGGAGGTAGGGTTTAAATAGAGCCTTAACCATTCAGGTGTAAAGGATGTATTATTGAGCTTATTTGTATTGTTAATTTCGACTTGTTTAAGAAAATTATATGCTGTATTATAGGCTAACATCAATAAAATTAGTGTTAGTAGCACGCATTAGTGCGTAAAGTACTTTAAGCACTCATGCGTACGGCAGGGCGAAATAAATTTTCCTGGCCTAATAAAGCCTTTTTACACTTTTTATTGATATTAAGTGCCAAACAAGAAACCCTTATGTATATTTTAGAATGTTAATAGAGCGCCTAGAAAGAGAAAAAATAAATCTAGAGAACAGAATAAAGGCTCTTAAATCAAACCCTCGAAATATAGTTGCCGAACAAGAAATTGAACTCTTAAGGGCTGAAAATATCAGGCTTACCTGTGAATTGGGAACATTGGAAGAGAAATTGGAAATAAGGCAACAAGGTGCAGGCGCCTTGGGTGCTGCTTTGATGCAGGAAAAATTGGAAGCTCAAGAAAGGAAGATTGCTGTTTTGGAATTAAGTGCAAAAGTAAGAAATAAATGTTTTAACAGGTATTTACTTGAAAAATATGTTATTGGCTAAGTGATAATAACGGAAAATATACATAATACATTCGGCAGTGCAATAAATTCCATCATAAATTGATCTGGTTCGCAAAGTAATAATTGGATTAAATAAGGAAACCTAACCAAACCCAAAAACGCAACTAAGTGCAGGTTTGGAATACCCAACATAGACCTTATTAAACTGTCCGGGCATTATGTATATTACCCCTTGTAATCAATTGGTCCACAACATATGCAGGATGAATTTTTTAAAGTCTTACAAGGCGATATCTCGAAAATTTTGGTGAGTTAATAGGGAGATTGAATGACATATTTAAACATATATTTAACATTTACCCCCTCTTGTTATTTTGAGGGTTGGGGGTAACTTTGGAAGTTTCAATGGGATGATGTACTTTTGTTTATAAAACTCCAGTCTATATAAAAAAACATGTGTGGGTACAATTTTTTTTGGATTTTCTCTTTCGGTTACAGAATTATAATTTATTAGGTTACAAAATTAAAAAAATATTTACCATTTAATTTCAACTTATTTATCGTCTGTAATGCTTGAGAAGTTGTTCGAAATATCCCCCTTCAACTTCCAAACACTTTCTCACTCTCTTTCTAAATGAATTTCGTACCCGCTGTAACATTTCCGGTGTTACTAATAAGCAGGCAAAGCGTATTCGGTCTTTCATATCATCTAAAGTTGTAGGTGCAGTAGCCATCATTTTGTCCTTTATAAAACCACACAAGAAAAAGTCAAGGGTGGTCAAATCCGGGGACCTAGCAGGCCAGTTGAGCAATAAAATGAGAAATAATCGTTAAAACGTAAAAATTCTCAACTGACTGAAGTAAAAATAAAGCATTTTCATGGAAACGAATAATAATTCTGAAATAAGTGAACTTGATTTATTGCTAAAATTTGTTTGTTTTTAAATTCAATCAAAGTTTAGTTAACCCTAATTCCGTAACCGAAAGAGCAAATACAAAACATCTGTACACACATTTAGTTTTTTACGTTGATTCGAACTTTATAAACAAAAGAAAATCATTCCATTTAAAATTCCAAATTCTCCTCAAAATAGAGAGAGGAGGTAAATCTCAAAAATATGTTTAAATATGTATCCCCATCACCACCAAAATTTTATAAAAATATTTTATACCGTTTTCGAGACATCGCCTTGTAACACTAAAAAACTCACCTTCCTGTATAACGATATTTTTTGAATTCTTAACCACGAACTCTAAAATTTTTAATATCTAATTTGAACACATGTTTGGGTCTGGTGCAACTTTTGGTTCCAGTGGAAATTTTATTTTAAATGAAACACTATTATATTTTCATGTTTCTATTTTGTTATTTATTCGTTTGTTCTTATTTTGAAACGGCAGCAAAACTTATAGTGCTATAAACGAGTGTTTAGAAAAAATTGCAGCTAGACTGTGGCTTTTTGAAAAAAGTTGTTTTGGTTTTTAGTTCAAAACTAAAAAATAACCTGTAAAAAGTGGAAAGTGGAAAAAAAGAAAAAAAGTGTTAGAGCATTTATATCTAAATGAAAAAAGGTCATAACAACATTTCCCCTATCTGTAGTAAATGAAAATGAGTCATGGAACTTAAATGCCGATATGGCAACAATGTTGACCCTAGCACTAAATAAGATTAAGTTTCTTAGCTACGGGTCAATAATATTGGGCTTGGGTTTATAACCGGCCTATATGAAAAACTGAATAAATATTTTTATTTGGGGAGACTTGTACCGACCCTTAAACTTTGCACGCTTCTTATGCCCTATTTACTGCAAATACGGCAAAAGTAATTTTCATTTTTTTATGCAAATTTCTCTTTTTTTTTATCTGAGACAGTCCAGGTAGACTTCAAGCTTTTACTCAAAGCGTTATTCCAAATTATTTTTCGTTTTAAAACTACAGGTCAAAAACAAATTGTTACGTATTTTTCCGCCCTTTTGAAAAGGCTCGGCACAAAGTAGTACTGGGGTGTCTTTCCAAATGACAAAATGTACCTTTTCTCAAAAAAGCATAATATTCAGTATGGAGTTTAGACGAGGACAAATGAACCAAATTTTACAAGATACATAAAAAGGCACTCCTCATAACCGTTTTTGCTTGTATAATAAATAAGGTTCACGTTATAAAACATTTAATTTATTATACAGGGGGCATACAAAATACGAAAACGTTACTTTGCGTAACAGTAAATATACCTTGTTTATAAATCATTGTCCACCAAAGGAACAAAAAATATGAAATATGTTTTAAATTGAAGCCTACGCTGACGTACAAGATTTTATTAAAAAATTTAATTATAAAAGTAACGAGTTTTATACCTTTAATTTACTTTATTGTTTTAAACTCCCAACTATTCTCTCTCACACCTTTAACCCAGTGGCGCCATTTGGCGGGGTGGGGGGGGGGGACATTTGCCCCCCCCTGTATTTTAAAAAAACGTATACGAAACGTCCAAAACCTTCTTTTTGACTATATTAATAATATAATATTACCAAACTTTAAGCAGTTTGTTTGTACTGAGATTTATTTATCCTGCATCCCTAGAATCATATAGGAATAGCATAGCATGATATTTGTCCAGGCAAAAAGTAATTTGTTTAAAATAGTTTAACAAGGAACCTGTGTTTAAATAATGCTCCAAAATGTGTATTTTCAGATAATCCCAAAATTTTCAGCGATAATTAGCGATGTTGTCGTATTTTCATTTTTTAACCTTTTGATGCTTATCAAATATTTGATATATTTACGAAATTAGATAGTAGTTGGGTCATGTCTTGACGAAGTTTGGGCGTGGCCTTGAAAAATTTTCCATCTTCCCACTTCCCATTTAATGACTGACCCGCCCCCAAACAAAGTCAAGTCAAATTCAAGTCAAAATAAGCATTATTGTATAAGAATAAAAATTCTCGTTAACAAAGCAACCTTAATAGATTTAACTGATTGTTAGGAGTTATGATGTTCACTTCATGAAAGATCTTGCTTCTTTTGGATTTATACGTAAGGTACTATGGATTGTATATCTCTCTGCTAAGAGAAGATATGTAGAATGGTTATATATATATATATATATATATATATATATATATATACTATATATATATATATATATATATATATATATATATATATATATATATATATATATATATATATATATATATATATATATATATATATACAGTGACCGGCAAAAAGTTCGCAACATATGGGAAAAATTCTTATTAGGTGAGTATTGGAAAAACTTTTCCGGGGGATCGGTTCTGCATGTCCGATAACCTAAAAATCGATTTTGACATACGTCACGTGACCACTGGTATAGCGTCAAATTAAAAAAAAAATTGTTAATTTACAAAAAGTGAGGTTAGTTGACGAGATATCAAAAAAAGTTATTTGAAAAAATTGCTTAGAATTAAATTCTAGGTCCTTGTTTAAGATTTTATTTAAAAAAATTGGAAAACTCAATTTTTTTTAAATATTTTTTTATCGATTTACAAATTTCCAGTTTTTTTCGTTTAGATAGCTTGGCTAATGTAAAGCCCATGTATCTGGATGAAAATAAACGAATGTAGTAGTTTTTTCTACAATTGACAGGACAAAATTTAAAAAAACAGGGTTTCGCCGGGCGCTAGCTGTTGCAATGATTTGTATCTAGCAGCAGTGTCAAAATTTTAGAGACATTTCAATGAGATTACATTGAGAAAACCTTAATCGTCTTAAATATATCTGAAGTTCGACTTTTTGTAAAGTTAAGGGGAGTAAAATAGATAATAAACAAAAAATTACCTGTTTATTTAATCGAAATTTCATAAACGAAAACCAATGTAAGAAAAACTTAAAAGTAGTCAAATTCTGTACTAACAACATAAAAAATTATTGTTTTTCCTTGGGTGCACAAAATTTAAAACTCAGTATGACCACCATTTCTCTCCATACATACCTACTATTGTTCTCGAGCGCAACTCTCGATTAACATTTCGGAGCATTTTACGATTTATTTGCAATACACAATTTCTAATGACATTCTCTAAATTTTGTATATTCCTAAAGGGTCGATGTTTGTACACAGAGTTCTTTAGGTATCCCCACATAAAGAAATCTAACGGAGTCAGATCTGGTGATCTCGCAGGCCACGGATTTTCAGAAAACCGTCCTATCCACTGGTTTCCAAATTCTTGATCCAGCCATCTCTTCACCTCATTTGTGGAATGAATGCTAGCTCCGTCTTGTTGAAAGTATAAATTTCTTCTTTCGGCTAATGACAAATTGTCTAAAAAGTCAGATATCTCAGTTTGTAGAAATTCTAAATATCGTTCTGAATTTAAATTGTCTCTAAAGAAAAAAGGTCCCACTATTCTGAGGTTGAAAATTCCGCACCACACATTAACCTTAAAACTATATTGGTCTTTACTCTGAATTACAAAGTCTGGGTTTTCGGTGGCCCACCATCTACAGTTTTGTGAACTGACGGTTCCGTTAGAGGTAAATGTAGCTTCATCCGAGAAAAGAACGTTCTTTGGGAAATTAAAATCTTCCTCAATCATACCCTGGAACCAGGCACAAAAATCGAAGCGGGCGTCATAATCCCTATCTTTTAATACTTGTACAAATTTAGGTTTGTACGGATGAAATTTGTTTCTTTTTAATATCCTCCGCACAGATCTTTCGTGAATGTTAGTGATCTCCGATATTTGACTAACTGCTAATTGGGGTGTTTCTGTGATCGACAAACACACATCCAGAGAACCTTCGTCACCTGTTACCGGATTTTCATGGGAAACTTTATACTGATTTTCTACCGATCCCGTTTCTTTAAATTTATTGACTAGACGAGATACTGTGGAATAATGGAGGGATTTATCGGGGTGCCTCTCATTAAAAATTGCTGCTGTTTCTCTATGGCTTTTGTAATTATCTCCAGAAATTAAAATAATTTCTATCTTTTCCTGAAGAAGTAGTGTGGGTGCCATTTTAAGGAATAAAATATTAATAAACTTATGTAAAATATCAAACTTAGTAAGATGCGAGACATAAACCAATGACATAGGTTGAAATCAAACAAATTATAATTTGTTTGACATTTTTCTGTTTTTCTGTTGATTTTAACCTACTAGATTATTTGGTTGTTTTAATTTCAGAGCCTGCTTTGGTAGTTTTAAGTACAACTAAATAGACCTGGTTGTTAAATTTATGTGCGAAAAATCTTAATAAAATCTTGATACAGTCATTTCATTAGATTCAAACCATTGCAACAGCGAGCGTCCGGCGAACACCTATTTTTTCGATTTTGTCCTGTCAATTGTAGAATTGTAGATCTGACTCCGTTAGATTTTTTTATGTGGGGATACCTAAAGAACCCTGTGTACAAACATCGACCCTTTAGGAATATACAAAATTTAGAGAATGTCATTATAAATTGTGTATTGCAAATAAATCGTAAAATGCTCCGAAATGTTAATCGAGAGTTGCGCTCGAGAACAACAGTATGTATGGAGAGAAATGGTGGTCATACTGAGTTTTAAATTTTGTGCACCCAAGGAAAAACAATGATTTTTTGTGTTGTTAGTACAGAATTTGACTACTTTTAAGTTTTTCTTACATTGGTTTTCGTTTATAAAATTTCGATTAAATAAACAGGTAATTTTTTGTTTATTATCTATTTTACTACCCTTAACTTTACAAAAAGTCGAACTTCAGATATATTTAAGACGATTAAGGTTTTCTCAATGTAATCTCATTGAAATGTCTCTAAAATTTTGACACTGCTGCTAGATACAAATCATTGCAACAGCTAGCGTCCGGCGAAACCCTGTTTTTTTAAATTTTGTCCTGTCAATTGTAGAAAAAACTACTACATTCGTTTATTTTCATCCAGATACATGGGCTTTACATTAGCCAAGCTATCTAAACGAAAAAAACCGGAAATTTGTAAATCGATAAAAAAATATTTAAAAAAAATTGAGTTTTCCAATTTTTTTAAATAAAATCTTAAAATTTTGCACAAGAACCTAGAATTTAATTCTAAGCAATTTTTTCAAATAACTTTTTTTGATATCTCGTCAACTAACCTCACTTTTTGTAAATTAACAATTTTTTTTTTAATTTGACGCTATACCAGTGGTCACGTGACGTATGTCAAAATCGATTTTTAGGTTATCGGACATGCAGAACCGATCCCCTGGGAAAGTTTTTCCGATACTCTCCTAATAAAAATTTTTCCCATATGTTGCGAACTTTTTGCCGGTCACTGTATATATATATATATATATATATATATATATATATATATATATATATATATATATATATATATATATATATATATATATATAATATATATATATATATATCCTAAATACGACCGTGCCTCCCCCCCCCTTTTTTAGTTTCTATATGTTAAACAATAATGACACCTACGGTCATCTTTATCAAACGACGCAATTATTTATTTTAAAATACTTCTCATTAAAATGCTATCTGCTGAATAAAGGATTTTATAGTCCAGTGTTACGGGGATGGCCAAGTATCATCCCACTACATCATGGAACAATTTAGTAAGACATTTGTGGGCCCAATAACTGAAATGACAATCTACAACACAACAAAAAAGTTCCAAAGAACTGGTTCGGATTTAAATTTCAAGAAAAGTATTCGTGTAGTGCGCGACATCTGTCCATGGCGTTATAGGCCCCTATTTTTTTAACACCTGCAATAGAATATCTTACTTGGAAATGCTGGATACATTTGTTAGCGATGAACTAGAAAATTTGCCATTAAATTTTCGCCAAAAAATGTATTTTCAACAAGATGGTCGTCCAGCACATTGAGCTCGCGCGGTAATAGAATAGCTTCACCGCAGATTTGGTCCAAGTTATATTGGTAAAAATGGCCCAATTTTGTGGCCCCAAGAAGCCCCTAAGACCTAACGTTGGCCGATATGTTTCTACGGGTCATTTAAAAAATTGTTTTTACCAGTCCGCTGCCATGTGCTAAAAGGCAGAATTACCCAGGCTGTTCGTTTCAATATCCCAGGTATCCCAGGAAAATCAAAAATTCCTTTACATATCTAAGGAAGCAATTAGAAAATTGTGTTGAATATGGGGTGGAGTTTTTGTATTGCTTAGTTCATATAATATTCTTTTGAGTTTAATTAAATAGTCGTATTATTTAAAAATTGCACTTGAATAAGAATCATTTTAAATCAAATTATTGCTTTATTTAATAATGACATTGACAAACATGTCCATAGGTGTCATTATTGTTTAATATATGTAGAAACTAGTAGATACTCTACTTAAAGGTATGAGAGAGAATAGACTTCGGATTAGGGTTTAATATTAAACATATTTTATATTTATTCTTTTGATAGAAAATGATAAACAAGGTGTTTACTCTTACGCAAAATAACGTTTTCGCATTTTGTGTGCTCTCTGTATAAAAAATAAAATTTTTTACAACGTGAACCTTATTTATTTTACAAACAAAAACTTTTATTATTAGTGATATTTTTACCTATCTGGCAAAATTTGGTTCGTTTGTCCTCTTCTAAACCCCATCCGCGAATATACTGTATATAATAAAAATGTATTTTTAAGACCTTAGTTTATTGGACTATTTATTATGTTTTTTTTTTGTAAAATTTATTTTGACGTTTTTTTTTTAATTTTGCAAGATACAAATTCTTGAATTCTGATTTTTCAGGAAAACAGATCAAGTGTTGCATTGTGAAAGACTAAAGAATAATTAATTAACTCAAGATAATGCGCAATAAGGTTGCTTGTTTAATCAATCGACTGTTCATGTTTTATTTTTAATTTGCATATTATCAAACATTATAAGTGTTATTATTTCTAGCATTAAAGTTAATCCAAAGACCTCCAACGGGTGTAAGAATAATTCCTTTCGTTTCCATTACTAGGGGAAGTTTTGTCCTGTTGCTTAAAGAAAAATCAAATTTTAATAAAGTCAGCGCCAAAGCAATTTTTGATTGGATCATTGCGAAACGCATACCTAAAAAAAGGTAGACAATGTAACAATACTGGCGGTATCGTCTTATGTACAAAAAAAAATGATATTGAAAATCACATTTTAAAAAATCGGAAATTAATTTGGTGTAAATTAATATAGTTTAAAAAATATCTTACACAATAAGTAAATTACAGAACTAACATGTATGTTATAGTTATTAACACATTTCATCACACCCATCACAACAATGTCTTAACATTTAGATTGCAACAAAGATAAAAAACATTAGTCATTGTCATTGTATTAGCAAACATATTTACTTAATACGAAAAAAGTTGTGTAAACAGCATGACTTTAAATTTGTCTCTTGTATACATCTAAAGAAACAGCGATAATGACTCAGCAAATTTAATTTTTTTTTAATGTTTTGAATACCCTGCAGTATTTTTTACCTATACAATTTCTAGGACCTGCACCAAAAGGAATATATGCCCCATCAACAATTTCATTCTTGTTTTCTTCGTTAAATCTTTCTGGATTAAATAGTTCTGGATACGGAAAATATTCTGGATCTCTGTGTAATCCGAAACAGGGTATGAGTACTGCCTGGCCTTCTTCTATAAAGGCGTTCGTTTTTGGAATCGGATATCTTGCGGTACATTTGCGCAAAAATACTGGTGCAGGAGGATATTTCCGTAGAGTTTCTAAAAAGCGGAAACCGTTAAGCTTTTTATCCTATGAAATAAAATAATATCTCCATTATCGCCAAGAAAAAGGAAATATTGACCAGAATGTTCTAAAAAAATTACTTTTCGAAATTATTTAGTTTCAAAAATTTCGTTCTCGGGTTTCGTAATTTTCACAAATATTTCATGGATCCGTATATTCTTACCACTAATAACCATATCTAGATATTTTAAAGCCATTAATCCATCATAGGTTAACTTTCCTTCATACTTTTCCACCACTTTGATCACCTCGTGCCGTGCTTTTTCCTGGATTTCCTTATTTAACGCCATTTCAAAAAGTGCAAAGCTAGTGGTAGTTGAGGTAGTCTCAAAACCAGCTAAGAAGAATATAAATGCTTGAGCTGCTGCTTCGTCAATTGTTAAAGCAGTCCCGACAGTGCCCTTAAAAAATACCTCTTAAGAAGAGAAATCAGGTCTTATGTAATGTATTTTGGATTTGTCATTGTTTTTGCTTAGGTATTTCTTATAGGAACGCAATGATTTTAAATAGTAATATAACAAGTGCAATGAAAATTATAGATATTTTTTGGAAAGTTCGCCCAAATGCATTTCAAGTTAAAAAAAGAGCACGAGTGCCTTATTCAGTTTAAAATAAGTGCAAATTCGTCAAAAATTAATTATAGTTATATATTTATTGCACGAATTGTATTTTATGAGAGAATTTCATGATTTAAAATTTTCCAGTCAGATTCTCCAACGCTAGTCCGGTCTAATTTGACAACCAGAAGTTTTAAACTGACAACTGTGAGAATAAGACAACTACATTTTTTACTATGAATTTACTTCGGAGCTTTTTCGCAAATTTATAAAGAAAAGGGCAATTTTAGTACGCACTTTCGACAATAGTAGAACTAAATTCACTCTAGCAACCCGTTCCAAGATGAAAATCATTTGGAAACCAAGCAAATACGCTGAAATATTTGAATAATTTATAAGTTTTTAATGACATCTGATTAACAACGACAGGACAAAAACTTGTCAAAATATAACTGATCAACTAGAAGATCTTAATTTAAACCAGTACTAAATCTTAAACCTTCTTAGTGAATCTGGACGTTCAATTTTTGATATATCCAATATAAAACTTCATTGTCACAATAAATGTCAAAGAAATGGCAAAATCCAGTAACCAGAGTTTCGTGTTCGTGTCACAAAAAGACAAATGTCGTCTGGTTACACCTTATCACCTTACTTTATAGGTTTCTAATGACTCGTCCTCCTTGATTTCACCATTGGTTTTAAGCTCAATTAGGAGTTGCATAAAATCTTTTCTGTTTATGTTATTATTTTCTCTAAATTCCATTGTCTCCCGAACGATTCTTCTAAAGAAGTTTGTAACGTTGGAAGAAAAAACACCAAAACCTAGCAATTTGGCCAGCTTAGGAAAACTCCTTATTACGATCTAAAAGATAATGTTTAATAAAACGGCAAATCTTAAATTAAATTCGGAGAAAAATGTATTTTACATGATGGAGTAAATATGTAATACATGGTCAAATAATTTAAGAAATATAATTAACATAAAATTATTTAACATTAAAAATAACTTATTGGAGAAATAATTTTTCTGGTAAATTATTTTCTAAATCTTAATTTTTACCTTTCTTAATTACTATTTAATTATTCAACAGTTTAGTAATCAATAATAATTATTAAACATGTTTTTATTGAATAAAATTTATATTTATAATATGTTGCTTAAATTATTGTTCCTTACGTATCGTTTCCTTGTTACAAACAGCGTAGTTTCTTGGGAATACAAAAATTTAAACTAAAAAAAATTACTTTGTTTTTGGCTCAAATTGATTTACCATTTTTAAAACATCCCCTACGGTTTGTGTAAATGCCCTTTTACCCATAATTCTGAACTCAGAATCGGAATCTCTCATGGTATTGCAGTCCAATCCAAAAACAGAACATCCAATTACATCAGTACTGTATCGTGCTAAAATTTCCTAAAAAATATACTATACTATAACCATATTATCTACTACTTACGCAGAATTATATCAACTAAAACCAAGGCCAAATGTTTAGTGCTTTTGCCTTAATATTTTTCGACAATTCTTTAGTAAAAACAATAATATCGTATACAAATTTTCTATTATTAAACAGTCGCGCTTGTTAAACAGCAATTCTAGTTAATTCTAAATTACGGGATGTACGTCCGTGCACTACAAAGTAAAAAATAAATAATACCTAAGTATATAGGAATCTAAGCAATAACCGATACAAACCTTAATCTCTATTTGTTCGTCATTTTCCGATACCTCACCAATGACTCCCGTCATTTCTTGGCCACATTTTAAAATAATATCAAACATTCCCTTTAATTTACCCGGCGAATACGCGGGCGTTAACTTAGCTCTTAGATTTTTCCATTCTGGACCTGCTATTGAAAATAAATGAGCACTCAATGGGTCATTTTCTTCGTCATAATGGATACCTACAAATTCCATTGGAACAAAATATGAACCCCCATACACATAGTCACAAAGACTGACCTGAACAGGCAAGCCGACGAGCAAGAGCCAAACCTGGTTTTGCGTACACACGTCAGGTAAGGTAAGTCTTCGCTCTACAAGAGCAGCTGTTGTAGCACACACACGTCTTACTTGCGCGAGCCTAGGCCTATTTAGGTAAATCTTAACACTTGCATGGCTGTATGCAGGCCGGTTAATAAGAAGATAATAATATAACACAAAATTTTTTTAAGAGATTTACCTCTGTCAGAAAAATGTTTAAAGTCCTTAGATAAAATATCTTTGATGAGGAGAGGATCTAACGGTAAGAATGCCTTTCTACTGAAAAAATATAGACCTACAAAGTCATTGCCTTTTTGACGTTCTTCAAGATATACACCCTTTATTTTGTCTCCCATATTTTTTCTTCTACAAACAGAAATATAATCATGTGTAAATTTTGTCAACATATTTATGGTTTTCTTTTACAACTATTATTATAATATGGTTTTTTAATGTCACTGAGCGGTACATCTATTGATCTTTTTAAAGTTTAACCTTAACATATTCCCAAAAGGTTCAACATAGTTTAAATTATCACATGAATTAAAACTGTTTGGTTCGAGTCATTTTTTCTTATCTGTCAATTAAATTCTTTTATTTTGTTGATTTTTTTTTTGGATTGCAAAATAATTTTTCTGCTGTTATTATTTTTTTATGACTCGGATAACTTTTCGCTAGTAGAGATTTCCACTTACCTAAAGATAACATCAGCCATGTCACCAAATGGAAAGTGTGGATTCAGTTGAGGTACACCCAGTCTTTTCCAGTATCCATACGCATATTTGAAATATGCATAAATTAAGACAACTCCGGTTACAACGTAAAGCAGCATATTACGCTTTTATGACTAAAAAATATATAAAAATAATAGAAAATGTGTTTGTATACTGTATATATACAGTATGTAACAGGAGTATGGAAACCTCGAAATATCTTGCAAACCGTTCATCCGACTTTTATGAAATTTTATACGTACGAAATTACGCATGCTCCAATGGTGAGTTCCACATTGTTGTCAAGTTTACCGTTTTCATGAAATCGACGGCATTTTTTTTAAACGGAACGCTCTATATTTTATTCGATTTTCGAATTCACCTTAAAATTCTGAATACTTCTTATTGAGAACAGTTTATCCTGAAGTTAACAGTTTTTGAGAAAATGGTGATCAAAAATCATTGTTTTATTGCCTTTTACCTTAAAATACCTGTACCCTACGTACAATCCATCTTCTGAAAAAAACACCATCAAGATATTGCCGAACATTATGGGCATAGTGCGGTGGGTCACCATCCTGCTGAAACCATATTTCATCATTTGGTGCTTGATTATTGCCAAAAAAATTATATTTAAATAATCAATAAAACAGCTAAAATAAAGTAACAACACTTACGATTACTTGAAAAAAGTTGTGCAAGAGCTGGAACAATTTCATTTCTTAGATGATCCAAATATTTCTATTATCTAAATCTATCTAAATTATAAGTTTAATGTCTCTTGCGTGAAGAAGGGGCCAATTATTCTCCGACCTATTATACCAGCCCAAGCATTTACCTACCTTTTGGGGGAACTGGATATGATTTTCGCATACCCAGTGAGGATTTTTCCTGACCCAACATCGACAATTATGCCTATTATGTTTTTCATTTAAAGAAAATGTTGATTCATCAGAGAATATTATTCGGTGGACAAAATCTGGATTGGAGTTGTAACGTTCCATCATCGTTGCGCAAAATTTCAAGCGCCTGTTGTAATTATCTTCTGAGAGCTCTTGCACAAGTCTTACTTTGTACGGATGAAACTTTTTGGTTTTCAGAAGGCTGCCTACGGACATGTGTGAAACTTTGTTTTCTTTTCCTAGTAGGTATTCTGGTAGAAAGATGGGGATTTTCCTCTAAACTGAGTAAAACATTCAGAGCCGTATTACCATCTCTTCAACTTTTAGGTCGGCCAGATCGTATAGCGTTTTTTACGTTTCCAGTTTGACAAAATTTTTAAAAAAATTTACTTACAATAGATTTAGTTAATGGATTTCTGTCAGGATATTTGTCATTAAAAATATTATAAACTTCTTGTTACCTTCGCATTCTGTCCCCATAACCCATTATTATTAAAATTTCAATTCTTTGGGTTTCTGTTAAATTTAATGATCCATTTTTTTGTAAATAAACGAAACTAATAATGTCAAACATTTCAGGTAAACCCTCGTGTACTCGTATTTTAAGGTAAAATTCAATAAAACAACGATTTTTGACCACAATTTTCTCCAAACTGTTAACTTTAGGATAAAATGTTTCTAATAAGAAGGATGCAGAATTTCAAGCTGAATTCGAAAATCGAATAAAAGGTAGAGCGTTCCATTTAAAAAAAAAAGTGTTTGTCGATTTCAAGAAAACGGTAAACTTGACAACAATGTGGAACTCTCCATTGGATCGGGCGTAATTTCGGACCTAAGTATTCAAAAGTTCAGAAAAATCGGATGAACGGTTTGCGAGATATTTCGAGGTTTTCATATTCTTTGTTACACACTGTATATGGTAATTAATTAAAAACCAATCTATGGAAAATATAAAACCTATTATCTCTAAGTACAAAATGGCCTAAATAACACTCTTGCGATAGGTAAACATGTGACCGTAATCCAGTAATTTAAGCAAAAATTCAATGTAAGATTTCTTATTAAGCGATTCGAACCAAAAGAAGGTCAAGTGGGCGTAAAGTAGGTAACCCTAAATGATAAACCATTAATTCGCAAATTAAAAATTCTAATTTAAAATTATATTTTTTCCAGCAAACCGAGCTGCTGTGTATTAAAACGTACAACAAGGTCGTGGTCTTGTAGGGAAAGTGAGACTATTTTTTATTATTGAATAAATTTTAACATAACAGTTGCTTTTCATCTAACTGATTTCAATGGTTAGCCTCTAATACAGGGTTCGGCAAAATGAATTACCCAATTTAAACAGCTTATAAAAATGTATTAACTTGAATAATAAAACGAATTAATACATATTGTTAAACTAGAAAGATGGGAGTTTTTTATGATGTAAATATAGTGCTTCGTAAATGATCCCCATTGTTCTCAATGCATTCTTCTAATTGATTAGCAAATTTTAGCATATCGTTTTTATGGGTGTGACGTGAGCCAGCATTGATTTCATTTCTAATGTTTAATTTCAAATCTCTTAAATTTCTGGGTTTATTCGCAAACACTTTAAAATTTCAACAGTCCCAAAGAAAATAATCAGGAGCGGAAAGATCTGGGGATCTTGCTGGCCATGGAATCGTACCATTTTTTGAAATGAGTCTGTTTGGAAAGGATTATCTTAAAATATTCATGCTTATTCTCGCCGTATGACTTGTATTTACATCGCCGTTGAGATAAAAATTTGCCTCGTCACTCATGAAAAAGATATTTTCGAGACCTTGGCGATTATCATGAATCAGACGACAAAATTCAAGTCTATTAATCTTATCTTGATCATTCCTCCTGAGCTATTGTGATCCTATATGGATGAAAATTCATGCGTTTTAACATTCTTCTCGTGCTTCGATCACTCAAACCAAGGACGTAAGAATGTTTAACAGCGGTATTTTTCTGACTAGCAATAACTGCATTTCTTACCCTTTCTTCGTTGCGTTCATTGCAGGCAGTTCTTGGTCTTCCACTTGACTTTTTGTCTACAATAGATCCCAGTTGTCTCCATTTATTGTGCCAAGCCAAAATAGGCTTCCGCTGAGGACAGCGAGGGACATTAAAATGAGGTCGAAAACACCTTTGCAGAGCGATTACTGAATTAAATTGAATCAATTTCTCAACACAAAAGACGCGATGTTGTGTCGACCAACGCTCCATTTTGACAACTGTCAACAATTCTAATAAAATTTCCAAAGCCTACTTTTCCATTTAAAACTATTTTCATTCAAACTAACCGAATCGTTTTTGTGTTATTAATGAAATAAAATGGGTAATACATTTTGCCGAACCCTGTATAAAACAATATAATTCCAAAAAATCTGACTATTTGTTAAAGTACTAATAATGCATGTATGTACTTAATTATGTCCATGACATTTAGACCATGACATAATAGTATTTTAACAATTAGCAAGTTTTCTGCGAATATATTTTTTGCATATGAACTTTTGAAATCAAAAAAAGGTTATTTCAAAGAAGACTGTATTTCCTTCCAATAATAAAAATGGTCTGCCTTTTTCACAAGACTGGGACAATGACACTTGAAAATGTTGCTTAGAATTACTTTTTCATTGATAATTCAAAATTTCAGTAATTTTTTTTTATTTTTGTGAAACATAAAAATGTAAGTGATTAAACTAAACGTTTTCCTATTGGCATTTTGACCTATAAATACGTGTTTCACAGTTTTTAATAAATCAACAATGGAAGTCCATAGTTTGTAATGGAGTAAAATTGTTTTACGGTTCTATAACCTTGAAACTACGTAAAATACTCTAAAAAATAAACACATGTTTTATAACATTTTAGAAAATCTAATTTTGTGTAATAAATCTTAAGAAAATTAACGTGGGGGGGATAAAAAGAAGCGGCCGAAATTATTTTCAAGATGTTAACTAATATTTTCTGCTTTATTGAGCTCAGAAAATCTGTTTTGTCCAACAGTTCTTAAAAATATAACGGGGGGGGGGGGGGGATAAGAAGGCGCGACTGGGAATTTTTTCAAAAATGTTAGATGCATGGGGTTATTAAGGTCCGAAAATCTAATTTTGTCTAACATATGGTTAAAAAATAACGGGGAGGGGGGGGGGGATACAAAGAGAGCAACAATTTCTTACAAAAATGTGAACCAATATGTCATTTTCGGGGTTATTAAGTGCAAAAAATCTAATTTTGTGTAATAGATGTTAAGAAAATTAACGTGTGTGTGTGGGGGGGGGGGGGGGGGAGAAGCGACTGGCAACTTTATTGAAAACGTTAACTAATGTGTCATTTTCGGTATTATTGAGGTCAGAAAATCCAATTTTGTCTAACAGATCTTAAAAAAGCTATCGGGGATGAAGGATAAAAGAGAACGGCTGAAAAGTTCTCCAAAAATGATAAGCAATAACTATGTCAGTTTCGGGGTTATTGAGATCAGAAAATGTAATTTTGCCTAATAATATGTTAAAAAACTAAGGGAGGGGGAATAAAAAGAAGCGGTTGGAAAATATTAAATTTGTCATTTTCGGGGATACTGAGGTCATAAAATCTAATTTTATCTAACAGATTAACAGATGGTAAAAAAATTAACGGCGTTGGGGGGGGGGGATCGATTGGCAGTTTTTCCAAAAATTTTGCCATTTTCGGGATGATTAAGGTCACAAAATATAATTTTGTGTAATACATGTTCAGAAAATTAACCAGGGGGGGGGGGCGATTGGCAATTTGTCCAACAATGTTAACTAATGTGACATTTTCGGGGTTATTGAGGTCAGAAAAGCTAATTTTGTATAACAGATGTTATAAAAATTAATTAAGAGGTGTGGGGGGAGTTCTTCAAAAATGTTAACTAATATGTCATTTTTGGGGTAACTGAGGTCAGAAAATCTAATATAACATTATTACAAATTTAAAGAGTGGAGATAAGATGAAGGAAGGGAGAAGAATGGGTCTCAATAAAAAGAAATAAATGTTTTATAAAAATGACCTTTAACCGCAGTAATAATTACATAACAATGTTATTTCATTCTTTTCAGTGATTTTCCTTTTTGTGAACTTCATTCATTAAAAAAAAAAGAAATATTTTTTAGAAGCAATAATTCATAAATACAACCTGACGAAATCTAATATTAATTTCATTTCATTTACTTTTCAGTTACCTGTGTCCGACACCGATTTTTGCGTCATGATATATTGAAATCCCTCTAGATAAAACTAACCTAACCTAACTCATGTTTCATGTATTCATAACACAGCCCCACAAAAAAAAAGAACGTTTTGGAACTCCTATCGAGACAACTATATCCCTATGTAATTTTCGACGCTGAGTCCGAATCCGAGGTCAAAAAAAATCGTACACCCCCAAACTCAACCCCTAGCGCTAAAAAACCTCCTCAGCGGGGTAAAATTGACTTAACGCTCCACGAATAGTCCTAAATCACAGTAAATCGCAGTAAATATAAACACGCATAAATACAGAGTTAACACTACTTTCCATTGAAAATCACCCCCATGAATGTGTGAAAACTACCCCTCATACAACAGGAATCTTAAAAAAATGCAGTGATTGCAAAAAAAGCTTACGATGCCCAGTTTTTTTGCACAGAGTGAGTAACTGCGTTAGTTCCGATGCGATGCTCAAAATCTACCCCCATAGAGTGGCGGAATCCACCCCTAGATTAAAATTGCAAGGAAAATCGGGGGAAAAATTTTGTCATCGTGCTATCAAGACAACTGTATCTCTATGTAATTTTCGACGCTGAATCCCAATCCGAGGTCAAGAAAAATCGTACACCCCCAAAATCAACCCTTAGCGCGAAAAAACACTCCCTAAACAGGGTAAAATGACTTAACGCTCCACAAATAGTCATAAATCTCAATAAATCGAATTAAATAGTATATAACGCATAAATACAGAGTTAACACCACTTTCCATTGAAAATCACCACCATAGTGGGTGAAAACTACCCCTCAGACAACAGGAAATTTTAAAAAAACTGCAGTGATTGCAAAAAAAAGCTTACGATGCTGTTATTTTAGAAACAGTATGTAACTGCACTAGTCTCGATGCGATGCTCAAAAACTACCCCCATAAAGTGGCGGAAACCACCCCTAAATTTAATTTAATTTTTTTATTGCCAAGTTTCAAAAAACTAGCACATGATTTTCTGGGAAATAAAAGAGATAAAAATTATAAAAAAGTTGTTGCAGAAATGATTACAAATTTCAAATCTTTAGGGTGCAATATGGACTTGAAACTTGATTTTCTCGATTCCCATCTTGATTATTTCCCAGAAAATTTAGGCGACTGCAGTGAAGAGCAGGGTGAACGCTTTCACCAAGATATATCAGAAATGGGAAAAAGGTACCAAGGAAGATGGGACGAATACATGATGTTAGATTACTGTTGATCCTTAAAAAGAGAGACGTCTGAAAAGCATAAACGGCAATCGGTCAGAAGATCATTCGAAAACAAAAGATATTAAAAAAAGAAAGAATACATTTAATTGAATTAAGACTACGGGAAAATTTTTGCTACTTCATAATATGGATACTTTTCAAGTACGTTGTCGAAGATTCTTCTTAAATAAGAAAATGCAGATATTTTGAGCTTTTCTAAAAGGTACTGCAACTATTTTTTGAATTTCTTGTTATGGAAGGGGTAATTTTCACCCTCTCATGGGGATGTGGACTTTGGTGCAATGCAACTATTCACCTCCAAACTGCAGTGCTGCATATCTTTAGCGAATTTTAGCATCGATTAAAATAGAAATCACGATGACAAAATTTTTCCCCCGATTTTCCTTGCAATTTTAATCTAGGGGTGGTTTCCGCCACTCTATGGGGTAGATTTTGAGCATCGCATCGGGACTATGCAGTTACTCACTCTTTGCAAAAAAAACTGGGCATCGTAATCTTTTTTTGCAATCACTGCATTTTTTTCAGTTTCCTGTTGTATGAGGGGTAGTTTTCACCCACTCATGGGGGTGATTTTCAATGGAAAGGAGTGTTAACTCTGTATTTATGCGTTATATACTTGAATATATTTAATTCGATTTACTGAGATTTAGGACTATTCGTGGAGCGTTAAGTCATTTTTACCCCGCTGGGACGGTGTTTTTTAGCGCTAGGGGTTGATTTTGGGGGTGTACGATTTTTTTTGACCTCGGATTCGGATTCAGCGTCGAAAATTACATAGGGATATAGTTGTCTCGATAGGAGTTCCAAAACTCTTGTTTTTTGTGGGGCTGTGTAATCATGACATCAAAACTACACTATTATCACCTATACTACGCGGACGAAGTCGCGGGAGAAAGCTAGTAATATATTATGTATATGTCGTAGGCAGAATGCAAATTTAGGCTTTTAATAAACTTCCTAGGCATTTTACAAAAAGCCGGCAAAACGCGAGCATAAAATGCATTTTTCGTTATGACTAACGAAACCTAACGAAATTCTGGCATTAAGGCTGTTGTTAGATATACTATAATTTCTTCTTGTGGCCATGGAGTTGTTAAATACGTTCTCGGACAGGTTTGCTCAGTTTTAGGTTTCATCAGTATCTTTTTTATCTATCATTGTTGAGTTTACTGCGACTGCACGATCAACACCGCATACAACTGACATTTTATTAAATAAGACACTGATGAAACCGAAAACTGAGCAAACCTGTCCGAGAACGTATTTCACAACTGACTTTATTATGCAGTTTTTATTTCTGCACCTTTTGGAGTCGATCTGGGTTAGCTTTTATTTCTTATTCGCGTTTTGCCGGCTTTTTGTAAAATGCCTAGGAAGTTTATAAAAAGCCTAAATTTGCGTTTTGCCTACGACATATATAATTATTAGTTCTTTTATGACTTCTGGACATATTTAACCACTCACAGCAAAATTTTCCATATATAAATTGGAAAACAAGTTATTGTATATGTTGTGTATCTCCTCTAATCATGCTCTTAATAAAATAATTAAAAGTAAAATGTTAAAAAAAATATAATACTAAAGTGTAATTTTAATTTCAAATTGATGACACTATTAACGCACTCCACAGAGTGTTTTGAATTTCCAGCTCAAAATGTTAAATTTTTAAATTGCCAGTAATGTATTAAGATTTACTAGCATTTTAAACAAAACATATAAATAATTTCCTGAAAATGCTAATAAGTTTTAATCAAACTTTAGTTTTGGCATAATAATAGGTGTTTAAAAATCTACTAAAATATGAAACACTCTGTGGAGTGCATTAACAATGTCAACAATTTGAAATTAAACAAAAACTTAAAGTATCTGCTTGTAATATCGTAGTTTTTAAATGGTTTAATTAAGTGCATTATTAGAGGAGATACACGAAATATATAGTAACTTGTTTTCTATTTAATATATAGAAAATTTTTGCTTTTAAATAAGTGCAGTTTTATCCATCCCTGTTAGCCCCTGTTTTATTAGAAGTATACAAATAACACTTGACGTGTTAGGTAAATTTCAGTCTTAGGATTATGTTTTCAATTATGCCAAAAAGCTGCAAAAATTTCCTAAAAAATGCATTTATTTTTTGAAAAACAAACGATTCACTAAGAAGTTTTAAGATTTAGTACTGGTTTAAATTAAGATCTAGTTGATCTGTTATGTTTACAAGTTTTTGTGCAGTCATTGTTAATAAGTCGTCATGAAAAACATAAACTATTTTTATATTTCAGCGATTTGCTTGGTTTTAAAACTATTTTCATCTTGGAATAGGTTGCTAGAATGAATTTAGTTCTATTATTATCAAAAGTAGTTCCTAAAACTGCCATTTTCTTTATAAATTTGCGAAAAAACTGGGAAACAAAAGTATAAAACTTATTTGCCTTATTCTTACACTTGTTAGTTTAAAACTTTTGGTTGTCAAATTAGACCTAACTAGCTCTGGAGAATCTGGCCGTAATTTTTAACACAACTTGTTTTATTGTTTTTTTGCCTTTTCGTAGTAAGTGAAAGTGACACATATTTTCTGACATTTATTTATGAATTTTTTGTCACAATTTGAAATGCATTTTTTATTAATTTTTGGAGCCTTTTTAGCATCGTTGCCAAAGTGACATAGTCTCAGGACTCTGAATACTATACTGTACTATACTTCTAATACAACAGGGCATAACATAGGGTTAAAAATTTAAAACATATAAACATATAAATTCCTGTGGTCCGCTTTAAAAAAAATTACTCTATAAATTGAGACTACTCTTATTTTATTTTACTTTTACTTACCTTCTACAATAATAAAAACACTACTATTAGTTAAATAAATAAACACAATGCACTCTTCTTTAAACAAGGCAAAGCACTTAAAACGATTTCCACTGATTCATCTTTAACTCTTGCTGTACAGTTATTTTCCGCAGCAGGTGAGATCGGTTTGCGTCCTACTTCCTTGGAAGCGATACGATTCTTGCATGCTAATTTTTTTTAGTAAAATACTAAAACAAGTATTTCTAAAATTGTAATGTCAGACATACGAGTACTAAAAAGAGAAGAGCATTTTTGATTTATTGTTAGCTTTGGATAGGCATCATACCGTCACCATGGTAAAATTGGTGAGAATGAACTTATCCAAGAATATCAATAAAAAAAATTAATTATTGGCAATAGAAAAACTGAAATGAAATGTGTTAAAGTTAAATTTTATCTCAGATAAATTTTAAAATTCAATTTAATTTAAAATATCTAAAAAATGACGTCGGATATTTGTTGTCAATTGGCGACGGTTTGTGTCTGCTTTTTCGCGGAATGGCAGCCGATGATGTGCGATTCTTGTGTGATCGGCATTATCAGGGCCGGTTCTAGACCAAATGGCACCAAAGGCTGCCCCCTCTCCCAGAGAAACTCAGAACAAATCCCCAATAGACATATATTTTTTCCACATACGTATGATAACAGATACAATATGCCAACGTATGTATTGCCTATACTTTAACCAAAACCGCATGTTTTAAAGAACTGTTTCTCAATTTTACGTATTTATATGTACCCCTGACAAGTAGACTTCATTCATATTTTTTAAAATTTTACTTTACGGCAGGTGTGCACAACTCAGATTTGTCAAGGGCCACTTTAAAGAAGCTGCGATCGGCGAGGGCCGCACTTTGAAAATAGCAATTAAAACGAATTTTAAACTTAAACATTACTTATATTTGTTACAGTTAACACAAATAGAAAATCAAAAATATTTTTATGAACCTTTGGATAGAGAAAAAAATATGTAAATATAATAATATTTTTGTTTTCAATGAGATACATTTACCCGTTTTTTGGACACCAAATCATCGTAGTTAGGAACAAATTTCGAAGTCGCTGTTCTTAATATGTCGTTTAAATGTGCGTCGGTGAGCATTGATCTGTTTTCATTTTTATTTAAATTCATAAGTGAGAAGGTTTGTTCGCAAATGTAAGTCCTGCCAAAAAGACATAAAATTTTTCGTGCGGTATCAATTAAATTTAAAAATGTATTTTTTTCAAGACACTTATAGAATTCTAGAAGGTTTCCATCGCGGTACTTGTCTTTGTATATGTTTGAGCACTGTAAGTCAATGAGTTCTGATTGAAGTTCAGGAGGCATCTCACTGGCATCAGCAGAGAAGGGGTTTTCAACAAGCTTGAAGAGTATTTTATCTTCATTAGGAAGATTCAACCTGGAGTCGAATTCATCTTTAAGCACAGAAATGCTGGTAGAAAACTTTTCTTTGTAAACGTTTTTGTTAATTTTATTTTTTCTTGACATGTCGGAAAATGAGCAAAATCTAGCTTTAGCAACTGATCATAAAAACAGATTAAGCTTAAGACGAAACGCATTAACTGAGTTGTACATTGTAAACACCATATTCTCCTTTCCTTGCAGCGATTTGTTCAACTCATTAATAGGACCCATAAGGTCTGTAATAAAATATAAATCGGCTCTCCAATCGTGGTTTTGAAGTTCTTCGAAAACCATATTGTTTTTTTGCAAAAATTGTGAGATTTCGTCTTCTAGCACAACAAAACGACGAAGCACATCGCCGCAACTTAACCATCGTACCTCTGTATGGTAAATTAGATCTGTATATACGGCACCTATTTCTTCAAGAAATGACTTAAAAGCCCGATGCTTTAGTCCTCTTGACCTAATATAGTTGACTATTTTCACCACTGTGGAAACAACGTGTTTATATGGTAATATTTTAGAACACAAAGACTGTTGGTGAATAATACAATGATATTTTTTAATATTCTTTCCTGCATGTTTCTCAATTAAAATTGCCGCTCCAATATTTTTCCCAACCATACTGGGTGCACCATCTGTACATATACCAGTAAGTTTTTCCCATGGTAAATTTATTTTATCAATTGAACTTATTATTATACCTCCTGTTTATCAACTGAACTTATTATTATACCTCCTTGGCGATTTCTTCTCCTGTAGTTCGACCTTTCATTGGACAAATACTAGCAGGTTCCTCAAGAATTTCAAAGTTGTCGGTGATGCCACGAATAAAAACTAAAAGTTGGGCGGTATCTTTTATGTCGGTGCTTTCATCAATAGCTATCGAAAAATATTTAAATTCACCTGCTTTAACTTTAAGTTGCTGAAAAAGGTCTGATGAAATATCAGAAATCCTTCGTTGTACGGTCATTCTGGACAGGGAAATATTTTCAACCTCTTGTTTTTTATCGAGACAAATACTTTCCAACGAAATTAATAAACACTTTTTCACAAAATCTCCGTCAGTAAAAGGCCGACTAGAAGCCGCAATTTCTCTTGCTATTTTGTAGCTCACTAACGTGGCAGTATCAGCTCGTCGACTAAAATTTTGAAATATATTTTGTTCCCCTGTCAGTTTATTTTGTAGCTCTTTAACTTTTAATTTTTTTTTTCACTTTCGTCCAGTGCTGCCAACTTCACATGTTTTGTTTCGAAATGTCTTCGAATATTATATTCTTTGGCTACTGAAACTGTTTCACGACAAATGAGGCAAATATATTTATTTTTAAATTCAATGAAAAAATACTTATTTGTCCATTCTACATTAAATATTCTTCCTTCTGATTCAATTTTCCTTTTTTGTTGCGAGGCCATTATCTACAATAGACAAAATAAATTTACAAACCGCTAATTTAATGAAACAACGTAACACAGAGGTTTCTTAAAAATATTACTTGCCTTTATTAACCACAATCACCCAGGCCCTCAAATCATCAAAAAAGATTACTGCTACGCATCATTTTCTTTGGCTCTTACGCAGACTACGCAATAATTATGAAGGAATATTGTTATCATTACAATGAAGTTTGGAGAGTATAAATCGACATCCATCGGTCTTCTTCGATTATACCGCGAAACGACAGTGACAACACGCACGTCTTGAATAAGTCAGAGTTGCCAAATTGCAAAATTAATATATTTTTTAAAGAAAATTTTGCGAAATGTTTTTTTTTATTATTATTTGGTATTTATTGGGTATGCAACCGTTTTAATGGACCAAATTCGCAAAAATTTGGCGGGCCGCTAGAAAAGACGCCGCGGGCCGCATGCGGCCCGCGGGCCGTATGTTGTGCACCCCTGCTTTACGGTAAACTCTACTCCGACTGCTTGAAACTGCTAATGTATGGCGCTACCTGTGTCGTACTGGTTATGCAGTTCGATATTGTAGCTTTAAGGATATACTTTTTCGGAAGGTAGGTATGTTCATCTATCCTGTACTGATGAGAACCAAAGAGTTCGAAACCGGTCTGCAGGTGACGACATCCTAACTAAAGCAAAAACTTCCTTCTTCCTAGTAGTTTCTTGCATTCAAAACAAGTATTATGATCAATCAACAATGTTTATAATCACAATTATTATTAAAAGCATAGAAAACCGGTTAGAATTTTTTTCGCATAGAAAAATTTAAAATTTTCAGTTGGCGCTATAGGCCGATTTTCGGTTAGCGTCGTGGGTTCAATTCCCACTGAAAATAAAGAAGTTTTCGGACCCATTCTACGTACTTGGAAATATCACGCTACCGTGCGGTAAAGGCCAGATGAGATCGAATACCTCGCAGGATGAAGGCGTTGTTTCACACTTCCCAGTTTGTAGGTAGCACAAGACAGACAGATTAGCGCGAAACCAAGGGTTGACAGCCCTTGGGGGTGTCGGGTTACTGAGGACCGTGGTTCGGAGCCCACGTTAAACTGTAGGACCCGGGGCCAATACACTCGCTTGTTGCGCCAACGTAATAAAAAATATCTTTAACATTTATTCAGTTGGCGCTCACATTATGAAGTAACTTTTACTGCTTTAAATCGATGTTCGGTTTAATTCCAGTTAATTAAAAACTGATAACCACGTAATATATTATGCATAAATTATTAGGATGTGTGTTAATTTTGTTTATATCGTAAAACTTAACGTAAATTTTAAAGAGGTATCAGTAACATTAGGAATGAATGAAAAAGTTTCCAGTTCGATAGTTAAGTATGTTTAAAATATATTTATGCGAAATAATTTTTAATTTGAAATTTCTCAAAACGATTGAAAAACCGCATAGGGTATATTATACAAAATATGTCTAGAACTTCTCCTAGAATCCAAAAATATGATAAAAATATCATCCAATTTAAAATAAGCGAAAAATCGATGTGTTATACCATATTTTTTTATTCGATGCTTAATTGTTTTGCTGATAAGATATATGAATGATCCATAAAAATCCCCAAGACTTTTATATTTAACATTTTTTCCCATATTTAAAAATAAAAAAGTTATAATGCTTGTTCACTTTTATTTGGATATCCCTGTAATTAGCCTACTATATACTAGTAAAACGCAACAATATTTCAAAATAAAATTTTATATATTCAACATAATCTCTTTTAAGACTTACACATTTAGCAGAACGTCCATAAAGTAATTTTAAGCCATTTTAGAAAAAACTCTTTGTCTAGGTCTGCAAACCACGCCTCAACGGCACATATCGTTTCCTAATGTGTCGAAAATCTTTTGTCTTTTAAATGCTTTTTCTTCTGGGAACAAATAATAGTCTGACGGTGCTAAATCCGGAGAATAAGGTGGGAGATCAACCAAATCAAAACCAGTTTTTATCAATTTTTTGCAGTGCAATCAATGACTTGTGAGCAGGGGCCTTGTCTTGCTAACAGAGCACACCTTTGTTAAGTTTTCCGCAGCGTTTTTACACAATTTTTTACGTAATTCAGTTAGCAGCTTAGTATAATATGCTTCCGTGGTACTTCTACCTTGTTCCAAATAATCTATCAGAATTAGTCCATCTTTTACCCAAAACACTAATGCAAACATCAAATCTTGCCAGCACGGAATTTTTTAGATCGTGGAGAACCAGACTGCTTCCACTCTTTCGATGGCTCTTTAGTCTCTGGGTCATAGTGATGGACCCACGTTTCGTTCATAGCAATAAGCCGATCCAGACGGTTTGAGAAAACTTTTCAAAACGGCCGCAGATTTCCTTTGACGTTGTCAATCAGGCGTGCTTCTGATCAGCATTCAAGCATCTCGGAATCCATTTGGCCGAAAGCTTTTTCAGATCCGAGTAAATCATGAAGAACGATGTCCATAAGAAATGTGCACTGCTTTTACTATAGATAGGTTTGAGCCCAATTCGTCGATCTTCTAAAATCATATCATGAACAGAATCTGTTTTCTGGAGTGGTAAATTCCACAATACAGTTTTTAATAGTGGCGTATAAAGGACACTGGTGATCACCAAAGGTTTTTATCATATCAACAAAAATTTCTCTGCCAGATAGCCCTTTCAAAATAAATACTTAATAACTAACCGAAACTCGTTTTTTCAAAATCTAACTTTTTCTCAGAATCAAATTCAAAAATTCACAGCTTTTTCATCGTTTAACTTATGTGTATATCAAACTTTAACAACTTATTTATAAAACATCATAATTGTAACCATAGCAACCATCAAAGAAAATATAATAGGTTAGAAATGTTAACTCCTAAGTAAAATCCGGAAACACGAAATTTAAATAAAAATTAATAAAACAGTACGCATCCCACCACCCGATGTCGCTCTAGCTCGTTTTCTCATGGCGGCTAGTTTAAAAGTAATATTTTTAATATACTAATTTATTGTCAAGCTAGTATGTGATTGTTTTAAAGACGATTTTATTGTTTGTTTTTCATATGGCACAATAAAATATTATGTGTTCAGTAAAACCAGCTATAAATTGATGATTTTACTGATTAAATTATATTTTAGAGGAAATTACCTGTAAACAAACAAAAACAAAACAATACTACTCTAACAATCAAATACTGATACTTATAAACCCTACACAGAATAATATGTAAAATATAAATTATATAATAAATCTGTGTACATTTCGGTTTTATTTACTAAACAGATATTGTTGTTATTAAAAGAATTGCCCAAAATGCAAATAAATAAAAAAATATT
Organism: Philopedon plagiatum; assembly: GCA_963971165.1. Taxonomy (NCBI): domain Eukaryota; kingdom Metazoa; phylum Arthropoda; class Insecta; order Coleoptera; family Curculionidae; genus Philopedon; species Philopedon plagiatum. Next base: position 22,413,771 of record OZ020191.1, on the reverse strand, counting down.
TCCAATTCATTTTATATAAATACAGCAGCAGCTGGCAAAAATATTTTAAAAACTACACCCTCTATTCTGCAACTTGGCAGTTTCTTCTATATAAAAGTGCAATTTTTAAAACACTTTTGTTCACTAAATTTATATATAAAACTTGTGTTATGTTCCTTTTACATCTAAGTAGTTTTCCATGTAAATGTGTAGATTTTCATAAAGTTGAGACTATATTTACTAAATTCTCCTAACCTTATAATCCCCATACATTTACGAATCCATGTTAGCATGCTGAAATTCATGATGGAATGGATAACTACACAAATGTTAAACCGGCATTAAAAACATCGTCTGGATTTTAAAAAAAAATTAGGGACGGCATGGAAAAAAAATTAAACAAATTAACAGACAACATTGAGTTGAGGCTAAAACTACAAGAACACCCAGCATTATTTAAAACAAATATTAAATATATTGTTTAAACAAATGCAGAAATCGTAAAGAATAAAAGAAAAAAAAAAGAATGTCAAAAAGGCTCTTTTTTGTCTGTCAAGACAGGTGACAAAATAATTGATATTTTTTGTGAATTTTGACATGCTGAACATGATGGCGCAATTAGAATTATTATCGGATGCTTCCGGGAAAATCTTTTTCTATAGTATCAAGTAAATTCTAATCACATAACGTTGTTCAACCACCACCACCGATAACGGTAGTGATGGTTCATCAGGTGAAAATCCATTAACTATAAATAATATTATTATCTTTCACGTTTTTTAACAGGCAAACAATTTTCCTTTTACCATTGTTCCTTAAACACATTTTATTATTAACACAAAACGTAAACTCTCACTTCACTTAAAACCGTCCTAAAATTTTTCAACAGTTTCTGTCTTATAAATGAAAATCAAAAAATAGGAAATGAAATTGTTTAAAAAATAAAATAATTATTGCATCAGTCTGTTATAAATCGCAGCAAAATTTGACAAACGTTACGTCAACTGTCATAAAGTTCAAAGAACGAATGAAATGATGGTAGCCTACCTGCATAAGAATTATCCTACACTGCCACGTAGTGGTAGGATGGACTACTATTGGTGTAACGGTCAAGTTTCCACTAATTCAATTCAAGTTTCATCCATGGGTAACGGGGACAACCATATTCAATTTTATCAGTTAGAAATTTTCTAGTCTAACTAGATATCAGTTAATACCCCCTCGTATAATAAGAATATATTAACGTTATAAATATGATCTGTATTAACTTTGCCATTTAACTTTTATTCTCAACATTTTAAAAGTAAATTTAATATAAAATAAAAGTTATGATATTTTTTCTTCCAAGAAAGAAATTAAATTTATATTTTAAGGGCAATGTGGAAGTAAGAAATGAGCTTGAACGGCTTCAAGCAAGTGTGTCAAATTTACAAAAAGGTAACCTTTGCCTGGAAGCAGAAAATTTAGAACTTAAAATGGATCTAGAGAAGTACAGTAAAGAAACGCCACATTTGCAAGAGCAAATTCAACATCTGGAAAAGTAAGAACATAGATTGTTTTTTTTCTATCTTACTTCTGAATTTAATTATTTTATAAGCTATATGAAAAAGAAATTTTCGAAACTACATATCAAAAACTAAATTTTCGAAAACATTTTTTTCAAAAGGATACATTTTCGAAAATATTATTTTCGAACACAAAGCATTTTCGGAAAAATAGATTTTTTTATTTAATTAAAATTTTTAAAAATAAAATTTACGAATGGACAGTTTACTGAATGATAATAAAAATGATAGAAAAGGAGCCTGGACAAACCTAAACAAATCTGAGCAAGCCAGACCAAGCCCAGAAAGGCGAATTTGTGAGGTTTTCTCAGGTTTGTTTAGATTTGCTCAGGATAATTTTTATTACCATTTAGACAAACTTTCCACTCGCAAATTTTGATTCCAAATTTTGGATTTCAAAAACTTTTTGCAAAATGTTTTCGTTTAAAAATAGTGTTTTTAAAAATTAATTTAGGTTTTCAACTAGGGTGTAGATCGCCTAATCTCCCCCCCCCCCCCCCCCCGAAGGGCCTATAATATCGGCGCTGTCATCATTGTCATGCATTGAAAATTTCGGGCACCCAGAGCATACTAAGAAAGATATCACACTCCTTCAGACTGATGAATGAAAATAGACTGCCCTTCGTATTCGTATCGCTACATATATACAGACAAACACCCACACATAGAAATACAAATATGTACGATTTGCTTGAAATCCTTTAAGTAAAATTTAATCGTCGATTGCTCCCTTTCTATAAAGAATGAAAAAACTAAAAAATATGAAAACCACGTATTTTGACGAGCTCTTTACGACGAGGCTTTTTTACATGGGATTTTCATTTGGATCCATTTTGACCCCGAAAAAAATAAAAACCATGAAAAATTTGGGTCAAAATCGAAATTTTGTTTTGAGAATTTTATCTTTAAAATCTTTCTCTTTGGAAAATTGTTTTGTTTAGAGATAGTGTTTTGAAAAATTTAGACCATGGAAGTTTTACTTTTCAAAAATTAATGTATCGATATTTTTTTTTGGAAATTTGGTTTTTAAAAATACTTTACAATAAAAAGAATATCATTTGGACAAATTTTTCACTAGCAAATTTTGTTTTCCAAAGTTTTACTAAAAGCGTTTTTTTAACATTCTTTTGTTTAAAGATAGGGTTAAAAAAAACAAATCACTTAAAATTAACTTTTCAAAGGTTAATGTTAATGTGTGAATTTTTTTTTTAAATTTAACTTTCGAAAATTTGGTTTTTGAAAATTCTTTACAATAAATTACAATATGTGTTATATTTTAGTTATATAGAATTACTGAAAAATGAAAACCAGTCTACTGCTACTGAACGACAAGTAGAAATCGTTGAAGACAAAAAAGTCTCCCAGCTGGAGCGAACTGTTTTTATGCTTAAGCGAGTTGTGGAAAAACTGCAAGTTGAAAATAAAAGATTGCATAGTGGAAAGAGACCTGTATCTGAACGATCGGTAAAATAAAGCTTTTAATTTTTTTATGTGTTGAAAGTTTTAAATTTAGTTCCAAAGCATAGATTTAAAGCTAAGCATGACCATTTTTTAGGGTGATTTATTACCGTATTATCAAATATTATTCAGTTTAGACACATAAAAAACATGTAATTTATCAAAGAAACCAAATTATAATTGGGACACCAGCAGGTTGTCTTTGGGATTTTCATTTTCTTTAAAAACATTTACTTTTTTCGTAAAATCTGTGACATTTTTTTTGTAGAAATTAGAGTATTTAAATATCTTTGTCTTATTTTTAACAAGAAGAGAATTAAATCTTTATATTCTTACCAGTCTGGAAAAGTGAGCAGCCATATCTTGACGCATTATTTTTAGTCTTCAGCAGAAAAACTAAAACGAGACTACCTCCGACTAAAAGAGCAACACACTGAAAATCTTCAGAAAATCAAGGATCTTGAAACAAAATTAGCCGCAGCGAATAAAAAGGTTCAGGTTCTCGGAAAAAATCAGTCAGATAACGAAAAAGTGGAATCGCTTCGGGCACAACTGGAACAAGTTAAGGAGCAGCTGGCTCATAAAACTTCTTTACTGGATAAGGTCAAGGCTTTGCTACATGGAGCTGCTGCTAGAGAAAAACTACTTTTAAAGGAGGTTAGTTTTTTTTAAAGAGTTATTGAGAAATGAAATTGTCGATTTGGCGTTATACCCTCAACGGCTAATTAACTAATTCAAGCGCTCTGGGAGTTGTTTTTTGAGCATTTTTAGTAAGTGAAACGGAATACTTATGGAATCACTTCGATGCCCGTCCGTGTGTCTGTCACAGGTGATTTTCTGTGAAACTATTCGACGTAAAAATTTGAAACTTAGCACAAACATAGAATGTGGTGGCCCAATTATAGGCGTGAAATATAAAAAGTTGAATTTTTATTCTGGGGATTAATTTCAGGGGGTAAATTGGGCATTGTGTATGGTGTCAAATGGAAGCTTATTGAGGCACAAATTCAACAATGTATATGATGTATTTTTTTTTTATGGAAAAACGCTTAAAAATTGCTGTCCCCCATCCTTATCACCAAAAGGACCCCACTAGCAAAATGATATTTATAATGTTTGTATAAACAACTACACAACGAAAGTTGATAAAATCAAATTATTTTAAAAGCGGTTTTTAAACCGTAATAGGATAATCTAAGAATAAATATATACCACTTCAATGAAATAGTTTTAAAGTAAGCTTGTTGTAAAAAGTATGTAAAACTATTTTATAGTAGATGTATTAGCAATTACTATACTATCTATACAGCTCCTGTATATATCTTTTATGACTGTTTTAAAAAGGCTTTATAAAATGTGATATAAATATTTATACAACGCTAACAAAACGTAGATACATCTGATTGCCGTTTGTACTTTAATATTTGTTGTATATTAATTCTTACAACTATATTATGGGGTAATTTGGCTCGTTGGCTAAAATGGTTTTAACTCTTGGCATTATAGAATTGACTTCGTTAAATAGCACTGACGGATACATATATAATATCTTTGTCCTTTTGGAGATCTATCTTGTTAGTTGGGGATCGCTCAGAAAGATATGAAAAAATCACGAACATTGAGAATTAGGTATAGATTCAGCGAAAATTATCAGGATTGAAAAATTCTAGCGCGGTCAATTGTTATAAACAATTTAATTGTTATAATGGCTGAACCACTGGTTTTGGAGAAAAAGTTTTGTAACAAAAATATTTCTCACAATATAAGAAACAACTTTTGTTCTGACACGTTTTTCAAAATTTTTAATTTGTCCCACTCAGCTCCGCGCATACGCGTTGGTGTCGTTGGCGGCGGGTAGCGCGGTAGATGGACGGAAATCGGGCGGCGGAGGTTTCCTCAGGCTAAGTGGGGGGCCGATGGCACGGAACACTAATTGTGCAGGTCTAGCTTGCACTTGACCGATGTTTTTACATAGTCTTATGTAGCATCCTCATAAGTAATTGTTAACTTGTCAACAGTACGCGTTTGTTAAATGATATAAATATTATATTTTTTCAAAACACATTTTTTCCAAAAAGGCTTTTTTGGAAATATAATTTTATTTATCAATTTTTATGGTCTGCTGGTCGAGAGTTCAGGCTATTATTGTGGGGTTAGGCTAATTTTTCTTATGTAAGTATCAGGTTTTAATGGTTTAGACTATTTATACAACGTTGATTGGAAAGACAGAAGAAGACAGAAAATTTCTAACCAAATAAACCTAAATCTAAGAAAGACGAATCTGGTTGGATTTAAGTTAAGTTCGCTCAGGATCTTTTTCTGCCGTTTTATCAGCATTTTCTAAACTATCGTCCAGATTCACTAAAAAGGTTTAAGATTTATTACTTGTTTAAATTGAGGTTTTCTAGGTGATCAGTTAGGTTTTAACAGGTTTGTCAGCGTTAATAAGTCATCATTAAAAACTTATAAGTTATTTTAATATTTTAGCGATTTGCTTGTTTTCCGAATAATTCTCATCTTGGAACGTGCTGCTGGAAGTAATTTAATTCTATTATTGTGGAAAGTACGTAATAAAATTTCCTTTTCTTCATACATTATAGGTTTGCTTAGGATCTTTTGCTGACTTTTTTTTATTGTCATTTAAACACACTTTCAATTCGCAAATTTTGTTTTCTAAAACTTTTTTTAAATTTTTCGTTTGAAAATAGTGTTTTTAAAAATTTAGTTCGCAGAAATTGCCTTTTCTTCATAAATTTTCAAAAAAAACTCATGGTATAAAACTTATTTGCTATTCTTACACTTGTTAGTTTAAAACTTTTGGTTGTCAAATTAGACCTGACTATCGTCGAAGAATCCGGCCGTTAGGGTTGAAAACATAATTTTAAAATAAAACTGTTTTCAAGAAAAATTGTAAAAAAGTTAAAATGTATTTTTCAAAATTCATTTTACGAATAATTCTTTCTCTAAAATTGCTCGTATTCCGTCAATTTAGACTTCCACCCAATGTTAAAGATAAAACTTGGTAGGAAATCAGCTGGAAAAATTCAGAACTTCATGGTAATTGTACAAAGAAAGGCGCAATTTTTTAAATTTATGTTTTTATTTTTTTAGATAACTGAATTACGCAGTCAGTCCGGTACCGAAAAGGATATTGATACAAGATGTTCCATTGAAATTCCAAGCCCTATAGAAGAGGTGTCTGAAGAAAACAGTGACATTTTGGACGCTTAGCTTTACGAGACTAGATTATATTTTTTATATTTTTATTTTGTGATTGAACTACTAAATAATTAGCTAATAAAATTTTTAAATAAGAGTCCGGTAGAACAACGATTCATAATTACATCGATCATTTGAGAATCAATGTTGTTTGAGACCATGATGGACTTAAGCTTCTTCTTTAGTCTCTATTATTATTTATCCTGATGTTTTTATACGGCGAGTCTAGGAACGCCTGGAAACTGGGAGCGTTGGTAGACACCTCCCAATAAGTACTAGACAAAAATTTGCTCGATGGCTCTCCACCTCTGCCATCCCCCCCCCCTCTTGTGTCGGCCCCTGACTTTCCAGGTTGCTTCGCCACTCTCTGCGCCACTGTTATCATTGGGTATGCAACCAGGCAACTTACTAATTGATTACAATCAGTTTGAATAGGAATTATGATAAAATTTAAAGGCAAGGTCAACAACACAAACATAATAATAGAGACATACCGTAAGTTTAAAATACCGGTGGATAAAACCCTTATCCTCTGGGAAGTTATTATTTGGTGGTATATCGTCAATTATCGATAACTGCTGATGTACTATAGTTATTGAGTTATTGACAACTAACATTTGTTGATGGGTAAAATGCTCAGGTCCTTGATTAGAGACTCCCTGTTACCTTGAGTCATAGCGAACTTCCATCGAGGACGCAGCGGCGTAGCCATAGTTGATTCATGAGGGGGGGATGTTCCGATGCCGTCTTTTAAAAATGTCATTGTTCATTATGTATGGGGGGATATATCTCCTATACCCCCCGTGGCTACGCCGCTGCGAGGACGTGATGGTAATAGGCGGAGAGAAGAAACCTTTAGCAAAGGGTTATAGAAGGTGCGGCCCGTGAAATTTTGAAGTTGTATATCTCTGTTGCTACTTATGGGACCCATGCCAAATTCGGGTTTTTTAATAGCGATCCTAAAAAGTTGAATTTTTGAATTGACTCACCTGGGAAAAAAATTATCACGCTTAGGAATTTTATTTATTATTTCTTCTAAACAAATTTTACATCATTTTGTCGAAAATTCTTAAATTTTAAGAGAAGAAAATGTGTTAGTAGAAAGTTACAGTTATTTGAATTTTTTTTAAACCTAAAATATAATTTAAAAAATGATTAAAAATCCATTTTTTACACACTTGGCACTTACGACTGGCGATTTTTGAAAGTTTATGAAATCCTTTTAAAAAAAATTCACTGCAAATTTCACTACAACACGTATATTTCGATCTGTCAAAAACGTTACACACAAAATACCACGCCTTGACAACTGTTTATGCCAGGAATGAATGGAACTACAGCACGTGCTACGGAAAAATAGTGATGTTGCCACTCTCACTCAAATTTTGTCGGCATCCAATGGAATTAAATTACAAAAAATTTATTATCATGAAAAATTGATACTTATATTTTTATTAATTTTTAGTCATTGCAAATATTAACCTACAGTAATAAGGAATATGTACATATTTTTTTATTGCATAAATCGTTTATGGAAGTCATTACAAACCCAAGAAAATTATTTTGAAGAAAATTACTAGGATCATTTAGTTACAAAAAATGTTTATTTTCGGTATAATTTATTACAATTTAAAAAGCAGGTGCTGCACCATAAAAAAAAATTTAAAAAGTACAGGTACAAGTAATTCTCAAACCTTGTAAATAAGAAGTACTACATTTTAGAAAGAGCTTTCGATGACTGAAACATTTCACTCGAATTTTTGTCATTTGGCAAAATTATTTAGAGAAAGTTAATACCGTATTTACACACAACACAAGTACTCTCTAATCAGTTAATGATAATCAGAAATTGCTTCACAATTTAGTCGAGTACAAACAACATTTAACAAAATACTGACGTATTATTAGTTAAGTAAAAATTTGTAGTTTAGATTTAAAATTAATATGGCTCTGAACAAATTAACGAAATATGGTGGAGAAATTTTAAAAGAATGTGCTCTTTTAAGAAATGGCGCTAAAAGATGTAGCAGTCATTTTGTATATACTCCGGATCCGGACTCTCCTATTAAAGGTAAGAACTTTGTTATTATAAAAGAACCACTAGTAACTAAGAGCAGTATTTAGGCGCGCAATACTACTATTTTCACATTATTGTTGCTAAGTTATTTTCTATAACAGAACAATGCGTTTCCGGTATGGTGATGCACATGCAATTCATTAACGAAATTAAAATTTTATTTTGTATCCCAAACCCAATCAAACATATTTTTTACCAAGTAGATGAATCATCTAATTACTTTTAAGGTGAAAAAACAAAAATGAACATGTTTCAAGCTATCAATAATGCTTTGGAAATATCATTACAAACGGACCCAAAAGCCATTATATTTGGCGAAGATGTTGGATTTGGTGGTGTATTTAGGTAAGAAAAGCTGCAGTGGTTTATTTGTTAAGGCCCTTTTACACGCGATGTGTTATACAGTTGCGATACAGTCAGTCGCGTTACTTAATCGCGTTTGCATCGAACGTACGAAAATGTTCGAAACCAATGAATGATATTTTAACGCGACTAAAGAGACGATGCTTCAATACAGTCGTGATATACCCACACAATACTGAAACATGTATGTACATGTACACTGTATTGCTTCAGTCGCGCTTATTAAAATTTGTCTTTGTATCATTGTATCGATACAAACGTGAAACAATTGGTATTGAAGTGGTTAAGTCGCTATAGCTAAACGTTAACCGTTCTTATATGCATTTTTCCTATTCGTATATTGCGATGTTGCTTCGGAGCTCTTGGATCATAATCGAAAGAAACTCTGGGAGAGTTGTAGATGACGCTCAATTCTATTTCTTATATTCCATTAGAATCTTGGCCGGATTAGATTTTTGAAACTATAAGGGAGTGAATCCAATGTTCCATAATTTTTATTATTGATTTCTTTTTTAATATGCATAAAGCAAGAGCAAATAATATTGCATAATCCACTAAATAGATATTTCAATGCAGCAGGGCGTTCTTATCACTTACGTCACGACTGAACAACCATCGCTGATGTGTAAGGAACATTCATACAGTCATACAGTAAATTTCACCACAACTGTATATCGATGCAAAAAGTATCTTGTGTAGTGGTGACTCAACTATATGTGCTGATAGCGATACCTCCTTTTTCTCATACTACCTTGATGCTTGATGCTAGACCTGGTGTCATTTCAATGCAGTTTTATCCATATTTGCTCACACTACACAGGGACTAGTTATATTATTATAAGATCGTTCAGATTCTCATACGCGAGCTTTTAGATGATATTACTGAGAGCTGGTCAGGTCACATGGTTACTAATAAAATGATTGGTTGTAGTCCACCTGACCGTCTTTATTTACTGTCATCTCGCAGATGAATTGACAAACCTGCCAATTATATTTTTTGTTGTGTCGTAGGTGTACATTAGATCTTCAAAAGAAATATGGCAAGGAGCGGGTCTTTAACACTCCTCTCTGCGAACAGGGCATTGCAGGATTTGGCATTGGGGTTGCAGCTGCTGGAAGTACTGCCATTGCAGAAATACAGTTTGCCGACTACATTTTTCCTGCATTTGATCAGGTAAATAATTTAATTTAATAACGCTGTTCTTAGAGAAATCACAAACTCGGCAGTGCTAATCAAATAACATTGGTGATTAATTTTTAGTGGTTTCGTAGGTTCCGTCTAATTTGCTATTTCTGTAGACTCAGAGCTAATAATTTACATAAAAATAGGAATAACACTGTATGCTCCATTATACATCGTGGGCAAAAATAATAGAACACTCCAAATTTTTCATAATTTAGAAAAACGCCCGAACCCGTCAATGTTATTTTTATTTTTTACAAATTTTTGCGAAATAGGATATTAGGGCCTTTCTTTTTCGCAGAAACCTTATTTGAACATTTTGCAGTTTGAATTAGTTTCTGCTTTAGCTACCCTATATCCAGATTACGATGATCCAGATACTCCTGAAAGAAGCATTTGGATGCAACAACGCTCACCAGACTTTCCACCCCTTGATTTATTTTTGTGGGGATATTTGAAAGAAAGAGTGTACAAAAATAGGCCGTTTGAGACGTCACTTAAAATTTGTCATTTATTAAAGTTTAGATTGTGATATCTTGAAAGCAGTTGAAGATCGGCATAGGACATAGGACATGACAAATGCTCAGAATTTTAGGTGGAATTCAAATATCGAATAAAAATTGTGGTATTCTATTTAAAAAACTAAAGTTGACGTGTGTCCTGATTTTTTGACCATAATACCCAAAAGTCTTAAAATTTGTAAAAAAATAAAAATAACAGTGACGGCTTCAGCGTTTTTCTAAATTATACATGGTTATGAAAATATTTGGAGTGTTCCTTTGCACACGCTGTATAGTAACGGAGAGATGTGTAAGATTTATTATTTTTTACAAGTTTTTATTTAACTTCATTTCTAGTTAGTCAATGAAGCAGCCAAATACCGATATCGCAGTGGTAACGAATATGACTGTGGAAAATTAACAGTACGAGCACCATGTGGTGCTGTAGGCCATGGAGGTCTATACCATTCACAAAGTCCAGAAGCCCATTTTGCCCATGCTCCGGGGTTAAAGGTAAAATACCTCTTTGTATCTTTTTCCTAACTCAACACGTAATCCATAAATTGCTTTCTTTTTTAGTACACTTATTTTTTCATTTTATTATTGCTTCACCTATACGAATATTGTCTTTAATTCTTAGATTGTTGTTCCTAGAGGTCCAATTAAGGCTAAAGGTTTACTTTTAAGTTGTATAAGAGACCCAGATCCATGCCTGGTATTTGAGCCAAAGGTGCTGTATCGCGCTGCCGTTGAAGAAGTTCCGAATAGTGATTATCAGTTACCTATAGGGAAAGCAGATGTTTTAATAAAAGGTAAATACGACTTCTTACATTCAACTGGTCTAAATATAATATATACAGTGCAAGTCAAAAATATTCGTAGCTGAATGCTGATCAACAAAAGTACATGCCAAAATTCATAATTAGTAAGTACTATTAATAAAATAAGTCAAATTTAAGCACGTAGCTACTATTATTAAACATTTTAGTTGAGGATTACATAAGTTGTGATTGAGTATAATAGGATTTGAGTTTTTTTAATAACTAGTATTTATTTTCAAAATAAAAATTTCTGGTTGATTTAGGTACTAAGTTGATTTTAAATAATTTTGATAAGCCTTTTCGTTCGTTAACAGAACCATTGGACAATCTTAATAAATAAAACATCCTTTTCAGGATCGGATTTAACATTGATTGGTTGGGGTACGCAAGTGCACGTATTAAAGGAAGTTGCAAATATTTTAAAGGAGAAGAATGAAGTTTCTGCTGAAGTTATAGATTTAGTGTCTATTTTACCCTGGGATGCAGAAACAGTCTGTCAGGTAATAACAATGTAATATCTAATAACCTGAAGTGATTTAAGCGCTTGATCTTTCTTTGTGCTCATTTTAGATCTATTGTTTCCATTAAAGCATTTTCAACTGATATTACAGACATTTGGATTAGATAACTCTAGACGCTACAGTTTTTGAAAAGCCATTTTATCAGCTACGCTGACAAAAATTTTGCATTGTCTGATCTGATATACTATTAAATTAGAGTCAACGTTTTCATATACAGTATGTCTACGGATGGGGTAGACAAGAGGACAAATGGACCAAAAAATGAAAAATACGAAAAAAGGTCAATGTTTATAAAAGTTTTTGTTGCTTTAAAAATAAGATCCACGATGCCAAAAATTTCTTTTTTACAGGGTATGCAACAAATACAAAAAAGTTAGGTTTGGTTAAAGGTGCGTTTCCTATGGGGCGGCTGACGCTCGCGGCTGCCGCACAGCGTCTGACGCCTAGTACTGCTCATGTGGCAATTTAATTTATCCGTTTCTTTTCGAGCGTCAGACGCGAGCGTCAACGTCAATGGATATACTGGCGTCAGCAGACGCCGTGCGGCAGCCGCGAGCGTCAACCGCCCCATAGGAAACGCACCTTAAGAGTAACGTTGCCTTTTTTCAATTTTAATCCAAAACGTTAAAATAAAACTTTAAAATAATTCTCATTCTAGATTTTCAAGTTAAAATTTGAAATTTCTAAATTACGCTTTTAAAATTAAAATTTTCATACCGTCACCTTTTTGATTACACCTTTGATAACTGGGACGTATTTGTCAAAATAATAAAGATGCCGTTAGGGCAAAGAATATTTATAATCCGAAATTACAGAAATGGCGAGAATTGTTATCGCTACGTTATTGAAGAGTTTCAAGAAAAGTTTCCAAATGTACAATTATGCAGAAGTTCAGTACATTATGTAAATTAGTAATCAAATTAAAAAAAACTGGATCCGTTATTGATTTAAAGAAGACCAAGAAAAGATGTGCGAGAAAACGATGCTTCTACAGTATTAATTATGCAGTCTGTTTATGAAAATCCTATTATGTATTTAAGAAAATAAGCACGAAGTTTACAATTGTGTAAAAATAGCGATATTCAAAATTCGTTTCGGGAAAATAAAATTCGTCATCTTAAACCAATTTATACCCAAACTTCGGAAGATGGAGACAGTTACAGAACTTCAATTTTTGATTGTAGGTCGGTGATGAAATTATAAGTAACAACGTGAACTTTTATCAGCTGATAATGTTCTCAGATGAGTCAGCCTTTAGTACAAACGGCACTGTAGCTTCTCTGCATGTGAGATACTGGGGTAGGTAAAATCCAGAGTTTAGAATTGCGAACCGCCGTCAGTATTTTAAAAAAGAAAATGTATGGTGCGCCATTTTCTATTATGGGATTATAACATATGTTTTTGATAATACATGTAACACACATTCTTATTTACATATACTGGAGTCATTTTTGTCAGGCAAGTTAAAAGATTTGCCTGTACAATAATGTCTGTATGATTGTGGCGGATTCATATTTAAATTTTATATAGGTGAAACATCTAGGCCAGTTAGTGTTAGGTATAAAGAACATCAGGATTTAATAAGACGTCGCGAATTTTTTAAAAGTAAATTAGGTGAACACGTTTTTGAAACAGGTCATAGGATAGAGTGGAATAATTCTAAAATTTTATCTAGAGAAATTTTCTCTAATAGGCGTAAATTAATTGAAAGCCCTACTATTATTCTTAATAACGATAAATGTTTTTCTAATTTTTCTGTAGATATAAACAGAATTTGGCTACCAATACTTAGACAGGAAGTTAGTAAAAATAATTTTATTATTGAATAGATAGGTAGTTATATATTTTTTTGTCCTACGGTACATAGTCATGTTTCCTGTATTACCTGAAGACTTGTCATTTTGACTAATGTCAAAACTCATGCTGACAGAAAAAAACACGAAACCATTATCACAGCAATATTTTCGAAAAAATCAGAAGAATTCCATCAGAAAACTCTTGTATCCTTTTTTATTTTTTATAATTACTTAGTTCATTTTTAATTTAGTTAGTTTGAATTTATTAGATTCTTTGATAACGAGACCAGATATTAGGTCTCGAAACGTCAGAAAAATTATTTTCAGATTAGGTTTTAGACCGAATATATACTACCCTAGAGATAGATTAGGGTCAGGCATACTTTTTATAATTAAAAGTCACTGACAGTGTACAGAACATTTCTTTTTTCAGGATTTGTTTTTTGTTTAAACGCAGTGACTTTTATTATTTTTAAAAAATATTTATTTTCCTTAACAGTAGAGTGGCGTAACACCAAAACAATAAATCTTTTAAATTGCCTGTACAATATCGCCGAAATATGTATTTTCAGCACGATGGGCACAATATGCTGAAGACGTACCTAAGGGATTGTGGAGCGATAGAATCGATTTTACTGGAAGAAATAAGAAGAAGCTTTAGCCATTATCGACGTCACGTCAGTTAGAACAATGCTTTGAATGTGGAGAAGTTTTTGAAAAATAAATGTGATATGCCCCTAAGTTTAATAGGTAATTATTTAGATTAGTGGAAACAGCGAATTTTTTCATGAAATTTTGCACAGACCCTAATTTTGGGTCGTAGAACACGAATCCGAAGTCAGTTTTTGGAGGTCTCGTAAAAATTTTTTTAAAACTTTTAGGTTAGCTTTTTCAATGAATTTCTTTAAATTTGTTGGGTGAGCAAAAAGGTGGTCAGGTTTGCTCAGTTTTGATTGATATAGATACATATATATCTATATCAATCAAAACTGAGCAAACCTGACCACCTTTTTGCTCAGGTTGGGTGAGCAAAAAAAAATTTTTTTTACGAGACCCCCAAAAACTGACTTCGGATTCGTGTTCTACGACCCAAAATTAGGGTCTGTGCAAAATTTCATGAAAAGATTCGCTGTTTCCACTAATCTAAATAATTACCGTTTAATAAAATAAGAAATATTTCTCGAATATGACAATTATTATTTAATATTCAATTGGTAATTTTCTTTAACCCGAATGAGTCTGTAATTTTTGATTATAAATATTCCTTGCTTTAAAGAAATCTTTATTAATTTGACAAATACGTGACAGTTATCAAAGGTGTAATTAAATGAAAAGGGTAACAATGTGACTTAAGAGAATTTGGATTTTAAAAGCGTAACTAGAAACTTCAAATTGTAATTTGAAAATCTGGGTTAAGGAATTCATTTAAAATTTAAAACAACTTTTTTATTTAACATTTAGCATTAAAATTCAAAAAATGCCACTTTACTCTTAATCAAATTTTACGTTTTTGTATTTGTTGCATACCCTGTACAAAGAAAAATTTTGGCATCGTGGATCTTATTTTTAAAGCAAGCAAACCCTTTTATAAAGAAGGGCCTTTTATCGTATCGTTCACTTTTTGGTCCATTTGTCCTCTTGTTTACACCATCATGCATCAGTGGACATACCGTAGTTTTTAAACTAAATAATAGCTAACGAACAGAAATAAGTGATCTAATATTCTGTTTTAACACTTTTGTAGTCCGCAAGGAAAACTGGAAGAGTCTTAATTGCTCACGAAGCCCCTCTTACTTCTGGATTTGGAGCAGAAATTGCCGCAACTATACAGGTAATAATAACACTAATTAAGGCTCGAATAAATTTAGGCGACCTAGTTAAGTCTATCATTATCCTGGTGAAGGTAAAATTACAAGTTACACTTAGTTTACAAAATATAAATATATTTATATTTTGTAAATTTTGGTTTTAAATTACAGTACGAAGATGAGGTCACCATTTCGTCAAGTTTTCTTTGGAATTTTAATACGTACAAATCAGAATTCTTAATCCTTATATTAGTATTATAATAAAG
The DNA here is from genome assembly GCA_963971165.1 of Philopedon plagiatum. NCBI lineage: Eukaryota > Metazoa > Arthropoda > Insecta > Coleoptera > Curculionidae > Philopedon > Philopedon plagiatum. Next base: position 22,398,215 of record OZ020191.1, on the reverse strand, counting down.
GAATTAATGCATATATACTCTTCTCTTAAGATTACAGATTTATTGAATACAAAATTTGTTTTAAAAAGTAGAAAAAATTTATATTTTTATAAGCATGGTATAATGTTGAATGTTACGTTTGTTACACCACAAATTATAACATTTGATATTGTACATATTTCATTTTAGCCCATAGTATATTTTTATTATTTATTTTTTAGGAAAATTGTTTTCTAAATCTTCAAGCTCCAGTAGTCAGAGTAACCGGCCCAGATACACCATTCCCTCATGTTTTTGAACCATTTTATCTTCCTACGAAATGGCGTTGCATAGATGCTGCTCTGAAACTTTTAGATTATTAATATTGTGTTTAATTTGTATATATAAAAATGTTAATCTTTTTAAGGTCTTTTTTTTTTAAAAAGACCCCGCCCGCCCGTTTATGGAGATCCTGTTAAAGGTGCGCGCACACTTAGGCGAAGCGTCGCGAAGCGAAGAGAATTTTATCCGTCCAAGAAACTTACGTGCAATCAAATGGAAGCCCGCACAACGCTTCTCGACGCTTCAGTGTGCGGGCTCCCATTTGATTGCATGTAATGTTCTTGGATGGATATAATTCTCTTCTCTTCTCTTCGCGACGCTTCGCCTAAGTGTGCGCGCACCTTAATATATAAATTAACTGAATTATTTAAATAGGCCGTACTGTGAGGCTACAAACTGCTGGATTTTCGCATCCAGTGTTGCGGTGTTGCAATGAATTTTAGAAAGGTAGAGAGTATACTTTAACTAAAGTTAAGTGAAACCGCAAAAAAAAGGTAACGAAGCCGACACCTTTGACGCATCCGTGCCGATAAGGTCCAGCCATAGGCGTCCCAAAATATTATAACCAATTTAGGATGGGACACAATAAAAAGTTTTAACATTTTAACCAAATATTATTTATAGGTATATCAAAACCTAACTGAATCTGCAAAAACGATGTTTAACCATAGAAATAATTGTATTCATGGGCGTACTGTCGACCGATAATTAAGACTTTAAATTAATGGCATAAATACGTTGTTATTTTTATGATCGTTTTGTAGTAAGTGTAACTATATTATATTGTAACTATATCTATTGTCATGATCGAGATCAGCTATTCAACTGAGAACCAAGGACACACATAATGGCTCGGATGCGTTCCCGAGAATCTTGAAATTATTGGAGTTTCTTACGTGACCATGGCCATCGTAATACTGTCTAATTTGTTTTTTTTTGGGGTAAGGGGAGGTTCCTCTTGAACACGGTGCATTTAAACTGCAATTTTGAGTTTCATCTACCCAACCGTACTGAACAACATCATGAGTATCAAACCATGTCTCATCTAGATACACTATATACCTATTTGATTCCCGGTGTTCTTTTATTTTACGCAAATATTCTTGACGATGTTCAACAAGACGGCGCGATTCCATTATAACCATCCGATTATCAATTTTTTTGTGTTTAAATCCGCAATCTAATAAAATTCCTCGAAGAGTTTCCAATGACTGGTAATTGTAATCAGGGTAATCGCGTAACTTATCCCGGATCAGTTCTAATGTTGGCACCGTATTTTCCTTATATAGATTGTACACAATTCGTCTAATGACATCTTCTGCTGCATCGTCAACTTTCTGAAACTTTTGATTAGTTTTCTTTCGCTTTACCGAATGATCTGTAACATCTCCTGTTTTAATTACGCGATAAATTGTAGATATCGAAAGTTGTGTTAATTCGTTAACTCTTTTTATAATGGCTTTATCTGACTGTGCCGGATTTTCTTTTTTTAAACGTGGCGATGCCACGGTCGGTACCGAACGTAATTCAACATGTAATAATTCGCTTTCATCTACCTCAAAAGGTCACCAAAAAGCCATTATTATAATAAAAATTCACTTAAATAAACCAAGTAAAAACACTTATAATACGCACTTCACTGATCAAAACCTAAAACTTAACTGTTTCACATAAATCATGTTCTAAACGAGCATCTGTCTAGACGTAAAGTCTTAATTATAATAAAATGACTCCTTCCTCTGCATGCGCTAATATAATATTACCCTTAGTGGAAAAGAGACAAAACGAATCGTCGCTGCAGGTGTCCCTTCACGAGACAGGCAGCTGCTGTTTGCATTATATACCGAAGTTATCACTAACAAATCTGAATGAAATGTGGGATACTTGCTATGGGGAATCGAGTGAGCCCGGTATAAGCGGCAGGCCTTTGTCTGGCTTTTTATACCACTTAAATCTTAATAATTTAGATTTATGAGATTCAGGTAACTCTGGCAAAACTATATATTTATGGCTCCGGGCGAGAGTGTTATCGTGGAAGAATCGACTTAACCCTTTCAGCAGCTGCGTACACTACAGTGTACTCCAATTTAGATGCAGGTATATTGGCTATACGGTAAAACTTACCTGCTTGATGTTTTTGTACACTGTGGGCACATCTATTATTTCATTTTATACAGGGAGTTATGAAATTCACTGCATATATTGAAACTGGTCAATCCTGATATGAATTCAGATTGAAGAAAAATAGTCATAAATGGCGCTTCGCAATAATAAGCTGGTAATCGCCCCTTAAATTTTCTCAAACCAGCGGTACCCGTCACTGGCAAGAATCACATGATACGGAGTAAGTTGCCAATTCTATCAATATTTTTTTATGTAAGAAGTTAGCATAAGAAATACTGTTATTATTACCTTTGTAGTAAAATCCCTTTAAATAAAATACACTTCTCTTGAAAATACCAATATAGGTACCAAAAAACATTGACAACACAGTACATCATTAATTTAATGCAAAGAACTAACGCCTGACTACACTAAAAAAAGTTTCAATTATGCATCAAACACAAAATTTAAAAGATTCCACGGTATTTGTCACTACTATTAAAAACTGAAAGCTTCTGTTTTTTTTTACTTTTAAAGTAAAATCTCTGTAAAATTCACTTCCCTTATTATAAAAAGATGTTTACATTAAACTTGACACACTACCCAATACTAACAAAACCGTAGGTATTGCCATTAATGAAAAAACATTCCACTAACTAATTAAATACAACGCTTAAAAGAATCCACGGTATTTTTTACTATCAGCACTATTACAAAACTACAGAAAAACAAAGAGTTTGTTGCGAAAAACTGGGAACTAATTTAAAAGGAAAATGAAAAGTATTGGCATCTCAAATTAATGAAGCCACCTGCAATCAGCTGATTTTTAACGGGGGTAGAGATTGACGACAAAATTGACAAAGATGATAAATAATGCGATAATGAAGACAAAGACGAAATGAAAACATTCCCCCTAGCAAATCGCCTGAAGAGGATGCCACGCTGTTCTCAGTTTGAACCGCCAAACTGCGAACTACGGCGAAGCCAAAATACTTCATAGTGAGGTTTTGCAACTAGCCAAAAACGATAAAATTTAATGTGGTGTTTCTGTTACATGATTTATAAAAAAAACCTAAAAATTAAAATCTCTGGTAGGCTTATAGATTCATTTAGCAAATGAGGTGAAAACTCTGACTAAAAAATATCACTCTAAATTTTATCGTTCATTAATTAGCGTATCCGCAATTTCTTCTTGCAAATTCTCCCTAATAACGTGGGTACGGCCATAGATAAAAGATATTCTATACGGCACTACGGCCAGGTTTTCAACAACAGAAAGAGACTGACAAAGACAGCGAGCAAGAGCGAGATAAAAAAAATAAGATGTATTTCGTAGTTATTTCGTAGTTGTCTTGTCAAAAACCATGTGGTGTGCCGAAGAAGTTGTTTGATGATGTAATTTTTCACATTTTAGTGTCCTATGTTGTGTTATAAGTTATAATATTGACGAAAACGGTTAGTTTATGCGAATAATAATATCGAGGGCAGAGCCCTACCAAAAAAATAAGTAATAAATGGGTGATTTTTTGTAGCGCAGTGAAACTTTGAAGCATCGCTGAAAGAACTTTCACGAAGTACGGAAGTACTTACCTATGTTTTAAATTCGGTTATAAACAATTTATTGCTTGGTTTGATTTTTAACCTTTTTTGAAAGGCCAAAGGTTTAAGCTAGTAATGCTCATCTCATTAATATATAACGTAATAGGTAAGTGACTATTTTTTGTGTTAATGGTACAACATAGCCTATTTTGTTGTGGTTACAATTTCAACCGAATTCACGAGTGTTCCATATTTTCCAATATTAAGTAAAAAAATTGATACATATTAATTAAAATACACATTTTTGGTTAAATCCGTCTGTGGAATTAAAAATGCTTTTGATTATTTTCGAACCAGGTACATTCCATTTTGTAATTTTTGTTTTTTTTTGCTCAAATTCGTTAATATTTCTTTTAGTATTGAACTTTTTGATCACCATGCCGAAGAAAAATCTTACCACCGAAGAAATATGCCATATAATGGACAATTTATTAGATTTAAAAGGTCTGAGCGATGATAAGTCCTATGGTTGAGAAGCCGATTCAGACCAAGAAGGTAAGAAAATATTCAGCTTTCTCTCTTTTAAGGTAGGACATTGTGCGTGTTTTTAGATAACCCTGACATCGATGATCAAGAAGACGACTGCTGAAGCTGAGGAGGAAGTAATAGAATGAACTCATCTTTTGCTACTTCCAGGTCTGCTTCTGTTACAGTCCCGGCCCGGCCAGTACGGCGGATGGTCTTAGAACACATTTTTTTGCCAGAAATGTGCAGTGCATTTATCCATTAATAAAACGCACAATTATTTTTTATTATACCATAAAAAGTAAATATATATTTTGTTACAAAGTTGGCATAATAAATATGTTTTTATTTCGGATTAATTTATTATGTAAAGTAACCAGGTGCTTCTTCCCCTTCTTCTTTCTGGTTAACAAACAATTTCATAATTTTTTTTTGATCTGGGACAGTCCACGTAGACTTCAAGCCTAAGTACTAATGTACCGTGGACGTCTGAAGGGAAGGGAAATGTAATTTATTGACACGAGATTTAAAGGACTGGAGGTTTGAAGGGGAAGAAAAAACACCAGCAGGCAGTTCGTTGCATAATCTGGAAACGCTAGGTACGCATGAGCGAGAGAAGTGGGATGTTCTAGGCTTTTGTAGCTGGACAGTAAAGGGGTGCATACGTAACGCGCCTCTTGTTGTGTTAGGAACAGTCAAGGGAGGAATTATAGCAGCTAGTTCTTCAGAGCAAAATCCGTGGAATTATCGGGGGATTAAAAGGGATAAATACCCAACAGCGAGGCGATGAGCGAGTGAAAGGAGTTTTCTTACGAGGTCTAGGTCAATGATGAATCGAATGGCGGTCTTTTGGATAGAATCAAGGATGCTAAAATGTCGAAGGTGATGCCGCTCCCCAGATGTGGGAGCAGTACTCTAGGTTAGGTCTTATTTCGGAAATCTAGAGAGTGTAAGTTGGAAGGAGAGAAGTATTTTTCGGCCCAAAAAAGAAAATCAAGCATTTTAGCTGCTGATGTGGCTTTTGAAGTAATGTGTTTGTGCCAGCTGAGATCACTCTCGAAAGCGATGCCAACAAGATCTAAGGTTTCATTTTTCTGTAGGGCTTGGGTATTCATGAGGATGGGATAAGTATTTCCGGATTTTTTGCGCGACACGGAGCAAAACCATGTTTTGAATGCGTTGAACTCAACAAGGTTGTTGGCACCCCAGTCTAGGATTAACTGAAGATTTTGGGAAAGGGATAGGTGCATAGATCTGCGTCTATTATTCAGCTATTGATTCGAGACTTGTCTGGAAAAATGAATGTTGGAGTGAAGAGTACAACTTTCGTCCGTAACTGTGGATGGGATTGGTAGCTGAATAAAGCAGGTGAATAATATGAAGAAGAAATAGAGTTGGTGCCATGACTGAACCTTAGGGTACGCCAGCACTGATAGGATGAAATTTAGGTGAGTGACAGTCCACCACGACAGATACGCGTCGATTAGAGAGAACGCTACCGATCCAGGTACATAGTTTAGGAGGAAGACCATATGAAGGTAGTTTGTTGAGGAGTGAGGCATGACGTACTGAATCAAAGGCCTTGGAAATATCAAGAGCAACATTCTGGGATCCGCCATAAAATTCGAGAGACTTGTTCTAGTTATGTGTAACGAAGGTAAGGAGATCAGCTGTGGATCTTTAGTGACAAAATCAGTACTGTCTGTCACGGACGATTTTGCATTTTTCTAGATATTTCCTGGTCTCTTTAAAAATAACAAATTGTAGAAAATCAACAGGCGCGGCCCGTGAAATTTTAAAGTTGTATATATCTGGTGCTGCTTATGGGACCCATGCCAAATTTAGGTTTTTTAATAGTGAGCCCACTAGGAATGTTTTGGCAAAGAAAAAAAATATTTTGTGATTTGCGAAAAAAAGTTGAGTTTTTGAATTGACCCACCTGGGTAAAAAATTAACACGCTTAGGTATTTTATTTATTACTTTTTCTAAACAAATTTTACATCATTTTGTCGACAATTCTTAAATTTTAAGAGAAAAAAATGTGTTAGTAGAAAGTTATAGTCATTTGAAATTTTTCAACCGAAAAATAATTTAAATTTTCGGTTGCAAAAAATTCAAATGACTATAACTTTCTACTAACACATTTTTTTTTCTTAAAATTTAAAAATTGTCGACAAAATGATCTAAAATTCGTTTAGAAGAAATAATAAATAACATACCTAAGCGTGTTAATTTTTTACCCAGGTGGGTCAATTCAAAAATTCAAAATTTTTTTTTTCTTTACCAAAACATTCCTAGTAGGCTCACTATTAATAATAATAATAATAATAATAATAATAATAAAGATGTTTATTTATGCCAATAAAACAATTAAAAATATAAATATAAAAATGATAAACTAAAAAAGAAAACCAAAAAATGACAGTAGTATACTAGTTGGCATAAATAGGTAGGTTTTTGATTTATAAAAAAATCTAAACTTGGCATGGGTCCCATAAGTAGCAATAGAGATATACAACTTTAAAATTTCACGGGACGCGCCTGAAAATCAATATACCAGAACCCCTTTATATTTACAAGAGGCACAAAAAGCTCATTGTAAGTAATTTAAAGTAAAAAAGGTGACAGCAACCAATAGCACAATACCTTTGATAGACATGTGGCCATCTACCTATGCTTATACGTGCCTATGGGTACTGTGTTCTTACCTCGGTGAATTAAAAACACCTTTTGTCATCAAAAGCTATTGAGTAAATGTCACATTTCTGATTGTTTCATAAAAACTAGTTTTATAGTTTTATTTCAAATTGAACGGTTTCATTATTGCAAATTTTTCTATTTATGCAAAGTTTATAAACTAAAAAGATGACGATAATCTTAATTATTTTAATACAAAATTGCATCTGGTAAATTACTTAAATTTAAAAACTGTGTACAAAGAATTTGAAAGTATCTACTTTGCGCAACAAACAATCAACAAAGGAAAAATAACTAATTTAAATTAAAATATTCCATAAAAAAATATAGCTCTATAAAAAACACAATTCTATTTACTAAACCATATCATTTTAATATGCATTTATGTTTTAGGTTAGTGTTTATGTCCATATATTAAAAATTTAATTCAAAGTAAGAGCAAGGTCTTATTTATTATTTCATAATTTATTTGTATTAATTTTCAGGTTGATTTGTTAATTTAAATATAAAATTTTATGGGGCAGGTAACTTACAATTATAACTAAAACAATAAATCTCATGAATATCTTTTTAGAATTTTGTTTTTTAGGTCATTATTGTTTTTACGAGTGTTAAAAAAACTTGTTAGTAAGGAAGTAAGATATTTTCCGGGCTAATAAAATTCCATTTAAATAAACAATTCAACCAGGAAAAAACAATATACTCTGATCTTTTTTTCAAAGTTATAGACAAGGCGTTATGTAAATTTGTTGCAATATTAAAAAGCAGTTACTATTGATAATCGAATATATCACAAAATTCTGGTTTTGCCGTCCGTTGTTTATCAGACTTAAAAAAAATTGCTAATTTTGTTACGCATTTGCCTAAACTCCTTGATTCTCATACATTTTACGTATTCTCATACATTTTACGCATTTCACTTTTTAAATGCTTTAATTTTCTCTTATTGTTATTATGGGATTTTTAATTTTAACTCTAATCCATCACTATCTATAAGGTGACTTCGTTTTATGAAATCTTTTCTTTTAAAAGTGATTAGAAAAAATCTTGAGACAACTCCTCTCGTTATGTGTTTCCTGTAATAGATCTTTTTACGAGCGTGCGAAAAGTAACTACATTTTGCACTTGTATATGGCTGAAAGTTGCACTTTTTCGCACTAGTGCTAAAAATATTTTCAACACTAGTGCTAAAAGTGTTTTCAGCACTGACGCTGGAAACAATACATCAACAGTCACATACACCTATATGACCACCTAACTAGACCGTGTGCTAATTAACGTCACTGGACCCGGACCGAAGAGGTCCAATTTAACATATTTAGTAAAATATTAGTGGGAAATACTCAAAAAATAACCATCCAAAAATTATGAATCCACCGCATAATAGGAAATTTGCATATAAGCCTAATAAATCTGAAATCTTTTTTTATATTCTCTACATAAATTAAATGTTTATGGCGGTTGCTGTTATCAATTTATTTTGTCAAAAAATACTTTATAAAACAAGTTTTTATTATTTAGATGTACTAAAACGAAAAAAATAAGTATAGTTTTATCATTGTGGCAATGCTAAATGCTGTTTATTTATAAGTGGACGTAGTGGGTGGATCCTAATAAAAGTAGTATCAACGTTATCACTGAAACAAATGTAATGTATTATGTTATATAATTTATTGCCTTAAAAGTTTCTAGCGCGCGAAAAGTTCATACAGGCATTAATTTTGTTTGGCAGAAATTGTAAGTAGATATGTACCTAAGTTCGATGATACCGGATTTTCAGATGTTTTTTGTCTCTTTTAAGCTACTTATCAATATTTTTTCGTGTATAAATTCGCGATTATTAAAGAGTAAATACACTTGCTACAACTGAACCAATCGCGCATCGCAGAATAGGAAAATCCTTGACTCTTGACCGACAGTGTTATCGGGATTCTGAAACGAGGGGATCCCCCGGCTAATATTCCGCTTTCCAAAGTGTTGCGACATAGTGGGAAATGATAAATTTTGGATTTTTCCATCTGGCATCTGTTTGTCTGATATAAATATAATGATTAATGCCTTAAAATCCTTTTTGTTGAATACTTATAAACACCTACAAGTTTTTTATGTAAAAATGTTTCTTATTTACCAGTAACAGCATATCATCGTCAAATCAAACATTTATAGTCTAGACCAACAATTTTGCAGGCAATCGAGCTGTAACCCACTGAACTATCACTTTTACTTGACAAGGACGTTACTTGGCCTGAATATCACATACCCACTGTGTTGAACGTTCGCCAATGACGTAAGCGGATATGCAGCAAATACTTCTTTGTCCATGTCGATAAATGTAGGTATTAGAGTTAAAAAAATTGTTGTATTCATTATAGAAGTGCTAGCACTAAGTGCTCACGACAGAGAACATAATTAGAATAGCACAGGGATTATTCTAAGGTTTTTTTCCTCTGCATCTTATTATTAATGTTCTTGCTTATCACTCAAAATTGGTGGCGGGAGGGGGAATTACAGGTACTTAGTAGTCTCTAGCCCAAGAGCTCTGCATCTCCTGACCCCCCTTAGCTGCAGAAACTGGATTCCCAACTGTCCTTTTGTGGCCCACTCATGTTAACTATAGACTAGCATAAAGCTGGAATAGCAAAATCCTTACAAAATAACTTACACCCAGAGCTCTTCAGCTTTTGGGTAGGTCAAAGTAGCTGCAATAAATAATAATTTATTTTCAATAAATGAATATGTATGCCAAACCACAGGAAAAAGGATACCTACTTGAGTCACTACTTGATACAAAAACGGGACTAAAGAGAAAATTTAAAAGTTGACCAATAATAAGAACCTGACAAAATTACAATGGTAACCTTTATTAAATAGCACTTAAAACTTGACTAAATAACAAGGACTAAAAAATTTTAAAATGTGACGAGACGGTAAATATAGAGAAAATTTAAGTTTAGAAGACCGCTTAAGATCGTCTTAATCTGACGGTTAAAAGTTTGATTGACAAGTGTAAGAATAAGCGAGTTAAGTTTTTTACTATTAATTTATATCTGGCTTTATTTCGCAAATTTATAAAGATAATAGCAATTAATTTACTTGCCAACATAATAGAACTAAATTCATTTGTAGCAACAAATTCTACAATAAAAATCATTTGTAAATTAAGCAAATCGCAGTAATAATCGAATAAATAATTATGTTTGTAATGACGAGTTATTAACAATGTCAGGACAAAATCTTATAAAAACCCAACTGATCAACTAGAAGGTCTAAATTTAAACCAGAACTAAGTTTTAAACGATTTTAGTAGATCCTGGGAAAAGAAATGAGGAAGGCTCTAGAATTTAGAACTTATCAAAATAAAGTGAACCTTCCAAATAAGGAATTCTCTAAATGAAGCATGAAAATTGTAAAGGCCCTAAAATAAATCATGAAACTTAAAGTAAGTAAGAATTTCACACAAGAAAATTCTATTAAAACATAGAAAGTATCTAATAAAATATTAATCATTTGAAAAACTCAAGAAAATCTAAAAGAAAGATTGATACTTGCAAAACAGAATAACTAAGAGGAAGATGACCCAGGAGAAATTTTACATTGAAGGAAATAAGAACGACACAAAAGGAAAATTAAAACTTGACAGAACAAAGAAGAACTTAAAATTTGACAAAATGAAGAGGTGCTAAGATAAATTGGAAAACTTGAAGTAAGAGAAACTACGATAGACTTTAAAACTTGACCTTACATAAATAATATCTCAGAAAAAATTTATAACTTGACACAACAAGGAGGACCTCAATGAAAAATTTCAGAATTTGACGAAATAAAAAGTACAGAAAAATTAAAACCTTCAAGAACTGATTTTATGCATGCTTTTACTTATGATCAATTTGTATTGCAACAAAAATGTATCAATCGGCAATTATGGATCAAAAACACGTAAGTTCAATTAATTTGAATGTAACTAACAGGTCCCAGTTAAATCAACAAAAAAATACATTATAAATAAACAGGTTATTATTGTTATTATTGTTGTCGAAATCAAACTGGTACCATTTAATATACGAAATGGAGCCGCTTTTATAGAAAAGAGCATAATGCATTACAAGGCCTTGTGATGGTGTGTCACACCTCTTAATTAAAGTAACAGCTATGCCTACATGGCAAATACAAGAAAAAAAAACGACAATAATAGCAATTATAGGTATTTGGAATGGTGGATGACTTTTAGGTTTTCAAGCAAGGTTGTAAATTTAATATGAAAGGATAATGATCCTTCACCGTCCGATTAAAAGTAAAAGAAATATATTTTTTTATTAAATGTTTAAAAGTATTTTGCCTAGAAAACTAGCGTGTGAGATATTTCACTCCTTTTGTTTTTGCACTGTTATACTTGTCAGTTCGAATGTCAAAATAAAATAAAGTAGTTTCCTTAGTGCAAGGTATGAAAAGTAAGATATGAGTAAATGCTAAAACTTTGGCTGTGCTTACTAAATAAAAATATCCTGGCATTTCGAATCTTTTTGCGCTCATCTTGAGCAACACTTAGCACTTCCCCATATCCCAAGCAAAATTCTTTGTACTCCTCTAGTGAACGTCTACAGGTTATATAGTCCTTAAGGTTCTGTACTACTACTAGGCAAAAAATACTGCAGGAAAAATTGAAGCAAAGTGAGCTAAAAACGTTATTTTAACTCTTGTCTGAGTGTATTAAAATTTTCTTTAGCTTAAAGATGAACTAAAGCTGACAACCGATTGTTTAATACCAATAGGACCGATAGCTTGTGGAGATATCACCTGGAAAAAATTGATTTCAATGAAATACAACAATATTTAAGTACATCAATCTGCAAACATTATCTAATGGTGAATGTACATGAATGCTTTTTGTATACGCGATACAATCGCGATACAGTTAGTTGTGGTACTGAATGGCATTGCATGGCTACCTGAAGACATCTTTTTACTCATAAGCTGGTGTGCACAGGTAAAGTATTTTTCAGGATATTGGGCTATAACTTATTAACTGCAGTAAAGCTACCTGGATAAAAATATCTAAAACTTCCTCTGTGGCAGGTAGACATAAATAAAATTTACTTTACTTGTTGCCTGACTTTTTGTACCTGTTATCGGTAAGTATCTATTTCATGCTTTCGAAAATTGAGGCAAATTAGTCAGTCTTTATTTCGTACGTGAAAACTTCAGCTTAATTATAACATATTTACGTTTATATCAGAGCCCGTGGGAAAACGTTTATAGTGCTTCTGATAGTGTTACGCTGAAGAGAAAGCATTTACCCGTCGATGCTAGGATATTTATTTGCTCTACCCACAAATCCTTCTAGTTTCTGTTATTTACATTGTACCCATTATGGCGTTGAATTCATGTTGGCGTAAATGCTGTATTATTTGTGATATCTGTTTCTACATGGAATAGTCGCAGCTTTAGAGTATCGGAAAGTGACCAGTTAGGCTTTCAGTATTAAGATAAAACATGAAAAAACTGCTGTCCTGCTATTTTCCCTTTTAAACTCTTTTCTTGTAATATTTTTCTACAAATCCAGCCAGTTGTATCGCCAGAGAAAACCCAAGTTTTTCTCTGGTTGTGTTGTAAGCATTTATGTAGGTACGTTACTCTTAACGCCATCCCATGCAAACTAAAATATAAGTTGGCGTTGAAAACAATAATTGAGCTTCAGTTGTTTATTTTTTGACAAGCCACATCATCATCTTATTCAAAAAGTGTTTTGTTGTTCGTTTTCTTTTAAAAAAATCATTTTAAAAACGTATTCCGAATTAAAACAACTATTTTTTGAGAGTTAGGTATAATTTAAGTTTTAGTGCTGTACATTACGCATATTAGTAAGGTAAGTTATAAAATAATTTCACCGTAGCACTTGCTGTACGGAAATACTCTGTCAATTGAGGCCAAAAGAAATGTTTCGATAGATAGATAATGTGTTTACTTAATTCTTAATTGTTTCTTTTATTACATTGCGGTCACTTGTTATAATTACTAAGTTTTCTTCACAATTTATGTAAGTACCTAAATTGCCCGTTAAAATAATTCTATATATTATGTAGATCAAGTGTGATGCAATTTAAGATGAACAGGTACCTAGTGAATCTGCCACTAAATTTGGCACATGACAAGCCTAAAGGTTCCAATAACCTCGATTAAGTGATTTTATAGTCAAGTGTATTTTAATTACACTGTGATTAATAGTTTTACTTTGTTAATTAATATATTATAGATGTTATAATATTTATTGTTGTAACTATTACACTTGCTATAAGAAAAACATAATATACCGTGGTTAATATGTACATTATACATATACGAATACATATACATATACAGGGTGGTCCATACGTAATAGTACACAGAGCAACAGAAAATTCCTTATGTCAAAATAATGCGATTTATTCAAACTTGCTTATTACAAAGTTGATAACAACCAAGATAAAGGGTATCAAAATTTTAATTTTATTTTCGATTTTTTCCAATAATTTCCCAACAAAACGACATAGCGGCTCGAAATTAGGGATTTGGTAGTTTTTTGAGACAAGGAATTCAAATTCGTCCATACTTTTTCAGATCGATATACTAAGCTTAAAAAAAGTTACGTAATTTAAAAGAAGTGGGGTATGCGGTAGGAGGCGCCCTCTACAGTGACATCAAGAGTATGGACAAATTTGAATTCCTCGCCTCAAGAAACCCCCAAATCCCTAATTACTGAATTACTGATGTCGGTTAAGTTTTTTGGTTATAAAAATATATTTTGTGACGTGACGTGACGAGGTTTGTGATCTGAAATAGTGATTTTAATGTTTTATAAATAAATGTAACAGATGATTTTAACGCAACAACCTACTTACAAAAAAAATATTTCTAAACTACACCTCAAAATTAAAAAATGAACCCCAAAGCTAATGCGCAAAGTGAATAAAAGAAATTTATTGATACATCTACGTGATAATTTATTAAACCTTTAAAATGTCGGACGTTTCAAAAAAATATCTGGAGGAATTTGACGGCGGCGTTTATGAATGATTCGGTTGCAAATCTTTCAAATATTCAGTCTGGGTCTTGTAAATTTTTGTCTTTAAATGACTCCATAGAAAAAAATTCACCAGAATTAAGTCAGGTGGTGTTGCTGCGATAAACCCCCTGTTGAACAGCTGTTACTGTATAGTAGGGAATGGTAGATATTTTAAAAATGTAATAAAGTACCACGTATCTATAATAGCCTAATAAAGTTACATTTTCCATAGGACAGAGCATTAAAAATGAAAGGTTATTTGGCCACGGCTGTACATTCGAAGGTACTAACCAATTTCTTTTATTCGCAGATTTCGAAAATAAAGAGTCATTTTACAAGAAATTTAAAAATTATTTAAAAGGAGGTGTGTCTTAACACCTTCCTTGTCATTTTAAAATTTTGGGGTATTTTAGGGTAGAAGCCACAACTTGAAAGTTTAAGTTAAATCAGTGAAAATATCTAAAAAATATATTCCTCTGGAAACAAAAATTGACAGGACCCAACATTTTTTAAAGATTTTTATAAAACATATAAAGTCTGTTTAAAGATATACCGTTTGACAAATTGACTGCAATAATTTCCAAACTGTAGTCAAGCCTGTATTTTCAGGGAACAGTATAACGTTTTATTAATTTATAACTACGCTATGCCTGTGCCGATCTTATCTGTCAATCTGACAACTATGCTTCGGGTACTTTGCTATGGGATAACAGCAGCACAGGGTTGAACTTAATGTGATTATTTAAATGATTTTCAATTGGTAATAAAATAATTTCTTTTAATATTTAGTTGCTGTAGTATTTATTAAAATCTTTTTTTAAATGTATATGTATAAAAATAAAAGAAACTATATAATATAAAAACAATCTATTATTACAGCTTAACCACAGATTACTCCTACCAGATGCGAATCTCTTAATAAATTTCCTACATCAAGATTCCGCGGTCTTGGCGATACGGACAGAGCGGCCGGTCGCTTCGAGCGTCGACGCCGTGAATGGACGCGTTTGGTAGGTTTTAATTCATAGAAATTATGGATTATATTTTAAAATATTAAATCATGATATTGTGTGGCATTTTATATAAAATTATATCATTAACAAATACAAAAACGTATATCGTTTATTAAAATTACACTACAACCTAGTACAGCCACAATTTAAACCATAAAATCAACGCAACAAAACTGATGTAATAACATTAGCCTGCTATCTATTCCACCGAGACGCTCGCACACGCTAACAGCGAGGAATTCACCGTTCGGCGACAGACTAAATAATATGGTGCATCGCCACCTTATAATTTCTCTAAATTGGGCCACCGTCGAAAGCGTAAGATTCGCATCTGGTAGGAGTAATCTGTGGCTTAACATTAAACTAGACCTAGTTCAGTGTCGCTGTCACTGTCGTCATTTAAATTTATTATTATTGATTATATAGATACTATTCTATACAAAAATATAAGGATTTTCAGCTTTAATGGTGCCATTTACAGAATTCTTTCAACTTTCTACTGATATTGAATTCTATGACATAGAGTAGATCTGCCTGATCATTAATGAACAGGTGGATCCTAGCAACTCCCCATTGTTAAATTTATTTTAAGTATCTAGCCACAAGAAAACCTGGTTATTATATTTGGAAATATTTATAAAACAACTTCAGTCAGTAAGGTTTTGCAATATGACATTATAAATAATTACTTACTTATTATACCTTTTAGGATTGTGGTTGTGGAACTAAAACTTTTTAACAATTCTGTATAAAAGACATAATATATTACATTTATATACATTACATTACATATAATTAACTAATAGGTATATTTACATGTCATTTAAAATTTGTGCTTTATAGTCAATTACAGTCTAAGTCGTAGAAGAACACGGATCACCATTGTCAATTTTTATTTGACCCTTCTATTCCTGACAGAGAATTCTCGCTTGAATATTTATCAGAGCTTTCGCCTGAACTGTTTTCATCTTCACCTAAATTTATTATTAGGTCTTCTACAACGATGTCTTCCATGGATTCGTTTTCCATATATTGTGCTTCAAATTTTTCTTTAATTCGTATAATAATTGTGCTCAGACTAATTCCTGTAGCGACTGAAATACCCTCGTGAATCTTACTTAAATCAATTATTGTTTTTTTTTGCATCTGCTTCTTATTGCATAAATTGTATCAGAGAATAAATGATTTCACGGCTTTGACCCTTTAACACTCGGTTGTTAACTTTTCTCTTAAAAGGCATTATTATATATTTATAAAAGATAAAACGTAGGTATTACTTTTGTTGCTTGGGTTTGCTCCCTGATAGCCCGCCCACCTGTTTACTGCGCACCCCAAGGTCAAGGCTCATGCTAGAATGCATGACCTGTACATTTTTTTACCTAATTTTTCTTGGAATCCTTAATTAAGAAGGGTACGACCCTGCGCCATCAGAGACACGATTTATGATTGGCATTATGGTTAAGAATCAGACGGTATATCTTTAAACATACTTTACCGTGGTGAACTGTTTCCGGTGGCGCGCTGGCCACCAACTTACGTATTACAAAGTGATTCTGGTAGATTCGTACTTTTTTAAAACTGTCAAATACCAAATTACCTAAATGAATTTTGCTAGATAACCTATATTTCTTGAAGCGTAAAACCATCCTTTATATAGGAATTAACACTTCCGCATTAGATTACATCATATTATATTAATTTATTATATGTAACACCTC
The DNA here is from genome assembly GCA_963971165.1 of Philopedon plagiatum. Classification (NCBI taxonomy): domain Eukaryota; kingdom Metazoa; phylum Arthropoda; class Insecta; order Coleoptera; family Curculionidae; genus Philopedon; species Philopedon plagiatum. Next base: position 22,381,281 of record OZ020191.1, on the reverse strand, counting down.
ATTTAAGATTATCTAATTCACGCGGAATTTTCAATCTAAGTATGACAATTTTACCTACAACAAAATAGTTAAAACTAATGAAAAGGGCACGAATGACTTTCATTTTCTTCGGATAGTGCGACGAACTTTAAAAGTGAATGTTTTATATTGCACAAGAATTTAAATTACGTATGAGGTAAAAAGTTTTGTGTTAGTTGAAATATTATGGTTATATTCAATTAAACTATTACTGACCTATTAGAAGAATTAACAGGCTTTAATATGCCATGGGTTCCATTCAAAACATGGGGCAAAGTAAATGGATTTGAAAGATTTTTTTAATAAGGCCCACGGCAATTATTATGTTCGTAAATTAGTGACTGCCTCGACTTCCTATAGGGATTCTGTATTGACTTCACCTTTTCATTCCACCGATCGTGTCAAAACTTAGACACTTTTAGACAAAAGTAGAACATCAAAATGGTAGTGGTATTTTTTAATAAAGTTTTTTACAAGCCGGTCTCTGTTATTTAATTTTAATTAAATACTTTCATTACAATCTTAGTAATATCTTATAACAATCTGGTACATTTTGAACACCACTTACAGGGCCAATTAATTATAAAAATTTAAGAATTCAAAAATTAATGCGACAAAAGTTAACCAATAAATTACTTTTAAGAGTATTTATTTTAAAGGACCACAACAAACAAAACATAAAACATTTAAATTATAACAGTCAGAAACACTATGTTAATAATTAATACAATATAAGTACGTTATATAATATAACTTAAAATTTGCTGAGAACGTCGCGGCATTGAGGCAATAAAATTTTGAATTAAAGTTTTAGGAAGATTTCTCCAAACCTTTTTTGTCCCCAAACGATTGTTTATTTGGAACAATTGTATTGGACAACGAAGCTCTGCTTCTTCGGGTTTAGCTTTGGAGATTGTGCCGGCCACTGCAAAACTAAAACGTTATTCTCCTGAAATTATTCTTGAGCAACTCGCGAAGAGCGCTTGGGATCATTTAAACCTGATCAAACCTTTTTTTTTTGACACGGTTTTATTAGCTTGACCTGTAACTTCTTAATTGTAATGGAATCTTACAACTCACTTTTCACCCATTTCTAATTGTCGCATCGATTTGAAACTTTACAGACTTACGCAATTCTGGTGACAATACAATCATGTTTTTTTTTATTAAATTGTGAATTTTTTTCTAAGGGTTTTCGCGAATTTATAAAGAAAAGGGCCATTTTAGTACCTACTTTCGACAATAATAGAACCAAATTCATTTTAGCAATTCGTTCCAAGATGAAAATTATTAGGAAACCCAGCAAATCTTCGAAATATCGCAATAATTTATTAGTTTTTAATGACGACTTATTAACAATGACGGGACAAAAACCTATTAAAACATAACTGACCAACTAGAAGATCTTAATTTAAACCGATACTAAATTTTAAACGTTCGTAGTGAATTTGAACGTAAATGTTTTATAGCTGTACAAGTTAACAGAAAATCGGGGTATGCATGTGTGTGGAGTAAAGGGAGGGGCAGTTTGTTAGTTGATTTGCTTTCCGCACGATGGCAGTGCGCGCGCTGCACACCCCGGTGTTCTATTAACTTGTACGGCTATAAAAGGAAAATAATTATTTTTAATTTTTTAGTGCGCTACTCACAAAAGCGAATTTTTTAGTTTTTTAAACTATAATTTATTCTGTGGGATCATTATCCTACTGAAAAGTAGACGGCAACGGCATTTCTTTCTCTGCATAAGGTAGCATGCCATTTTCCATTATATCCCTGTATGTACATGAATCGATCCATGGTACCATAAATAAAGTGTAAAGGGCCAGTCCCATACCCTGAGAAGCAACCCCATAGAAAAACACTTCATTGACCGTTTCTAATTGTTTCTAATTGTAGGTACATCGTGTAACGTATTTAGGATTAAACCTACCTAGTATTAATTGGCCGCCTTACGCGCCCGATTCTATCGGAATTACAGATTTTATAATGCATATCATCGCTAAATAGGACTTTTTTTCAGTCATCTGCTGTCCAGTGTCCAGTTTATTATACTGCCTTGCAAGCCTGTTTCTTCTTGAAATAAGTGTTTATTTTAGCTCGGTGTCTACTAAATAGCTTTGCTTGGATTTGCTCGGGTTTGCTCTGTTTTATGTAATTTCCAAGGATCGTTTTGGGAAATCCAAAGCACGCTTTGCAACGTGGTTTTAGGAGAATAATGTTTCAGTTTGGCCGTGGCCGGCACAATCCCCAGACCCAAACCCCATCGAAAATCTGTGGGAAAAGTAGAACGTCGTATTCGCATACAATTGTTTCCAAATAAACAATCGTTGGTGTCCAAATCAATGAAGTGAGGTGAAATTTTTCTGGAAATGTAATTTAAAATTTGATTGCCTTAATGCCGCGACGTTGTCAACAAATAATAAGTAGTTCCTAATTGGATATTCTATTAATAATTAACAATGTTTCTGGTTGCTAATTTTTAAATGTTTTATGTTTTGTTTGTTCTGTTCGTTAAAATAAAATAGTGTTAAATGTAATTTTTTGCTTTACTTTTGTCGCATTAACTTTGAACTTTTTAAATTTTTATAATTATTTGTCCTTGTAGATGGTGTTCAAAATTTATCTGATTCTAAACAATTTACAATCTTATGAAAAAAATAGTGGAATTTAAAGAGGTTACCATTTCGTTGCTCTATTTTTGCCAAAAGTGACATCGAACTCTTTATTTTGATTACTGAGATTAAAATTTAACAATCTGTTCCCATCAGTTTATGAATGAGGCTTCGGATAGCTCCTCATGTAAAATTCTTTTATGTACAGTCATTAGATAAAGGCCACTTATTTCACCTGGTTTATCAATATTTCTGTCCGCAACAAACTATTTTAGACAGGCCCAAATAAGTTCCATGGGATTTAGATCCGGATGGTATGGAGGTAATCTGAAAACATCATGTCCATGTTCTTCCAGGATTTTATCTATCTCATATGTTTTATCCGACTGTTTTCTTATTTTAATCTACTTTTAACATGTCTGTAACGTCGTCTTATCCATGCCTTCATTTTCCTCTTTCTGTAACTAAAATTGGGCAAATTTTCTGTTTACACGTTGTGATAGGGAGCGTTATCGAGTTAAGAACACTCTTTACAGGCAGGTTAGGAATAAGTTTTTCTTAGGCCCACTTTTTGTAGTTCATAATCACCCGGTTTTGCTTGCGATTTAAAAGCCAAATATGCATTACGATTAGGTACAAAACCATTTTCACTGCCTGCATAAACTATTAGATACTAGTATTTGTCCTTTTGGCACAAGCCTTCGTCACTGTTATCACTCCAAGGTTTTTCATGCGCGTAAGAAGAATGAATGGAGACATACATTCATATAAATAAAACATCCATATAAATTATTGGATTTAATACAGGAATAATTTACGAATTTTTTTCATACTTCTTAAGAAATTTAGTCTCTTGTGGCGAATATCGGGTTTTTCCATCAACAGATTGCGGTTAGTTTTTGTTTTTCGCCACCAAAATCCTATTTTGTTCATAATTTTCCTTAGACTCTCAAGAGAACCAGTGTAATTATTGTAGTCATCTTTAAATTTTTTGTGAATTTTACGGTTAGCACTTTTTTTCAGTCACTTTAAAGTTGACAATATATCGTCTAGGGACTTCTTCATCACAACTGTCCAATTCGGTTGTAACGCTCGATTTTCTTCTTCTGGAATCACTTCTGTGTCCGTCCGTCCGTCACAGGCGATTTTCTCTGAAACTACACGACGTAAGAATTTTAAATTTGGAACAGAGATAGTGTGCTGGCCCAATTATAGACGTAAAGTATAAAAAGTTTAATTTTGATTATGGGGGATAATTTCGGGGGGTAAATTGGGAAATGAAAAAAAAATTAAGGGCATCGTGTAAGGTATCAAATGAAAGCTTATTGAAGCACGATTAGACGATGTATATGATGAATTTTTTAATTAATTTTTTTGACATATTCGGGAAAAACGCCTAAAAATTGCTATCCCCCACCTTTATCATCAGAAGGATTGCTTAGAAAAATCTAAGGAATCATGAGCATTCCGAATTAGGTATGATGGAACGAAAGTGATCAGAATTGAAAAATTCTAGCGCGGTCAGTTGTTATATACAATTGAAATGTTTATTTCCATATGTCTGCTGAACCACTGGTTTTAGAGAAAGTTGTTCTACAAAAAAATATGTCTAACGATGTAAGGAGCAACTTTTGTCCTTACACATTTTTCTAAATTTTTAATTAGGCCCACTCAATTTCGCGCATACGCGATGCCGTCGGCGGCAGGTAGTGCGGCAGATGGACGGAGATCGGGCGGCCGAGGTTTGCTGTGGTTAAGTGGGGGACTAATGGCACGAAACACTAATTGTACAAGTATAGCTTGCACTTGACAGATATTAGTTGAAAATGAAGACCACTCGTCGTTTTCCACTTTTCTCATCTAACTCACTATTGTTCAAATCTTGCGAATACACACGCCGCGGCGTGTGCTGTCCAACCATAGACAAAATATATTTAGACCATCACAACGTATTCGCGACACCAGCTGAATCCGTCCAATGTATGGGCGAAGAAGTGCGTTTGTACGCATATGGCGCCATTCAGGTTTTTAAACGACGGTTCTCTCGAGGCATGCGCACTCGGGACGTCTCGCAAAAGTGGTTGTTGAACTCAATGACGCAACTAGGCGATCAGAACCGGGCCGAAAAAATCTCAGTCATTTTTATGTTATGGTATTTTTGGTTGGGGTGGCGAATATAGCGAGCCTCTGAAGCTTGTTATTTCGATACAAAAATAGTCTTTACAAAGTGTTAAAGACATTTCATATGTTTCGCCAATTATGTATCCAACTTTTAAATATAAGGAATTATTTCGTAGTCTATTTCTTACAATTAGTGCATAAATAGGTACAAATAGTTTAATTCCAAATTTAAATTATATCAATATGTGAAAGAATAGTAGGTAAAAAATATAATTTATCTTAAATGCACTCCGGTGTTGAAGTAGAAATATTTGTCAGTGACGTATATTGAGTGTGGTCAAGGTGTCAGAAAGGCACTGATGGGGTGTGTGTGTATTAGGGACATTGTACAAGGGGTAAGATGGTGTAAGAAGGTCATATATAGTGTCAATGCCTCCTTCCCCTATATTGCATAAGGGTGAGTGAGTGTTCAAAAGGCATATTTGCGCTTTCGCCAAAGGGGCACTAAAAATACTAGTGGATTAGGGTAGAGGGGAGTATTTTAAAAGGGATGGAGAAAGAAACACGCGCTTTCGCCAAAGGATCGCTAAGATATCAGTGAATTAGAAGGGTGAGTGTCCAAAACGCATATTTGCGCTTTCGCCAAAGGGGCACTAAAAATACTAGTGGATTGGGGTAGAGGGGAGTATTTTAACAGGGATGGCGAAAGAAAAAAGCGCTTTTGCCAAAGGATCGCTAAGATATCAGTGGATTAGAAGGGTGAGTGTCCAAAAGGCATATTTGCGCTTTCGTCAAAGGGGCACTAAAAATACTAGTGGATTAGGGAAGAGGGGAGTATTTTAAAAGGGATGGCGAAAGAAAAAAGCGCTTTCGCCAAAGGATAGCTAAGATATCAGTGGATTAGATTGACATGGGGCCGTAAGTAAGTAGCGCTTTCACCAAAGTATCAAGTGCACACACTGTAAGTAGGTGTAAAAATATTTACATCTTACCATAGAACTTCGTTTGTTCAATAATTATACAGGATGGGATGCCAATCCAATAAAATATATACATAGTTTTGGTAATTTTTTTATTTACTATTTTACTTCTTAAAACAGTTGCATATTTTATTTCTATTGTTTAGAATACTAGGTATGTTTATATTTTATTTCAACTTTCAATTTTGTAAATGTAATGTTTAAAAAATTAAGAGGGGGGACATTAAACAGACGCACTGTATATGTATAAACTGAGCTATTTTCGAGGAATTATCGACAGTTTTGTATAGCAAGAAAACTCAGATTTAAGCCAACAAACTATACAATTTTTTTTAAAATCTCGCTAATGGTTACATTTTTATCATTAATAAAAAGAATAATTACAAGTAATATATTTAGCATTTATTACTCGATATAAGATTCACGTCATGTGAAATAAATTTTGAAGTACGGTCCTGTCTATCACAAGGCAAACTTTCGACAAGGCGCAAGCCCACAGAAGACCGTCTGTGTTTACGGATTCAGCTTGGTAAATTTGCCACATTCGCAAATGACATTATTTCTCTATTATATATTTTCTCTCCGGCGCGCCGCGCCGGTAGCAGTTGAAACACACTCTTGAACTCTCTTTAAATCCTTGATGGGTTTATTCGTTTCAGCTTCTTGGCGCATAAAATAAATAATATTTGTAAAAATTTCACGACTTTGCCCAGATAACCCTTTGCCATTTACTTTAGACTCGAACTCCATACTGAAATGCACGTCACGGCAGTTAGAACATAAATGAATTTAAAACAGTATGCACTTTTGTTACGGATTTTACCTAGCAATCGGTCTACTGCGCTTTAGTGGGCGTGGCTAACTCAGAGGCAAAGCTATATTTGCCAAGCTGTACAAATATGATAATGATTCAGGCGCCTGTAGAATGGTCTTTAACTTTTAGAGTTGTACGTGGTACTGGACCAATGAACTATATAAATCTTAAAAGAAAATATAATAAATCTTAAAAGAAAATCACTTTTGATATTACTTCACAGTACATCAAGTTGTTTGCAAATATTAACTACTCAGTGGCGGCTGGTGAAATTTCAAAGCTGTATATCTCTGTTCCTACTTATAGGACCCATATCAAATTTAGGAGTTTTAATAGTGAGCTGACTGGGAATGTTTTGGTAAACAAAAAAAAACGTTTTGTAATTTGCGAAAAAAAGTTGAATTTTTGGTGTGTCCCCCAGGAAAAAAAATGAACACGTCTAGATATTTTATTTATTATTTTTTCTAATCAGATTTTACATCATTTTGTCGACGTTTTTTATGTTTTGAGAAAAAATGTGTTAGTAGAAAGTTATGGTCATTTGAATTTATTTTTTAAATTATATTTTGGGTTTAAAAAAATTCAAATGAATGTAACTTTCTACTAACACATTTTTTCTGTCAAAATTTAAAAACTGACAAAATGATGTAAAATTTGTTTAGAAAAAGTAATAAATAAAATACCTACACGTGTTCATTTTTTTCCTAGGAGGGGCACACCAAAAATTTAACTTTTTTTCGCAAATTACAAAATGTTTTTTTTTTCTTTACCAAAACATTCCCAGTGGGCTCACTATTAAAATCCCTAAATTTGGTACGGGTCCTGTAAGTAGGAACAGAGATACACAACTTCGAAATTTCACCAGCCGCCTCTGTTAAAACCCATGGATTTATTAAGAATGGATACGGGATGATTTAACATTCTTAGAAGCCAAAACAAACCATTCTAAACGACACTGTAAACACAATTTGTAAACATTCGCCACATCTTATTTTACCTTGTATTTTTATACAAAAAATACATTAGAAGCATCACAAGATTTACTAAAAGTAATAAAAGCCCTAAAATATTTTATTTTTCTGCTAAATAATAATAAATTTAAGTTAAAAAGGTTTTATTATTTATAGGTTATGTTATTTCTGGAGGTGTTTATTTAAAGTCGCTCCGAGTCATTTATAAATCTATAAGTCGCACTTTTTCTTTTCTAGTTCATTAGACAAAGACGTACGTGTAACCGAGTGTTCAGACCGAGGTTCAGCCGTTTCCCTAGGCAACCAGCACAGACAGCAACACTTCTGAGCTCCAACACTCCAATGCTATTTTATCTCTTTCTATTACCATTCTTGATTGAATTACGTAGTTCGTAAACTAAACCCCTAGGGGAAATGTTTTCATAACAAACAACAAATATAAGACTTCACGTCCGATACGCTCACAGTATACGGACATCGAATCCTTTCTTAATAAATCCATGTTAAAACCCCTAAATTTGGTACGAGTCCTGTAAGTAGGAACAGAGATATAAAACTTTGAAATTTCACCAGCTGCCACTGTAACTACTATTTATTCGCAATATGTATCTAAAGAATCGTAATTTTAACAGGTGGGGATAGTAATTAAAACACAAATATTTATTTTATACTTTTATTAATTTTTATAGTTTTTACATTTTTCTTGTAATTATACTCTTATTGTGGGGCTGGGAACGATAAAAATATACAGATCAGGCCCCTTCGTAACATACATATATCTCATTCAAAATAGACTTCTCATATTTTATTTAATAATATAATAATTATATCTATTTTAAAATTTTAGAGTAACGGTGAACCCTAATGGTTCTTAATAATTTTTCTGTTATTGGCTGCCTTTAAAAAAGCAATTCTTAACAAAATTATTCAAAGATGATGCTGCTTTTAAAAAAAGTCAGCCAATAATTGACCTAATGAAAATATCTACAATATGCTCTTTTTACCTGAGCAAATACAGACAAAAATATTTTTCTCTTACTTAAGTACTGTTAGGCTTACAAGTTTTAAGAGGTCGATTAACAACAGTCTATTTTGATTTTCGATTTTTTTTACATCAAAAAAAGCCATACTCATACAGTTAACTGTACCTACAACAATATATTTTAATTTTTATTTTACTTTGGTTATACCTAATTTGAAAAAATCAATCTACTACTTGTATTTACTACTGGCTAGTGGCAAAAGAAAAAGTTTAGTTTTAACAACCAAGCTTTAGTGTTATTTTGACTTTAAATTTAAAATGTGTAATGTATTATTAATTTACTAATAAATCAATTTTTAAATTATTTTTAAAATTACATGGAAAAAAACAGAGCAAAAATACAATTTAAAAAAAATTTAAGACACTTAATAAACGCTCTAACATTGTTAACACCTTCAATTCCTTATTTTTGAAAATTAATTATAAAATTAAATAAAAAACTGGAAATAAAAGTTATTAAAACATTTTTACCAAATTCATTTTTTTGTTGTTTTGATTAACAATCAATGGTTTTTATCAACAGGTTTCCTTTAATTCCACTACGCCAAACTAATAAAAAACATTTTAGAAAATTTTACTACACATAAAAACAATAAATAGCGACACTGTATATGCAAATTTTTATTAGAACAGTGTGTAAAAGCACAATATAAGACATAAAAAATATGACCATTTCAAAAAAGCTAAGTGATCTACTGATGCATTGTTATTATTTGAATCAACATAAAAACAAAAATTAGTACTCAAATTTAAGAACCAAAAGAAAAAAAAAGATTCACCGTTCAGCAACTTTTTGGCTTTAAAATCTATGAAAATATTTTTAGAAAAAAAGGTAAAGCATTTAAATCAAACACCGCTAACATTCTTTAGGTTTTATAATTAACTAATATAAGGTCATCTCACATTCATAAATGACTTATAAATATAATATTTATATTTTAATTATTATTACATTTTTTTGTTATAAATGCACTTGTCTAATGTAAGTTTTAACAAAAAATATATAACTTACATTATGTGACCATAACATATTATTTACACACTAAAATAAATATACTACCAGAGCAAAAAATGGTTATATATTCCATAGTATAATTATTATAGTTTCTTTAAACCTAAATAAACTGCACAAAAAAGACAGTGTTTGTTTAAATTAAGTGTAATATACACAACATATTATAACATACTCTTTAAGTAAATATTCTAAAAATATTTGCCTAACATTTAGAGAGTTGATTATTAATATTTAAAGTGGCCTTTCAATTAACACAACAGGAGTCGTTCTTTAAAAACACAATATTTAACTAGCGCCAGTAAAAAATTAAATCAAAGGCACTATTCATTTAAAAAACATCATTTTATTATAACTCTGAATATATGTAAATATTGAAGATGTTTCCAGAGAATGACCCGAATGCAAGATGACTTAGTAAAACTCATTATTCTATATTTTTTAATATTGAGCGAAAAAGTAACATCAGGCCTTTACAGAGTGTTCAAAAAATCTTTAACATTAACTAATTATTAAGAACTAAGTCGCGGTGCTTCTAACAGTCCGCAGGATACTAACGATAAATTACTGTATAACAAAATCAAGAAAGGTTAGTTCTAATCTAGTAAATACAAAATCGTCGCGCGTATCCTGGTAAAATGATAAAAGGCCCAATAATAATTTTGAGAACACCCAGTAGCGAAGTTTGAAAATTTTTCCAAAGAAAAAAATCTCATTACACAACCGATAAGAATTATATCTGTAACTCACAGCCGCACACCAAATTTTCTTGATTTTGCATTTTGGTCAGCCAAACAGAAAAGACAAGTTTCTATATAAATATATTTGTAATCGTACGTGATCCAAAACCGAAACCTTCAAGTTTACTAATTCAAAAAGTTTCGAAGAAATCAAGGCAAGATCCAACCAATAACAGCCTTTTGAAAAATTAATTTAATTAAAAAGTAACGTACTTTTTCGTAGAGCCATTCTACTAGTACTGGGTTACCTCAGTAAATTTTTATACGAAAAACATTAAAATAGTTCATTCTGGCAACCCAGCAACAAGATTTTGTCATTAGTTATTAAAATCGATGCATAGATAATTGGGATTCAATTTTTTTTAAAACGCCTGCACTCATCAATATATAATCTTCTAGATTACTACAATTTAAAGAAAAATATATAATTTTCTTCAGTTGCATATTCTTCTTTAAACTATACGTTATTTTATTTGCAGTGCACACATGTTGATATTTATTATATAATTACTAATATCCAACTATCGCTTTTTATCGTACAAAGAGCGATAAAAGTTGTCAAAACAATTCAAACATTTAGTTTTTAGTTATTATTATGATTGTTCGTGGTATTACCAGAAGCATTAGTAGCTAAGTCTACAAAAATAATATTGTGGATTTTTATTTACACCGTAAGAATTTAATTCGTAACATATTTGGCCATACTTTAGAGTAGTTTTTTTGTCGATGTCAAAAAGTTCTGGGCTCCAATTCTTATATAAGTAACTATACATTGTCTGATTTAATATATGCATATACTAGATATACATATATCTACAATAAAATTAGTAATACATCTTTTACCTATACATATTTCTCAGCTTTAATAGTATAGAAATAGAGATAAAAGACTATAAAATATTTACATCGCTTTTTTAATACAATATTCTACAATTTCTAAAAAGTTGTCAACCCAAAAACTCTCACTACGAAAACTTGGTATCTTTAGAAAAAGGTGGTTAAAGTCGTCACATACATATAATATTATTGCTTAACATCAGAAATATTCAGCTGTACTCATTGATCATAATTTAAAAAGCTTTTGTGCTAAATAGATATTTGTCTAGGTATGAAAATTTCTGAAAAGAAAAATAACAAAGAACGAACGACAGCTTGAACGCTTAAGTTTTCCCTTACTGCAAAAGGAAAAATCGGGAACAGTCAAACTATAATTCCTCCTTAAGCCGCTGATATACTAAAGAAGTTAATTTTGTGAAGCTTCTTGTACATACCTTATAATCCTCATTGACGCAATACACGCTGATGAAACACTTGTTGGTCGTCTGTTTTAGAAACTACATTTTTGGTCTGTATACAATCTACAGCCTTATTAGGATACTAAATAAGGAAACAAGATTGTTGTTGCATGCAAATTTAATTCTTCAGTATGTCACAGGACTTAAATTTGTACGTTTCTGATTTCAATAATAAATCTTTTTTTGTCAATTACGTTAATTTGTCAATTATTTGTCACATATGTATGTCCAAATAATACTTAGTACTGAATTAAGCCTAATGAATTTAGCACAAAATGTCTCAAACTACCAAGTACAGCTTACGGATTATTTTTTTATATATAATTATTTTTTTATTTCCCGTTGTTTAGTTTCTTTTGGCGCGCATAGTTTAAAAGTAATTCGTTTCGGAACTGTTCCTTCCTATATCAATTACTTTTATTTGTTCGAATTACCAAAAAAAAAAACAGTATTCGACATAAAGCCCATGATTACGTGTTTGTGAACAACTTTTCAAAATTTAAATAATCTCTTAAAATGATAAAATTCTTTTAATGGCTTACTATTAGTGATTGTAATAATTACTTATTATAAAATACACAGTTACTAAGCATGAAAAGAGGAATAATATGTTCTTACAAGTACGTATTCATTGAGACTAGATAATTATTTTACTAATGAAGACCCAAACTTTTTTGCTGTCATTTTTTGTGATTTTTTTTTAGAAAAATATAATTTCATCGTATTATATGTTACTTCCACAATATTATTTTGAAAATTGATAACATCTTGGAATGAACATATTTTAAATATATACTTCCTAAGTTTACATTTTAGTTAAATCTAGATTTTGTAGCATCTAATTCAACCTCTCAGTCGGTATTTATTATGAGGAATGTTTTTATATAACTGCAAAATGCCTTCGTCTTAAACGCGTAACTGTATGAAAATGTATTGTAAGGGTAATACATTTTCATAACTTAACGTTGGATTTTTTTATAGTGATTAGGATTAATGATTTTCTTGTTAACATATAGTTACGGCGGGTAAGGAAAATCAAGTAAGGGGAGAGGATACTGTTAAATTGTTCCCTAATTACGTTTTTATTGTTAATATGCTGCAGTATATGCAGTGAGATCAAATAATTTTGAGATTATATTGGTAACTAACAAATTTCATTTAAGTAAGTCAGTAGATAGCAAAATATTTTAATACAAGAATTATTTGTTTAACAATGTAACTACCGCAAAACATAAGAAAATAGCAATAATAAGAAAAAAAACTAAGCACAAGTGTTGCGATTTAGAAACGAAACTTATTTTGACACAATATACACAGTACAATTTAGGTACTATTTTTGAAGGTGCATCAATATTTTTAAAAGCTTAAGTTTTTAGAAGTAAAACTGACTTAGGTATTTCGGATACTTGAAAATAAGTTGTTTAATATATTTAAGTTAAAATAAACTTTGTGCTATTAATCTAATGTAGGCAGTTCGAACTTAAACTGTTAAAGAAATAATGTGACCATTTAGTGGTACTGTTTGACAATTTAACCAATATATAAAAATCTGACTGGTTTTGATAATGTTACTAAAAAATAAGACAATCAAATTGCAACATATTCCCGTAACTTTATCCATTTTTTGCGAAAATGGGCAAGCAACTATCACACTAAAAAAACTTCTTAAAAAAAGTATTAAAATCGTCTTGATAAACCAACTTTTAAAGTTTACAATTAAGGAAATTGTCGAAATGCAAGCATAATTTCCAAAACCAGACCAGGTCTTACACTCCTTAAATCAATTTGTGACTTCATATTTATTATCTCAAACTAGGTCTACTGACCTTCATAATTTTTTGATAATAGGATCCCTCGCCATCTATTCGGATTGACCTCTCCACTCACCTTACACTTAATTCTGCCCACCCGCCGACGATTAGCGATATTGCCCGAATCTACCCGAGCGAGGCCGACACGGGCCGACCGTCGATAGGTGGTGGTCACGTACTACAACACGTCATCCAGGCGGAACCGCAAGCGCAAAACTGGCATGGATTTCCGGGAGTTGTGGCAACGATGGGAGCGTATAGAACGCCGTTTGCAATCACTAGTGGCGGAGCAGCCGGTTGTGGTTGGGGCGCCATCAGACGCTGTTGTTGCTGTTGATCCTGGTAAAGCACCTAAAAAAAATTTTTTGTAAAATAACACTGTTAGATAAAATCTTATTATTTAAGATTAATATGACTAATAATGATTTTTAAATTTGGCAAACATACTTTAGGTCTGGAAAAAAATCAAGCTAAAAAATTAAATATTCTGCCTTTCCATTTTAAATTTTGCCATAAAGGTCGAATTAAACCGATGATCGTCAATCAATGGCAACAGTTCCAATAGAGAAACTTTCCCGAAAATGTCTGCTCTCAGAAATCATTTTTTTTTGTAAAACTCGTGGCTCAAAACCGTGTCAGTCAACAAACTTTATGTAACTACAGTTCTTTACTTAGATTTTTTAAGAGTCAATAATTTTTAAGAGTCAATAATTAAGAGTCAATAATATAATTAATGAAAGAGTCAATAATTAATGAAAATCCAACATCCTTTTTTTATTTATTTTCTACTTATCTCGTCATGCTCAATTAAAGAAAATAAATATACAGTTCTGTTGATTTACTTGTATTTAATTTAAACTCAATGAAAACCGCATAGTTACTACTCGGATTGCTTAATAATTAAAAGTATTGAATTCAAACCCATAAATTAAAATTGTTAAAATGTGTTAACTTGCTAAACAGCTGTTGTTCTGCAAAGACTGATAATGTCACATTATCGTTTTAAAGCATTATACTATATAATCTGAACATGATTTTCTTAACGATTCTATTTATGACTCCTAGCTATTTTTAACGACTGTTTTTTTTATTTATTGTTACATATAATATTATGCCAAGCTAATTGTTTAGATCGGAATAGTTAGCTTTGGCGATTATTAATATTTTTTGCAAAAATGTTATCTATAGTTTATTTGTAATTGCATAATAAATTTTGCTTGGGGTTGGGTCAATAATATCACTCTCGGGGTCGATATTTGAAATATAATTATAACTGATCAGCCTTAATTCAGTTAAAAAAAATATAACCAAGCACGTCCAACAAATAAAAGCCGAACCTATGCATTCTACGCAGTTTTTTTTTAGTGAAACAATCATCGTTTTCGGATAACCTTAGGTCATCGCTGACAGTTAAAAAATGGATTATCAGCAGCATCCGGGACCAGAGGCCATCCGAAAAGGATGCAAGTGCTACATAGAATAGAAAAGCAGGTTTTAATATCACTTTGGACAACCCTTTCTTTACAACAGAGTGGCGAGGCTCTCAACTACTCCCATTGTCAATATGACCGACTGACTTCAGGATGCTTTAGTTCCACTACTGACCGCTAGACGCCACATATTGATTTTTGAAATAGGTACCAATTAGGGGTGTCAATCTCGACTGGTTTTCTTAATCCCGGGATTTTCGATATTTTGTTGTCTAATCCAGTAGCGGCTGGTGAAATTTCGAAGTTGTATATCTCTGTTCTTACATACAGGACCCGTACCAAATTTAGGGGTTTTAATAGTGAGCCCACTGGGAATGTTTTGGTAAAGAAAAAAAAACATTTTGTAATTTGCGAAAAAAAGTTGAATTTTTAATGTGCCCTTCCTAAGAAAAAAATGAATACGTCTAGGTATTTTATTTATTATTTTTTCTAAACAAATTTTACATCATTTTTTCGACAGCTTTTAAATTTTGAGAGAAAAAAATGTGTTAGTAGAAAGTTATAGTCATTGGAATTTTTTTAAGCCTAAAATATAATTTAAAAAAAAATCAAATGACTATAACTTTCTACTAACACATTTTTTCTCTCAAAATTTAAAAACTGTCGATAAAATGATGTAAAATTTGTTTAGAAAAAATAATAAATAAAATACCTAGACGTCTTCATTTTTTTCTTAGGAGGGGCACACCCAAAATTCAACTTTTTTTCGCAAAGTACAAAATGTTATTTTTCTTTACCAAAACATTCCCAGTGGGCTCACTATTAAAACCCCTTTTGGTACGGGTCCTGTAAGTAGGAACAGAGATATACAACTTTGAAATGTCACCAGCCGCCACTGGTCTAATCCCGGAATCCCCGGATCATTCCCGAAAAAAATTTAAAGGGATTCAAATATTAAAATTTTTATTTATTAAGTTTAAACATACAAATATACTAAAAAGACCTAAACGACTCTAAATACAAAAATTATATGTATAAATTTATAATTATTTAAAAAAAAATACCGCAAAAATATTAGGGCGTCCAATGTTTCGTCTTTCAGGATGAACGTATTTTGTTGCAGAAAAGTCCTGCGAAAGAGAAACATCTCTCGGGTTCCATGTTTGTCGGCTGAATGGTTAGTGAGAATTGAAAGGTTTTTTGAATATTTCGTCTGCGACTGCCATCCTTTACAAATAAATAAATTTGTTGAGAAAAGATTGCGGACAACCGGGTCTTCTTACTGGTTCCCTTGACTCCGAACATTTTAGAAATGCTTTTTGTAGTTTGACGTTGAATGGTTAATTCTCTTCTGCTCTCAGAATTTCGGCAATGGGAATGTCATCTTCGTCGCTGATTTCTGTTTCACTTTCGTTGTCTGTGTCTAGCCTGATTAAAAGTGTTTCCAATTTAGAATTAATGAGGGAAATATTTGATATTTTAAAGCAGTCATCTTGTTCAGAGTTTAAAATGTCGGGATTTTTGAGATAACAGAGAATGTCAGAATAAATGGTTCTGCGTTGCTGAATCCTTGTTCTCATTGACTCTTGTAGTTCCGTACTGAGTGGTGTTTTAATTCTGGATAATTCCTTCAACATGAACTTTAATGCCGCATCTGCTTTACATAAATCCATATCGCGACGGCATAGGGTTTCAACTGCAATGTTACTGATTGGAGAACTCTACAACACCTTTGAGAACCTCACCTTCTGAATCCAAAATTGGTGTTACGTTTAGATCAATCAATACGACCTTTTTTTTAAGAAATTCTCTAATAGTGTAAAACGCTCGAGAATGTCAAGTAAGCTGCTTCATCTCGTTTTGCAATATAATATATCTTTTAGCTCCTTCCCATGATCATTTTTAATATACTTTTGCAGTATATTATTTTAGTTGGTGATTTTCTAAATGTTCGAACTAGACACCAATACACAGAGGTCATGATTATTGGTAATGTTCAATAGTCACTTTTTTCCAAAACGTCCACCTTATTCCATGCCTTAAGTGTCTTCTATATCGCTGTCGGTGTCGCTAAAGAATATTTCGTGACTAATCCCGAAAATAGTAATCAATCCCGGGATTTTCGAGTTCGGTTTCTACGGGATTGACACCCCTAGTACCAATGGATACGAAACTGAGACTGGGTGAGGAATTTGGCCGATTTTACCTTATTTAATTTTTTTCATGAAGTAATAACAAAGGAGAGAAATACTTTGAAAGCGCCCACAACCAGTAAATCGAAAACACTATGTTTTTAAAATCCGGTCCGTCATATGAGCCAAAAATTATGCCACAATAAAATGTAGGTCGTATTTATATGTATATAATAATTCATTTATACTTTGAATTATGCCCCTCGGAACCTAATATGAAAAAATTACGCATTGATTGCACTAAAAAATATATTAATAATAATCCATACAACCGCTTTTGTAACCGTAGACGTGTACCGAGAACCTAATAAAGCTGAAAATTGCGTTCGACTTGGATAAAAATAAACGAAAAACCTTCCTTTAAGCCATCTTTGCGTGTTTTAAGTTAGATACTGGTTTATGTACCCGCCACAACCACCCTGAAAACTTGTTTTTTATCGTTGGCATAATCGGGTCCCGTTTACTCATTTTTTTGTCATTCGCTTTCTGTATATTCGATGTTTCTAAAAATAAAATGTATTCCTACCTGCCACGCTAGGCCTTTAATCAGTTGCAGAGTCTGGCGTCTCTCGTGGCCCATAAGGCATACGGTGCTCTGCGCTACCACGTCGTGCAGAAGGAGCAGGAACTGGTGCCTCAACGGTGCTTCTTCGTGACAACTTCCGAAGTGGTTCCACAGGTACGTTTCCAATTTGGCGCGCTGCTGCCCCACATCGGAAAAGTCTATGAAGAAGCGAGAGCACATGTATCTGGAATAGATAAAAAGATATTCTGTTAATAAATTATGCAAAATAGGTTTAATAATATGTGGACCATAAAATTGATGTCTCACATTAACAATCCAAAGTTATAGTTATTTCTACAATTTGTGGTTAACGGAAACTATTTTACTTGAACCCCACGATAAATATTAAAGTAATATAATTTGGAAGATACCTAAAAAACAGAAGAAAAATTAACTGATTTTAAAATTTAAATGCCAAGTACCCAAGTAACGTGTGGTGATCCCATAATATGTGTTTTTATTTTGGTACAATCGAATGATTTACATGATCAATCATGTGAATTAATGTTCTCAAAGAAAAGAATTATATGATTTTTATAAGATTATGACAATTTAAAGATGAATAAGAAAAGATGAAATTAAAAAAATAAACGTATGAAGACCTAAGTATCTTATAATTAAGAAAAAAGTTCAAGAAATAACATATTTATTTAAATAGACACATTTAGTAGCGCAGCCAGAAACTGTTGCTTCCAGGAGGACTTTTAGAGACACAAATTCAAAAAGATATCCCGGAGTACTTTTTAGATCTCTTGTAGCAAGAAACCCTCGCTGCGACACTGCAAACTGCATATCATTGACACAAAATTAAGAGAAGTTATTTTCTTAATTAATGCTGGGAGGAGATAAACTAAACCATATGATGGTAACCTTTTGTCAAAGGTCACTTGTTTATGGGAGCAGCGACTGAGATTGAAATGTTTCTTGCAAAGGTCAAGGTCAATCGTAAGTGATGAAAGTACTGCACTACCGTCTGTTTACGTTGTGCAGACAGAAACTATTTTGACGTACTCTGAAGATCACAAGCGTGGTAAGTTCGGCACTTTTGTCCCCTGTATAGTGTTTTCATTTCAAAACTCAATAGCAACTGATTTGAAACAATGCATTGATTTTAAACTTTCCCTTTAATATACTTCAATAAAATATTTCTAACTCACTGCCTAGTATATTATAGTATTATTAAAATTTTCATACTCATATCGTACTCTTAAAAAAAGTGTTCAATAAAAAAAAGAGTGGTTACGGTCGATAAGTTGCTTAGAAAGTTATAAAGATTTGCATAATTTCAGTTGTTCCTCTTTTTACTGCCTAGTTATCGTATTATGTTAGGTCTCTATCAAACATTTTTCCGGTTATTAAATCTCCTACTAGTGAACTGGATGATGGCTAAAATGGGATTAAATAAAACCTCACTTTATCAGCCCGACTTTCCGCCCGGAATAATAATATTCCGTTTCGCTGTTCTTTCGGAGTCTTTTAGCCTTCTTTTTATCTATTATTCATATAAAAGTTTTGTGTCGTTAAAATTCCCTTTGAATGTTCCTTTG
The DNA here is from genome assembly GCA_963971165.1 of Philopedon plagiatum. Classification (NCBI taxonomy): domain Eukaryota; kingdom Metazoa; phylum Arthropoda; class Insecta; order Coleoptera; family Curculionidae; genus Philopedon; species Philopedon plagiatum. The sequence continues at coordinate 22,362,131 of OZ020191.1, read as the reverse complement.
GGACTTTTTACATAAGGGCTTTTTCTCGTTTGTAAAAGTAATGAAAATACCATGGCGAATTAATATTATAGTGGATTTAACTACTACTGCAGCCTGTTTTTGCTTGATCAAAATTTTTAGGATAGTAACAAAATTCGATTCTCCAAAGCTAATTTGACTCCAACAAATGTTTTCTTAAGCCTGGTTTACGCAGAGCACTCTTAATTTAATTTAACCCTAATTTTACTTTACATTTAATTTAGTGCGAGTTAAATACACATGAAGGCATAAGAGCATTTATCCACAACTCTAATTTAATTTTGCTTTACTTTTGCTTTAATTTTGCTTTAATTTTACTTTATGAAGTTCGCCAACTTTTATCTTCTTAAGGTTAAAGTAAATGAAAATGGAGTTGCGCATGTGCGAGCTGACCTGGTAATATAAAATTCCCTAGACCGAAATCGGAACCGAATTCTAACCCTTCTTTTAATGATTATAACTTTAGTTTCTGTTGGAAAACTTAATTTTATCCATAATTACAAGCAATAAAAACCAGGAAACGATAAAATGCAGAAATGGAAATGACAGCTGACGTAAAAATTTCCCAAACCAATGCCAACCTTTCACACTTTTGGTATTATGTGCGCCTGCGTAAGTGAAACATAAATAATCTGTATAAATGCCCTGAAATTTTCTTAAAGCTAAATTAAAGTAAAATTAGGGTTAAATTAAATTTAAAGTGGTCTGCATAAACCAACCTTTAGATCCGTGAACATTTACTTTTTGTTTTCCAAGAAAATGAGCCATTTTGCACGCTATTTTTGTCCGACATAAAAAATGGAAAAATAATAAACAATAATGAATACAGTAAGACCCGCACTGTCTTTTAGTATCTAAGTAAACCCGAGAAAACTAGTTAAATACAGCTAATTTACTGTTTTTTTTTAAGTTGTGATACACAAAACTTATAAAGAATACAAACTACACAAAAAAATGTAAAGGAATTAATTTAATTTAACGGTTTTAACCAATTTTTCTCTGGCGTTGGCCACCCCTCGCGTTGGGACGCCCAGGTGCACGGACACCCTGCCCAGGAACGGCCCCGGGTCTGACGTTAATAATAATTAATTAGTGGCAGACTTTTGGCCGAAATTAAAAAAATATAGAATTAGGTCTGTAAATAAAATTTTGAACACATTTTAAGGCAGAAATAATAAAATAAATTATTAAATTTCTCTTAAGATAAAATTCGCGGGATTGAAATTTTAGGGTTTTTTCGTTTAAAAAAAGATTAAAAGTAAAAAATAATCATCTCACCTGGAATTATTATGAACAAAAAAATATTAATTATTTTTAGTAGTTCTTAAAGTATTTAAATTTTAGCCCGCTTTCTGAATTTGTCTATGAATTGTGCACATACTATATTGGAAAATAGCGCAAACCAGAAATATTTCTTTATGTCAAGCTAATTCTGCATAATTCAATCAGAATTCTAAATAAATTGAAAACTAGCCAATCTACATTAAATTCCTTACCTCTCCAAAGACCTAATATAATCCGGATGAGCCGGCCGGTAGTTCTTCACCAACAAATTGCAATACTTGAGCAGTCCCCCACCTCGAATTTCTTCCGGCCGTCGCGTCGATATGAGCCTACGTTGCAGATGAGTCAGTGCTTCTTGAAAGTCTCCGAACATCGATTCTCCTACTACCGTCGGGTAGAAGTTCTCGGTGATTGGCGGAGGGCCCTCTCGCTCTCCAGAGCACCGGTAGAACAACAGAAGAGAATCGAGGACTATTTGAAACGAATCTACACTAAATTCAAATTGTCTGCGCATCCTGTCGACGAACTTGAGCTCTACGCCTCGGCCTCTTGCGCAGCCTAAAGAAATCAGGGACCAGCGATCGCCGGACTCTGTCGGACTGTTAACCTGAAAGACAAAAAGTTGTTCTTAGTAATGCTTTCTAATAACCTTGTTACCATTTAAGTCTATCTGCAGCCTGCTCGTATTATTTTACAGCAGTATTTACTACAAACAATGACAAACCTCTTCGGCAAATTCGTGTATCTTTATTGTGATTTTTTTGCGGTTCAAGAGATTGTCAGCATTTAAAGATGGTATTTAAAATAAGATTAAAGCCGGCGCTACACGATCCGTTAAATGCCTTCCAACGTTATACACATGGTAATTTGTCGCACCACCACGCCAGCAGCAATGCCTGCTGTTACCGCCGTTATGTCATCCATATTTTTTTCCTTGACAACAACTAAGATATGTTGGATCCAACATTCGCCTCTACGTTGGATTCAACGTTTGTCTCATCATGTAGCAGATTGATTGGCCAAATTTTAATATGCCGATCCTGGTTCCACTGTTCGATCCAACACTGTATCCGCAACGTGTAGCGCCGGCTTTTAGACAGAATACGGTTGATTCGCATTTGAGATTTAAACGTATTAGAACAAAATTTCTATTTTGAAAAATATGCCTTCCTGATTGTAACATAGGCAAATAGGGCAGGCTATTTAATTTCTTGAATATTTTTTTTGCTAATAGTTGAGTAATTGATTTGACTGAGTAAAATAGACCCACTGGGTTTGCTAGGTGCAAAAAACAAACCAATAAAAGTAGGTATAATAATTTGAACAAATAAGCAGATAATTTGCACACGGACGAGCAAATACTACTGTACTTCGATTAAGAAAATGAAATAACAAAAAAGTCTGTAAATTATATTATAAATCAGATATTCCTTACCTTAACCATTTTACTAACATAGGCTTCCTTTAAACTACACGTGGATATTCGTTTCCGACTGACACCATCGGGTAACATATCGTAGAGGGAACTTAGTACTGCAGCCTTTACTTTGTCAAAATTTCTCGGCGAGGTTAGTTCAACCCCAAAAATGAGGTCAAGATCATTGTAGGGTTGGTCTTGTCCTGCAAATAATGTAAAAAAAAATTCTAAACCTTTTATGATTTCCTCGCGGCTTTCTCTATATTCTATATCAAGAACATTGTCTAAAATTCGTTTGTCAAATCCCAAATGATTGATTGCAATTAAAACCTACTGTCATTTTTCTTTAGTTTTCGTTTCATTTTTCAACAGTTAAGAGAAGTTCTCGCTAGGAACAACTTTTAATTTTTCAATTTCTGATCACCCTGTATATGGTATATCAAATTTGAATAATTGAATATTATTTTTTTATTAAGCAGAACTTTTTATAGAGAATAACTTTTTTCCATAAAACTAATAATAAAAAAGTTTTCCATATGCCGCCAACTTTAGTAGACACACTATATATATATATATATATATATATATATATATATATATATATATATATATATATATATATATATATATATATATATATACAGGGTGTCTGGAAAAGGTCTGTACAAAATGCTACCACGTATTAGTGAGACTAAAGTAAGACGATGTAACCCAACTTACCTATATCTAAAAGTGTTTCGTTAGGGAGATACAGAGCCCCAAAGGGGTACTTAACGATTTACGTTTTTGGCTCTAACTTTTGAACCGACTTGTATAATTTAATGAAATTTTAATATTTTATGTTGGCCGTAAAGACTCATAAAACCATACTACAGCAGATGTTTGACATCGTCAGGGAAGTCAGGAACGGACTTGCCACCACACTCTTTGGGCCAAATTTTTTACAGGTATCATTTTACAGAGCTGAAAACTGATTTTTTAAATACTTTGGTCATTCCTCTTTGAAAAAGGTACTCTACTTTGTTTCGATAAAATTAGCCGTTTTCGAAAAAATTAAGTTTTTGTATAACACGTTATTGAAATAATTTTATCAGAATACTACAATTAAACACCAGTCGTTTTTATTTCGTTAACAATGTGTTATTGACAACACTTTTCAAAATTGTCTGACTGATTATACAAGAATTAAGTAATAGAGCATTATTCCTATAACGAATATGCTGACATGCATCTAATTTATGGACAAGCACTTGGCAATTGTGTGGAGGCAAGAAGAATTTATTCTGGTACATTTCCAAATCGACGTTTACCGCACCGAAGAACTTTTGAAAGGGTGGATCGTAGCTTAAGAGAAACAGGTAAAAAGTCAAGTGAAATAAAACAAATGCTAAAAATAGCGAATATTTTTCTAATCCATTTTAGGAAGTTTTTTGCCGCGCCATGGTGGAGAAGGGCCTCCAAGAAGAGCAAGACACTCTCAGTTAGAGGAGGAAATTCTGGATGAGATTGCTGAAAATCCCTCTAATAGTGTAAGAAAGTTGTCGGTTCAAGTTCATGCGACAAAGTGGGTTGTTCATGAGACCCTTCGAGAACAACTGCTACATCCGTATCACGTCCAAAAGGTTGTCTCCCGCTGATTATCCTGCAAGAGTCAATTACGCAAATTGGTTTTCTCAACGATTTAGGCAAAATCCAAATTTTACTAGTATTGTTTTGTTCACAAAGCATCAACAAAGATTTATGGCTAACGTGTGGGCGGGGATTATTGGGAATCATCTCATTGGACCGTTCTTTATTGAAGACAGATTAAATGGTGCCATCTATTTGCAATTCTTGCAACAAAACTTAAACGGTTTATTAGAAAATGTGCCCTTAGAAATTAGAAATCAGATGTGGTTTATGCACGACGGTGCACTGCCCCATTTTAGCAATTTAGTTCGTCAGCACTTATCAAATACTTTTGGTGATAGATGGATAGGTCGAGGTGGGCCTATTGTATGGCCACCGAGGTCGCCCGACATGACTCCTTTAGATTTCTTCTCGTGGGGAAATTTAGAAAGCCTTGTATATTCAACGCCAGTTCACACCAGGGAAAACCTGATAGAAAGAATAACACACCATTGGAACGAAATTCGAGACAATCCTGGAATGTTGTTTCAGGTACAACAACAAAACATCCGTCGGATAAGAAAATGTATAGAGATACAGGGCGCCCACTTCGAAAATCTGCTCAAGTAAACAAGAAGAAGGAGAGCTTTCACATTTTTAACATTTTTCTGTTTAAGCGATTTCTCAAATATCAAAAAGATTCAGTTTTAAGTACTTTTTATGATTTAACTTTTACCTGTCAATAACACATTGTTAATGAAATAAAAACGACTGGTGTTTTATTGTAGTATTGTAGTATTATTTCAATATCGTGTTATACAAAACCTTAATTTTTTCGGAAACGGCTAATTTTATCGAAACAAATGTTGAGTACCTTTTTTAAAGAGGAATGACCAACGTATTTAAAAAATCGGTTTTGAGCTCTGTAAAATGATACCTGTCAAAAATTTGGCCCAACGAGTGTGGTGGCAAGTCCGTTCCTGACTTCCCTGACCATGTCAAACATCTACTGTAGCATAGTTTTATGAGTCTTTATGGCCAACATAAAATATTAAAATTTCATTAAATTATACAAGTCGGTTCAAAAGTTAGAGCCAAAAAAGTAAATCATTAAGTACCCTTTTGGGGCTCTGTATCTCCCTAACGAAACACTTTTGGATATAGGTAAGTTGGGTTAAATCGTCTTATTTTAGTATCACGAAGACGTGGTAGCATTTTGTACAGACCTTTTCCAGACACCCTGTATATATATATATATATATATATATATATATATATATATAGCCACCCATTTGAATGCGTTTACCAGTTACTTGGCTTACTATAAAAATCTTTTGCTTAAGCCTAAGATACCAACTGAACTTTTAAAAACCCCTAAACTGGGTTAACTATTAAAAAAATACATTTCCGTGGTATTGTTACAATGATGAGTTATCGCTTTTGAGAATTTTTATGCTTCTAGCGTAATATCGTTTGGTAAATATGCATAATGGCAAACACAGAATTCAAAATACGAAAATAGAACAATACCTACAAAAGGTTAATAAAGTTAGATATTACTAAGCATTGCGTCACGGCAATAGAACAAATATTTTGATATGCAGGTTCGACATAACAACTAGAAATCGGTACAAATTTTGTGTTTTTTAAAAACTATTTAAATATTTGGAATTTTCGACAGTTCACAAAAACAAGTTTATTCAATTGTTAATAGAAATTAGGTGGCGCTACTTGTTACCAGATATTAACAATATAAAATTTAGTCGTACCTGAAGCTAAGACATGTGAAGCTGCACCTCCGTTTAGCCGTATATCTCTAACACGCATCCCTGCACCTCCTGTAGTTGGATCGGCCTCCAGCTTCCTCCTAACAATTTCTACTAAGTCTCTTAATCGTACTTCTAAAGTTGGAAAATTTCCTCGGCCATGGATGTAAACCTAAAATAAACAAAAGTAAAATCTATTTATTCAATGTAATATTTGAGTAAGACTTTTACTCGAAAAAAATGATCAAAAGATGCTTCCAAATTATCTTTTCTTATTTCAATATACAAAGAAATCGGTCAAGTGCAAGCTAGACTTGCACAATTAGTGTTCCGTGCCATCAGTTAACCTTAACCTGAGCAAACCTCGGCCGCCCAATTTCCGCCCATCTGCCGCGCTACCCGCCGCCGACGGCACCAATGCCGTATCACATCGTGTATGCGCGGAGCTGAGTATGGGGAGCGTTTCGACTGAACCAAATTAAAAATTCTGAAAAACGTGCAAGTACAAAAGTTGTTTCTTGCATCGTGGGAAATATTTTTTGTAGTAAAACTTTTGCTCTAAAACCAATGGTTCAGCAGTTATAAGGAAATAAACAATTCAATTGTTTATAAGAATTGATCGCGCTAGAATTTTTCAATGCTGATAATTTTCGTTCAATCTACACCTAATTCTTAATGTTTATGATTTTTTAAAGATTTTTCTGAGCGATCCTTCTGGTGATAAGGGTGGGGGACAGCAATTTTTATGCGTTTTTCCCAAAAAATCTTTAAAAAAAATGCAGAAAAAATACATCATATATTTTGTTGAATTCGTGCTTCAATAAGCTTTCATTTGATACCCTGCACGATGCCCTTGAATTGTTTTTTGATGTTCCACTTTATCCCCTGAAATTAACCCCCAGAATCAAAAGTTAACTTTTTGTACTTAACGTCTATAATTAGGCCACCACACTCTATCTCTGTGCTAAATTTAAAATTTTTACGTCTAATAGTTTTAGCGAAAATCGCCTGTGACAGACGGACGGACGGACACCGAAGTGATTCCGTAAGTGTTCCGTTTCATGGAACACCAAAAATGAAAATCTTAAATCGATTTCGAAAATTTTCTCAAAATTTTGCACTATATTTGAACTAACATGGAATCCCAATTAAAATTAACCTCAGTTTTCGACCTCCTCCTCCAACTGTACCACAATAAATTTAGGTAATCAAAAATGTTGTTAAAATTCACATAAGAAGTGTATTTAAATTGAGGAATGAGGATACACTATATAATGGCCAAAAAGCTCTTCAAATTTATAGAATCAAACACAAGATCTTATTTTAAGAGCCGTATTCCTTAGAAAAAAAATTACAATGGTTTTCGAGTAATTGTTTGTTGAAGTATTTAAAATAAGTCGTCGTTCATTACAAAGAATTTTAAGTATTTCTGCCTCTTTAAAGTTTACCGGCATGGCGTAGTCGGTCGTATTGCTATTCTTATTATTTGTCTGCCTGTTGCGTTGTAATATCGCGTGCATCTTGCCTAACTTCGCCCTAACAAAACAAAAGAGTATCAACAGATTTCTTATTTCCATTGGCGCCGTTTCCTTGTGCTTGTTATTGGGCCATTATTTGTGTAGTATTATGAATCTAGAGATTTTAAGGATGTTGAGAAAGGCCTGAGAGTGTCATAAAAAATTTCAAGGGCGTTTCCCTTTAAAGTGATGTCGGTATTTATTTGTGTGGAAGTTGAGATCCTGAAATTAAACGCCCCATATATCAGACAAAGAAAAAATATTATTATTTAGATGAGTACTTCTTTTTAAATCGAGAGCCAACTTACTTATATGAAGATACATAGGGAATCAGGTCAAAATACGGCCAAAGACATAGGTTTGACACAAAGAAATATTTGTGAATTTGAATCATATCAAAGACAAAATTTATTTATTTTTCTTGAAATTAAGAGTTTCTTGTTTTGGCGTGTAGAAATTGCTACTTACTGTTTCCTCCATGACTTCATTTATTCTACAGGTCTGCTCATATGACAATACAGCCAGTCTAGCTTGTGAATGTTCATCTAGATCGTTGTCCTTCTGTGGGGAGCCCCCAAACCCATGTGAACCCCCCAGTCCTTCGTCTTCGTCGTCTGTATCTTGTCCTATGTCGCTCTGTAACAAAAAAAAACAATGAAAAAAAGAAAAGAAAAAAAACAATGAAAAAAAAAGAGACAAAAATTAATTGTACAAAAATAGTAGTTTATTCTGCTCTGTTTTAGGCTTTTCTTTAATAAATAACATTTCTTAATCGTTCTGGTGCCTGGTTATAGTTATAAAAACGTTTATTCAAGCACGGAAAAACAAGGTAGGTCAGTTCTGAAGCGTGACTGAAGTGACGAAGAGAAACAATAGACATTATTGGTTGTTTAACTAAACAATTCTGTACTGCATTAATTCTATGACTTTTTATTTATTTATTTATAATAGAAAATATTTTCTTAACGTGTGTTTTATTTAATCTATTATTTGGTTTAATGAAGTTTTTGATCCTCAGTCGATTTTTCAGCGAACCTTCAATTTAGTGATCTTCATCTCAATGCGCTCTGTTCTTAAATGGTTTTAATAGATCACGTGCCTTATTACTGTCAAAAAACTGCGTAGCCATTGGCCCGCGAGAGCTTATAGGCCACACTAATTACAAAAGCTATTATTTGGGACTTTGTGGTTTGATGTCAGGTACGAAACAGTTTTTTTCCACTTTAAAACTGCTTCAGAGAAGTGAAAACTTCTCTAAATCGGAGAGAATGCTTTTGGAACGTCAGGAGCAACTTCACTAAAATAGGTTTAAGGATACTGGTTTAAATTGAGATCTAGTTGGTCAATTAGGTTTTGACAAGTTTCTGTCCTGTCATTATTTATAAGTAGGTATTTATTATAAATCTAGGTTATTCTATTATTTCTGGAATTTGCTCGGTTTCCGAATAATTTTTGTCTTAGACCAAGTAGCTCAATGAATTTAGCTCCATTGTTATGCAAACTACATATTTTAATTTAATTAATAGTACAAATCTTTTATCATCAGTTTTTCATATAAGTTAATAACAAAATGATATATTATATGTAGATTAGAACAACCAGGTCAACAATAAAAATAAAATTGTTTATCTTACTAACTAGAACAAGGTTAGGTTAGCCTTACAGAGGTCAGGTTCTTGGCCAAAAATTGGAGTTCAAGCTGTGTCAACATAAATTTATTTTTTATTTCCCTTATCTGTTAATTGCTGTTAAATGGGTTCTTCGGAAAACTGACTTTAGCTTGGGTTTACCGTAATGGCTTTCCTGTATTCTGTATTGCACCGAGAAAAGCTCTGAAAGGACGGTTCTGGATGAAAATAATCCATTTTCCATACTTGGCACTGATGCACCATTTCTTAAAGTTTATGGATAAAATCCTTTCAGGAAAAATCAAAAATCACTAAAGATTTCATTTAGATTAAATTTATTACTTGATTTAAAGTTTTGAGCACCAGGCTGTTAGTGTATTAACCATTGGCGATTCAAATTAGGCCAAACAGCGTTGTCATTGCTGCAAACCGCGATTTTTAGTGGGCAAAAATGGCTCACTGGACGACAAAATTGATAAAGATGTCAAGTAACACAATAATGAAGACAAAAAGAAAACGAAAACATTGCCCACTATGGTAGTTAGCAAATCGGCTGATGAGGGCGCCACGTTCTTAATTTTAATCTGCAATTGTTTCGTACGAAACTATTTTTATTATACATACATACTTTATACTGATAAATTTAATTCACATGGATTTTCGACTACGGGTTTATCAGTTTCAAGTTCTAAACACTTTTAACCTTTTTTCGCAGTTTTTTTAACAATTCCAAAAAAATTCTACGGTTTTATAATTCTGAGAACTTTAATGTAATGCAAATGTTATACGTAAATAACAAAATCGATGTCGTAGCCCCTCATGCTGGTACGCACTAAACAAACAAGCACACCGAATTGAAATTTGTTTGTGAAGTGTACTCGACTAGCGACAATTAAATAGGCAAATGGATTAAGTTCGCCCACGTGCTTAAAGGATGTTTATGCTCTACAATGAGAGACTTAACTAGGTCATCAAAAATGGATATAAACAAAAAAAAGTTTGGAAATTTTGGAATAATTAAGTTTGCTAGAACTGATTGATTATGATTAGTTCTTAAGGTCACAAACATACTGACGGATATTCGAACGAAAATAGTTTTGGTCAGACGCGTGCATTGCTAAGACCAATCTAATCTCGATACCTATAGATCCTTAAGTATACATGATGAAAATTCAGGATCTGATTCCTGAGCTTATTTTAAGATAAAAAGTTCATATGGACGTATACCCCAAAGGGCATAGTTAATAAGATATAGGATGTTAAAATTTTAAAAAAATATAATATTTTCTTAAAATTATTAAAATTTGGCGTCAATTAACTGCACTTTTTCGTTAAAATAAGTTTTTCTGACTTCCATCGCAGGAGAATTTTTGTAAAAATAGTTGATCACTGATTTTTTAAACCTTTTTAAACACACCAGGAATTTTTGAGTGTGTTCGCCATTCAATGAGAATACGCTAGATGCTTGTATTTTCGCAGAAGGTGGTCAGTTTCAACAGTTTCCCTAAGTCCAGTTTGTTTTGTGTAAATTTAGATTAACAACTAAGTTAATTACATAAGAAGAAATTGAAAATAAATAATTTATAACATCTTTTGTCCTTATTTAATTAGAAACTTAATTTTGTTTAGTTTATGTACATAATGCATAAAAAACTATCAGAGTTAAAAAAATCAGTGGCGTAGCAACCATTTTTTCAAAAATATTGACGGTATCTCCACGCACGCCACTGGTGGAAGTACGAAAAACTTATTCCAACGAAAAAGTGCAGTTAATTGCAAAATTAATTGACACCAAATTTCAATACTGTATCTTTGAAGAAATTTTAACACCCTGTATCTTATTAACTAAGCCCTTTGGGGTATACGTTGGTATGAACTTTTTATCCTAAAATAAGCTCAGGAATCGGATCCTGGATTTTCTTCATGTACTTAAGGATCACCCTGTATATAAAAGAAGAAACTGACTGACGTGTCAACGCACAGCCCACACCGCTGGGTCCAGAAACTTGAAATTTTGCACAGAGGTTTCTTATATAACGTAGGCAAGCACTAAGGAAGGGTTTTTCAAAATGAAACAGGGGTTCAAACTTTCTATGGAGAAAAAATATTAGATGGTCCTGTTAACTCGAAACTTCATAGAAGTACTCTGAGAAATAAACGTTTAAACACGTGTTTTACAGTTTTTAATACTTCAACCCCTAAGGGAGTGAAATGGAAGTTCAAAGTTTGTAATGGAGTAAAATTGTTGCACCGCGGACGAAGTCGCAAGCGCAAGCTAGATTGACAATAAAGGGTTAAAGTTGATGAGTGACAGAATAAGACAACTAAATTGGGTACTATGAATTTATTTTTGAGTTTCTTCGTACAGTCAGTTATAAAGAAAACACCAATATAAGTATTTACACTAAATTCATATTAGTCACAAGTTCCAAAGTAGAAATTGGAAACCAAGCAAATCGGAGAAATAACAGAATAACTCATGAGACAAAGACTTGTCAAAACCTAACTGATCAACTAAAAGATCTTTTAAACCAGTACTAAGTCTTACATCTTTTTATTCAGTCCCGGGGTTCATTTTTTATGAAAAACATAGAACTGTGTAAAAATATCAATAATTTGAAAAATTGACGTAAACTAACTTTACCTAAAACCAAAAAAAAATCATTCTCAATCTTCAATATCTTTAGTAAATTTCCCGGATAAAAGTTTATTTTATTTGTTAAATGGGCCAGGAAGCTATATAAAAACCATAATTACAATAAACTCATTTTTTACCTTTTTAGTGGGTTTTTCATATTGATAAACATAATCCACAGATGACACTTTTTTAGGCTTTTCCGTAGGATAGCCCATTTTTAATTTTCAGTAAGTTTACTTCTAAACCTCTGGAACAAACTTTATAGCTTGGCGATGTTATATGTAGTTCCCTGACCGCTCACAATTAATCTCAATTTATACAATAATTTGGTCTTAAATACAAATCTTATCTATTAATCCTTTTCTCTTATCTTTTACATAAAACAAAGTATACATAATAAACGTCATAGTCCCCCAGCAAGTACATACTCGTGCAAAATAAATATTTTAATTGCAAAAAAAAATGTTAATATTGTGATTTTAACCGGAGTTGCTTCAAAAAATAATAAAACTGATGTTTTATACAAATTCCGTTCTTATTTATATTTTACGTAAATCTTTGATTTGTAAACTCTTTTGAAATAATTATTTATATAAGTAGGTGTTATTGTTTTAACAGTAAGAATGCAGGAAAGCATTCCTTTTGTTTATCTGATATAGTAAAAGGCTAAAACAGAAAGCTTATAACTTAAGGGGGTATTTCGTGTTCAATTCTATTAATTTTATTGCCATTTAAACTTTCAATATCTTAACTTGAAAAGTTTATTGTTATGAGAAACGCAAAAACACGTAAGGCTTGCGCAGGTGATCTATTTGGTCGCATTCCCGTTGAGGGTGGTTTTCAGTTTCTCGCACTGAGTGACACTGAAAGGTGATTTGGTAATTTAATACCACAGTCATTGTAAAAAGGATATAACGTAACTAGGGTGTAGACCGCCTAATCCCCCCCCCCTTCCCCCGAGGGGCTCTAATGTCGGCAATATCATCATTGTCATGCACTGAAAATTTCGTGTTGCTAAAGAGCATGTATTAAGAAAGATATCACACTCCGTCGGACTGACGATCGAGGATAGACCGACCTTTTTATCCGTATCGCTACATACAAACACCCGCCCATAGAAATACATATACGATTTGCTTGAAATCCGACTCCATTAAGTATATCTTCCTAAGAAGAGCGAGTAGGATTGGATTGATTTTTCGAAACCCAAAAAGTTGCTTCCTTCTCATTTAGATCGACACTTCGCTCGTTTCAATCAGAAGACCCGCTCGCGAGTTATAAACTGTCAACTTTACACCATCGCCGTTGCAATGATAATTATCGGAATGGAAATTACCAAAAATGTTTCATAATGATTGATCGAGTTCGATAGGATTGGATTGATTTTTCGAATTAACACAAAAAAGTTGCTTCCTTCTCATTTCGATCGTCACCTCGCTCGTTTCAATCAGAAGAGCCGTTCGCGAGTTATAAACTGTCAAGTTTACACCATCACCGTTGCAATGATAATTATCGGAATCGAAATTACCAAAAATGTTTCATAATGATTGATCGAGTTCGACCCAGATGCAAGAGAGCGTATATTCTTCCCAAGATCGTCCGCTCCCCAGATGCATATTTTTTAAGGTTGCCAGCTTCAGACGCGTATTTCTCCTATATCCGTATTTTTTACAAGGTCGTTCGCTCCTCAGACGTGTAGCACTCATGAAGCGATTTGAAAACATACGCCATTCTGCAAATGTTTAGCAGAGCCAATACAGATTTCTAATCGTTACCGGGTAAGCATTTCACAATAATATCCCTTATCAGTTATGTAACCTACACGCACTTACTTATTTCCGCCATCGCCGCCTCTGGTTATGTATTCAAGTCAAGGATAGCCTTACCACAGTTATTGAGAATATTGAGAAATTCACAATATTATTATTGTATGTGGTACGGAATCCTTTATGCGCGAATCGAACTCGCACTTGACGAATCTTTTTATTTTGCAAAATCACGGCAAAGTCCATGAATTAAATTATTTTTGTCAAATACCGTATACGTACTAGGACTTACAATCCCGGACGTATATTTTTGATCCCGGGATTTTCGGGATCGAAGAAATAAAATCCCAGAATACCGGGATTGATCCCGAAAAATTGTAACATTAATAAAGTAAATTATTTTTATTTATATTATTGCAATTAAAAAAAAACGAAGTTCATGCAGAGGACACAAAAGTATAAAGTTCTTTATTATTATTGTAATTATTAGGGCGATTCCCAACTCCGCCCGGCGCCAGGTACACGAGGACAGACAGTACCCATCTCCGCCCCGAAATATTTTCGCTCCCTTATCTAACTACCTAACTCCGCTCCTAATCCTTAATGCGAAATAAAACAAACAAATCAATTAGGAACCTTTAATGTATATAAAATTACAAATTTACACTTTGATTGTACTGGTAAGAAACAATCTTAACAAAATCTAACATTGATAATTTCTCAAAGATATTCCTTCCTCACTGTTGTAAACACAATTTATATTATTTTATTACTTTAATACTCTAATCGGATTTTCCCAAACTCGCAAAAATAAAGTAAATACGCTCGGGGCGGAATTGGGGTGCAGGATTAACATACCTGAGAGATCACTATTTTTGGAATAATTATGCGGGCGGAGTTAGGCACTGCTCAATTATTATTTTTCTTTGGCACAAATAAATGTATTTATTATTATTATTATTATTGTTATAAGAAGTAAAAATAATTTGAAATCTTTTACATACATAAGTAAGTACTTCAATGAATCTTCCAGGGTTGCCATATCACGCTAAACATTATTTTTAGGAAAAATACTGCGATGATGCTTGAAGAGTTAATTTAATTAGTTTTTTAAATATATTTTATAATTTATTCCGGGATTTAAGTGCCCAATCCCGGGATTTTTCGGGGCTGAACTTTCAACGAGATCCCGGGATTTTGGGATCCCGGGATTGCAAGCTCTAACACGTACGTCCCTAATTTTCGGCATCGACGCCTCTGGTAACAGACTAAACTGGCCAACCCTAATTATTATTAGGACAAAACTTGTTAAAAACCAACTGATCAATTAGAAGTTTTTAAATTGAGCTAGTACAAAGGCTTCCACTTTTTTAGTGAATATCGGTCTAAAACTAAAAAAAAATATTAAAAAGTCGTCCAACGTTTGGATTTTTCGATTGCAGATCTGAATGAACATTAAAAGAAAAATATTAAAATTTGTGCATGTATTTTTGCCGATACTATTATGTAGTTATTAAAAAGAGGGAAAATTAAAAATGTAACAAAAAGTTATATATCTGCTACAGATTACCACTGAAATTCCGAGACCGGGATTGATGGGCATTGGGTTTTTATATCTTGCCATAAACCTTGGCTAATAAAAAAACGCGCAATGCGATGATAGATGTTCACAAGTGGTATAAAAATAAAAAGTGAATAAAAAAATGCCTTGGTAAATCGAAAAATACCATTAAATATATCGTATTTTATTGAATAAAAAAGCCAGGTGATCAAGTGCTCTAGGCTCATCCTATATTAATAAAAAAAAATATGTTCAGTTGCATAATTTATGCATTCCATCTTAGTTTTCCTCCAATTTCAGTTTCTATTATGGTATAAACTTCACTTCATTTCTTTTCGTTTCAAGATGCAGTGTGCAACAAGCGCACAAAATTAGGTCCACGCTGAAACCACTTTTCGACCGCAAAACAACTGCCTGTCGGGGGCGGTTGCCGGGCGACGAGACTTACGTGACGTCATAGCCGCGGGGGCGGCATGAATGAAAGCTCGCGTGGGCGAACTACGTTGCCGAATTTACTTACTATGGACGGAAAAGCATGGCTTGTAAACATGACGAAGAAGTCAACAAAAATGGACTAATAAAATTTAGCATACAATGGGCGGAATATAGTACATATGTAGTACAATTTTGTTTGTGTAGGAAAACCCTTTAATTTAACGCTTAGGACGGCTTAAAAAGATTATTACATTTTTTATTACATCCTCTGCTTGTACGAGATGTAGGGATAATAGGGTAAAGTAATCTAAAATTTTTAAGTCACACATTTTGTACCTGTTGTCGTCTCTAATAAATAAATTTTGGTACTTGGTTTTTGTTTAAAAATAATTTGTGAACAAACCAAAACAGATCTATTTGTTATTGCTTTTAAAAGTGAACTTATCAGTAAAAAACGTAAATTCACATTAAAATTTAATATCTTCCCACCCCCTCTCCCATTAATACGCCCCTGGTTTCAGTTGACTGGTAAGTAACTAATTAAAAAGAAATGATTCCCGAATTCTATGAAACATATATATATATATGCAGCTGTTACTGTTATACAACATATCTATGATGTATAAATAACAGTCTTATACGACCTTTATAATTACCTATACTAGCTGGTACCCGCGACTTTGTTCGCGTTATTTTAGTACCTCTTTATAAACAACGTTTGTAGTTATATTCTCTAGCTGTAGAATAGCCAAGCTACTACGTGAACTTATCTGCTACTCAATGCAACAATGGAGATATCGTCGCAACAGGGTATCTTTATATACATTGCTAATTAATTATTTTCATTTTTACGGAGCTTTTTCAACCCCTTGAAATTAGGGTTTTGAAAAATTCCTTCTTATTGAACCCCTACACCCTAAAATAAACCCGTATGCCAGAATTCATCTTTCTACATCAATCAGTTTAAGCTGGGCCATGATGCATTAGAGACGCGTTCACATTTTGAGAATTTTACACAAACATGCGTTACCACTATCCTTCGATAATCTTATTAAAATTTAAAAGAGTTTATTGGAAGCTTTAAATTACTAAAGTTGCAAAGGAGCCTAAAATGGTTTGGCAACGCTGCCTGCAGATCCGCCCACACAAACCATATTCCAGAACTACCGAAATATTCCCG
This sequence comes from Philopedon plagiatum, assembly GCA_963971165.1. Lineage (NCBI taxonomy): Eukaryota > Metazoa > Arthropoda > Insecta > Coleoptera > Curculionidae > Philopedon > Philopedon plagiatum. Next base: position 22,345,313 of record OZ020191.1, on the reverse strand, counting down.
GTAATATCGATTTACTCTTAGAAGTATTTACAGTTTATTTCAGACCCGAGGATCAAATTTTTCTTCCATTTAATTACTTAATTCCTCTTAATAATTTCATTGCACTGAATAAAAAATTATTATTCAGATCCTACGGGAGATATCCTAAAAACCTGCTACGCAACAAGTATGGCGGACTGCCTCGTAAAATCTCAATGGATCGTGAATTTTATGGCTTCTGAATGACGTCATAGAGAAGGAAGTGGGATGCGAAGATAGCGGCTGTTTCTTGGCAATAGACGTAATCTGGCATAAGGGGCAAAAAATTGTGCGAAAAAATGATTTTGGAGCACTTTTAAGAATGAATAGGGTTTTAGAACATTTATCATATACATTCGATATTCTAAAAATATTCTTTGTAGAAAAAATAATCGACATAAGGCTTAAATTTACTTATAACAAAATTTGAGGCAAAAACCCTTCGAGTCTCCGAATAAGTACAGTGTCTTCTGAGATGCGGGGTTTCAAAACTGCTGATTTTTTAGAGGTATGCAATTTTTATGACGTACTCGTATCTAACTATGCCGATATTAAAAGTGGATATCTGAAAAAAAATCTGTTTTAAAAAATGAAAATTACTATTTTTCATATTGGGGAGACACTTAGAATATACAATCGCATGCCGCAGTTTTGAATCTCCGTATCCCGGAAACACTGGAAAATAAGTATTTAGTGTTACATATTTTTGATTGGGTTTGATTGGGTAGATCGAAAAATGCAATTCATTGGCGTGGTAAAATAAGGGTGCTTTCCAGGTTCGCCAGATTCTAATGAAACTAAAGTGCACAGACATACAGGCCAGTATATACCTACTGGCGGTTACATATTTTATGCTCTTCCCCACTAGATGTGACGTTTGCTTTAATTTAAAGCACCCCTAAGTAAATATATTTATGATCTGTTTACTACCCATTTTGCAATATTTCTAATGTTTCTAATATTGCCAATATTTCCGTTATCCCTTCGAAAATTTCCAAGATTTTCATTCCCCATTTCGTAAATGGAAATATTTCCAGTGGAAATATTTCCATTTACAACACTAGTGGTACCTCATCTTAGAGGTCTTCAAATAACAAATATTTTACCGCAGACCCGAGGTCCGTATCTTAATTCGTTTTTAAATGGCAAACCTATAAAAATTAAAAATAGTGAAAAAGAGACCTTTACCTCTCTTATTAGGTACTTTAAATGTTATTCAAATTGACCACCATGATCTTCGTATGATTTTGGAACTCTGACAAGAAGTAACAACTGCCATTCTCAAAAATGTGAGAGGTGAGTTCCAAAATCGACTTTATGACTGCCAAGAAGTTCATGGTGGTCATTTTGAACAATTTTTAAAGTAATACGAGAAATAAAGGTATGTACCTACTTAAATTTTTAATTTTTTTTTACGAATTTTAATTTTTATAGGCTTGCCTGTTCCTTTTTTAAAGACCTTTAAAATGAGGTACCACACGGCATTTAAAATTTTTGACCTCAACTCCATAGTGCAAGCCCCTTAAGGGGGTCGAAAAACTTAAATTACATGAAAAAATAGATTTATTAACTAATAAGATACACCCAAAATTTGGTGTCTCTATCTTTAATAATAGCAAAGATATTTGCCCATACTAAGACTTCTCGAACACCCTGTATATGTATACGTATATTAAATTATAGTCGAAGTAGGATGTGGGTGATGTACCTCCGCAACATTTCACTGTTCTTTTAGACATTCATTTACATATTAACAAAAGTTTAAGCATTTGTTTTCTAAGATAAATAATTAAATACATTCACGTTCCCAATTTTCATTTTAAGCACATGTTTTTTATGTAGTTTTATTTACAAACCGTTACATGATACATGTTGTCACTCGAAGGTTGATGGGGTCCGTTCAGGTACAACACTGCGCTTATTGTCATCCATTCTTGTTTTTACTAACCTTGCTGCCGTTTGTGTGTTGACCATTGACGAGTTCTTAGCATACCTATGACCTTTAATAACGGAACTATTGTTATTTTAAAACTAATTATTGCAGAGTCCAAATACCTAAGTCCCTTTTTTGAAAGTACGGTAAAGTTGAAAGTGTGAAAATTTAATTTTTATTTTTGAAAGTACGGTAAAGTTGAAAGTGTGAAAATTTAATTTTTATTATATACATACATAATACATATGTATGTAGGTAATTTTATTTACTACGACATCTGCTTTAAAGAAGTCTAAAAAGGAGATAATCGGCAAGGGAAATTCAAATTTTATTTTATATCGCTTATCTGCAATGCCCTGCATAATAAAACTGAATAAAACCAGTAATGTCAGATCTTTATGATTTATATAAATCCAGTTCTTTTTTCCTTTCATAAACAGAATTAAATTGAGATTTTTCTTATGAATTATACTATGTCCCTTTAATTTTCTTTCTAGGAAAGATCTTGATTTTTTATTCTACAACAATAGCAAATAGTACGTAAACCTAAATCTCATAATTCCATTACTAACATCTTAAATTAGGGTATGTTATATTATGTGCTTAACGATAAAATAAGAATAAGCCTGGCGGTTTCCCACAGTGTTTTAAAATGTATTTGAGAATGATGACAGAAAAAACAATTGAACAAGAATTCACTCTATTGGTCAGTTCCATGGACAGTTTACACCAGAACATATTTAAGCAATCACAATATTCATCTTTTCTTTCCTGATAATCACGGAGAAATCAAATTTCTTTCTATCCGTGTTGGCGACAGTGAATTAGAAAAAGACAAAATAAAAAAAGAATATATTAAAACTTTTATCGCACCTTCTTCGCTTGCGGAAGAATTGCTGGTTATCTACTTTGAAAGATTGGTCATCACAAAATTATTTTCTTTCCTGCGCAATTATTGTTAAACCTTTCTCAATAACTAAAGAAATCTTCTGTGATGCCCTCTGTTCTTAACTTTATATGTCGGCGTTCCTATTAATCATTCCCATAATGCCCGGTCCAAGTAATGTAAAGAAGAACAAACATGTATCTTGCGTAATATTTGTAGCTGTTAGTCAGTCGCAGATTTCTAGAATACAGGAATTTAAGCTGCTAATACTTTATATAAACTTTTTAGGTATGAAATATGTCATGTTTATGTTTCTCATAACCTAACTTTGTTGTAAAAACTTTACGAGTATGAGAGAAAGAAAACGAGAGAAAAAATGAGAGAGAGACACAATTGATCTCTCCGTTGTAAAATGGGTTTCTGTCATTATTCTCAAATAAAACTGGATAGAATGTAGAAGAAGACGCCGAATGTTTGTTGACAATGAGCGACGGCTGGCGCGAAAGGGCCAGCGCATTCGCGTGCGATCGGCATTTTCCGGCAATTGCTGTTCTGTGATAGTCAGTAACGTCAGTTGTTAACGGTTTTGTTCAGGTTGGTTATTAAGTTATTATAATTAAATAGCTTTCGGTAGATAGGAACACTACAGTAGTAGATTGTAAAGAATATATTTCGACAAATGCTTTTAATTCTACGTGCTAAATTACATCTAGAGTAAAAAAGTACTATAAACAATCGAAAGGATCTTCAGGATTTATGACTTTTCGTTTCAGTACCTAGGGTGGCTTGGGTTTGGCCGTAAGGTAACTGTACCTGTCCAGTTCAATCAACTGACTTTATTCTAACATCCTATTTATTCTTATCAATATTTTACTTATGCAATTGCCACCAATGCCAAATACCAATCTAGACAATCTGACCTAATTCAATTAAGCAATTCCACAGACGTAATATTATTTTGTAGGTCCATGACATTCACACAAAAATTAAAAGGGTTAATGCTGGTGGTACAGACTACGACTATTTGTATACAAAAAAATAATATTGACCTTTGTTACTGAAGCAAAAATAATATTATTATCTCAAATTTTATTTTTATATTTTTCTAATTATTTTTATAATATTTTAACCAGAAATTTCAGGACTTTTAATAAAGGTAAATATTGACTAAAAAGTTTGAAAAAGTTATTTTTCGTGGAAATTATATTTTAGAGAATAACACATTTTTACGAGCCTATATAGCTTTGAAGTAAATACTTGTTTTTTCTTCAGAAAAAATATTATAAAAGTTTTTGGAAAATAAAAATTACATTTTATATAGTAGTCCGAAATAAATTTCACTGAAGAGCGAGCTCTGTAGGAACCTGTAAGAGATATAATTTTTACTCTGCATAATACATATACAGTAAAGTTCAGCTTGGTGCGAACATAGGCAAATCATGGACGAATTCACTCGTGTCCGCAGTTAAACCAATCGCGTGGGGAACACTATTTTTAGATACACGTTAGATGCATTATTTTGATTTTAGTAGCATTTTTGCTGCCTGTCTATTGCTTCGAGCGTTGAAGGTAAGAGACGTGCTAGTCTAAAAACAATTATTCCAGCAAAATGGAAGTTTACGAAGTCAGTACGGCTGGCGGCTCAACAAAATCTGCGGGGTAGCTGGGAGGGGGGACGCAAGTATTACTGCTATTACTGCTACTGCAGCGATCGGGCAGGGCAGAGCTCAATAGTTCTCGGCTCGGCCGGAGTTACACAGTTGGGCCCTTTTACCTGGGATTCAGTCAAACGTCTTTAATCCCACACAACAGTTGGGCCCGATATATACTTATCCCTTTAAGAGTGTTTATGACAAATATTATAATTATTTATTATGTTTGGGTATACAGGGTAAATAAAAAAGTTTTGAAAATTTGTAATGTTTATTGTGCAAAATAAGTTCACAATTTTAAAAATTAATAATATAATACAGTTTACAAGTATTGTTTTACATAATATAATGTGATTAATCAACTAATAATATAATGTGATTAAAAAACTAAAGGTACATAATGACCATTTTTGTACCCATGAAGGGTAAAAAATTGACAAAAAAACTTAGCACAATAATTAAAGGTGCCGTCCATAAAAATAGTTTCTACAGAGCAAAGAAAATGCAGGTTTGTACGACAAGAAAATATTACAATTTTATGTTCCTCGCTATTTACCATCAAAAATGATTCGTCCTTGGATGTTTTTGGTGACAAGTTCTTTAAAGAACAAAAAACTTCGTCTTGATTCCTAGGCAAAGTGGAAACCTGCGACTTTCTACACTCATAAATATTTTTTCGAATAAGGTTTAAATCATTAGTTGTAATGTTTTCAACTGATGCTCCGCATTGTCGAAGTTCACTGTGAATTATTTTTGAAGGCCTCTCATATGGATCACTAGCAGCTTTTCTTTTGATACAATTGCTTAACTTTTGTCTTTCAAGATTTTCTTCAGGCTCATGATTATGATTTAGATTATATTTTAAAACACATTCAAAATTTGTGGTCGGCGTGTAGAGTTTAGCGGGACACTTGGTTTTTTTATTTACACATCTCCAATACAAAGTGTTATCTTTTCAAATTTTACCGACACAAAACTTAAAACCACATACGACTAACAGTCGCTTTCCTTTTTCACTTAACATTGTTTGAACTTCCATCGTTTATAAAACTCAGAAAAGAACTGACAAAAATGAATAAGTTGTCAACATTTAAGGACCTGTGAGCACCCTGTATTGGTACCTTAACTAGGTACTTCTAGGAATATCGTACTACACCTTTTCAAGTGTAATAAAACCACTAATACCCTCATTTGCATATCGGGGCCCAACTGTTGGGTGTAATCATCCGATTACCTGCAAAAGGACCCAACTCGCTAGCGTCCTTCTCGGCAGTCACCGCAGTTATTACGACCATAGATAAATTTGTCCTCCTATGTTCGCAGTTAGGTGATCTTTACTGTACATTTGATGAAACACGGTTTTTTACTAATTGGAGCATTTGCCACTTATTTGGCGTACCCGTATTACGATTTACGCCTTTGCGGAAATAAGACATCGGAGTAACCTGATAATCAGCTGATATCGGATATTTTTTTTATTGCCACCTAGCGGAAAAAGATAAAAAATGATTAGCTAATAATGGGGTGAGCCGGCGAGCCAGATCAGAGTGTCCGTATACATACGTATTAGAGTATTATTAATTTGTTCTTTTAGTATAAGAGGAGAGACAGAAATACTTGCAGTAGATAACATCTAAGCAAACTCGTTTACATTCTTGTCAGGGATGTAAGAGATGTTTCAGATCTACAATGTGAGCATCACGGGTAACGCCTTCAACCATTAAATAGAGTGAAGCTATAAAATTTTATCATTATTGTTCTAAAAGATAATAAATTAAAGTATCTTGAAGACTCCAATAAAATTAATCGTGCCATTTCCTTGCCATATTCGTATCTAGCCAGCGCAGCTGTCCAAAGAATTGCTGTTTAAATTTAGTCATTTTTATACATCATACTGCGAAGATAATTGTGAAATATATAATACAGTATGATAATGCAAAATAATAAAGGACATTACAACAAATCAATGAGAAAGAAGACAACCAACATTGATGCAAAAATTATAATAGCATAAACAGGATGTACTCAACCAACTGATACGTTTAATTATAAATCCTAAATATTAGTTTCTACAAAATCCCAAGTTCGAATGTATAAAATGTCGTTAATGGTTATTTAGCGAAATAAAAATAAACTAATTATATATTTACCTATATTACCCAGTCTTGTAGGTGATTTGAAGGTACATATACTACCGTATACAGTAATATAAATTTAAAAAAAGAAATACATGATTGTAAAGGAGATAAAACCCGAGAAGAACAAACCAACTGTTCTTCTCGGATAAAGCTGGGGGCCGTAGCCAGAAATTTTTTTCGGGGGGGGGGGGGTTCGAAAGATCAGAGAAAGCCCTACACATATGTATTATTAAAACGTTTTAAGTATTAACCTGGCAAGTGGTAAATTTCTGTGGGATGTTATAAAACAATATTACCGAACATGTTAGACAACCTGAAAGACGTGGCAGCGTCGGAAAAAAAGGAATACCTATAATGTGTTTTTGTTTAGGGTTTTTATTCTTTATTAGTGTTCATTTTGTTGTTACTCGGAAGAAATGTCGTTTTATTTTTGTATTTTATTCCAAGTTGTTGAAAAGCTCCGAGTGAACAACTCTCAAAAGTTGGCAACCCTATGATCAACCTGTGCAGCGCAAAATGTGTTAGAAAGGGCAGGCAGGGGGGAACTATACTGTTGGCCACATTGATTACAATACAAAATCCATTGCTGTACGACGATAAGTTGAGATGTTCCGCATTATTAAAGTTTTAATCTGGATATAAATTTGCATTATCCTTAACTTTTTTTGTTATTGCTTATATTTCAGTTATAATGTCTCTGGTTCACCTTGCATTATTATTTTGATTAGGAAGTACGTTTAGCTAAAGCTTGTCCATATTTTGGCGATGCATCATCACTAAAAATAGTTTAAGTATTATATAGGATAATTAATTAATTATATAAAGACATTATCCGGACAATGATTTTTTTATTAAATAATTAGTATCTCTTGTAAATGATATTCGATATGTATTTTTAGATCTGAAGATCCTTCCTTTTAAGAGGTATTTATTTTTTGTTGATTTTAATACCCACCTGTAAACAATTACAGAAATATCTTCTTAAAGGAACTTTATTTATAAAAGGCGAATAATGAAAATAACACATTGATTGATTATTATGATTATTGTAAGTAGTATTCAACACGACGCGACGCCGACGCGACGCTTTATCTCTCTTTCTTCCTGGTTCCTTTCAGCCACTTCAGCGTAATTTTAGATTTCATAACAATTTAAGAAATTATTCTCATGGGCACCGTTTCATAGGTTTGCGGGTAAAGCACGCTGAACCAGTACACCCACGGTACATAGTACATAGACTTCGGTCTTCGTGGGCTGTCAGAAGATAAAAAAAAATCATGCCTGAAATAAACTTATATAATATATATATATATATATATATATATATATATATATATATATATATATATATATATATATATATATATATATATGTTTATTTTAGGGTGTACGGTTTCGATAAGAAGGGATTTTTTAAAACTCAAATTCCAAGGAGTTGAAACAAAAAACAACCCCTCGCGGGGTGAAATGGGGACTCAAAGTTTGTAATGAAGTAAAATTGTTATACCGCGGACGAAGCCACGGGCGCAAGCTAGTTATTAATAAAAAAACGTACTAAACCGACCAAATTATAGGTCATGTTGGTGTATTGTACAAAGATACGCAATAGTTTTTTATTCAGTGAAAACAAATGATCTTGATTTTAATTGGAAAAATCCATAGTGCATTATTTAGCTTTATTATTTGAGTTTTTTGCGCTAGATATTGTATTTTTTACGCATATAATGCAAGTGTAATTTTCCAAGAAATCGTTCCCGCGTTTGCAACAAACAACACCAGCGAGGTAAATAAATATTAGTTATTCAACAGTAACGTTCTCAAGGCCGTTCGTTTTATATAATATTATTAAAATCTGCCGTTTTACTTTCTCTTTCTAAAATAACCTGTTCTTTGTTCGCGTGGTGCTTTGCGGTGCAACAGCTCGGTCGTTCTTGCCACACACTATTTTATTTTACCTTGTGTACGATTTGAAACTTTTAGGAATGCTTTGATTTCGTAAAGTTGCAACACCGGCGGATTTTCGTTTTCATGCATTTTCTATCATTTTATAGCGATGTTATTTAATTATTTATTTATCGTCGTTTTTGCGTAAAGGGTATTGACCTAAATATTTGCATTATTAACTAATTTCCTAAGGCTACGGTTTATTTTAAGACACGTATTAAATATGGATTAGCAAACAGTATTTTTAGGGCCATGAGGTGACGGTCTAGCAAGGTTTAATTCGATTAGGGGTAGGGCATTTCAGTTAGCACACTCCTACCCAAAATGCTAACTAGTTCACAAAGCTCTGTAATGATGAATGCTGTTATACATACATACATATGTGAAAAAGACGATATAAACTGTATTGTAAAAAATAATTTTTGTTAGACAGTATAGTTTTTTGTTTTCTTCATTCATTCTTATTTCTTAGTCTTCTTAAAAATTTATAAAGAAAAGGCAAAAGAACAAGCTACAAGCTGTTGAAATAAAGTTCCTTAGAAAAGTAAGAGGATTAACACGAAGATAGACGAAGAAATGACACGATTAGAGAAGATCTGAAAACACAACCACTGCAAGATCTTGTTGAGCAACGACGACTGAGTTGGTGGGGTCATCTACAAAGGATCAACAATGACATACCAGTAAAGAAAGTATGGAAAGCGAGAACACAAGGGAAGAGAAGCAGAGGAAAACCAAAAGAAACATGTGATAATGCGGTAGGAAAGATTCTAAAAAAGAAAGGAAGGACATGGATAGAAGCGAAACAACTAGGTCAAGATAAGAAGAAATGATCTATATTTGTTTATAGTAATGAAATAAATATGAAAGTTGACTGAAATATTACTTCTATTGCTCGCGGACACCCTTTGGAGAGGTTAAAACTGTGCCGTTGGTGTTTGTTCGTCAAAATAGTTGTTTAAGCTTGCAGCCTGTTTGCTTACTGAGTTAAAGGTACGCCAAAAATAATACATCTTTTGCAATTCTGGGGACTGGAGCCTGGAGCAACTCATTGCAGTGTTTTATGGTATGTAAGTAAAACAAATCTAAAAAGCTTTGCAATAATAATAAGTATTTCGATTAAATAAGATGGATATTTTTACAAATAAACGTTTACTGAAACCAATGATATATCTAGCATTTTGTATTGAATTAAGAATAGGGTATTACTGCATCAAATAATTGTTATATTTAAACGGCCTATTAAAAACCAATAGAACCGTATATTTCAAGTAATCTTATAACCTATTGGTTAACAATGATAAACTAATCATTGAAAAAAAAACGAATTTGTATTGTGCAATACGGAATAGAGTGTGCCATTGAGTGAATTGGTATCCAATTCACTATACGATAGTGTTTTTTTCTGTGTGTGTAGTTAATTTCTGAAGTCGTTTTCTCTTTCTGTTTAAAATCTATTAACGAAAATAGCAGCAGGTAAGTAAGTAAATGTCCAAATCATTCAATCTTATGTATGTTAAAACTAAATGGACACGGCCCAGTGGTCTTGCAAAAGAAATGGACAAATCAGAAGGCAAAGAGCCGCGACGGTTTTGCAATGCATTGGCTGGCGATAAGGAATCCGCAAACTGGAGCAAAACTATTAAACAATCCAGCTGATTGCAAGGTTTTAGCGATACGGACATGTTTATTTTTTGGTTTATTTTAAATCGGTATTTGAAATAGCAAAAAAAATCGAGTAAAAGGATTGGTAGATGTATATAAGGAAATTGGACTGTTAGATTGAAATTTATGTTGCCACTTTTCCCCTAAGCTTGAAAATTCTCTCAAAAATTTTCATTTAATTTAAAGTAAGATGAAATTCAAATAAGACTATAACTTCACTTTAAGACCTCCTCCAGCTTTAACACAAGGAATTTACTGTATCAAAAATGTTACTTAAATTGAACTGTAATTAAATAGAGCAAGTTAAGTGTCCATGATTGGTAACTTCGTTATTATTAAAGATACAAGGTTGTTTAAATTAGCAAACTATAATAGTAGTATTTTTAACGCTTATTAAAATAAAAGAATGCAAAAAACAATTGAGCATCGCGTTTTGCAGTTTTGACGGAAATAATTTTCCAAATTTTTTTTAAACGATAACCCCTGTATATTATATTTTTTCTGTTAAAACTTTATATTCAAAAGAAAAAAGCTTACCTATAATGCTTATAGGATGAAAATTAACGAGAGTATCAAGCCCAAACGTTAACAATCAAGGTACATTTTAGTGATTTATAATATTTTTAATATTTATAAAGCGTAATATCGACGTTATTTTTGACTTTAAAAGAAAATTCACTATAAGGTTTTTTGTTTTGAATTTGAAGCTTTAACAGAAAAAATATAATATACAGGGGTTTCCATTCAATTTTTTTTACAAGGCTATGTTTTCCTTAGAAACTGGAAAACACGATGCTCAATTGTTTTTTTGCGTTCTTTTAATAAGCGTTACAAATACTACCAGTTTGCTGATTTAAACAATCTTGCATATTTAATAATAACAAAGTTACCAATGATGGACACTTAATTTGGATCAGCCGGTTGAACCGGATAAATCTTATCCGGTTCTACCACAATTGTACTTTTTCCACTGTTTTCTTTTCTTTTTGTTTTCTTTCTTTTGTATGGTTTGTACTATTTGGAGTTTCTCTGTTATGTACGTATCTAAATAAATAATGAAAAAATACAGCCCTTGTAATAAATTCATAAAGTAATCAAAACAAGATCCTGTAATTTTAAAAGATATTGCTTCAAGGGCCGCATTTTTTATAACAATATTCTAATGTATTTAGAGTAATTCTTTAAGGAACTAGGTACTAAAAACAAACTTCAATAATTACAGTTTATAGAGTTAAAAAAAATCGTTTCTTGTCATAAACGATACTTGGTATTGCCGCCGCTTTAAAGCTTACCGGAGTCACGTGGTAAGTCCTATTGCTATTCTTATTATTTGTCTGCCCGTTGTGTTGTCATGTCGCGTGCGTCTTACCTAATTTCACCCTAATAAAAAAACAAATAGTCACAGGCTTCTAAGTTCTACTGACGTCGTTTATATAATTGTTTTTGGAGCAGTCACCAAATCAATGTGTGGTATTATGGATCTAGAGGATAAGGAATTGGAAAATGCCTGAGAGTGCCATACAAATTGCAAGGCCGTTTTCCCCTAAAGTGGTATCGCTATTTATCTGTCTGGAGGTAGGCTTGAAATCAAACGCCCCATTTATCAATCAAAGAAAAGATATTTACTTATATAAAGTGAATTGGAATAAAAAATTAAAGGGGTTTTATTTTAAATATGCCGTTCTCTTATTAGGATGAAATGTCAATCAAAGATGCGAGTTTCCTGCGTTAAAGAACTATTTCTTTGAATTATATCATCAAGGACAAGATTTACTTATTTTAAAGCAATTTTGTTGAACTTGAAATAGTTTCTTTTTTTCCGTGCATGGAATATTTAAAACATAAATCAATATCCATACATACACTCCTATAATATAGCCTGTCTATCAAGTAACATTAAAATAATACGTTCATCTGTATCTACGCCTCAATTTTCCCAAAACTTATCATGAAGCTTAAAAGGCGGTCATTTATTGCATATAGAAAAAATGGTTGGCCTTCACCGTGAATAATTTAACAACATTCGACGTAATTATGGCTTAGGATACCGGAAAGCAAGTAATTTAATGTTACCACGACCGTAGAGAAAACTACCAATGGAAGTAGAACACTATAAAATATTTAGCGGGTGATTTGCCGACTGAATAAAACAGTTTAATACTTTATTTACTATTCCTTTCATTTCATCAAATACTTTGTCTAGAAGTGGACAGGTAGACACGCGGGAGAATGGGAGAGTCACGTGGTCGGAGCTTCGACAAGGTGTGATCCCTAAATCCCTAATCCACAGATTGATTTCAAATAACGCACATTAGAGGTAACAGCTATTGTGTCCCGAACAATAGAGGCTTTAAAAGAATACCAAATGCTCTAAAACTGATGAGCAATAGTGATTACCCAAACAAGTTAAAGATGTTAGTTTCTTAGCCAGAAATGTCATATACAAGGGTCGTGGACCGGCATCAAAAGGCTATAGGCTAGTAAGGTAAGGGCGCCAAATTCCGCACGAGTACTAATTTTGTACCCCTTGGTATTTCAAAAACTAATATGCGGCGTATGGCGGTCTATGGCGACATTAAAGCATCTTGGGACCCGTCGGTTATATTGACAATGTAAGTACTAAAACGCCGCGGAAGTTTCAGCTTATATACATGTGTTTCGCAGAATAACAGTTTTGGTTGCCGCACAGCAAATATGATAATACCCCTCCCCCCCCCCCCCCCCCCCACACACACACACATACCGCTTGCCTAATACTGCCTCCGGAATATATACTCAATATTACGTAAGATTTTAGAGACAACCATTGACACAAATGTCAAAATATTTGCCAACTTAAACGTTCCCTAATTCAAAAAATGTCTCGCGGACACAGACAATCGCTGAATTGATAAGAGATAGATAATATATAAATGGGCATACATTTACTTGTACTCGACGAAGATACATATTCCGCATCTAATCTTTGCAGCCGGAAAAGCGTCAACAGGTGGAATATGTGCAGCACCTCACATCGAATGCCATGTAGATGTAGATGGGTATCCTTTTCTTACGCCTTTGCATATCTCTTTCCGGCAGTCTTCAACCTGTCTTGTCTTTTCCGCGTTCTTTCGGTATTTACAGGGCCGTTCCGTCCGATATTGATTTACGACGTGTGAAATCAAGGTTTGTTTTTAGGAATATTGTTGTTGGTTTTTCGGTGTTTTCAGAAAGCATTTTGCCATTATTTTGACCATTTTGTGATTATTAGACATTTTGGTAGTATATTGCTGGACGTTGTGTATCTGTAAAGTGTTTTCTTTTATTGAAAAGTCAGTAGGTAAACATATCTTATTTGTTTAACAATTAATTATCTAGACAAACATTACTCCCAAATTAATTAATGTTATAGGAATTATATGTTTTGCAGGGTAAATTACGAATCTAAGCAAGTAGTTTAGTGGAAAAATTTATAATTTTTAAAATTTTCTTTTTATAGTATCCAAATATTTTAGAGGTTATGTTAATCATGAAGAGAATATAATCGTAGATAATCTCGCCCATGTAAAGCACCTGGGTAACTTTAAATTTGTTTTTATTGAATATTTGATATTGACAACTTTATTTTCATAAAATTATATGTATGTAATACAGCGGCTGGCAGAAAGATAAAACCATTTGTATCATTGCATTCTCAAGAAAAAATCATTTGTGATAAATGCTGGCGCATCAAAAAGAGATTAGTAACTCCTTTAAAAAAATTTAAAAACTTTTACATTGGAAGTGGAGATCTTTCTAATTTAAAATGTTTAAAACTGGAAGATCTTTAAATACAAGTCAAGGGTATAAATAGCAGTGAGATTGGTGCCAAATGCAAATATCACCAAATGTTCATTTAAACTTATTCATAATTCTAGTACAACTATTGTTTTTTCATATTTCTACACATACGTTGTGAGTAAATTAATTTCAGCCAGATTCTGTTCCACTAAACAGTTACAGCTTTTAATAAAAAAAAAAGTCCGGCCCGGACCAAAGTTCAAGTTGTGTGAACAGAACGTTACTAGAAATGACATGTGTCAACGGCCGCCATTTAAAGCGTACATGATATTGAGTATACGGACGCATGCTATTTTATTCTGTGTTACACATGCATCGTTTTCGGATGCCCCCATGGTTGCGGGTGAGAGTTAAACAACAGAACTGGTTGACAAATGGCAGCCAATTTATTGTTTAACTGTCAATCACACCAGTGACCAGAGGCCATTTGAGAACGATGGCGGTCTTGATGGTCTCATAAAAACTGCATACAATGAAGAATGTTCCAATTTGTTTCCAATAAAGGAATAAAACAATAATTAGGGTTACCTTTTACCATAAACATTAAAAATTCCAAAATAGAGAGTGCCGAATTGGACGACTTAACTTCTTATTTTCAATAATTAGGAAGTTTCCTATTTCAGAAATATCGAGTAACTTCAACATCATTTAATAGTCTTTCACTTAACTTGTCAAACAAAAAAAAATTATCTCGATATCTTCAAAATTGACGAACTTGTTCAATTTCTTATTTAATAACTTCGCGCGCGGCTTTTATCGGCCGTGACGCCGTGACGTCAAAACACACAACTCTGTCGCCCCATGGTCGCCGGGCTAGCTGCCCGCTGCTGCTTTCGCGGGTGGTTTACTTTAATGCTTTGTATCATAGACTAAATAATACCTAGACCAAAGTTTACAGAATTCTTTAAACTGTGCCTAGACGAACACTGCCGCGCAAAGAAAAGCGGGTCTCCCTTGAGACATTTAGTGGGTTTACTGGTTTATGGTTTAAAAGTTTGTTTGTCTACTATTATATAAATATGTAGGTATACTATGTATCTACATGTATGTATAATGGTGTACAAACAATCTTTTAAACCATAAACCAGTAAATCCACCAAATGTCTCAAGGGAGACCGGCTTTTCGGTGTAATCGAGTGTCTGTCTATATTCTTTATAGTCTCTGATTGTATCCTGTCCGGTAAGAATAACACTAAAGATTAAACGGGCCCCAATTCCGCTCTTGACGGAGTTGTGTGTATGGACGCAGGGCCGGATTATCCATTAGGCTAAGTAGGCTATAGCCTAGGGGCCCAAGGCTTCCGGGAGGGGGGGGGGGGGCTTGAAATTAATGCAATAGACTAAAATAAAAAGAAAAACCGGAAAAAATACATTTACCTAATTAGGCCAACGTTGTAAAAAATTGCGAGACTGTACTTTAAAATACTTTTAAATAACGTGTACCGAATAGAGAGTGTTTTAAGAGGTACCTACCTACTTAGGAAACGAACCCTTAAGCCAAGAACCAGATGTGGAGTGGATGGGACTTTTAAGAAAGGGATGGTGCGTTTTGACCTGCTAAACGATTAATATTAAAGACGATAGGACTAGATCAATATTATATTTTCATTGCATTTAGATTTTAGATAACATTAAATTTAGTTACGAACCAGATCGGGTTTTAATCCAAGGTATTTATCAAAACGGTATATAATATATTTTTACCATGGTATAATAATAAAAATCCAAAAATAATAATAACAAATACAATAATAACAAAACTATTCCTTCCTACTAATATTTTTATCGATGGCAGTAACTAACTGTAGTGGGGAGCGATCATTTTCAACCTTAGAAAGGGTAAAAAGTCATAAAAGAAATTCATTAGGTGATGAAAAAACTAACGATCTTTCTTTATTGGCCATAGAAAGTGATCTTCTTAAAAAAATTCAAACTGAAAAAATTATTGAAAGTTTTGCAGCTCTAAAATCACGGAAACGAATATTTACTTGAACAAGGTACCAGTCAACACATACTATATTTTTTTTAATGAAGATACCCATGCTTTAATGTTTTTTGTCATTCTTATTATTTGATGTATATGTATTATGCTTTTTTTTTTAATAAAGACATTTAAAAAGCAACCATTTTTGTTTAAAATTTTATTAAAAAATATCTAAAACAAAAGGTATTAAATGGTCCAAATAGGGGCCCTAAATCAATTGTCAAACAATGCACCGTTAATCCGGCCCTGTATGGACGTCATCGAGCCTCAGCCAACGTGAGCGTAGCATCTCAGACTTTGAAGGACGATAACTTTTTTATTTCTACAGATAATTAAATACAAAAAATACATATGTCTTTTACATTTTTAGGACTATTTATTAAGAGAAAATGGAAACTTCCTAATTACGACATGTAACGCTTATTCTTACTGCAAACCATCTATAAAGATTCATGCTTAGTCTAAAAATGAAATAGGGATGTGCTGGACATTGAGATTAAAAACGAATGATAAGAGGGGGAATAAGATTATTTGGTAAGAATACGGTCTGAGAGATAAAGTCGAGAACGGTCCATGGATGAATTTTATTGATGATCATACGAGAATTCACACAATCCACACTTACGCGGCATTTAATAACTTGATCAAATATTCATTGTTTTGACGTAATTTTATTATTGTTGATTAATATTTTATGTATAACTCTACATATATAGGTACTTGAAATATTTTAAATTATTCTCTAGAATATTTTAGTATTAATTTTATTATGTATTTAGATATAAAATATTGTTATTAAAACAATAAATTTTTATATTCACACTTCTAGGAATGCTCAAGCCTAACACATTTTTTTGCCTTAAGGTTGTGGTCTTGTCAAAAGAAACAGGCTATTTTTTATTACTTTTTTATAAACTTTCGTTGATTCTAAAAGTTAGTATACAAAGGACAATATGAAAATAAAGCAAGTTAATACTAAAAACCTTACTAATAATTGTTAAGATATCTATATATTAGAGCTTGCAATCCCGGGATCCCGAAATCCCGGGATATTGTTAAAAACTCAGCCCCGAAAAGTCCCGGGATTGGGCACTTAAATCCCGGAAAAAATAAATTATAAAATATGTTGTCCTATAATGTTTAAGGCCTGATAACTGTCTGCATATTACTTTCAAAATCAACAAAAAAAATCTGTATCTTCTAAAGTAAAAATATTGTTTCTTTTCACCACTCCCCGACCTTAACAGAACATTTGCCAGGAGTGCACGTACCGTATTACCACCGTACATAAACTAAAGACAGTGTACAGTACCAAAAAAAGCACATAAATCAGCACAGTACTACTACGTACTATTGGTAAAATAATTGCTATGTGTAGGTATAATTGTGTTAATAACAATAAAATAATAGATAGACCCTAGCAAATGATAAATACAGATGGAAGTACCAAGAATAAATAAAACCGATTATAAAGCATAATTTTAGCTTTTTTAAAAGCCATCCTTAAGGAGTTAAAATTATTGGTTTTATTTCCGCGAATAGGATGTTCTCCGGACGTGACGGATTTCACAATGCTATTTATCTAACAATATGGGTAATTTTTATTAGTGTTTCATTAACCAAGCTACAGTATATACCTACGTGCCTCAGTAAGAATTATATATTTTACGTAAAGATAAAATTTTTATTGCTTTATTTATGGGATTAATTTTTAAATTTTCCAAAATTTTATCTAATACGGATACAGGAAGTTAAATAATATCACAGTTAAAAGTAGCTTAATCGGTAGTAAAACATAGGAAGGTATACATAGATTAGGTTGATATTGCCTTTTAATTAGTGGGTTAGTTAATAAGAAAATCATACTCTGTTATGCATAAATAAAGATAATAATATTGAATTACTTATTATATTATGTCACTTTAAACTGATAGTTACAATATCATAATTGTCGATTACGAGGGTAAAATCAATAAATTATTGTTAGCTGGTTATAACAACAGTTAAATTGGTAGTGCAAGGTACAAAATATTTATTGTTTCAATTCTTTTAAATAAAATTAAAAAGCACGATGCTTCAGTAAAAACGAAAAGACGAAACCCGTTCTACTATTATAGTCCCAACTTTATGTATGGCACTGTATAAACTATATACACCATTTGATCATATTACATTACATACACATATTCGTATACTTTCACAGGCGTGTTAAAAGTTTAGCGCAAAGTTGAAAAATATGTATAATATGTACAAATTGTTTAAATATTACCATGACTTTATAAATATAAGCAACTTACTATTAGCTAAATAAACAAATTATTATTAGCTATGTAAATCACCTTGCGTTTGTCCTCTGATGCACTATACAATCTGACCATATTCTACATTCGGCAACATCGGAGAGGCACTCGCAATGATAAGAGATGGGATGTTGATGGGACGGATTTTATTTCGATTCTGATGTGGCTAAAGCGAAAATCATGCAGCGTTGCCAGTTCATCTCGCACTACTATTTTTATCATAAGAATAAAAAATAATCCATAACACGCCTCTGCTGCCCACTTTGCAAAAGTTGAGAGAGAAGTAAAATAATTGCGGTCTCTGTCAGTTATGCCGCTAGTGGCTTTTTCTTGCGTGATTCTGACTCTACCAGGTATATTTGTAAAAACTCCTAAAAAGTGTTCTAGGTGTCTCATGAGCTCGCTATGCTACTTTGTAGTTTCTGTAACAAAATCAACCCAACCCAGAATCAAACCCAACCCAAACAAGATAGAGGGGGGGGGGGGAAGACACTTACAGGGAAGTAATAAAACAACATTTATATTTTTACAAAATATTTAAATAATCATTTTATCTTTCACATAACTTTAAGTACGTGATAACGTGTCACGAACCTGAGCAACGGCAAATACCCGACTAATTTGACAGTCAAGGGTTAAGAATAAGGCCATTAAAGTTCTGTATTACGAATTTATGTTCGAGCTTTTTGGCATGTTTATAAGGGAAAGAGCAAATGCGTTTTTACAATAATGGAAAAACTAATTTTACCACTAGTTCCAAGATAAATATTGTTTGAAAGCCAATCGTATAGCAGAAATATTCGAATCACTCGTGTTTTTAATAATGAGATGAGTCATTAACAATGACAGGACAAAAACAAACCTAACTGATCATAAATTAAACCTGTACTATGTCTTAATGAATCTCTGAATATTAGCATCCCGTAAAGTTAAATTTTAAAAGGTTTAATTCATTAAATGACAAATTTACTTTAAGGTGTCAATGTATTAAAAATAATAATTATTAACATCGGTAATTGAAAAAAATAACATAAAATTAAATAAAAACATATATATCGTATTTATATTTGTTGAGATATTAATAAGCTGAAGTAATTAATTTAACTAGTTATCGAAATAATTTCAAAAATTTTTATGTTTATGGTAAACAGAATTTAAGCGACCGGCAAGATAATTTAAAATATTTTTACAAGGTGAAATCATTTTATAAATAAATTTTCTTTAACATAACAGGTTATTTATGATTCGCTAAAAATATCCCTTGTAATGATAAAATGGGTTAATATAAGATTACGGGCTTTCGTGAAGAAGCAGAATTGAGAGAAAAAGAAAGGACCTTGGATTATGCAGCAAAGAACATTACTAAAATCACTTTATGGCTATGCGCTAATATCTAAGAAAATTGCGCGAACGGGCGAAAGAAAGACAGTGTGATCACAAGAATAAATACATAACCAGAAGGATAACTCTCCTTATTGTCAAGCGAGACGACCGGTGGCCTTCAAACCATTGATACCCTGAAACGGTCAGTGCGGTAGCAATGGAGTGTTAGGTACTGTTGTAAATACATATATAATCATATATGCATCCAATATTTGAATACACTATTTTTATGTCTTTTATACAATTGTCTAGTTTCAAACATCTAATTACTTTAAAGTTCAAAAATAATCTTTTATTATTTACTTTGTTACATTATCATAAAATAAGACCCCGAAATAACAAACAATATTTAAATTACATTATCCTAACAATACGGCCTAAATATTACAACCATTGATAACCAACTTAATTGCTTCTTGTCTGGACAATACAATAAAAACTACCTATTTACCTATATTAGAAATTTTGCCCAGACTGCTATCAAATTTAAATTTTACAAAGCTTTTGCTATTATTTGTGCCCTTGGAAACAACATTTAACTTTATTATCTGTCTAGAAAAGTTGTTATATTGAAAAAATTTTTAAGACTGGCGAATTAAAAATAAGAGTAAACTACCTCCTTCTGCTTCGCCTTTTTGGGGTCGAACCTAATTTTAGCTAGGATAGAAGTTGTTCTAAAAAATGTAGTTATAAGTCAGCCGTTGTTCAAGATAGTCGTTTTTTAATAAATAATTTTTTATACAAAATCTTGCCAGCGCATAACAGTACGTAAGTAAAACGGAGTGCAGTTTTTCTAGTATCGTTTTTTAACGTTTAAAAGTTTATTTTTGTATTACGTTTGAGATTTCTTGGAGAATTTTTTGGGTCCGTTAGGCAACAAAATGCAATCTGCAAAAATCCTACAATACAATACAATTCAAAAGAATATTTAAAAAATTATTTTGTGTTAGAATTTTCAATTCTGGTCATGAAAATTGTGAAACTGATGCGGATAACGTTGTATTAAAATTATCAGATCTACTAAAAGATGATATTCCTGTTTCAGCATCAGTTTCCTCGCCAAAAGATGCCACTCATAAATTTCAGACTGATTTTCCAAAGAATAGCTCACTAGAAACAAATTTTTGAAGGTACTTTGCAGGCTTGCTTGGGTTTGATCTTATTAAAAAATGTTTAAATATTCATAAATGCGCCATATGTGAAGAGTATTCGAAAGCTCACCAAAACTTGGATGAAACCTCGTTATTTTGTTAAAACAGAGCGTATCAAAATGTTAATTTGGATATATTTGGTAACTTAAAGATGCCTCATAACGATTATGTAAAGTATATTTCTTTATTAGAAATATTTCAAAGGAATTTTGAAAATATTGTTTTAAAAAATGATGTTATTACCCATTTTGTAAATATTTGTCTTGACAGCCGCTTTATTCGTCTTTGTAAAAGTTGTCCCCACCAGTACTTCTTTAAGTTGCATGGTAGAGTAAGGTTATTTTACGCTCTTAATGAAAAGAGCAATTTGTGTGAAATAAGTCAAAATACTACTATATTTTAAGGCATTGCGCACTACCTAAGATAACCACTGTTAACTAAATCATATATTTTTTTACTAATTTAACATTACAACGTATTATTTCCTAGGTACGCCTATGGCAATATCATAAAGTTTTGCTTCAACGCCGACTTAAGGTCCCTCGGCATTAGAAGCTTAGTGGGGTTGGGTTTGATTGATGTTTGATGAAAATGTTTAAAAAAGCGATTTTTATAACGAGACTTTATTAAATAAAAACATGCTGGGAAAATTTTTCCCACTTTGGTAATGCTGCTGATACGTATCTACTCCTACTCCTTACCGAGAACGTATTATTGTTGGCGGCCAAACATGCAGATGTCAATAGATGTATGATTTTCCCTACATAATTTAAGACATAATATATGTATATCTTTTAGTACAGGCTAGAAATAGACGATATGAGCTTCTAACTATAGATGAATTGTTTGGATGCTAATTAGTATTCTTCTAAAATTAGATAATTTTCACCCTAGTCGAATATTAAGCTGTAAGTATGTAACCTTCGCTACTGTTGTATTTTCAAGTAGTTGCTGCTTGGGTTTTGGATGTTTTCGAGCATGAGCGAATGAAACGCGTGAATTCGCAAGATCATGATCTCAAAGTAGTTGTGTCAGTCATACCGTCCAGTCTGACGTTCGTGACTTTTGAACCGTCATTTGTCCGACATGACATTCTGAAAGCTGGGTCGAGAAAAAAATATTTTTAGAGGAAACTGAAATCTGGTTTCATCCCTCCGGTTTTTACAGATAAATCATTGTTAGGGACTCGAAAAGCAATGTCGATTTTCCCAATTTTTATTATGTATTTTGTATGGACCGGAATTCTAACCTATAATTTCATGTGTCGGAATTTCATTACTGATCTTTTTAGGGAGGACCCAGCCAAATGACTTAATTATTATTTACTTACTTATTCGGTTTATTTACTCAATGATAATTATCTCATTAAGTCAAGGTGTTTATTAGAAGTCAGCTTTTTGACGTTCTGATAGTTCGAAGAAGTCCTGGGCCTGTGCCATTTTCCAAGCCTTTGGAGTGGAGGAGTAACCCACGCAAAGAGTAATTTTCGATCTTGGGGTCGACATTTGGTGTTTCAGGGTCCAAGCTTTAAATGACATCAAGATAAGAACATAATTTTATAATCGTCAAGTAAAGCCTTAAGTTTTGAATAATCATATTTAAAAAGAAAACTGATTTAATATTGTATTCTAGCATTATAAAGGTGTTGCAACTTCATAGAGCTAGTTAAAAGATTATCATTTTCCTTTTTATTACATTCGATTCATATTCTACGATGTCTTTCTTTCCTTTTTAACTCAAACATTTAATTTACTTTTAACTTTGTTTCATTACGATCTAAGGTAAGGTGGGGCAAGTGCAGCATAGAATTTCAGTAGTTCAAATATAAATCGTTGTAACATCCCTGCAAGCAATTTGTTCCATAATTAGGTGATCCCAAGTACGAATGAGTGAGAAAAGGGGGATGTTATGGGGTTTTGTAAATGAAAACTAAAGGGACGCATATACATATATGTAAAGTACATGGGATCTTCTTTTTTGTTGAACTCTATTTTTCTGATTTAATGCACTATACCCGCTGCAATTGGAGTATGTAATTTGATATACAGGGTGTCTAAAATAGGTGATACCACTATTGCTATCTCCGAAATGGTAAAAGATACGAGGTCGGTTAAATTAGAGAAAATGTGCCATTTCTAGTCCCTATTCATATTCCGTTTACGGAGTTGCCAAATTCTCTACAGTTTCTTATCTACAGGGGATTTTTTAGAAATAGTCAAAAATTTAATTCTTAAATATCTCGAAAACTATTATAGTTAGAAAAAAGTTGTTTATACAAAAATCACACGATTTTTAACCTTCTCTAAAGTGGCTTTATTGTTTTGTTTATATCATTTGTTTTTACTGAGTTACTGATACTAACTTGTTGTTTTCAAATACGGACCTGGATTTTTTGCTGCATTTTTTGAACGAATACTTCATATCCTTTACAACTGTGTATCACTTGATTATGTTTTTCGACGTTTTGGTGAAAATAGTATCATCATGAGGATATTCTACCAGTACGGACCTGGCATTTTTCAAGTTAATGCGCCATTTCACGACCTATTATGGAGACAATTAGGTCAGAATCATTAACTATGGATTAAATTGTTTTAACTGGTAAATTTTAATTATAATCATGATTATTAACCAAGACCCTCAAGTTTGTAAAATTGGTCCAACGCCTGAAAAAATCATAAGCTTAGTTTTAATTATAACAAATCCTAATAATTAATTCTTAGAGGCGTGATTGGCTTCGTGTGGTCAGTCCAATCGCGTCCATCAACCTGTTCGTCCGCCCGTCCATATATTATAATTCAACCCAACGTCAAAAAATAAAGCAGAAAACGGATTTTAGATTCGAATTCCTTATAATCCGAACCCAGTAAATATGACAATAGTTTTATGCTAGAATATAGTTAAAGGTCTTTAATTTGAGATAATATGGTTTGTTTTCAAAGCCAGTAAATAGTAATTCAACTGTACCAGCAGAATGAGTTGCAGCAGAAATGAAACCATTAAATAAAATAGGATTATTTATTATTATCTTTTGAACTGAAAGGTGATTTTTGGATACGAAAATATTAAAAACGTAAATAATGAAGATGTATCATCAAGGATGCTTTTTACAATACGTAGTAAACGCTAGTTAGGTGCTGTTAATAAAGGCCGCTAATTATATCTGATCTGGGTCTGCTAAACTTTTGCTTTCAATATCTCATTGGCTTAAGTGCAATTTGACAAATTTTAATGACCAAAGGGTTCTGGTTAGTAATCATGAACATAGTTTAAAATTAATCAGTTGAATAATTTAAACCATAGCGACAGGTTGTGAAATTGTGCCTTAACATGGAAAATTCCAGGTCCGTATCGATAGAAAATCCTGATGATGTTGTTATTCCTGATTAAAACGTCGAAAACCATAATCAAGTGATACATAGTTGTAAAGGGTATGAAGTATTCTTTCAAAAAATGCAGCAAAAAATCCAGGTCCGTATTTGAAAAAAACAAGTTAGTATCAGTAACTCAGTAAAAACAAATGGTATAAACAAAACAATAACGTTACTTTAGAGAAGGTAAAAAATCGTGTGATTTTTATAAAAACAACTTTTTTCTAACTATAATAGTTTTCGAGATATTTAAGAATTAAATTTTTGACTATTTTTAAAAAATCCCCTGTAGATAAGAAACTATACAGAATTTGGCAACTCCGTAAACGGAATATGAATAGGGACTAGAAATGGCACATTTTCTCTAATTTAACCGACCTCGTATCTTTTACCATTTCGGAGATAGCAATAGTGGTATCACCTATTTTAGACACCCTGTATAATGGCGTAATATTTCAATGGTACGTGGTCGGTAAGGATTTTATTCAAGCAAACAAATTAAATTTACTATAAAATTAAGACTGTAGAACTAAATACACTTTAATTAAACAACGCTGTTTTTATTTCTTTTTTTAAATTATTTTTTATTGTTCGATATAATTTAAAATTACTTATATTCCAAAATTTATTTTTAATTGAGATTATAATGTCCAAACGATTATATGCTAACATTAATTAATAATCGTATACGTCCGTTTTTCCTTCGTCACTTTAATTACAATTAATTTCTGTGTGATTAAATGGCGTCATTGTTGGCGTCGAGATAACGTCCTACGAAGTAGTATTTATAGAGTGGACAAAAATATGTTGTTACGTAGGCCGTGAAAAACAAATAAAAAAAAAATAAAGAAATCGATCAAGTGCAACCTATATTTGCACAATTAGTGTTCTGTGCCATCAGCCCCCCCCCCCCCCCCCACCCCCACTTAAATTATTAATAGTAATGAACTCGCGTTTTGACTGAGCCAAATTACAAATTTTGAAAGTTGTTCCTTACATTGTGGGAAATATTTTTTGGCGAAAAACTTTTTCTCTAAAATCAATGGTTCAGCAGTTACAAGGAATAAACTATCAAATTATTTATAACAATTGGTCGCGATAGAATTTTTCAGTCCTGATAATTTTGGCTCAATCTACACCTAATTCGCAACGTTCGTGTTTTTTTTCAGATTTTTTTGAGAGATCCTTTTCGTGATAAGGTTGGGGGACAGCAATTTTTAACTTTTTTTCCCAAAAAATCCCTTTTTTTCCTAAAAAATGCATAAAAAAATACATCATATATATTGTCGAACTTGTGCTTCAGTGAGCTTTCATTTGACACCCTACACGATGTCCTTGAATGTTTTTTTCCATTTCCCAATTAACCCCCTTTAATTAATCCCCAGAGTCAAAATTCAACTTTTTATACCTCACGTCTGTAATTGGGCCAGCACACTCTATCTCTGTGCTAAATTTCAAATTTTTACGTCGAATAGTTTCAGAGAAAGTTACAGGCTGTAACAGGCGGACGGGCGGACACCGAAGTGTTCCGTTTTACACTAAAAATTCAACATAAACATAAACATAAGTAAAGAAAAAACGAGAGGTTCTAAATTGTGGGATCTTCACCGGTGGTTAAAAATAAGGGCCAATGCAGTATTGGATTGAACTTAGTAAGGACGAAAACACAAATGTGTAAATATAAAACTATATTATTTGGTAAAAATAAACAAACAAGATCTTGGAAATGGGTAATGTTATGTGGACTGAATTTTTCATAGGCCTTGCTGGCTCTCAGCTTTCTGATACCTACGTTCGCTAAATTATTTAGATGGCAAGCCTTTAAAAATTAAAAATCGTGAAAAAAAGTAAAAATTTAAATACCTTTTCTTCATTCTCTTATTACTTTAAAACTGGTTCAAAATGACCACCATGGACTTAAATAATAAAGTCGATTTTGGAACTCACTTGTGTCTCGTTTGTGAGAAAATGTGAGAAGAAATCGACTTTATTACTGCCAAGAAGTTCACGGTGGTCATTTTAAACAACTTTTAAAGTAATAAGAGAAATAAAGGTCTTTTTTACTCTTTTTTTCAGGATTTTTAATTTTTACAGGCTTGCCGTTTAAAAATGAATTAAGATACGGACCTCGGGTTTTCGTTAAAATGTTTCTTTTTTGCAGACATGTAAAATGAGGTACCGCACGGCATTTAAAATTTTTTACCTCAACTTCCCAGCGTCGCCCCTTAAGGGGGTTGAAAAAGTTAAATTATATAAAAAAGTAGATTTAATAAGATACACCCAAAATTTGGTGTCTCTGTCTTTACTCATAGCAAAGATATTTGTTTATACCAAGACTTTTCGTACACTCTGTATAAACAATGTGTTTATAGTGATCAAATATCAAGACACAAACCTGTAAATATGCATCTCTGTTTGGCAATTGCCATGATGATGACGTGGGCTCATTATAGGTAGTGTATTAAGGACTTGGAAAAAAACGTTGTTTAAAAAAACACAGCGGCTTTTTTGTTTTTTTCCAGTGGTCTCCAAAAAAAACCAAAACATGGAAAAATTCAAAAAATAATTATTCTTTAAAAAATATGTGAACAAAATGAACAAATCATTGCAAAATAAAACTAATACTCAGTACAAATTTTCATGTACATAAACTAAAAAAAGACAAATGAAAATATTTTGTGTACCGATTATTAATCTAACTATAATCATCACTTTGAGTTTCTAAAAAGAAATCATATTCGTTATTGTACCTTCCATCATCTGATGAGTTTTGTTTTTCACTTTCTACTTCTACTACATATTGGCAAAGAAGCCGATCATCATGATCATAACCAACATCAAGTGATGTGGCTGGTATTTAGCGATAGTATTGACAGTCAGAATTTTTTTGTTTTATTTTTTTCATCTAGTTGTTAATCCCCAAGATAAAGGCTACCGCGACTTGCAATAAGCTTTCCCTCTCGTTTTTTTGTAAGTCTGTTTCTTTTTTAGAGTGAATATGCTGAAATGATGACCAATTTCTTTTAGATCCTGCCGATGTGGGTATCAACTGTAACAAGCTAGTAGCCACTGGTTTAAGGGGCTGGTTTGCATTACATACCAACGGATCACAATAACTTCGTGATGCAATATCCCATAAATAGATCTTGAATAGAACCCTGGCCTTCCATATGTTAATTAAAACTGCTTTACTGCAAATAAATCGAAAAAAAAACAATTTTTCGCAAAAAAACCGCTCGATTCGGAAAAGAACCGGCTTTTTATTTGCTTTTTTTTTCCGATACTGAAAAAAAACAGTTTTTTTAAATACGCTAATTATGGGTACTGTTTCAGTTTCTTTAATATTATTTTTGCTCACACTGGCAAAACTGCATAGTGGAATTTGGAATTACAATAAGCACTGGTTGTGGGTTATGATTGTGTTACCAGAACTGATTGGGTATATTTAACAACCGAAAATTTTTCAAAACAAGGTGAAAGTTGGTATTATTAAAATTATTTTTCAAGTTACACTTTGTGTGTAAATTACATGGTTATTCATAATTTTGAATAATTGCAAAAATAATACAACCCAGTAATCTAAATGTGTAATTTCGTTGGGGACAGGCGCCAAATATCGGCCGACGCGACGCGACGCCAATCGTCCTTGGATCTTGAAACGGAAGCGACAGGCTTTTGTTTAGGCATTTTACCTCTTCATGTAACAACCTACTTTTTACTGAATCGCCCACATTTTTTCGTAATGCCAGTCTGTCAGTTTGACGTCATGATGAGTGAAGAATATAGCTGAAAACAGTTGCCGCAGTTTCCTTTTTCGTCTACGATTGCACGCTTTATCTTTATAATCTCTACTCAATAATATTAAGAAATTAGAATAAAGAAAGAAATATAATTCTTACAGCAGCTGTAATTTTCTAAATATGTGCAGCAAAATTGGGTAGTAAAATTAAATATTATATTACGCAATTTTAAATGTTAAATAAAATTAATTTATATTCCGATTACGGAAATTAACGTATTTCCGTAATACATAAAGTAATTTTAAAAGCGAAATTTTAGGTAAACGTTATTGATGTTAAAAATAATGAATATATTGTGTACAAATTTACTTAATTTATTAGTGCATTTTATCAAAATAAATAAAGATTTTTTGAGGGCGTCATGTAGGTAATTTACAAAAGGCAAGTCACATCAATAAATTAGTTGTTACTGTAAAGGGCTAAGATATATGACAACAAGCCATCGGCTAGTTCTAATGTTACGGGGCATCATACTTGAAGCGTGTTTATTAATTAATTCCTTAATGCCACATGCTAATGACCTTTTAATGCACTTACCATAAATAAACGTACACCTTTTAACACCACTGGTATGTGCCAATATACAGATCTAATTTGGCACCACTTACAGTATTTTAAATGTGTCAAACAGCACACTACCAATAAATTAAAGCTCCTGTAAGTAAACTCAAAAAGGGCACATAAATGAAACAATGAAACATAAATGAAAGCAATTTGACTGTTTAATTAAAAAAATCATCGTAAAATGCGAATAAGGAGTATGTAATAAAAAGGAAAATAATCAATTAACTAGCCCTGGAAAGTTGCAACGCCTTCACATGCTGGGACACTACGTTAAATAAATTTTCTCTACAAAAATGGTTATTCTTGTCACTCGATTATTTTTTAATAACAATTTATAGAAAAAATGTTTTATTGCACATCCAGATCCATTCCCATCTTTCCTATTAACGTTCTTAAAAAATATCGCACAACTAAATTTCTCATCAAATTACCCTTGAAACGATGTGTCACAAAGGGCAAGGTATGTCCCATTTAAAACGCATGGGATGGAAACAACCCTTAATGGGTATTCGAGGCAAAATATGTCCCCTTTCGGAGATCTCAAATTCTTTTGTGCTTTTCCTAAAAACAAAACTTGTCCGAGTAATAGTATACGTATTACACATTGTAAAAGCAAATAAAATAATGGCAAAAACAGATCCAGAAAAAGTTCTAATTAAACGAATGGGTCACAAACAAGTGAAATGGCAACTGGTGACGTCGAGCGAGTTATTTTTGAAGCGACTGGGTTGTTGCTACGCGGGACATCTTAAATTCTGGCTATTTTTATAACATCACTCGGAAAGAATGGCAAAACATAAAAATAACCGTCTAACTTTCGAAAAAAATAAGTTATCTCACCTTTGTTTTAAAAAGCACTGATTATATATCTTAAAAGATTATTTTACGCGATAATTGTTGTTATTTTTAATTACACTTAAAAACATTAATGTTATTATTTCTTACTAGTAAAATTACCTAATACAATTTATGATATTTATTTGTGACTCTTGGTTCTGACATGTAATTATTCAAACTCATTAATTTTATTGCAGTCAGTTTTATTTGATTCTGATTCTACATTCTACAATATTATGTTTATAGGTGAAATCGGAAAAATTTCTTTTCAGACATCCTGATTTATCTTCAAATTAAATAATATCTATCGATGCCATGAAAAACATTGTTTTCTTTCATTCCTACGACCGTTGGTCATAGAGTGTCTCACTTATCCTCAATTACACTGACCGTATAAACATAATTACATAAATACAATTTAAAAGCAATCACACAAGCTAGAAGCTGCAACATTGGAAGCCAACTGTAGGTTACTAACGGATACTGCAAAATTGTAAAAATATTACAGTTGCTATACCAGCTGACCAATGTCACAAGTCCATCTGTCAAATAAAATACGAACGGAACCGTAAATTTTCTATAATTTCTAATTTTGATCAAGTTCTATCAATTTTTCTAATTTATCTAATTTTGAAAAAGTTCTATTTTTGATACCATTGTCCGGTGCAGTAAAAAATCTTGGCTAAACTATGTCAATTTTGTGTCTTTAAGTTCATGAATAATTATTTATATTGCATGAAGTGAAAGACCACAGTTCAAACTGTAAAATAGGTACTTTACCAAATGTTTGGTACAAAGAAAATGGTTAGAACATATTTTTTGGCTTTTACGAAAAAATTACTAAATATATAACAATTATTCTTTGTCTTTTCTAATTGTTATATATTTAGTAATTTTTGCATAAAAGCCAAAAAATATGTTCTAACTGAGATTATTCGCAAAAAATAAAAACTAAGCTTAACAAACCATACCTGTATGGCCAGAATTTTTTAATTTTTTAAGGTGTTTTACCAACAAATATAACAATAAGACTTCTTGTGTCTTTATAATTCATTTCGACATTATATTTTTTTCATAAATGTATTTCTCTGTTATAACAAAAATAGTTAAATATTAGATTAATAGCTCATATTCCTGAGCTGATGAGGCCTAAAAAGGCCGAAACAATATATTGTAAACAGGATTGAGATGTAAGTAAATTTTTTAAATCATTTTATGACAATTTTTATTTTTTTAGAATTCTGTATTTTAAAAGATCTCATTTTTCTTGCTACTTTATGAACTTAAATTCTTGCTATGTAAATTTAGATATTTTTAGATTTTCATAAAGATTTTTTCTTTAATAAGCAACTAATGTCTAAAGTATTGTGTAGGAACAGATATAGTTCTTCCAATACTAGCGACATAGAATTTATTCTTTGTCTTTTCTAATTGTTATATAATTTAGTAATTTTTTCGTAAAAGCCAAAAAATATGTTCTAACTGAGATTATTCGCAAAAAATAAAAACTAAGCTTAACAAAGAAAATGGTGGCAAGAAATTGGTATTACCTCAAGACATTCCATGAAATACACTTTCTGATTGTCTTGATATTGTGGACCAAATTGTTACAAATATGTGTATAAAGATGAAATTGATACATTGATTTTTAAAAAAGTATCGGATATTCATATTAAAATGATGGCTGAAGATTTTTTTAATTACTGAAACCAATTTCTATGGTTCATGACAGAATTCAATAGAAAGGTGCATATTTCTCTTATGGAAAAAGTTAATATTTTTGACAATCTTGAAGAGAAAAGAAGTTTACATCAATATCAGCTTTTTAAAAAATGATAGATCAGGTATTGACCCCTTTCTACTTTTTAGCATACATACTGAATACCACAATAAATAAAAAAAAATACTCATTATCTAATGAAAAAAAGAGAGCTGCTTTAGATATTGTTTCCGAACATTTTTCAGGCACAGGGGACTTGTTCATTTAGATATCCGAATTAGACTAGGCAATGAAAAGGCCGTGAATTTAGTGTTCCTTTTCAAGAATTATAACACCTGGATGATATAAAACTTATTATTATTTAAAATAATATTTTCTACATGTATGTTAGCTTTTATGTTTCACTTTTAGGTTCATTCGTTTGGTGTTAAAATGATTTTACAGTAGTTTAATTTTCACAAAGATATTTAGGCCTTGATTTTGATATCTTATCTGATATCATCTTAAAATCATGATTTTAAAAAAATAAAAATCACTTGATTAAAATCATATTAATTTTAATTAACGAATTTAAGTCATCTCAACCCTGATTTTGATGCCTCTCTTCACCACCAAACTTTATTGAGTTGCTTTCCATGAAATGGTTCATTTCATGGAAAACTCCGTAATAATATTAAATAATTATTTTATTTACTGTTCACAATAATTAATGGAAAAGTTTTCCCAGAAATTCTATTAATTATTAGAAGTTATTACCTTGTTAATAATAATTATTAGGCATCGTGTTATTTTTGTGGTTTATCCTATTGTAGACATCATACCTACAATAAAGCCTCGGCCATCTTGTTATTACCACCAACACAAAATATTATTTTTCTTTAGGTACTATCGTGTGACAAAGTAATGTTAGTTACCTAAGGATAATTTTAGCTAAATCTGTGCAATACGTTTCATGTTTATTTATCATGTTCGTGACAAAATATTTCACTTGAAAATTGAAATTGCCTGAAATTGCGTGACGGACACAAACAGGAATTGTGCCGATTTAGAAAGACTTATCTTTTAGCGATGGATATGATGTTGTCACGATAGTAAATACTATAGAATAAATGGTTCACGCCTCTGAAAACAGTAGAATACTAATAATGTTGCAAAAATGGCACACACATGCAAGGATTATACAGTAGGTATCTTGTCTTTATATGTTGACGTAAGAGAATTTATGTTGGCGACATAATTCTATCGACTGGTAATTTCCTGGAGACTAAAAGCTGCTCACCCTGTATACATTTTACAGGTGACATATCTGGATGCCAGAAGAACCTAATCTGTATGCAAAATATTGCTTTGTTCAGACAAGCTTGGAGTTTAAGTTGTGGCTGAAACAAATTGACAGACAGATTGACGAAAATGGGAAACATTTTTTGATGTACATACACAAAAAAGAGAATTTTCAATTGAGTTTGAAATTTTCCCAAAAATTTATACTAAGTTTGAAATAACATGAAATGCAAAAGTCAAGTTATACTTTTTAGACCTTCTTTTACTTTAACACACAAAATATATCAAAAATGTTTTTTAAATTGAAGATGTGTAATCAAATCGAACACTTTATTATAATTAAAAAATAAAGCTCTTGTAATACTCATAGGAAGTAATAACCAGATTTCAAATTTCAAAAGATTTTGTTTTAGGAGCTGCATTCAAAACAGAATTCTAATGTTTTTTAAATAATTCTTTATAGAAGTTCTAAAAAACCATTAATAAAAATTAAACTTCCAACTCCTTTTGATACAAAAAAACCTTGATGCAGTTTCATTTTTATAATATTCAATATAATACTTGAAAAGGAATGTAGCTGCTTTTCACAAAAATAAAACTTTTAAAAAATCCTTTTAATAAAAAAAATAAAGAACATAACCTAAAAGTAAAAACAAAATATTGTCGCGCTTTTATAATACCTAAGTGTTATAAAGCTTAAAAAGGAATACTAGTTTAGCTGCCTTTTCGCCTTTTCATTGCCTAGTCTGTTTCTGATATCTGAACGAACGAGTCCATAGGAAGAAAACATCCTTTTTATATCTACAGAAGATGCAGAGGCACCCAAAACAGAAATCACTATAGGTAGCACTTGCATTTTCTTGGGATCTCCACTGCTGTGCTGCTGTTATATTTTAAGTCACTTCATACGAAAACAAAGTTTTGTGAAAAGGGTCCGACCTGGCTTCCAACTTAATTATTAATGGTAATAAGCCTGCGTCTGCAAAATGTTCCGCAACAGTATCTAGTGCATCTCTCATTTCTTCAGCCAGTAGTGAATATTCTTCTTTGTTAATTGCGGGATTCAATATATATGCTAAAAAGGAAAAGGGGGTTAAAGCTTGGTAATATGTTTTTTTAAATAGTTGATATTGATGCAAACCTTTTTGCTCTTCGAAGCTGTAAAAAGTAGCCATTAATTCTTTCCACGGTTGAACTGCTTAAAATAAACATGCACCTTTCTGTTGTATTGCGTCAAGTGCTAGAGAAATTGGTTTTAGCAACTGTAAAAACTCTTCAGCCATCCTTTTATTATAGATATCGGACACCTTTTTGAAAACCACTGGATCAATTTCTTCTTTGTGCTCTTCACATATTAATATCAAGTTTGGCCACTCCTTGACATAAATCTCAAGACAATCCGAAAGCGTATTCCATCGAACGTCTTCAGGTAACACCAGTTTGTAAGTTTGTTGCCTCCTTTTTCTTTGCACCAAGCATTTGGCAAATGGGTATGTCTAAAATATTTTACAATTTGTACTATATCTTCTTTTACCTTGGATACTTCTAAATCTTTGGAAAGCAAACTAAGTAAGTGCACCGAACAACCATATGTAATTATAGGATAATTTAACGATTCGTTTTTTTTTCATACTGACAATGTTGGCCGCGTTATCTGTCACAACACTAGTAACTTTACAGTTACATTTACTTTTGCACTTATTTATTGAGTCAATAACCAATTTTGCAAGATAATTAGCTGTATGGGGATGACCGGATGTATCTCTGCTTTCTAAAAGAACACTGTTCACATCTTCTGCTGTTAAAACGACACAGATTATGGGCTCATTATGAACATTAGACAAGGACATGCAAATAGGCTATCCAGATAACTCGTTAAAATATT
This sequence comes from Philopedon plagiatum, assembly GCA_963971165.1. Lineage (NCBI taxonomy): Eukaryota > Metazoa > Arthropoda > Insecta > Coleoptera > Curculionidae > Philopedon > Philopedon plagiatum. The sequence goes on along the minus strand of OZ020191.1, from coordinate 22,310,982 downwards.
TAGATTTTTCTTCTTTAAATACTTCATTTAGGAGCGTGGATGATAACTGAAATCTAGACAGCGGAACGTAACCCGGTCTTCTATGGCCTTTAAAACTTCCTATTTTCTATCGATCTAAATCTGCAGTTTGTTGCGTAACCGGCATTAGCTATTTCCATATCTAATTATTTTCCTTATCTTGACAAGTTCACACAACAAAAGAACCAAAATGGCTGCTACTTCCACCATTTTCACTTCCACCTCCATTTCCCTTATCCCTTCTCTGTTTCTTTGCCGACTGGATAACTTTATTTGGGCTAGTTCCAGGCTGGAATACACAATCACTTTCAAGACCCCTAATATCACTTGTTTTACTTTTGCAGGTTTCCCAGTGACTTTTCAGTCTATCCACTAAACCTTGCATGTCTTTAGCACACTTTTTACACACCGCTCTGTATCCTAGTTTGCCAACCATTTCCTTTTATATAAAATGTTGCCAAATACTAAATGCCTTTCTACCCCGATTTTTATTATTTAAAATTTTGTTTTGAATTAGTTTTTCCGTCTATCTGCCGACTGGATAACTTCATTTTGGATAGTTCCAGGCTGGAATTCACAATAACTTTTAAGACCACTAATATCACTAGTTTTACTTTTGCAGGTTTCCCAGTGACTTTTCAGTCTATCCACTAAACCTTACATCTCTTTATCACACTTTGTACACACCGCTCTGTATCCTAGTTTGCCAACCATTTCCTTTTATATAAAATGTTGCCAAATACTAAATTCCTTTTTACCCCGACTTGTCATGATTTAAAATTTCATGCTACGCTACTCTTATGAGAAAATATATTATTGATAACTGGAATAGGCGCGTGTCATTTATATAGTCGAGCGTTTTTCGCAAATCTTTGCAAGTTTTGACGAAGTCGCGAACGGAATTTTCATAATGAAAATCATAATTCCGTAATAGAAAGAGCAAATCAAAAAGAAATTATGCACATACCGTAGTTTTTTACGTAGAATCGAATTTTATGAACAAAAGTACATCATCCCATTTAAAATTTCCAAGTTATCCCCCACCCCTCAAAATAGAAAAATCTCTTTATTAACTACCTAACCTACCTAGCAAAATTTCATGAAAATATATTAAACCTTTTTCGATATATCGCCTTGTTTCCGGCGTTGTGAAGTTTATTGACGCAGAGTAGTCAGTCCTATTGTTATTGTTATTATTTGTCTGCCCGTTGCGTTGACATATCGCGTTCGTCTTTCCTAATCCCTAATAAAACAAAACAAATAGCCACACGCTTCTTAGGTCCATTGGAAAATGCCTGCGACTGTCAATAAAAATTTTCAGGGTCGATACCCTCTAAAGTAATGTCGCTATTTACTTATGTGATGTGGAAGAAATGAGGTCTCGAAGTCAAACGCCCCATTTATCAATCCAAGAACAGATATTCTTATTTAGATGTCTGTTTTTCTTTAAATCAATGACCGATTTACTTGAATTAAAAAGGTTTTATAAATACACCGCTCTCTTAGTAGGAGGGAATATGTCTTTGAATTAAATCAAAGACAATATTTCCTTCCTTTAAAGTAATTCTCTTTAACTTACGAGTTTCTTTTTTAATAGAAACTTCAGAAAGTAAATTCTAGCAACAAGGAAATTAAAAGGTGGGGTAAAAATATTTTTACGATGGCCAAGAGAATCACATCATTAAAAATTGTATTTGATACTCACACAATTATAAATATTACTTAATATTAAGTAATTAATTAAAAATAATATACTCTCTCTATATAAAATTAATGATAAGTATTCAAAAGTTACCAAATTAATTTTGCATTATCAAAAACATCAAAATTAATTTCTGATGAGAACAGGAAGTTATAAATTTTTTTCAATGAATGAACAGGAAATATATAAAAACTAAACTGTCTGTCTGGTGGGTATTTCATCATATTTGTAGCAGCAATAAGGTTGTCATTTATTAAAACCATATTATTCATATATAATTCATGCAAAGTATTTTGGGGAAGTTTTGTAACACACCCTGTATTATAGCAATTCACTTGAAATTTTTCTAAATTTTATTACCTACTATTAACCAAATTTTTGTCGTCCAATTTTTCTCCAGCCTTCGATTCCTTGCTTTATTATGCTCACTCAATTATCTCCTTTTAGTGTTACACTACCTTAAGCATTCTTACTTAACTGCTTTATTTTCTTTTCTCGCTACGAGTATTCCTTTGTAATACACATATGTATAGACACCGTATACAGACAACGGTGGTATAGTAGACCGATCTTCCAAACTCCATTACCGCTGCATTTAAAGTCATATGATCGAAGATTCAAGAGTTAAATCCGACACAAGCGATTGCAGTGTTGAAACTTCAATCTAGTGTATATCTGGTTGCTTGCCAAATTTTTCGTGGTGTTAAGTAAATTATGCCATTAGTGTTTGCATCGGTCAGTTTCAGATAAAAATGCCAATGAGGACAGTTTCTATTTGCATTATAATAACTCCAAATTCACTAATGGCAACTAACCATGCACCAAAACCCCAGGAGATTTTAAATTGTTTTTAGTGTGCCGTGAAACGGACCACTTTGGAATCACGTCGGGGTCCGTCCGTCCGTCTGTCACAGGCGATTTTCTCTGAAACTATTCGACGAAAAAATTTACAATTTAGCACAGAAGTAGAGTGTGGTGGTCCAAATATAAAAAGTGAATTTTGATTCGGGGGGTAAATTTCAGGGGGTAAATTGGGAAACGATTTTTTTTAATGGCATCGTGTAGGGTGTCAAATGAAATATTTTTAAAGCACAAATATATGATGTATTTTTTATGCATGTTTTAAAACATTTTTCGGGAAAACGCTTAAAAATTGCTGTCCCCCAACCTTATCACCAAAAGGATCGCTCAGAAAAATCTGAAAAAATTCATGAACATTGAGAATTAGTTGTAGATTGAACTAAAATTAGCAGGATTGAAAAATTCTAGAGCGATCAATTGTTATAAACAATTTAATTGTTTATTCCCTTATAACTGCTGAACCATTGGTTTTAGAGAAAAAGCTTTTAGACAAAAAATATTTCTCACGATGTAAGAAACAACTTTTGTCCTTATACACGTTTTTCAATGCTCCGCGCGTACGCGATGTGGTACGGCGTTGGTGAAGTCGGCGGCGGGTAGCGCGGTAGATGGGCGGAGATCGGGCGGCCGAGGTTTGCTCAAGTTAAGTGGGAGCTGATAGCACAGAACGCTAATTTTGCCAGTATAGCTTGCATTTAACTGAGTTTTTTTAAATAACTCTTTTATACGGAGATGGCTCACAAAGTGTTCCAGCAAAAACTATTTAAAAATACGGTGGAAGTTCTTTTCTCTTTTAAATGGGTTTGTATTTATAAACTTTACAATCAAATGGTAAAATTTATAGATTTTTATGGCCCTTTTCTACAATTTATGATTTTGTTTTATAAAATTAGGCCAGTGACCACCCTGTATTTGCGATATCTCTGACGTAGTTTGCAACATCCTGTATATAATATTAAATTTAAATTAAATCCATGATGTAAATGAATAGCCTAAATTTAGAAAAAGATAATGAAAATAAAGTAATCACTAAACGATTATGAAGGCAGCCATGTAGTATTACGTTATTGCAGAGACACTCGCGTGGGAGGAATTTTATTCAATCCTTGATAATAATTATTACTGTGCTTAATCGAGTAGAGGAATCGTAAATTAGTTCAAGCTTACTGAACATGCCTTTTACTAGTTTTACTGCCAATTATTTTAGCTAATTTTTACTTATACCTATAATAGTTTTATCTGTCAGTTCTATCACTATTTCCTGATATTTTATAATCGATAATAATATAGTCATAATTTTTAATAGCGTTTATTTAAGTGATTATATTTTAAGCCGTTATTAAGCAGTTACAAAAAGAGAAAGACCTGTTGATAGTTTATTTTTGCCTATATGTCTCTCTTATCAGTGAGAAAATATACCAAGCGCTGGAAGTACGAAAGTGAATTTTAAATTTTTTTAACTGTTATTGTTTCTCGGAGTTGTTGTCTTGCAGCAAACTTTACTTAATGTAATATAGGGTATAGACTGATATTATTAAATTGCTTAGCAAATTTAGTCGATGTTATTTATATGATAAACTTTTAAAATCAAAGTAAATATATTTGTAAAGAAAAAAATATCAATTTTTTTTTGTATTTCTTTGTTTCTGTTATATACAAGGTGACCGGTAAATAAACGTATTCCTTTGGGAAGGTGTTAGTAGAGCTCATTTGCAATTGATTTATAATATCCATTATGCAAACCCAATGGTTTGTGTAGTATTTTAAGAAATTAGAGTTTCCAAGACCGTACAAACACTATACTTATACATTTTTCAGTATCTGAGTATCAGGAAATCGCTGATTGAGAAAATGATATTTTCGCAATAAAATATGCGACCTTGTATCAGAATGTCTGTTTTTAAAATCTAAAATAATCCGCCCGTGGTTCAGTAGTAAAATTACGACAATAAGCTTAGTCATCTGCAATGAGCCCACGTTTAAGAAAATAAATCTACATCGAAATTTGAATAGATTAATAGTCACTATATAAAGGAAAGTATCAGATATAGTATGTATGGTTGTAGTCATAAATAATGCTAGTTACCGGTGCACAATTGGCATCGAGATCGAAACTTTGTCATGTCCGTGACAAAATTTTAAATGAACCGAATATCTAATTTTTTCATGATTTCAGTAGTTACTATTGCCTATTTAGTTGCTACTTGCAACAGTGACCATATTTGGTTTAGGCAAAAGAGGGGCAAAAAGGTGAAAAAAAAATTTGCCCTCAACGCAAAATAAAACAGAAAAACGCACCAAGATGCAATTTTTGTTAAAAACAAACGCAAAAATTTAATATTGAAAACATATTTCTATAAAAAAGTATATTTCTAATATCTATTAATAATAACAGAGGTAACCAAGGTAACAAAAGCGGGCCGGGCCGGCTGTAAAATCGGGACTGGCCATTTAACAGCGGGACTGTCCCACTAAAATCGGGAGTCAGTTTTTTTGTTTTAGAACAGGTTCCACAAGGGTTATTCATATGTGAACAAATGGGCGATTTTAATCACGTATACGAGAAAGAAAAATCATATAGATAATGTCTATATACTACCCTTGCAACTCTCATAACCCAAGTTAAACCTTTTAATGCAGATCAAGTTCTACTTCAAAAAATGTTTATGAAAACTATCATCATGTCAGTGTGGTAAATTTTATATACATATTTAGGTGAAACATCTAGGCCAGTTAGAGTTAGGTTTTCTAGGACTCGCGAATTATTTAAAAGTAATTTAGGCGAACGCGTTTGGGAAATAGGTCATATGAATGGGTGGAATAATTCTAAAATTTTATCTAGAAAAATGTTCTCTAATAAGCGTAAATGAATTGAAACCGCAACTATTATTCTTAATGACGATAAATGTTTTTCTAATGTTACCGTAGATAGGGGACCATTCATAAATTACGTAACGCTAATTTTGAGTAATTTTACCCCCTCCTCCCTCCTTGTAACGATCTGTAACGCAGATTTTGACCCCCCCCCCCAAGTTACGTAACAAAAAAATCCTATCATCTAATCTTGATAAAATGAATAGCAATAATACAGAGAGTTACATTTATTAAAAATCTGCAATACGCGCATAAAGGGGAGAATATAGTTCGTATTTGAAATGTAATTGGTAATGTTACGTAACGGTATCCTAAACATCACCCAGGCCCCTCCGTAACAGCTAGTAACAACTCGATGTACACCTCCCCTCTATCAACAGAATTTGGCTGCCAATACTCAGACAGGAAGCTATTAAAAATAATTTTATTATTAAATAAATAGGCAGCAGTGGCGGCTGGTGAAATTTCAAAGTTGTATATCTCTGTTCCTACTTACAGGACCCGAACCAAATTTACGGGTTTTAATACTGAGCCCACTGGGAATGTTTTGGTAAAGAAACAAAACATTTTGTAATTTGCGAAAAAAAGTTAAATTTTTGGTGTGCCCCTCCTAGGAAAAAAATGAAAGCGTCTAGGTATTTTATTTATTCTTTTTCCTAAACAAATTTTACATCATTCTGTCGACAGTTTTTAAATTTTGAGAGAAAAAAAGGTGTTAGTGGAAAGTTATAGTCATTTGAATTTTTTCTTAAATTTTATTTTAGGCTTAAAAAAATTCAAATGACTATAACTTTCTACTAACACCTTTTTTTCTCTCAAAATTTAAAATCTGTCGACAGAATGCTGTAAAATTTGTTTAGAAAAAAGAATAAATAAAAGACCTAGACGTTTTCATTTTTTTCCTAGGAGGGGCACACCAAAAATTTAACTTTTTTTCGCAAATTACAAAATGATTTTTTTCTTTACCAAAACATTCCCAGTGGGCTCACTATTACAACCCTTAAATTTGGTTCGGGTCCTGTCAGTAGGAACAGAGATATACAACTTCGAAATTTCACCAGCCGCCACTGATAGGCAGTTATATATTTTTTGTCCTACGGTTTACGGTCATGTTCCTGCATTACCTGAAGATTTGTCATTTTGACTAATGTCAAGCTTCTGGTGATAAAAAGCAAAATCTGTTATCAAGAGAAACATTTTTGAGAAATGTCAAAGAGTTCAGGAAGAAGTTTCATATATCCTTTTCTAATCATTTTTAATTTATTTAGTTCGAGTTTATTAGATTCTTTGATAACAAGACTAGAAATTAAGACTCAAAACGTCAGAAAAACTGATTTAATCAGGTTAGGTTTCAGACAGTACAGTTGTAGAGTACACAGGACCTAGTATTCATAATAAGACAAGTCAGCGAAAATGTCATAAACAAATATAGAGACATTCATATTTGTTTTATAGACCTTGAAAAGGCTTTCGATCGAATACAAAGAAATAATATCAATAGTAAAGGCTATGCATAAAGACAATACTAACAAAGTAAGAACAAACAACGAGTGACCAAGAGAATTTATAACAAAAATGGAAGTAAAGCCAGGATGCGTGCTGAGCCCACTACTGTTCTCGGTGGTACTGGATGAGACAATAAAAGAATGTAAGTAATAAATGAAAAGCTTAAAACTGGGACACTGGAAAATGAAGCAGACACAAATAACAGAGCTGATGTTTGCAGACGAAATGATACTCCTGGCAGATACGGAAAAGGACTTACAACACAACCTAGATATATTGGATAGAGAAATGAGTAAAATAAATATAGAGAAGACGAAAACAATGATAATCGCAGGACTAGATAGCGTAGGTACATAACATAAAAATACACGGAAAAGCAATAGAACAAGTGGACAGCTACAAATATCTAGGTTCAGTAATAGAAAATGACGAATGGATGGATGGGCAAATCAACGAAAGGATAGGAAAGACAGAAAAAATTTACAACAGCATGAAGACCTCGCTTTTGGAAAGAAAAGAAATACCCCAAGAAATTAAAACTACCTTGATTGTAGCGAAATATGGACTTTAACAGAAAAACACAAATCGCGAATAAATGCTATAGATATACATATATGAGATTTCTTAGAAAGATAGACGGAAAAACGAAGAAAGATAGAATAAGGAACGAAGTGTACAGATAAAAGTTAAATGTAAAACCAATAAACGATATAGTAAGTGTACGACAGTTGAGATGGTTCTGCATGTGTGTCGAGTGTCGTATACCGGAAAGTAGAATTACGAAGAGAGTGTATGAAATTCGAGTGCAAGGAATAAGAAGAAAAGACCAAGGAAAACTTGGAACGACGATATAAGAGAAGAGGCAAAAAAGGGGGATGAAATGAAAAGACATAAAAATCTTACACAAGACAGGGAAGGATGGAGAGAGAAATGCAGAATTCAACTCTACCCACCCGCCTTACACCTAACGGTATAAAGGCATAGGATTAGGTAAGTAAAGAAAGGTTTCAAGCAGAATATATGCTATAGTAGTGATATTTTGGGTCAGGCATCCTTTTTTATAACCCCGTCACTGACAATGCACAGAAAATTCTCCTTTCAGGATTTGTTTTTTATATTAATTTTTCCTTACCAATAGAGTGACGTACCTAACATCCAACTAATAGATCTTTTCAGTAAAAATCATAGGTTATGACGAGTAATATTCAAATTTTATGCTCACTGGTCACTAAGAGGAGGAACATCTATTCCTATTTTGGTTTTTTAACATTACTGCTTAGTTACGTGCTGTAAAAAACCGAAGACTTTCCTATAAAGACACATAATTTATCAAAGAAATCAAAATCGTGGGTTTTAGTTTTCCGTTAAAACCGCGTCCCGCAAAAACTCGATAGACTATCGACTTTTTGCTACGAGCGGTTTAAAAGGAAGAGCACACAATAAAATTTTGATTTATTTAATGGATTATACCTAATTTTTATGTGTCTACGCCAGAAGGTCACTGGTCTCTTTAAGCAAGTAACCGAGCAACAATAATATTTTATTTTTAATGCTTTAACAGCCTTACACGGTTTAGACAGTGAAAGTCGCGTGATCTAGCCTAGGAGGTTCTATCTGGCGTATTATAATTTAACAGTTATCTATCGATTTAAAACAATTCATTCTATAAAACAAAGGGCAATTTCCAAATGTAATTTTTATGTATATTTTACAACGGTAGGCTGTTATCACGAGTAATCCACATAATAAATTCCATTACGGTGTCATATCAACTAAAATAAAATTGTTAATTAATTTATTTAATTTTATAATGAAGTAGCTATTAGCAAAGATGTTGGGATTCTAGTTTCAATTTATTGTTATTTATAGCCGAAATTTTGGTTTCTTTTGTTACTATGGGGTAAACCTAGGAGAGGTGGTGCATAATATGCATATTCTTTAAAACAAATAGGTATCAAACATGGATTTATTAAGAAGGATTCGGTGTTGCGTATACTGTGAGCGTATCGAACGTGAAGCCTGTTTATTTGTTGTTTGTTATGAAAACATTTACCCTATATAGAGGTCTAGTTTACGAACTTTAAGGAAATACGTAATTGAATCAAGAATGGTAGTAGAAAGAGATAAAATAGCATTGCAGTGTTGGAGCTCAGAAGTGTTGCTGTCTCTGCTGGTTGCTTAGGAAATACGTCTGAACACTCGGTTACACGTGGTACGTCTTTGTCTAATGAACTAGAAAAGAAAAAGTGCGACTTATAGATTTATAAATGACTCGGAGCGACTTTAAATAAACCTTTAGAAATAATATAACCTATAAATAATAAAACCTTTTTAAATTAACTTTATTATTATTTAGAGAAAACTAAAATATTTTAGGCCTTTTATTACTTTTAGTAAATCTTGTGGTGCTTCTAACGTATTTTTTGTACAAAAATACAAGGTAAAATAAGATGTGGCCAATGTTTACAAATTGTGTTTACAGTGTCGCTTAGGATCTTAGGATGGATTGTTTTGGCTTCAAAGAATGTTAAATCATCCCGTATCCATTCTTAATAAATCCATGGTATCAAATGTGGTATTAATACTGGAATAGCTGGAAACGTCAGGAGCGTTGAAAGCTCATGGATCATGTTACGATATCTTAGTTTAAATATATAATATTCGAGTTTACATTTTAGTGAAAACTATCCGTTTCCCAATCGCTACTCGCCTTATGAATACCGGAGATATGACGAGGTGTCACTTTTACCATAAATTCTCACAAGACACTCTATTAAGTTCATTTTACTGTAGTTTAATAAACTGTATAACATTAATAAACACGAAGATAATTTTATCAAACCTATTAACAAAAAATATAAACATTCTGAAACCGAAATATTTCAATACGGATTATAGAGTATTCATAGGTGAAAAAACAAGAATATTCGGATTATAGGGTATATTTTATTTGCATCGATAGCCTTAAAAAATTCAGATTATTGGAGCAATTCATAATTACGGATTTCACAATACTACAGTGAAAAAATCGAGTCCGGATTAGGGATATTCGGATTACAGTGTATTCGGATTATCGAGTCTGTAGTGTATATATACAATTATAAACGAGATGCAAAGGATTATATTTTAATAATAATCCATTGTTTTTAACTTGGTTTAAATATATTTTTGCTGTTGCTATACAGTAAGAAACCTCAGAAGAAAACAAATATATCCATTGTTTTAAAGTAATTTAAGTAACAAAGAATAATCAATCATAATTTTATAATCCCTTCATTTTCGAATAACACATGATGCACATATTTACGAGTAATATTAATAAGCGTTATCCATGTGTTAATGTCAAAAATGTAGATATTTTTTTAATTAAAATAAGTAAAAATTGAGAATGTAATATATTACAAAGCGTTTAATGGAAAACGATATATTGATTGTCAGCGTAAATTTGTTTATTTTTTATATACTTAATTAAGACGTTTAAAATCAGCAAATGTAATTTTTACCAAAAATAGGGGAACGTTGGTATTATTTTTACAATTATTTTGTAAAATTACATATTGTATATGAACTACCGTTGTATACATCGTAACTTACACGCAATATGTGATTTTACAAAATAATTGTAGAAACTTTATCAACTTTTACCTTGTAATAAATTTACCGTTGCAAAATATACCCATTCGGCAACCCTTAACCAACCATTGTTACTGTTATTGCGCAAAACAGCTTTTCAGTGTAAGATACAAACTGAATGTAATACACAAAGACAAGATGTCCTTCAATCCTGATTTCAGTGGATCAAGTAGCCGCCTGTGATGATGATATATTTTCAAATACTAAATTTTTAATGTTTTCATTTCAAAGGACTTATTCGCTCTCTAACTCCTTTAAAGTGTGGATATTTCTTGTCTAAATCCACCAACCAGCCTTTGTGAACCTCTGCTTCGACTTTATGGTCATTTTATTAATATTTCTGGAGGATTGCCAAAACCACGCTGATTAAATTTTTTACTCATCACCCGTTATCGATGCAATATAGCTCAAGTTTGTCAGTTTAGTTCTTGCCACCATAAGCAAAATATAATCGTTAATAATACATTTTAATTAATTTAATGAAGCAGCTTTACACAATGTTGTGTAATCGCTTAATTCATTCATGTTGTTATCGCATTTTTATCGGAAAAGTCATACCTCATAGCATAGCATACTTACTACAGCAAAACTAGAACTAAACAAGTTAAAAAAATTCTGTTTATCTCGGAAAGTAGAGTAATTACTAATTATTTTCGTTAAGCATCCGTTTTTGTACTGATAAAGTTTATTGTAAACTGTGCAAAAATTAAGGAATAACATTGATTTGTACGAATTTTTTAAAATATAACGTGATCGCAGCATCCGTTTCTGTCTTGATAATAAAATGATTGGTAAGAATTGTTTAAAATAATATGATTATTGCTTTCAGCTCGGACACTCCCTAACTTGGAACCCTATAAAATTTGACCTGCTTGTTTGGAATCATTGGCAAAATACAGTCAGGAGATTAATTATTCATCCACTTATAAAATTTTTAAATTGGGATAAAATTAAAACTACTTAAGCGTATTTGCTTTTCATAACAAAAATATAAACAACTATTCATGTACTAAAAACAGTATTATAAAGTCCAACCTAAACAATACCTTTCAAAAATAAAACATAATTTCTTAGAAACCAAGGGTCCACCAACATTTTTTTTCGAAATTCGTCCAAACATGCCAAAATTAATAATTAACCATTTTATTTTTATGATTTATTGTATCTGTTAGGCATTGACTCTACCAGTTTTATAACAAAACCTACTTCAATTTTTGACCATTCCTCTTGACTTCTTGCTTTTAACGCCTCTTTGCTGGAAATTTTATGTCCTTTCGCTCTTTCTCTGGGTTCCGACCAGAGATGTTAATTCGGGTTAACGTCTGCGGATTGCGGTGGCGTTTCCAACACTCTTGGTACGCTATACACTACTACACAGTATCTACTCTTTAACAACCCGCGCTGTATACTTTGGATAGTTGTCTTGATATAAGAAATTGTTTCCAATTCACATTGTCTCCGCAATTTGTCTTAAATTCTTTTTTAAAATGTCCATGTAGAGTAGACGAACCGATCCATAGTTCCGTCAACAAAATGGAGCTAGTCCACTCCATGCCATGACATACACCCCCAGATTAGAGCGGAACCCCATCCGTACTTTACCGTTGGAATTAAATTTTTAGGTCTGTAGGCTTCCCCCCGCTTTCTATACACCAAAGGCTTTTTTGATTTACCAAACAACTCGAGTTTTATTTCGTCAGTATATATGATGTTTTTACAGTACTCAGTATTTTTGTCAAAATGCCTGTGAGCAAACTCGAGACGCTTCTTATTTTTCTTATTTACTAATGGTATCTTTCGACCAACTACTCGTGCCTGTATACTGAGCCAAATTGAAAATTTTGAAAAACGTATAAGGATAAAAGTTGTTCCCTACACGTCGAAAAACTTTTTCTCGAAAACCAGTGGTTCAGCAGTTATAAGGAAATAAACAATTTACCCTACACGATGCCCTTGATTTTTTTCCATTTCCCTATTTACCCCCTGAAACTAATTCTCATAATCAAAATTTAACTTTTTATACTTTACGTCTATAATTGGGCCACCACACTCTAACTCTGTGCTAAATTTCAAATTTTAGAGTGAAATACTTTCAGAGAAAATCGCCTGTGACAGACGGACGGACACCGAAGTGAATCCATAAGTGTCGCTAATTTTAGCACAGAACACTAAAAATGTGGCAACTATGTCGATCAGATTACTTGCGTAAGAGATGGTGTGAGAGTGAGAAAGTCGGGAAGGTCATATATAAATTAAAGAGATGAAAAAAGCAGGTAGGTGGAAGGTGGTAGAGTTCTTTCTCGACCGAGGTGGTACCACCCCACACATTCTCTTAAAGGGCTGGTCAAATCCCTACGGATGTTTCCAGCTTTGGATGTGTGAGTCGGATCTCCCCAGTACACCCACGGTACATAGTACTTAGACTTCGGTCCTCGTGGGCTGTCAGAAGATAAAAAAGCAACGTTGCCAGCCATCGTTTGTTTTCATAATTTCCGCAAAAATTATCTTTTGCAAAGTTTGACAAGGAGGTATCCCGGCCACCCAATGATTTTTATTTACGTACCTAATGTCTATTTTCCAAAAGAAATAGTTTATATTCTTGTACAATATGACGTAAACTAAATTGCAGTCGCCGCTTGTCCTCTTATGCCAATCTATTTTAGTCAAAATTTGAAATTTTACATCGTTGTATCCAAGCAAGTATAAGCGGTGATAAGCTTTAAAATATATTTAAAAAATATGTTATCACATGTTGAAGCAATCAGAAAAACGAAAAAAAAACATTTTAGGCGATTTTATGCAAATGTCTGATTTAATTATTAAGTACATGCAAATGATGGATATTTTATGTAAAACTATTGGTATAAATTAAACTCTACTTTAATGTAAAGATAATTACACAGAAATTGATTTTTCTGACCCTTTTTAGAGCCTCAGAAGTTTCAGTTCAGGTTCGCTAAGAAGGTTTAAGTACTTAGTACTGATTTAAATTAATATCTTATAGATTTTCATCTTGGAACAAGTTGCGTAATGAATTTAGTTTTCTATTATCGTCGAAAGTACGTACTGAAACTGCCCGTTTCATTATAAATTTGCGAAACAGCTCAGAAATAAATTTATAGTATAAAACTTAGTTGTCTTATTCTTACACCTGTCAGTTGGAAACTTTTGGTTGCCAAAATAGACCGGACTAGCGTTGGAGAATCTGACTGTTTATCTGTATATTTCAAAAATTTTAGCAAACCTGTTAAATTGTGCCAGGTAATCGAAACAATTCAGTGATTTGGTACACTTATATGCATCCTAAACCAAGAAACAGAAATTCTCCTTTACGTCAGTAACATGATTAACAACGAACAGTCGTAGTAAAAAAATCGTACCTATATCTTATTCACAGTCTAATTAATGTATCTTAATGGACTTCTTTTTTAGGAACCAGACACATAGGACCGAATTTCTTTGACCAAGGTTGCACCTACATTAAATGTCAATTAAATAAAAGCAAAACATTATTTACAAAAATTAGCTTCAGAAAAAATTGTAATTCCATAAACTAAAAAAGTTACAACATTTTTAATATACAGGGTATTTTATTTAAAATTGTAAAATTTAAATGTACCGATATAGATCCTTTAAGCAATCCAATTTTTGGAAAATCTTTAGAATCCTAAAAATCTATAAATCAGCGGATCCGCATACTTTTTATGTACGCGTGTCTCCGTTTTTTCTGTGAGCCCCAGTATGGGGCTTAGAAGGGGACAAATGGACAAAATGTTATTTAGCGTAAGAGTAACCATACCTTGTTTATTATTTTCTACCAAAAAAAAACAAATATGAAATATGTTTTAAATTAAACCCCAAGCCTAAGTATAAAATTTCATTAAAAAATTTAAATATTAAAGTTGAAAGTAACGGGTTTTATCACATTATTTGCGTCCCAAGTATTCTCACTCACACTGTTAACCAGAGTACTGGTTTCTACATATTAAACAATAATGACACCTATGGACATGTTTGTTAATGTCTTTATTAAATGAAGCAACTACTTAATTCAAAATACATAGGTACTTCTTATTCAAGTGAAATTTTTAAATACATAATACAAACATTAAACTCAAAAGAATATCTAAGCAATACAATAAAGATATCAAAATTCAAAAACTCCACCGCCATATTCAACACATTTTTCTAATTGATTCCTCAGATATCTGAAAAAATTTATGATTTCTTCCTGGGATACTCAACGAACAGCCTGGGTAATTCTGTCTTTAAGCACGTCAATATTACCTGGTTTGACAACCATCTTGTTGAAAATACATTTTTTGGCGAAAATTTAATGGCAAATTTTCGAGTTCATCGCTAAAAAATGTATCCAGCATTTCGAAGTTTGAAAATACATTTTTTGGCGAAAATTTAATGGCCAATTTTCGAGTCCATCGCAAAAAAATGTGTCCAGCATTTCTAAGAAAGATATTCTATTGCAGGGTATTGCAGGTGTTATTAAAAAAATATGAGCCAATAATGCCATGGACGCAGATATCGCGCACCACACGTTCACCTTTGCAAAATATTGTCTTTGCCTCATTACTCCCATTCATCAGAAAACTAGCAAATTTATTAAAATGGATATTTTCTCTTCATTTTCTTCTTGCAATGTTTGGTTAAAGTGGGGTTTGAACGGAAATAATTTATTTTCTTTTTTTAAGATCATCTGAATATGAGCTTTTCTCACAACTTCTAGAATATGTTTAGCACGATTTCTAAGCGATATCACAGGAGTTTTTTCTAACAGACTTAAGAACTAAAACTGTAACATCATCGTTTTGTACATAATTATTCTTCTTCTTCTTGAGATTCAAAACCGAACTAGTTCTTCGAAATTTTTTTATTGTGTTGTAGATTGTCATTTCAGTTATTGGGATTCCTACAAATTAAATCGTTAAATTATTGTTCCATGGTGTAGCGGTATGATACTTGGCTATCTCCATAACACTGAACTACAAAAATCCTTTGCTCAGTAAATAGCATTTTCATTTTGATAAGAAATATTTTAAATTAAATAATTGCTTCATTTAATAAAGACTGACAAACACGTCCATAGGTGTCATTACTGTTCAATATGGAGAAACTAGCACTCTGGTTAAAGGTGTGAGAGAATAGTTGGGAATTTAAAAAAATAATGTGATAAAACTAGTTACTTTTAATATTTAAATTTTTTAATGAAATCTTGTACTTCGGCTTAGGGTTTAATTAAAAACATATTTCATATTTGTTGTTTTGGTAGAAAATAGTAAACAAGGCATGTTTACTCTTACGCAAAGTAACGTTTTCATATTTTTAATCCTAAAATTAAATTTTCATAACGTAAATCCTATTGTTTTACCAGCAAACAATTTTATTAGGAGGGTCATTTTTACGCATCTTGCAAAATTTGGTTCATTTGTCCTCATCTAAACCCTATCCGCGGACATACTGTATACAGGGTATTTCATTGAAAATATTAAAATTTATATGTACCTACATAGCTTCTTTAAGCAACCCAATTTTTAAAAAATCCTTAAAATCCTAAAAATCCATAAATGAGCGGATCCGCAAACCTCTTATACGCGTGTCTCCATTTTTTTCTGTGAGCCCCTGTATATAGGAACGCGCATAATAAAAAATTACAAGTCATTTACAAACAAAAAAATATGAATTTTCATTAGGTCAACGTTCAACATTAAAAACGAACACAAGGCACAAAAATAATATATACCTAATCTATATCTCATTAGTAAAACACTGTCCCGGTGTTTATTTTAAAAATAGCTTCAAGATGACAAGGGCTTTTCAGTACAACTGCACCATCATTGACGTACCTAATTCATATGAATACGCTTTATTTTATTGTAGGTTTCAGTGTCACGTGTCAACTTTTCACGTGAAACTTTCAGTTTCTGAAACCCAAATACTATACATTAATCAATATACAGAAAATATTGCTTGATCACGTGCATTATTTCTACAGGGTGTGCTTTTAAAGTGTTACAAGGCGATATCTCGAAAATGGTTTAAAATATTTTCATAAATTTTCGTGACTTAATAGAGAGATTAGGGGACATTTAAACATATTTTTGACATTTACTCCCTTTCTCTGTTTAATGTAGGTACTTTTGTTTACAAAATTCAAATCTATGTAAAAACTAAAACGTATTCGTACTAATTTGTTTTTTAATTTGCTTTTTCGGTTACGGAATTATGGTTAACTAAATTTTGATTGAATTTTAAAAAAAAATAATTTTACCAATAAATCAAGTTCACTTATTTCGGAATTATTATTCGTTTTCCATGAAAATGCGTTATTTTTACTTAAGTCCGTTGAGAATTCTGACGTTTTAACCATTATTTCTGTTTATTGTTAGGTCCCCGGATCTGACCCCCCTTGACTTTTCTTGTGGGGCTTTATAAAGGACAAAGTGATTGCGACTGCACCTACAAATTTGGATGATATGAAAGACGGAATCCGGTTTGCGTGCTTATTAGTGACACTTGAAATGTTACAGCGGGTACAAACTTCATTTACAAAAAGAGTGAGAGAGTGTTTGGAAGTTGAAGGGGGATATTTCGTTTCGAACAATTTGACCATGACAGATGACAAATAAGTTTAAATTAAATGGTAAATATTTTATAACCTAGTAAATCATAATTCCGTAATCGAGAGTAATCAAAAACTTTTTTGTACATATACGTATTTTTTACGTAGACTACAATTTTATAAACAAAAGTACATAAACCTATTTAAAATTCCAAAGTTACACCCACCCCTCAAAATAGGGGCAAAAGAGGGGCTAAATGTCAAAAATATGTTTAAATATGCGGTGACTATAGTATTATTGTCAACCTTGACTCACCTACGAAGAAAATTTAAAAAGGTAGCAGGTATTTCGTTCGCAACCTGGATAGTTACGTTTAAAATATATTTATGCGAAATAATTTTTAACTTGAAATATTTCAAAAACGATTGAAACACCGCATAGGGTATGTTATACAAAATATGTCTAGAACTTCTCCGAGAATCCAAAAATATGATAAAAATCATACCATCAATTTAAAATAAGCGAGAAATCGATGTTTTATACTATTTTTTTGATTCGATGCTCAACTGTTTTGCTGATAAGGTATATGAATGATCCATAAAAATCCCCAAAACGTTCATATTTAACATTTTTTCCCATCTTTAAAAATGAAAAAGTTATAAGGCCTGTTCACTTTTATTTGGATATCCCTGTACAAACTTGTAATAAGTACTTACATTTCGATAAACTCATTATTAAAATAATTTCACCTTTTCTGACCATCTTCCAGGCGCCCAACTAGGCGTGCCAGCCAGACTCCGGTATTAGTGACTGAGACCGGATTTATAATACAAAGTGACTCGAAATTTTCATTAAAAAATGACGTAGGTTTTGACGTCGCTATCTCTTACTATATAAAAATGGTTAGATTTATTTATTGACTTAGTTACTGAGCGCCAAAACTTCTTTCTTTTATTCGATCTCAGAGTTAAGAAAAGTTTATTTATCTTCATAAAGCAAAATTACACTAAAAAAAGAAATTTTCTATGGTTTAGTCCACCGAAATAGATGATAATCAAATATTTTAGTCAAAGTTGAAACTACATACCTAATTATTTCCGAAATATTTCGACTGTAAATATTTATTTCATAATAAAATGTAGGTATATATTCAAGCATTTCGGTCATGGTTGTACAATTTATTTTTACTTAAGCTTAAAGAGCTTTCAAATCTTTCAATTTATTGTACCAAATTGGACAACAACAGACTAATAACAGCGAATAAAATTATCTGGATATAAAACATTCAGTGGGCGTAAAAAAATTTTTGCCGTCTTCTTTATGACAAAAATAAAACAACCTAAAATGTTATTCCAAAAATTAGAATGTAAGCTCATTTAATTTCAGCCTAGGGCTCCAAAGCTTCTTACATTAAAAAGGAAACATACGGATGATTTAAGGCACATTTTCTTTGATTTTTAGATTTAAATTACTACCTATACAGAGGGTATAAAACTCTCAATACTTTTCTCTTCAAATCTGTGTATTTTCTGTCTTCCAAATAAAACCGAATCTAAACTATTATTCCAGAAACAGCATCACTTACAGTCCGTGATTTTATTCATAACAGTCACTGAGCCATCAATTCTTTAAATTCTTACCTTCTCTTGCTCATCACGGAAGGTGGGTGATTTGTCTCGCTTCTTCATGGATTCTCCTTTAAAAAACTAACTCCATAATTTCTCCACTGGCTGTTCCCAACGGAACAACCATGGATTTATTATAATAGGATTCGATATCTGTATACTGTGAGCGTATCGAACGTGAAGCCTTATATTTTGTTGTTTGTTTTTGTTTTTGTTTTTCTCTTGGGGGAGCAGTTTACGAACTACGAACATAGACAAGACTACGAATTACTACGTAATTGAATCAAGAATGGTAGTAGAAAGAGATAAAATAGCATTGGAGTGCTGGAGCTCAGGTTGAAAAATCACACCGGTGTGTCACCCGGCGATGATATCGAACGCAGCCTAGAAGTCACGGCTGAACCTCGGTCTGAACACTCGGTTACACGTACGTCTTTGTCTAATGAACTAGAAAAGAAAAAGTGCGACGTATAGATTTATATAGATTAATAAATGACTCGGAGCGACTTTAAATAAACACCTTTAGAAATAACATAACCTATAAATAACAAAACGTTTTTAACTTAAATTTATTATTATTTAGCAGAAAAATAAAATATTTTAGGGCTTTTATTCCGTTTAGTACCTACATCTTGTGATGCTTCTAACGTATTTTTTGTACAAAAATACAAGGTAAAATAAGATGTGGCCAATGTTTACAAATTGTGTTTACAGTGTCGTTTAGAATGGTTTGTTTTGGCTTCAAAGAATGTGAACTCATCCCGTATCCAGTCCTAATAAATCCATGGGAACAACCAACAGCGCGTTAAATATGCATCTTCTCCTGTCCATCCACACTAAAAAATGTGGTTTTTCCTCCCAAAAAAACACACCCATTCTTACCTTATTCTTACAATACAAAATTATCATACAAAATGGTTATAACGTAAAAAGCAATAACACAACTTAAAGATACAAATATAAGTATTTTTTCAAATGAATTTGTAGAATTTCAAAAATTGTGTGGTAGTAACATATGATTTTAATAGCAAGAAAATTGTAATATTATTACGTAAAAGGTTTATTTTTACAACATTTATACTTGAAACTACTTGAAATATGTAATTATAAAATGTCAGAATACAATTAAAAGATATACTTACATTTTATCATTGTAGAAACAAATAAAATGTTCATTTTAATAAACTTTATTTCATAAATACATTGCAAAAATATGTATGTATGTAAAATAATAAGACAATTACTGCTCTAACTAATGTCAGTAAAGCTTTTGATAGAGGCTAAACAAAATATAAAACTCTTAAGTAAACAATTAACGGTCAGATTCGCCAACGCTAAAGTTAAACCGCCGAACAGATGGAGCAATAAAACAACGTAATCGACGCGTATCAGGGGATGCCGGGTTGGACGAGCGGGTTTTCATAGATAATGGTAGGGCAAAGATCGTTTTCTAGGAGGTGATAAATTAAAAACATTGGCATCAGGTGCGTAAAGTGCCTCAGCGCGCGTGGTTTGCAACTATTCACTCCATCTGTTCGGCAATCGCAGTATAGACCGGTTCATTTTGACAACCAGAAATTCTAAACTGACAATTGTAAGAATAGAACAACACGTTTTATACTCGTAATATGAATTTGTTCCTGAGTGTTTTCGCAAATTGAGAGAGAAAATGACAATTTTAGTCTGTACTTTTCCCAACAATAGGACTAAAGTCATTCTAGCAACACGCTCAAAGACAAAAATCACTTGGAAACCATTTAAATTGCTGAAATATTAAAATAACTCACAAGTTTTTAATGGCAGCATATTAACAATGACAGGACAAAAACCGAACTGATCAACTAGAATGTCTTAATTTAAATCGCTTTCATCTGAAATCTGAAACGGAAAGATGTTTTTCGACACTGAAATTGATTAAAACCCAATCAACCCCAATTAAAAAGTCAGTGCTGCCAGAAATACCAAACTTTAATCAAAAAGTTATTGAAAAGTTTATTTCCGACAAAGATGGAATGGACTTTCACTTCAAAAAATAATGTTGGTGAGTACTTAATCAATTATTGCTTTTTTTATCTTCTGACACCCCACGAAGACCGAAGTCTAAGTACTATGTACCGTGGGTGTACTGGGGAATCGACTCACACATCCAGAGCTGGAAACATCCGTAGGGATTTCACCAGCCCTTTAAGAGGATGTGTGGGGTGGTACCAACTCGGTCGAGGAAGAATTCCTCCACCACCTTCCTTTAATTTATATTTGGACGTTTTTAACGATTTGCATCTAATTTTTTGCGCCCTCCCTGAAACATAAGGCACCAGCCGCCACTGCTTTTCAGTAAATCTAAACGTAAGATACTACCGAAGCGACCAAAAGTACAAATGCGTCCAAAAAATCACCATAATCTGATCCTGTAAACTGCAATAAATGCAATATTCTTTATAAACTACATGATGTGTATAAGAAATATACGTACCCTTGCATCGACAACAATTATTAATTGTCAAAATAGCATCGGAACGTGGTTTTATTGAAAAAAAGTCCATTTCAGATTATAAGTCCTTGTCTATCTACCACCTAGTAGCTCAGTGGAGACATTTTAGACCTCAAACAATTAATAATGTAAAAGTACTAAAAAATGTGCTGATAGATATGGCAAAACTACATTAGGATGTTATTTTGACGTATTTAATTGTTATCGACTCAAGTGTAAGTTTATATTTCCTCAATAAAGAAATCATGTAATTAAAGTCATAAAATCAAACCACATGGTCAGACATATGATATTTGGGGCTGTTTTTAATAGAAACTCACAACCCCTCCTGATGAAACCTCTTGTGGCAGAGATATTTCCTTTCTAGACCAATTCAATTTCAGTCCAATCAAGTCCCAATCAGTATGAATTGATTGGCATTCGCTAATATTAAGACTTAACCCCCGATATGAACCACACAAAATTAATGATGAAATGTGATAAAACTGTAAATATTATGAGAAATAAGAATGTTATAGTTATTCTATATTCTTTTTACAGTTTTTGCTATTCTGAGAAACAAGCAACACAAAAACTTTATTGCCTTGCCTTGTTAGCGTGTAGCAAGCAGCTGTAAGGATTACCGTGAGCTGCAGATAGTGCAGATCATAGTCGAGTATTTTACTTTTATAATTGAGCCGTGTGCGTAATGTTGGGAGTTGAAATAGCAAAAATGTGACCCCGACACGAAATTAATGAGGTGATCTTGCCAGCCGGCACTTTGAAGTGTTTTTTTTTCGTTTTCAGTTAGTAAAAAATGTACAAAAGTAAAATGCATGGACTTTCCTCTCATTTTATATATCTTCAAATTTTTCTAGTAAATGTAATAAAGTGACTTTAAAAGTTTTACATAATCTATATATAATGCTACAAATTGTTTAATCTCTAATAGGACGCTTTGGATACTTAACTCGGTTTCTTTTTATTAAAAAAAATATACAATACATTATGTAACAAAACAATAATTATTAATAATAATTGCGGTAGACTACCGTTTAAAAAAATAAACTCTGCTTCTGATTGTAGTTCTTACAATAAATTTATATCTTTGAAGCTGACACATAATTGTGAATAATAAAAGCCTATATCACGCCTAAGAGAGGTCATTAAAAGAATTTTAATCGAAAGTTACACACTTTATCTTTTAAACAAACAACTATAGAATCGAATGTAAGTGTCAAGGCTAAGAACATTCCTGTTGTATCTTGAATAATTAAACCAACCTATTTCTAAATGTCACTTGAATTGTTTTTGGATTTTTTTGGTTTGGAATATTTTGCGTAGGATATGTTAAAGTTTTCTTTAAAATCAATAATTAGGGGTATTAAAATTCGGTGTTACCCGAAATCGCCACTATAATTACTTGCCCTTAAATTGGCAGCCCAAAATCGCCACGGCTTACAGAGTTACCCGGACACCTATAGCCCAAAATCGCCATGAGCCTTTTATTTATAAGATAATAGTATATATATTTAATAACTTTATAGTTCATAATAATAAAGCAGTGAGAGAGAGAGAGATAGAGAGAGAGAGAGAGAGAGAGAGAGAGATACTGCACATGTGTGAAGGTATAGTCAAAGATATTCCTTCCTCACTGATGGAAACAATCTGAATTTTTACAATAATTTTATTATATTATTACCAAGAAACCATAAAATACATTTCATTTAATTTATTCAGAAGATAAGAGTAGTGGCGATTTTGGGCTATACCCTCTGCAGGTAAAATGTTTGACAATACATTAACAAGGGGTTCGTGGCGATTTTAGGATGTAGCCTTAAAATTCTATAGTTCAGAGCAAAACAGGAACCAAAAACCAGAGTAATTTTATGCAAAAGCAACAATACTGGTGCCGAAGCGCTATTTTAACTTGGTGGAATATACATAACTACATATGTATTTAATAAGCTATTAATCATCAAGAAATCGAATAAAAGCGAGTTTCTAAAACTCGAATTAAGACCAAAGAAAAAATAAGAACATATTGAGAAAAATTCTACAACAACCGAAGCATGTTTAGTAATTTTTAGGGTTAATCATGCATGACAATTTAAAATAGTACCGGACGTATACATGTTGGGGTTAGAACTGACCCCATTATAGTTTTGTTTCAGGCTTGTTAGGCTTACAACTCAATATTTTAAAAGGCTATTTTTTAAATTGGTTAGCTGAAAGATTTATTGATTTTACGATTTATATCATTAAACAAATTAATACAGATATTTCACAATGCTTGGCGGATCTAATAAACGCTTCTGCCCTAAATGACCATTTTTTCTGCACTGAAAGTAGCACTTATAGTTCCTATTTTTAAAAAAGGAGACCAAGAAGATATTGAAAATTATCGTCCCATTTCTCTTTTAAGTAATTTCTCTAAAATTTACGAGAAAATTATGTACGATCATGGATTTATTAGGACTGGATACGGGATGATTTCACATTCTTTGAAGCCAAAACAAACCATTCTAAACGACACTGTAAACACAATTTGTAAACATTGGCCACATCTTATTTTACCTTGTATTTTTGTACAACAAATACGTTAGAAGCATCACAAGATTTACTAAAAGTAATAAAAGTCCTAAAATATTTTATTTTTCTGCTAAATAATAATAAATTTAAGTTAAAAAGGTTTTATTATTTATAGGTTATGTTATGCCTAAAGGTGTTTAGTTAAAGTCGCTCCGAGTCATTTATAAATCTATATAAATCTATACGTCGCACTTTTTCTTTTCTAGTTCATTAGACAAAGACGTACGACGTACGTGTAACAGAGTGTTCAGACCGAGGTTCAGCCGTTTTCCTAAACAACCAGCACAGACAGCAAAACTTGTGAGCTCCAACACTCCAATGCTATTTTATCTCTTTCTACTACCATTCTTGATTCAATTACGTAGTAATTCGTAGTCTTGTCTATGTTCGTAGTTCATAAACTGCTCCCCCAAGAGAATAACAAAAACAAAAACAAACAACAAAATATAAGGCTTCACGTTCGATACGCTCACAGTATAGGGACATCGAATCCTTATTATAATAAATCCATGTGTACGATAGAGTTATTCTTCTGTTGTCTGAATGTCAGCAGAGTTTCAGGATGGGATTATCAACGGAATCCTGGGGCTATAGAATTAATCCAACATGTTTATAATAAAACTGATAACAATGATATGGTGAGTTGCTCTGCTATTTGATCTGATCTGGGCTTTTGACTCAATAGATAAAACGTTCGTGTATCATAAACTGAGTCAATTAGTTATAAGGGAGAACATCAACAAATGGTTTTTATCTTTTCTATCAGAACGCCAAATTATAGTAAAAAACAAGGGTGCAGTCTGAATATTTTTACACTAACTTCGATACACCGCAGGGAAGTATATTGGCTCCTCTCGTATTTCTTTTATTTACGGACTATATGAGTTGCGGAGGTGTGTTTCTGTATGATGAAGTATTATTATTTATTTATAAGCATAAAAAATTGCACATAATTTGACTTTTAATTTTAACCATCATATAACTTATACTGTCTCTAATGCAAAGTTTTTAGGAACAATTATTGACACCGATTTGACTTGGGAAGACAATGTCGACGCCCTTTGCAAGAAACTTCAAAAGAGCTTTTACCTCATCAGTTCTTTAAGAGTCATGTCGAGGAATATTCAAAAAATACAAGATTTTCACGCTTAACCCCATTTTTCCTTTAATCTCTTATTATATATATATATATATATATATATATATATATATATATATATATATATATATATATATATATATATATAGCCATAAGTTCTTAAACAGTGTCCCCTATGACTGGAGGATGCAGAATATACACCAGTATATAACAGAGGTAAACAGTGACAAATTTAGGGGTGAACTTAAGAGGATGCTTCTAGTAGAACGTTTTTGTACCACGGATGAGTTTCTATCCCATTTTCCAAGGTAATAAATGTTTAGTAATAAAAATTTTAAGTGTATTTTGTTTCTTAAGTGTGCGACAAATGTTCGACATGTGTTTAGTGATATTATAGCGTAAACTGTTTTTTTGTTGCATATATGTTATTGTAAATGTTATAAATTTTAACTAATTGTGGTATACATATGTACACAATTTCTGACGTGCCTCATCAAATTGTAATTCTTTTGTAATTATGAGATTAATAAAGTATTCTACTCTATTCTATTCTATTCTATGGAAGCAGAGCAATAAAAAGTATCGACAGTTTTAGAAAAAATACACAAACGCAAGTGGGGCTAGAAAGAAGTTGGCTAAGTGTACATTGTGATCTAACCCTGTATATCAAACTGCAAGAATCTGCTTCCTATTTTATCAAAATATCAATTTTGACAAGTGAATTAACAATAACAAAATGGATTAATTCTTTCCACCTGTCAACTTCAGAATTATTAAAATTTGGCCGTGTGGTAATCACATCAGACAACTTCAGTTCTCTGCTGATATATTATTTTATTATTTAAATCACACTAGACCACAATATTTTAAAGTTACACAAAGGTGTAAAAGCAATTTATATAAATACTTTTACTCATGTATAGCTAATTAAACCATATTTCAATTTCAGTTAGAAAAATCATGAATAAATAAATAACAGCTTTTTGTCAAGATAATAATACCCAACTAGTAGTTATTTCTCTACGATTAATACAATATTCATGATTGTACATTATTTCTGATAAATATAATATTCATCGTTACTTACAGTGGTAAGTAACAACTATTGCTCAGCAGTTTCATAAAACAATCAGAAAACTGTGTTTGAAACATAAACAAATCCTCAAAGGGCAACCTTTTTGAACAAAACTTGGCAAAAGATCATGTCCTAGTTCCTGCTCTCCAAAATGAATGGTAAAAATTTTGCACATGTCTTAAATTAAAGATAAACTTAGTTTAGGATATAGTTTATTTTTAACTGTGTAGGCTTTAATTAAAAGGGTTTTAATATTTTTAGTAGATCCAGATTCTATGTATCTAAAAGTACATACATACACTGTCCTGGGGTGCTACTACGCTCACAGCGACTGGCGATATTCTTGATTTTAATGATATTTTTCCCGTGACCAGTTAATGGTTTCTGTATCAGATACTCACGTGATTAAAAAGCGATATCGCCAGAAAATGTGAACGTAGTAGCACCCCTGGAGCGCTTGATTATTGTAAAAATTAGTAGGCGAGCGGGACACCCCCAAAAAGTAGCTTAGAAATAGCAGTATGTGACCACGGCGTCCGAGTCGCTAACATCAGTTTTACTTTATGTTTTCGAGGTCGCTGAACACGAATCCAAAGTTGTTTTTTTTATTAAAATGGGGGAACATGGAAAAAAATGGCAATTTATTGCTAAATGAGGAAAATAAAATTTTCATACTTTTTAATATTCAACTCGCTATATCTCAAACAATTATTCATATTTCTTTTTTAAATTTTAACCACTTATTCTTTAAGATATTACCTAGAAAACAAGTCCCATCCGAAGGTCTCAAAGCTATTATTGGCTGTGTGGCAAATTTTCAAAGTTGTGCTATCAGGTTTTATGAGTCCTCACATACTATCGCGAAAGTTGAGTGACGAAGTTTCGAATTTCGAGTAAATAAATATATAGTATTAAAATATAGTATATAGGGAAGTTTTTTGTAAAATTTGAGCTCTTTGTATTCAATAGAAAAAAAGATATACGATTTCAAAGCTGAGAGCTGAGTACTGGCGCGTGCGTTTGGCGCGCAGTGATTATCGCGGCAGGCGTATACAGGCGTTTGAATGATTTTACCTAGCTCGATTGCTTACTATATCGCTTTTTTTTTAGATATTTTTATTTGTGTTAGTGAAAACGCGTTGTTTATAAATATTCCAAATGTTTTAATCAACAAGGTAAGTACAGTTAGCTACATGATTTATGTTTATCATTGTGTAGTGCTAATTGGATGTACTTATATTATAACTATTGCAAACTTTCAACATTTTGAAAATAGTCCTCAGCTGTGGTTTTTTACAGAAAAAATTTCGGTCCGCACTGATCTGAGAAGATATATACCTATACATATTTTAGCCCAAAACTAGGAAAGCATTTATGTCCATCTTTCTTAGCTGCACATGCTTTGACCGGCTGTGATACAAATTCATCATTATTTTATATTGGTAAAAAGACTGTTTATGCCACTCTAAAAAAAGTGTCAAATGAAGAATTGCTTAATTTAGCTAAAATAAATGATTTATCTATAGATATTGTCCAAGAAATCGTTAGCTTATTCGTATCGTATTTGTATGATCCCCCCAAAAAATCAAAAGCTATTCGCACTGACATCAATTCCTTACGCAGTAATTTAACCATCGAAAAAAATCTAAACATCTCAAACCTTCCTTCAGCATATTTTAAGACCTCTTTGGCAAATCAACGAATGGAGGCAAGCGACAAAATCTATAATTGCTTCTGAAGATGTGACAAACTTTGGATGGTTGGTAGAAGACGACAAATTGCAATTCGATTATTATGATGGACCCACTGCCATAGAAACACTACAAAAATATTTTTGTTCCTATATATAATGGTAAAAATGCTTGTGCAACTGCGATTTGCCCTTGTATAGTATCTAACTTAAGATGCTGTGATGTTTGTAGCTGTAGTGATTCATGTGTCAATGTAGATAAAATAAACGAATAATTTTCAAATTTCTTTCAGAGATTTTCATTTAATTAGGAGTTGTACTTACCTTGTTTATTTCGAATATTTATAAAAAATGTTTTTTCGTTAACACAAATAAAAAGATCTAAAAAAATTTATATAGTAAGCAATCGAGCTAGGTAAAATCATTCAAACCCCTGTATACGCCTGCCGCGGTAATCACTGCGCGCCAAACGCGCGCGCCCGTACTCAGCTCTCAGATTTGAAATCGTATATATTTTTTTCTATTGAAGATAAAGCGCTTACATTTTACAAAAAACTTCCTTCTATACTATATTTTAATACTATATAGCTATTTACTCGAAATTCGAAACTTCGTCACTCAACTTTTGCGATAGTATGTGAGGACTCATAAAACCTGATAGCACAACTTTGAAAATTCGCCACTCAGCCAATAATTGCTTTGAGAACTTCGGATGGAGCTTGTTTTCTAGGTAATACCTTAAAGAATAAGTGGTTAAAATTTAAAAAAGAAATATGAATAATTGTCTGAGATAGATATAGCGAGTTGAATATCAAAAAGTATGAAAATTTTATTTTCCTCATTTAGCAATAAATTGCCATTTTTTTCCATGTTCCCCCATTTTAATCAAAAAAACAACTTTGAATTTGTGTTCAGCGACCTCGAAAATATAAAGTAAAACTGTTTTTAGCGACTAGGACGACCGTGGTCACTAGTCGGTCATTTTAGGGGTGAGTCCCGCTCGCCTATAGACTAGTGAGCGAAAAATGCTCGGAAAAATGTTTTTGATAAAAAATCTATAATTTAAAAATTGGTCGGAATAAACAGAAATGCTAGAGAAAAAAGTTTAGAGAAAATATAATTCAAATTCTTTATCCTGAAATAAATTTAGAATATACAGGGTCGCCCAACAAGTTAAATTTGCTTTTAGTCTCTCGTGTATTTTGAAGTATATCTAGTTTATTAAAGGCATCTTTATTTTCTTTTCAAGCGATAGCAGAGCAATTTCAATAGCGACTAGATGTCAAAATTACGCCATTTTCGTATTTTTTACTCTGGAGTTGGTTAACTTACACCTAATCCAAGTGACGAATGTTATTGGTATTATTTATACTCATACAATGCATTTTTATTTGAACCTAGGTATAATACAACTAGGCCAAAGAATAAAATAAGGTTAGATCAGATTCTTTCTAGTCTGTGGCTCGTTCTTTAGGACATAAATTATTTTTAAAATCTCGTAAGAACACAACATTTAAATTTAAGTCCAGTATATTTAAAAATACAGGTTAATAAATTACGTAATACCTAACGAATAAAAATAAAGTGTCAACAGGTTCTTAACAGTTATTAAAAGTTGACAAGGAAATCTACTTTTATTTACAGCTCCGAACAAACAAATCAATATGCATTTATAACAATAATTTAAATTCAATATTTTTAAAAACTATATTTTACAACAAACAAAAGCATTAGTCACAGTCATAAGAAAAACTTGATGAGGATATTAACAAACTATCATTAGGTATTTCCTGAAACCCGTAAAATCGGTCAATACTATTTAAAAATAAATAGCAGCGCAGGCCTCATACACTGTATCGCTGAATATTTTAAGAGATTTATGAAGTTCCATTTAAATCATTGAGCTGTTTTTAAGAAATCGCCATATTGTTTCCATATTAGTAAACTCCCCTACGGCATATCCTAAATAAAACAATTTTTGATGTGTATTTATTGGAACCATTTATCTCAGTTTTAACAAAAAAATTGAAAACGATTAACATTTTATTTTAAACCAAGTGCCCACCCTCTGATAAATCAATAATAAAACCTACAAAACGGGTGTCAAAAAAGGCTGAATGCAAAACTACATAAAATGAAAGCGGATTTTTGACCAAAATTAGAACGCCCGGCTTTTTTACCACTTGAAAATCCATCTCTTTCAACAAAAATTGGTTCCTGAGAAAAGTTTGAAAAGTCATAGAATATTATAAAAAAATACAATACTACTTAATGTTAAGAGTTATCCTTTTTTATAAAAAAAAACATCCTTTTTTGTCTTGTTTGTCCCCTTTTTGTCATATTAACTTCTGATCACCCTAGGTTAAGACGTGTGAGATGTGAAACAAGTACCAGTAAGACATTATTTTTTATTTCTAACCGGATTTATATTCTTAAACTGGTATTACAGCAGTTTTAGTCGACTATCCTACATGGGTCATCAAATAATATTGAAAATGTGGGAACTGGATCCTGCAGTATAAATAATAATAAATTAGACAAATAATTTTATGTGAGGCATTAAAATCTTTTATTATCATTTATGTACTACCATTTTACCATTTTTATTTGTTCAAAAAAACAATTATTTAGAGTCAATATCACAGCAATATCAATTATTATTCATTTTTATTTGAACGAGTTTTAGCAAGTGATAATACGCCATCACCATTACTTTTGTAAACATAGTTCTGTTATATACATAGGTACATACCTGCGTGATGTGATAAGATAAAATTTGAAATTTAAAATTCACAACTTTGAGAGGGCGGTTAACCATAAGAAAAAGTAAAAAAAGGATCAATGTATACAGAACGGAGATACGTTGCATCAGTAATGTATAGAGCTGTGCTAATACAAGCGACTCCAGTGGCGTGGCCGTTTTATTTATTTGTTTGTGGTGAGTCAGTCCAGCAGAGGCGAATTTGGGCAACAGCGCATGTCGTGGATCACTTGATCAGTTCACGTTCAGTATTTCGTCGCTCCAGTGATAAATGGGTACAGTGATTGCGGCATACTGTTTTGCTACTTGCGTTAAAACGATTATTATCTGATTCC
The DNA here is from genome assembly GCA_963971165.1 of Philopedon plagiatum. Lineage (NCBI taxonomy): Eukaryota > Metazoa > Arthropoda > Insecta > Coleoptera > Curculionidae > Philopedon > Philopedon plagiatum. The sequence goes on along the minus strand of OZ020191.1, from coordinate 22,280,166 downwards.
CAGATTTAAAGTATAACGGTACAAAGATATTTTACGGTGTACGCCCGCGTAATTTAATTGGATAGTCATCGTATAACTTGTAAAATACATGTTAAAAGTGCTCACCATAAATAGAATAGTTACCTGTGTTACTATTAAAACCCCTAAATTTGGTACGGGTCCTGTAAGTAGGAACAGAGATATACAACTTTGAAATTTCATAAGCCGATACTGATCGGGACTGTCACCGTTATTGGAGTTCAAGTCCTGACGTACCGACAAAGGTAAAAGTCCCGATCGAAGTTATCAAGGTTTTTAAAATTCAATTTTAAAAGGCACACGCACCAACAAACGTGATTTGAAAGATTTTTAAAAACAAAGCTATTGCGTATAACGCACTTACAATAACGTGGTGCAGTACACCTCTATCTTGCGGGTTTGTGCGTAGCATCGCGTCGGTATTTTTTGGAAACCACAGAAACATAAAGGGTTTGTTGGACATCAGTTCACTTAAGGTCTAGCGGTTACTATTAAATATTAGTGGTACAAGTCATTTGTAAAATTCAACGTTTTTGACTGGATGTTGCTGTCTGAAGTCTTAGAATGGGAAAAGTTGGAATAAACAACTATGTATTTTAAATCGAACAGTTTGGTAATTTTAGGAGATCGCTGTTTTCGGGGGTAAGTGCACAAGTGCATCAAAATTACCGATAATTTTTGAATGAAATGTGTTTTTTTATAATTGCAAGAGTTTGTTTTCATATTTTCGCGGAAAAGCCCGACTCCGCAGGAGGAGGGCATTTTCGTAAAATATGAAAACAAACGATTGCAATTTGTAAAAAAAACACATTGAATAAAAAAATTATCTGGTTATTTTTATGAACGAGTGTAATTTATTTGAATATTTCCCGAATTAATTAAGAACTCGAATCAAGTAAATTTAAATATTTTATTTAACAGAAAATACTAACAATAAAATTAAAACGCTTAAAAATTACAAGAATTGTAATGAAAAGTACAATTATTGTAATTAACAATATTTTGCTTTGAATTCGTAGACATGGTGGTTGATGCAGTCAACGAGCGAGAGCTTATTTCGGACGTTTGTTAACAATAAAATCCCGCTTTGACGTTTCGTCAACAATATAAACTTGCGATGCAATTTTCGATTTCTGGCAGTGCTGTTTTCGCTGTAATTTTGCGAAAATTGCATTTCTCTTATAGGAACTTTAACATATGAGGGAAATATTCAGTAGTATTTATACCTTAAAAATTGTATGGAAGAAAAAACTCTTTAGAAGAGTGGAAAAACAGTTCGACTTAAGGAAAATGGTTAAATTTCTTAAAAAGCACAGAACATTTAGATAGGAAATCGAAGATACTTAAAATGTGTGAATACCTGTTCGCAATCTCTGCGCACAATGCAAATTGCGAAAAAAATATTTCCTTACTGTCCATCTGGACCGGCCGGTGGCTGGGTGGGTAGCGCCGCTGCCGCTGAGATGCGAAGCAGGCTCACGCGATCACAGCGCCGGACCCGGTTCGATTCCGGTGCTGTACGATAAATCACAAAAAATTACAGGTCTGGGAAGTCTGGGTGTTTGTAATTGTCAGTATGAATGGAGCGTGTGCATGGTGAATGAGTGTCGAATGAAGGAAGGTGGTTGAGGAATTCTTCCTCGACCGAGGAGGTACCGCCCCACACACCCTCTTAAAGGGCTGGTGAAATCCTTAGGGATGTTTCCAACACTGGGTGTGTGAGTCTGTTGCGAGATATACAACCCACCGTACCTTAGTACTTAGGCTTGCTGCCTTCGTGGGTTGTAAAAAACAAAATCTAGTGGTCAGAAAAAAAATTGTTTATTAGCTGAGTCCGTTGAGGCCATTCTGCAATGCCAGGAGGTATAACTTTAAGTTATCATGGGCAGAATTTTAAGGGTACATAAAAGATCAGAAAGGTGTTCCAAAGAAAATCATGTCATCGGAGTAGGCAAATCCTAATTAATTTTTTGATTTAGTTTTAAGGAGTATGTTTTAATAAAAGATTTTCGTTCCTAATAAATAGTTGTCTTTAGATTTGGTATTTAGAGTAAAGTAAAAAATACCCTCCTCGCCCCGGCATTATGTCCCGATATTAGCCAGATGATTTATGGCAACCCTAGTCATGTCATATTATGTTTATCACTCACATTTTGCATAGCTACTAATAAATATTTAATGTCTATTCATATTATTTTAATAAGTAATAACGAATTTAAGGCACAATGCTAAAAGAGGAAAATTAACCCTAAAAAAAATATTTCGTTTATTTCCACCTAGTAATAATTAACCCTATGACATTTACATATTTATGTAGATATCTAAGCAAGTTCAGTATTGATTCCAGGTAAAAATATCATGTACTTTGGAGTCAGAAATTAATTTAACTGTGAATATACATTGAAGGTGCTCCAAATTATCAATACATAATTAATTACAAAAGGATTTTCTATATATGGAATCTTATAAGTCGACAACAAAATTTCTGGAATTGCCTAAAAAAGCAATAAAAAAGTTTTAATTTCTTTCAAATAATATTTATTCACTTCTCGTACTGCAATAAACAACGACAGTAACCAGGAATTTAAAACAAAAAAAAACGGTTCGAACGTAGTTTAGAAATTCATTTGCGTAATTTATTTCGGAAATAAGGTAAAAGTATCGCGCATTTTTGCTCATTACGAAATTGTTTTGAGGCCATATTTCAGTTAAATCGGTTCAAGGCATAATTGGAATAATAAAATCATGTCTATTATGTTCAATATAAATATTAAAACGCCATTGTATGTCATCACGTAAATCAATGCGACCCCGACGTCACAGTCTAATTAGTCTGATCCTATGTTATTTCGAGGCGTCTCTACTATTAAATTGAAACAACAAAATGGATTTGAGATTGGTTATTTATTCGATTATTACAAGAAAAACTAAAAGAAGAATGTTTTTATATCGAGTAAATATGATTAGATTAGAGAATAAGAAAGGTGTGTATGATATTGCGCGTCGCTGCGTGACACCAACGTAACATTGTGTCATTTAATAATAATATACGAAAGTGTTATGGAAATTTAAGTACATAGATTCTAAAGAAAATAAAATATAATGGACCGCAAAGAACTAGATCACCCTGTAAAAAAAGCCCAACAAAATGCAATACAAAACACTAAAGACATGGAAGAAATAAATATCTAAGGAAAATTTAAATAGAAGCAGCATAGAGAACAGTCACAATATGTTTAAAAAATCAGACAATAAGTATAAGGAAATGGCAAATAGCAGGAGTATAGAAAATAGTCCCTAGGCATGTTGAAGAAAAATCAACACAAAGCAAAAATCAAGTTAAGGTGCTCACCAAAAGAAGCTTCAATTGGAAACGGTATTTGAATAAACTTTACGAATATGAAAGCTAGTCGGGGTAAGTGAAAAAATTAGAGGCGGTTGATAAAGAAAAGAAGGGATATCCCAAAGTGTTATGGAAATTTAAGTACATAGATGCTAAAGAAAATGAAATATAATGGACCGCAAAGAACTAGATCACCCTGTAAAAAAAGCCCAACAAAATGCAATACAAAACACTAAAGACATGGAAGAAATAAATATCTAAGGAAAATTTAAATAGAAGCAGCATAGAGAACAGTCACAATATGTTTAAAAAATCAGACAATAAGTATAAGGAAATGGCAGGAGTATAGAAAATAGCAGGAGTATAGAAAATAGTCCCTAGGCATGTTGAAGAAAAATCAACACAAAGCAAAAATCAAGTTAAGGTGCTCACCAAAAGAAGAAGCTTAAATTGGAAACGGTATTTGAATAAACTTTACGAATATGAAAGCTAGTCGGGGTAATTGAAAAAATTAGAGGCGGTTGATAAAGAAAAGAAGGGATATCCCAAAGTGTTATGGAAATTTAAGTACATAGATGCTAATGAAAATGAAATATAACGAACCGCAAAGAACCAGATCACCCTGTAGAAAAGCCCAACAAAATGCAATACAAAACACTAAAGACATTGAAGAAATAAATAAGGAAAATGTAAATAGAAGCAGCATAGAGAACAGCCACAATATACAGGGTGTTTCCTAACCTCGTTCGTAAAATGAAAGGGGTGAATCCTGACCCAATTTTAAGACGAAAATGTAGTATAAATTTTTTTCGGAAATCGCTTCATTTTCAAAATACAGGGTGTTGAAGTTTTTTTAAAAAATCGCTTTTTTATTATTATCTTAAACACCCCTTACCCGATTTTGTTTAAAATTGGCAGCGTTATTTCAAGTGGTAAGGGCATAATTTAGCGCTAACTAAAATGCAAAAAGAACTAGTACAATCCAATTTTTGCTGGAGAGTAAAATTTATTTATTGCCGATTAGAGATTTAATTTTTTTGTTGTTCGTGGACATGCATGAAAGTGGTTTTTATTTTTTCAGGATATCGAAAACCAAGCAAAATACGAAAATAACTCAAGAGGCAAAAAAGTTGCATTTTTAGTTGCCAAATTCGGAAAAAATATCAAAATTTGAAAAAAGTCAGTGGCTTACATTTTTTTGCCAATTTATTCGTTAAGAACCCTCTCTGGACGCCACTGGATTTGATAACTTGAATCTAGTTAGCGCTAAATTATGCCCTTACCACTTGAAATAACGCTGCCAATTTTAAACAAAATCGGGTAAGGGGTGTTTAAGATAATAATAAAAAAGCGATTTTTTAAAGAAACTTCAACACCCTGTATTTTGAAAATGAAGCGATATCCGAAAAAAATTTATACTACATTTTCGTCTTAAAATTGGGTCAGGATTCACCCCTTTCATTTTACGAACGAGGTTAGGAAACACCCTGTATGTTTAAAAGAATCATACTGAAAAAATCGTTTGGACTTTTTTTCACACAAAATTGTAGCAAAGACTTTGTAGAGCAATTTACTCTAATTGGATTATTAGTTACAACAGTTTTTATACATTTTCATACAATTGTAGCAAATTTTGCTACAAATTGGTCTTGGACGTTTTTGAGAACAAATTGTTGGAAAAAGGTACACAATTGTTGTGAAATGTCCCACAATGATTTTTCAGTGCAGCAGAAGGCAAAAATGAAAGTAGGGTAGGTAGGTAGAGTAGGTAGCCTACCCAAAAAAAACCTTAAGGCGGCATTTTCTACGTGGCGTCCATGTTGGCCAACTTAATTTCATTGTGATATTTTTTAAATTTTTAACAATAACATCATAAGTCAATTAAGTATAGCTTCACAAACTTGTCAAAAAGAAAACACTAAATTGTGTAAAATTCCACTTTATTTAAACACTTGGACTTTTTCTAATAAAAATCCGACATGTTTCGGTACACGGTAGCTTTCTCAAGAATGAGTGAATCTTAAACTAGAACTGAAGGGATAACAGACATTTACCTAAAATAAGGGTGGGTGCGGAATTTCCAAAGGTGTTATAAAAACAAGTTTAACAATGGGGAATTATGAAGGAACCCTTATTTTAGGTAAATGTCTGTTATCCCTTCAGTTCTAGTTTAAGATGCAAAAAATAGACCTTCATAATTCCCCATTGTTAAACTTGTTTTTATAACACCTTTGGAAATTCCGCACCCACCCTTGTTTTAGGTAAATGTCTGTTATCCCTTCAGTTCTAGTTTAAGATTCACTCATTCTTGAGAAAGCTACCGTGTAGGGAAACATGTCGGATTTTTATTAGAAAAAGTTCAAGTGTTTAAATAAAGTGGAATTTTACACAATTTAGTGTTTTCTTTTTGACAAGTTTGTTAAGATGGAGTTCCACCAAGTAAAGGCAGAATCAATCCAAGTATAGCTTCATATTCTATAGGTATTTTTTAACGTATTAATAAAAGTTTCAAGATATGTTGTGATCTATTTTAGGAAAACAATATTTACAAAGAATATTGAGGCCCTAGTGACAGAAAAAATGGCACCATAGATCTTTTAATATATTAATCTTCTGAATGAAATCATTATACACATTGAAACTTTAAATAATTGACTGAAAACTGCGTGCAGGATATGAAGCTATACTTAATACACTTATAATGTTACTGTTAAAAGTTTTAAAGCCGCAAAACCACGTCCAAATGAAAGTAAGTTGGCCAACATGGACGCCAAGTGGAAAATGCCGCCTTAAACTTGGAAACGATATTTGGAGGAACTTTACGGAGATGTACGCAGGTCTAAGAAATTGGAAAAATCAGAGGCAGTTGACGTCGAAGAGAAGGGGTATAGAATATTGTTAGGAAAAATTTAACCACATGCTAAAGAAAATAAAATATACAAGAAACCGCAGAGAAAGGCGAAATACCAGCAGATGCTTTAGAAAATCTCAATATTAGTCCCTTTACCAAAAAAGTAGGGATCATAGTGGTGACCTATAAGACAAGCTTACTTTTTCTTTCTTAAAGCATACCCTTAAATCAAAATTTCGACAAGAAATCAGTGTCATGATGGTTATAATAAGTTTATCATAAAAATATATTTCTTAATCTTAACCGACTGATTCTTTATTTCTGTCCATTACTATATGTTTTGTTTATGTTTGCTCAGGTTTTCAAATTTGATAAAATGTAGTTAACTGCGCTAACCATTCTTGTTTAAGACCTGCGTTTAAAACCAAAATTAAAAGGAATAACACCAATTATCACATGTCTAAAATGGAACACTTATTGCAATTTGCAATTTGCAATTTTTTCAGAAATAATTTTTTTTTGTTGCTAGTTTTATGTTCCGACTTCAATAAATGTCAAATCAAAACAACACTACGAAAATATCGTGACTAACATTACATAACGTGATCGGCGTTTTGGGGCCTCTCGTTAACAATATATGTAAATATGGAGTCAAAAATTCTACACAGCAGTTTTCAAAGGATTTTAATGCAGTAAAACAAACCGCTTTAATATATGATATTCCTTACAACGCATTTAGTGTATATTATATATCGATCGAAGCTGTCGTAAGGATTTAGCCCGTGTAAAAAGGACCTTGAAACTGGCAAAGCTCCTTTGCCTTAGTTTGCAACTTCGTCGCACGTACATTTACTTTCGTATTTATTGCTTCATATCATAACAAAGTGCTTCCAGCGTATTTCGTATTAAGTTTAACTGGGTATGAATGGTAAATTAATTCAAAAAGGATATAAAATAAGTTAATAATGTTTTAAAAAATTATTATTTCATCAGCTTAAACGATAAAACAGGTAACTTAAGGGAGGTGTAGGTAACATTTAATGTTATATCGTAAGATAATAGTTATAAATGTTACACGAATCATAATGACAATCATTAGGGTGCTAGCCGGGAACACTGTCGTGCAGACGAAGTGCTAGCCTAGCCTGATACCACGGCGCACTGTGGTACCAAAGAGGTTTTTACCACGACAATTTTTTTCATATTGCAAATGTTTTTAAGAAAGGTAATAAATGCTAAAAAAAAATATTTAAAAAAACTAATATTTCCGTTTCTAATAAATATCTTACTTAATAATAAAAATTTATAAGTTTAAATTAAGTTTAGTCTTAGAAATAATTTAAACTCTTCTCTTTCGAGCTAGAAAATATTTATCCCTTTCCAAAATCCACATTCTTTAGGTTTTCCAAATAAGACCTATCCTCCTGTTCCCGCATCTGGGGAGCGGCGGGAGCGGCATCACCTTCGACACTTAACATCCTTGATTTTCTCAAAAACAGAGCCACCCAAGCAAACCCAAGAAAACTTCCTTCTCTCGCTCATCGCAGCGTTGTTGGTGATTTGTTCCATTTTTACCGATATTTCCATGGATTTTGCTCCGAAGAACTAGGCGCTATAATTCCCCACTTGACTGTTCCTAACAGAACAACAAGAGGCGCGTTACGTACATATACATCCCTTTACTGTCCAGCTATAAAAGCATCACATCACACTTCTCTCGCTCATTCATACCTAGGGTCTCCAGATTATGAAGCAAATTGCCTGCAGATGTTTCCACCTCCCCTTCCAACCTTCAATCCTTGAAATGCCGTGTCAATAAATTACATGTTCCTTCTCTTCAGACGCCCACGGTACGTGTGTACTACGTACTACGTGCATCATCTCAGATTAGAAAAAATAATTCACTTCCATATTTGTAAACATCACACACTTAAATTGTTTTTCTCTTTATATGTATTTGCGAAAAAAATAGATAGCACAAAACTGTCTATTATTTTTACACGTGCCGCTTTAAACCGGGTTTAGAAATACTGAATTTGGTCGTTACATTTTGCTCAAATTAAACTAGATACAGAAATCATTTTAAAGATTAAAAAAGTCGTGTTTGTTAAAGGTATTACATATTTTATAAATTATCTGGCGATTCCTAATCCCCTTATCCCCATCTTGTGTAAATTGTGGCAAATTTTATCAAAATCCGGGAAACATGGTTCCATCTGCATAAATGTCACAGGGCGGCGCGGCGTGGCGTAGGCGACCAAAGCGGTAAAATATTTCACTTCGAATATGACCCGGTTTAATAATTCCTGTCGACATATACTCAGCACAGGATATTACGAGTCGATCTTGTTTCGGTGATAAAAGCTCTGGTGGAATAATTTTCTAACGTTAATACAAGGCGATGGATGTAAAGATAATAATAATTATACACGGCGAAGAAAAGCTAGTAGGACAGTCTGTTCTGTATTAGAAATAATATTGCTTTTTTTCGCAATAACTTTCCGCTTCGAATGTCACTGGCTCTCGGAATTAAAAAAAAACCTGTGGCACTTTTTGTTACGACAATAATTATTTAAGAAAAAACACTAAATTTAGCTTACGTTTGTGAGCATCATATAATATGGTTCTCATTAAATTATACACCTCTAGCTACAATGGGCGTCTGTTCCACTTTATTTTATTTTCGTACGGTCAAGATTATGAATTTTTTTTTTCAATTTTCTTTTAAGCGCTACATGCATTAAAAATGTATTTACATTTGAAGTTTTCTAGGAGAAGAGATCATTTACAGGCGAGGTAAAGGTGGGGCAAATTTAGGGGGCAACTAGTGATATCAACGTAACAAGCAAAATACACTGTTTTTAATTAAGGAAGGTTTTTTAATAATGTGCCTATTTCTGCCAAGAAATTATTTACCTACAAATAAACGCCGCAAACAACATAAAATGCTAAAATTGTATTTTTGCTGTTACTAGTACTACACTACTACACAAAGGGCACAATATCAAATAATATCCAAAATCATATCACACAACAAAATTAGGGAAGCTGAGACACCTCTTAAACTAATAAATAAGTGCCGGCGCGACGTACATATGTCAACAAAAGTTTATGCAAAGACAATGCGCATATTGGGTAATTGGTTTTCCTTTGTATAACCCAAATGTTTTGAAATAGCATATTTCACGGAGCGGTTCCATAGTGTTCTGGAACAAGCCGAAAATCGACGACGTCGACGGTCACGCGCGTGCCGAACGCGATATTATTGGTTGGCCATCGACAATTTCCACATATTATTATATTTGTTTCTTTTTAACTTCCTAAAGCGCGTATATTTGTTGCTCTCTTGGTTCAAATGCATTTATATAGTTTTCTATTTCCATATAAACTAGTCAATTTAAAATACGGCCGAGTCCGCAGCCTAACCCTAATCTATGTCCGCAGCCAGCTTAGCTTGATTCTTTATTGGGGAGTTTTCGCATGGAACTTGCGCTTTCCGGCAGCTTTATCCATTGCTATCGCGAGGCGACTGAACATACTGAACAGTGTTGTCGATGTGTGTGGATTTTCTTTATGCTTTTAAAAAGCAGTTATGTTTTAGGTTTAAACGTGAAATAAGCAATAGAATCCCTTTTATGTACCTGTTCTCAGTTAGGCCAATATAAAATTATTATATTTAAAGAATAAATAGCGTTGTGAAACTCCGCGCCTCGCCGTTTATACTCCTTTTTGTGACTGGCGAGAGTATTACTATTGCGATAGTATTTAGTATTAGATTAAACAAAATATGGTACGATTCGTATCAACTACTAGATAGGCCGTCTTGTTAGAGTGAATAAAAATATATTTTACAACCTGTTTCAGGTAAAAAATAGTATGTGATAGTAATTAATATAATAAACGCATTGAGAACTACAAAACTATTTAAAACCTAAAATTTAAACGTACTAGAAAATTCTTGAAATTTGGGAATATACACTCCCGATGGCAATGTACCTAAGTAAGGACTACACCAAGTAAGGCAACAACACATATCGGCTCATTATTTTGTTGATGTGAAACGTGGCAGGCTTTTTATTTCTTGAAAAATTTTCTCATTCAATAGAGGCTCACGGGATACTTTTTAAGAAAATCTGATTTGACTTTTGTAAATTATATAATGTCCACTCCTGATTCCAATCTTAAAACAGTTTAATTTAATTGAGTGAAATAGACCCATTAGATTAAATCTCTCCATAATAACAAAGTATGAAGGGTAACTGAAGTGTGCCGAGAGCAAACTGAAATATAAAAATATATAGGAATAGTCTCTTCGTTTAATTTCCTTATCGTTATTTCACTTACAGAATATCGAGTTCTCTATTTCCCATTTCTACTTACTGCTAGCACTAGCTATTAATGCTATTATTCAATTGAATCGGTTGTCTGTTCTAAGAAATTATTTATCTAAAATCTTGCCCAAAAGATATTCCAATTAATGTATCCTTGCGGCCAGAAACAGTATTATTTTATTATTTATACACTGAAGTGTTTACGTAGGTCCGAACAATTAAAAATTTGTTGGGCAACTCTTCTTAAATATATGTCTTATCGTCTAGTGCTGTTTACAGTTATGTTGCATCAAAATTTTTATTGTCCAACAGAATGTCATCAATTATTCCAAACAAGCTAATTTATTTTTATGTTTATTATTTAGTTTTTATATTTTTGGAATAAATAATAAAATGCCAGTAATTAGAAATTTTCCATATTTTTAATATACATATTCTCAATCATCGTCCAAAAAATTTCCAGACTAATAGTAAAAGAATTTTTGAAATATCTTTAAAAACCATTGAGTTATGGATATCGCCTAAAAGTTCAAATTTGATACTTTCCGGCGCCATGTCGAACCTGATGCAAGTGACATGACGCGGTTACCAAGGTCAAATTTAAAGATATCGAAATATCTTCTAGTATTTTCAAAGTTATACTTTTTGCTATTGTGCTATGGGATAATACTACTTGATAAAATCAGTGTCAAATTCATGCTGTTCATTTTTAATAGCGTTCCCTATGTTGCACAATTGGCATCGAAACAAGACATAAAAAATGATTTTGTAAACATTCTTGAAAATACTAATAAAGATAAATACAACATTAACCCTACATAATCCGATATTCCTCAGTCCATCTTATCTTCTTCAATGGGTTTTTGCTCAGCTCAGGCGTCACAACAATAGACTAGAATATGGTGATGCAATTATTTATTTCTTTACCTTAAACAGTTTTGATAATGATAAATATACATCAGTTACAATAACCATACTCATTTTGTTTACTAATATGTCTAATTACCCTCGTATTCCATTACAGAAACAATCAAGACAGAAATCGCGGAACGAGTAGAGCAAGTGAAAGGGAAATGATCACGAAGTAAGCGAAGACGTGGCATTCTTAGGCGCAATTTGGCCTTTTTAGGACGGTTTTATTCTCTTGACAACCTTCGTGAACATGTGAGGGAGTTAGTTACACCTGCGAATGGTTTTTGTAAAATGCGGTTTTAGACGTTTAATGAGGAATAATATGCATGTATTTTTTTATAGCATAAATCGGTTAAGGAAGTCATTTCATTACAAACTAAAAATATTATTTTGAAAAAAATTACTAGGATATTTTAACTACAAATTTTATTTATTCTCGGTGTAATTTATTACAATTTAAAAAGCAGATGTTTGCCCTCCGTGTCAAGTGACGTCAGGCGTCAGGAGATAAGCGAAAATAAGTGTATCTACACATTAACGTAAAGCTTAAGCCGACGCTACAGGATGCGTCTGCACACAAAATAAACAACCAAATAATAACGGGATAATGCTTCCCATCGATAAACGATTAACATGTCGTGTGGCCGTGTATCGAATATTGGTTCCAACCAACGTTGGAAGCATCACTTGACGCGGGACAAAAATACCCACAAGAGCCCGAACTATTGAAGACTTGAAGGGAGGAGACCGCTCGGCAATGACCGCATTTTAAATTTCTGTCCCTGTTCTTTGGTTAGTTCGCTAGGTTGTCTATAGAGGCGCTCTGTTCGTTAGTGAGTCTAATTTTTCATAGAAAGTTTGGTGTTTTTCTTGTTTATTTGTCGAAAACACTTTATTATTAATTTTTTTAAACACTATTGACAATGAGTAACGGTTGATCATATACATAAAAGTAGAGTTTGCTTTGTGTGGGGGTGTAAAACAGGGTATTCTTCCGATAAGAAGCGGTGAAAACACCGAAAGCCTCCTCGTAGCTCCAAAGGTAAGTTAATTTGCTTATAAACTAAAATTAAGGGCTAACAAAATCATGAAAATAGTATATTATGCTGTAGATTTTATGGATATTTCACTACATCACGGTCGAGTATTTTGCATACAGCATAACCTAAAAAATATATTAAATTAAAAATAGTTTCATTTGTTTCTCTTTTGTATATATTGTATTAGGACACTAATATTCAGGTAAACTTTACTAATTTCTGAAAAAATCCAGGCCAAATCACTATTTTATCAACATCTTTGTACATAAAATACCATTGGAACTATGTTCTGTCATATATTGATTAAATAAATTATAAGTAAATTTAACAACAGTATATGTTAGGTATAATGGTAATTACAAAAATTACAGTCACATTTTATTGTACAATTATTTATTATATACGTTTTCTTATTAGGATCCCATAATTTTTCAACAATGGCAACAAGCAATTCCTAGGGCTGATCAAATATTTGGCACCAGTGATGCTGTTTGGGCATTGCACTTTCCGGCAGAAGGTATTTTGGGTGTGATGAGCATAAAGAAAATTTTACCTCTGCAATAATTCCATGAATAAAATGCATTTAATTTGTAAACAAATGAATCGCATTGACGAAGCTCGAAGAGAGGAAATCAGATCTTTAAGGAAACAATCAAAATTGTAAAAAACTAATGATAGATGGGGTAATATATTCATCCCTGGCCAAAAATTGGCTAACTGTACAATCTTACTGAAATTTTATACTTCAATAACAAATTTGTAATAAAGAATATAAGTAAATACTATATTTTTTATATTTGTTTTTTTTTGTGATTCTATATCGGAATAATAAAAATATATTATACTAATAGAGTTGTACAGTTGCTTACTTATCGAAAAAAAGTTTTTTGTGGCTAGAATGTTTAATAACCTGTATTTTAAAAACCAAGCGTCGTTGGAACTACATACAGGCCGAGTATTCCAATAAGTGTGACAAAGTAGATTTAACTTCATATAAAAGTCGTTATTATTATTATACCCAACCCAACCCAACCCAACCTCAAAGAAAAGAAAATAAACTAATTTAAATAAAAATAGATATCGCGCCCATAAGAATCCATGTATTTGAAACATCACTTGGAACACATGCGCCGCTCGCGGCGGAACCATAAAGCTGAATTACCGATGCAAATTTAAGACCGCGGCCAACGTATTGCGATTGGCCTCCTCCCTTTAAGTCCTCCATAGCCCGAACCGAGGCCCGAACGTGTTCAGCTTCCATCGTTTGACACATGAAATCTGTTGTAACATGGCCACACAATGCGACAAATTACCATAATGTCCAACGTTGGAAGGCATTTGACACATCGTGTAGCAGAAAAAAATAGGTACATACCTGGTGCAAAGCTAACCAAAATTTTTCATAAATAGGTATTATTAAAGGTCAGTATCGTCAAATTCAAGTAACCATATTTGACTGTACGTTTATTACTATGTTACAATAAATAACAGGTATTTGTAAGGAAATTTTAAAGACAAAAATACGGCCATCCATCATATAAGCATCAACTATTACCCTATTGTCCTTGCATAAATTTCTTTCCGGTCATTGTTAAACATTCCTTTTATTAAAATGAAATGTTTCTTATCCACGAAATATCCTAACCTTTGGGAAATAATTAAGAAAATAAATTAACATTGGAATTCACCATGTACTAGCCATTACAACACTTTTATTTACATGACATGTGACGTCTGCAAGTTTCGAATTTTGTATGAAAATTTGCAGCAGAAAATCTTTTTTTTTGGTAATAAAGATCAAAATAAATAGATAGGAACAACCACTATATTTGTGAAATTTTGGTAACAGAGGTGAGTGGAATTTTTACAAGTCCATCTGCATTATGCCTCCTTATCATTGTAATTTCTAACTTCGTCGTGATGTCCAGGGTCCAGAATTATTTTAAGGAGAGAAAGCTCACGGACAGAAAACAAATACCTGATCCCAAAGGACAGGTCCAGCTCCATTATAATATCGTTAATCGAAAACTTCGGTTTGCAAGCCTTGTGTTGCCACAGGGTTGCTCATCTACTGGGCACATTCCAGAGTATATAAATCACCTCAAACTATGAGAAACTATTCCTGTAAAATTTCTAAAGCGTACAATAGCATCCCAGTTATTATAGTCCTACCGACATAAATTATGAACGGTTGTAAAGGGTTTGCTCAGGCTTGTAAAATATTTTGTGTATCGATACCGATTTACGCAACACATAAATTATTCGATGCCTTACGTTATACGACACCTTAGTAAAACAAAAACAAGTTAAATTTAATCCACATTCAAAGGCATTGCGTAAATTATGTAAATATTATGAAAGTTTTCATATTTTTGTGTCTCATATTTATGCCAAACCAGCCATCTTGATACTCATACCTAACACATAAATAGTTAATTATAAACTGTCTGCAAGCTACGGTAATTTCCAAGTCCTATATTTTTAACTTTACGAGGGGACTACTACACTAGAGATAGTTTAGGGTCAGGCATACTTTTTATATTTAAAAGTCATTGACAGTGTACAGAACAATAATTCTTGTCTCAGGATTTGTTTTTTGTATTTTAAAACGCAGTGACTTTTATTATTTTTAAAATATTAATTTTCCTTAACAGTAGAGTCTCCTAACACCCAAATAATAAACCTTTTCAATATTAATAAATCGTTATACTTTTCCCTGAAAATACAGATTTCGCAACTGGGCAGTTTGGATATTATTGCAGGCAATTTGTTTAACGGTATATCTTTGAACAGACTTTAACAAACTTGTCTTCGACCTTTCCTCGTACTTATAAAAGATGTAATGAAATACATCAGGACTTAAACCAAAAGAACTTTAATCAGTACAAACAGTGAAATCCGAGGTGAAATCCTTGGAGAAAGTCTCAATTCAATTATATTGAATATAGGCCGTGTGCACACCACTCGACGTTCTCATATCGTTTCGTAGTCTTTTCGATAACCTATTTTCGGAAAACCGTAAAGTAAACGATCGGGATGGCAAACTTTAGATACGATGATAAACAGGTAATAAAATGATTGATGCCAATTTATCTGTCTGGCAGTTATTCTCTTTTTTAGTCGTCAGAGTAATTTTTTACGGAATTGTTTGGAACAACAAAAAACGAAAACATGAAGAGAGATTGACGGATTTTTTTTTCATAAGAAAATCTAAAAGGCCACAGCATATGAGTAAGGATTAATAATATATACCACTTCACCATTATTTTTCGCGATATTAATTTTTTTGATTTTTTCTATTGCATGGTGACGAAATTTAGAGTGAGAGTGGCAACGTCGCTTTTTCTCCGCAAAACGTGCCGTAGTCCTATTCACGTATGGCTTAAACAGTTGCCAAGGCATTGTATTTTGTGTGTAATGTTTTTGTCATTGGATATATGTATAGTAAACTTTTTCTTAGACCTCGCAATATGGTGACCAAGTCATCATCAATATATTTTAAATTTGCTCGTATTTCAACATTTGAGACCAGCCATATGATGATATCGTCTAGCAGATCTAGTAACCTCAAAATATTCCCGGATTCCAGATTTTAGTGGGTATTTAGCTGGCGTGTCACTTTGTTTTTGTGTTTGACCTTTTAACGGAATTTTTTATAGTGTTAGTAAACTCAGTTTTGGACATTTTAGGTTTACCACAGCTATAAATACGTAAAAATATTATTTCAACAGCTCCCACTCCCACTAATTCCCTCCTGTTTCTTCTAATTCCCCAATAATTCCCCTATTTCATTTTTGCCAATTCCCTGAATTTCCCAAGTAATGCCTTTATTTCCTCTAATTCCCCTCTAATTCCCCACTAATTCCTGAAGATTGTACACTAAAATTCCCCTGCGAAATACCCCTCGGGTTAAGCTTTAAGTTAACATGTAGATTGACACTTATTTTTGCTGATCTCCTGAAGTCATTATTCATTACGGACAAATGGCTGCTTTTTAAATTGTAATAAATTTATCGCAAAGTAAATATATTTTTGTAGCTAAATTATCCTATTAATTTTCCTCAAAATAATTTTTTTGGGTTTGTAATGACTTCCTTAAACGATTGATGCAATAAAAAAAATATGTGGGTATTCCCGAGGGTATTCCTTCTTTCGTGTGATACGGTAAAAGTAAAAATAAAAGCTGATAAGTATTAAAAAACAATAAATGCTCTTTTGTACAATGCGAAACACGAAATGGCATCGTGAAGAAAATGAAACTTTTCAAGAAATCTACTCTTATAAAAAATAATCTAGAATCAACATGGGGAAGCTGCCAGGCTACCTATAATACCTATATACCCACGTCCACATATTTGTCACAAATTTTAAGTGATCACGATTCAGCCCCCCCCCCCTTCCAGCTCCTCGCATTTAAATCTACTAACTACCTATAATTTGTGTCAGCCGATACCAATTTCGTGTGACTAGCCTTTGCTCAGCTTTGTTCCTCCTCCAAATTAAAATTCTGGTTGCGCCATTGTTGCTCGGTATGTCGGTTCTGGCATATTTAAGACCTATCTAGTCAACCCAGTCCGAGCCCCAGTCAAATCAAAACTTAACTGATCAATAAAAATGATCAGATAATTTAGCATTCTAGCCTGTCGCCTCTAAAAAACGCATTCATTTATTTTTATCGTTATTTGCCAGAAAAAGTTCACTTGACTGACTTTTTGCGGATTTTTTACAGTAATAATAAAAACGAACTAGAGCCGTTTTTAGACAACATACTTTCATGCCGATTTCTCGATCATTTACCACTGGAGCGCAATTCTTGAAAAATAAATAATTTCAGTTAAAATCGCCTATATTAATTTTATCGCTTGTTTAGCAGCTGTCCGCCTGTAGCACACTGTATGGAAAGAAAATGACTATTCATTAATCGTTAGGAATCGGGCTCCAGAAAATTTCGTCTTTCTAATTCTAGACGATAATGCTTGAAAATATTATGGAGACCTCCTTAATACACAGCTAATTTAATTTACTCGAAAGAGCAAATGCCCTTTTGTCAAAATTATTCATGCCCAAAAACCGACCCAAAGTGAAAATAAGGGGAAAGATTAGCTATTGTCGACTTCTGTTTGCAACAGGGCATATGGCTTGAACATCACAAGGAAATAATCATTTTGTGTTAAGCAAGGGTGTGCTTTTATGACATCAAATTTAAACATACGATTTTACTTTCAATTTAAACGAATACGAATGATATTCAAGTGTCAAATCTAACAAGTTACTGTTACTATACAAAGAAATTAAATTGGATAAGGTGTTTATTTTAGTACAAGATAACGAGATCACCTAAAAAAACTGAATTGTTTTGTTTTTATGTTATTAGTATTAGGTACACATCATTACAATCTAATTTTATAAAATTACTAAAAATGACACATACTTACATAAAGTAGGTAGGTAATTATTTTCTTTTCCATTCCGAATTTTAAAATATTAATTCGTTGCCAGAAGAATTTCTGAAAAGCACACACGGTTCAACGTAATGGAATTTGCAGGAACTCTATTTTTAAACACTCAAAAATTTCTTTTTATAGACGTAAGTACGACTTGAAGTCTTCGTGGTCTGTCTCAGATACAAAAAAATACTTACTTAGTTCCAGTACATTAGCTATTTTTTTAAAAGCTGAGTACCTACCTTACGTGATTTCAAACACATATTTTTAAATAAAGTAAAAACTTCCTATAACTTCCCACCTGCTAATCCAAAAAATCTTAAATAAATAATACGACCTGATTCTTGATTCATTACGTAAACCCGCACAAATACATACATAAGAACATACATATTTGGGACTTTTATTTTGTGTGCCTTAAGTTTAATTTATAAATCAATAATACTCAAGTTCAACGTTATTCTGGAGAAATTTTTTTTATACCTTCTGATATAATATGTAGGTTCAACTATTCAATTTCCAATTAGCCAATTAATAATCGTTTTTTAACACAGGCACTTAATTATCACGTGCTAAAATGGTTTATTATTTAGAATTAATTAATAAAATTAACCTACCTGATGCCTGGACGGATTTGTTTTAAAATATTATCTCATAGTACAACACAGATCCGGTTTTTTATGAATTACCCAGAAGTAAGTGCGCCATTACCTTGTGTGCTGTTTACACTTTTTAAGTTGGGAATTTTAAAACTTGTTAATGTCATTAAGTCGTTATTAGGCGGATTATTTAATAACAAACGTAGGCGCGACAGATATCGAAAGTATTAGGTATTATTAAATGGCTTTAGTAATTTAATTATTACCAAATAGGCTATCTTCAACAAAAAAGAATCATTTATGAATGTTATAGAATTTTTGTGTTTGAAGATGTAATAAATACTAAGTAGGTATTTTTCTTTAATTTATGGATTTTGGGGACACCCGGGAAAAACCTAATTTAATTTTTTTTAAATAATAACCTAGCTCGCTGTAGGTATTATACGTATAAAAAGACACTAATAACTCGTATCTCGGAATCTCAACTTCACTAAATATTAGTTTAGGTATCTAAGCAATTATTAGTATCTTTAGATATAGTAGTTATCAGAAAAATCGTAGTTTTTTAATTTAATGTTTTCTACGAATAGAAATTTCCTACATACCTACTTAATTAAATAATATTAAATAAAATATTAAATTAATTTTTTATTGGTAGGCGTGATATTAATAGCTCCTAAAACAATGTTACAATTTGTCAATGAGGAAATCCTTTCAGAAACTAATATTAATTATACTAGTGCGATTTCACCACTGCGTTTTAACAGGATGAAATTAATCGAATCCTGCCGATACAATTAAAATGCGATAATGATCCCTCACTTAAAACCATGTGATGTTAGCCTCCCGTCAAAACGCAGGGTTAAAAAGGACGCATTAGTACGGGAGTTTGACATCAAATGACTTTAAATTAATCCTGAACAAAATCAAACAATTAATTCTTTAATAAAATAATTAAATTACCTTGATAGGTACCTACTTACTTGTTACAAGCACTTAGCACACAGTTATTTGATTACATCCAAAGAAGCAGTCATGTGCAATGTTAGATAATCCAATAAAAATTAGCTCATAAATAAAATTGTAAATAGTTAAACATTAAGGGAGAACCTTTGTTTAAATAATGCATTTTCTATAATAATACGGAACTTCTTAATTCGCTAGATTTATCTTGAATTTTATCTTTCGCCAAAGCTTCCTTATCTTCTCCAAAAATAGTATATTGTTATTGTTAATAATTTTAATCCATATCATCAAAATAGACCATTTAATTTAAAATGTATTTTTTTAATTGATGGACCTAAAGGGTAACTAATCAAATTCGAAAATTTAAAAAAAATACTGACCTGTATAACTTCAGATCTTCCATCATTGCTCTCAGTATCCAGATCAGATACTTGTAAAACGCATTCATCCTCAGTTCCAGTAAAATCTGAGACCACACTCGACCCACAGCTGTTCCCTGAATCGTCGTGGGAAAAGGGCTGGAGCCCTTGCAACTCTACCGAGGCACTCTGTCTATTCTTCATGCCTCTTGCACTCAAAAACCCCCGAAAATCTGTTGCCTCACTAAGATCGTCTTAAAAAATTTGTATCAAATTAACAGATCTGTGTCTTATCCTTGCGTAGCCCACACTCAACAGGCTAATCTAATGAATCGTCGATGTTTTTTCACAGAGCCGCGACAATGTGGCAACAACGTGTGAGTACGACCGCACTACTACAAGGAAAACGACGGACTGACTGACGGCAATCGTGAATAGCGAGCGTGGTTGTCAGTTCTGGAGAATTCGCGCTTTTCTACGGTTGGTGCCGGAGAATTCCGATAAAAGCCGAAGTGGGGATGAGGGATGAGAAAAAATTGGATGGAAAGGGTTTTGTGAAGAAAGACGTGGGATGATGCTCCAGTTGTGGAACAGTTTTTTGTTAGTTTCATTTTATTGTACTCTTTTTAGAATAAAGGCAATTTGTAAAAAAATCTATAATTTGCGTTTATTATTTTTTTCTTTTTATAAAATTGGGTAAGCAGGTTCTTTATTAGACTTCACTGTGAGACGCATGGGCGCACTGAACCTTTGGTTTTAGAGAAAAAAAATTATCAAAAAATATTTCTCACGATGTAAGGAATAACTTTTGTCCTAACACCTTTTTCAATATTTTTAATTTGGCTTAGTGGAAACGCTCCCCACTCAGTTCCGCGCATACGCGATGTGTTACGGCGTTGGTGCCGTTGGTTGGTGCCGGGCTGCCGGGGGTTTGCTCAGGTTTAGGTTAACTGATGGCACGGAACACTACTTGTGTAAGTATAGCTTGCACTTAACCGATTCTTTTATTAATTTCAAGCATTGCGTTAATTTATGAGCATGAGCCGTAGCAATAATAAATTTATGACAAAACACGAGCCGTAAGCTGTTGTAAAGCTTGTAGTTTTTACGGTTTTCAACTAACTGCCTGTCTGGTCTCTAAGAGTGACGTATACAAGGCAGCGTCAAGAGGGGTCAGTGGGTTAATTTTATTAATTTCGTATTAATTTTTATTAATTTTCGAGCACCAGCACTGTGTTAAATAGCTTGAGAAGTAGCAATAATAAATTTATGACAAAACATAAGCCGTATGCTGTTGTAAAGCGTGTGGTTTTCGTGGTTTTCAACTGCCTGCCCGTCTGTTCTCTAACAGTGGCGTATACAAGGTGGCATTAAGAGGGGTCAATGAGTTGATTTCATAAATTTGTTATTAATTTTTATTAATTTTCAAGCATTGTGTTTTTAAACCCACTTATTTAAAGCCATTTATCTCACATTTGTGAGAAAATGTGAAATAGTTATTATCCTAACAAGTGCGGAAAGAGTCACTTTCCCGCAAGCGACTGCCGTTACCCGAACGACGCGAAGCGGAGTTCGGGTAAGCAGTCGAGTGCGGGAAAGTGCCTTTCCGCATGAGTTAGGATCAAATTTTTTTCTACTAGCGTTAAAAAAACCAACATCATTTTTACAAAGTTTATTATTTTTTAATAAACAAAAAATAACAGGTATATAATGTTTACTTATTACTTATTATATATATTTATCGGAAAAGTACAATTGGATGCACTGTGTAAATTAATTGCTGAAGCTAGAGAGGTTGAAGTTGACTGATTCTGCATAGTGGAAGTTTGAAGAGACAGAGGTGTTGAACTTTCATGGACGCTACTGGGACCCGGTGCAATATCTAGGGACGTGGATGATTTTATTGGAAATGACTCTAAGACTTCATAATAATATTATTCATACATCACCAAAATTTTATTTCAATATAAAACATTAAAAAATATTTTCCCGCACTCAGTGCGGGAAAAATTTTCCCGCACGGTGCGGGAAACTTAGTCTTTCAGAGACAAAATGAGTGCGGGAAAACGGTGAATTGCGCACGCTAGTAGAAAAAGTGAGTTTCAAAATTAATTTTATTACTGCCAAGAAGCTCATTGTTGTCATTTTAAACAACTTTTAAAGTAATAATAAGAAAAAGAAAAGTGTTTAATTTTTTACTTGTTTTTCGCGATTTTTAATTTTTGAAGGCATTTAAAAACAAATTAAGATACGGACCTCGGGCTTACGTTAAATTGTTTCTTTTTTGAAGACCTTTAAAATGAGGTACCACATACCAGGAGGTTTCATTTAAAAATTTTGACCTCAACTTCCTAGCGTCGCCCCTCAAGGGAGTTGAAAGAGTTAAATTACATGAAAAAGTATTATTATATTAACCAATATTAATCAATCGATACACCTAAGATTTGGCGTCTCTGTCTTTACTAACATCAAAGATATTTGCCCGTCCTAAGACTTTTCGGACCAAGGACGGTCCTATGGATATAATATTTTGCACAACCTAGGCAAACAGGTCAAAATAAATCAAAAAGCTCTTGTGTTCAAAGTACCTACTCACTTCAAAATATAAAAATCCAATGATTGGTATACCTAAAATTATAATGACAATTTTGGGTATAAAACAAACAAGGGCGTAGCCAAGGGAGGGCAGTGGGGGGGGGGGGGCACGTGCCCCCCTGGCACGAGCAAAAAGCCAAGATTTACCAATGTGCCATTCAAATTTCCCGTGCTGTCGCAGCTGATTTTCAAAGCGTACTGAATATAGGGCAGAAGATTCAAAAATCGAAACGTTTAAGAATTTAAAACATTTAAAATAGCTTCCTCTGCAGTTTAAAATCATTGAGGGTGGTTAAATAAAACACTGTTTTTTTTTTAAAAATAAAAAATAGTATTAAATTGTTAACATTATATAAAAAGTTTTAATTTATACCAATAGACAGGTACAATCGGTACTTGTATACTACTTAATTACAAATTTTAAAAAATCAGTAGTTTTATGTATTACCATCAGTTTATTTCCTCAGATTTTTTTTTCAATCGATCAATTCATCGGCAGCCTCCAATGAAAAACAAGTATTGTTTTTTAATATTTGTTTACAGTACTCCATCGTAGTTATATTCAGGCAATTTATATTTTCTTTAACGACACAAAGTACAAGAAAGAGTAGTACTCGTATCACACTAATTTCATCAAGCGAAAAGCCACTAAACTTAATTCATAATATATTTTCAGTCACAATAATTTTTCAAAATTGTTTGTGCTTATTTGGTTTTAGTTTCGTTTTGAAAGTTCGTACTAAAATTAGTGGTTTTTCCAAGATCAGTACTGACGTACTGAATTTGGCCACTTTGTACTGAATTCAGTACAATTGTACCGAAATGGCAGCACTGCTGCATGTGGCGCAAACGTGTGAAGTGGTAAGAAAGCTTTTGCTGTTAATTAATAATAATAATAATAATAAATACATTTATTTGTTCCAAAGAAAAATAAAAGTACAATAATAAAGAATTGTAATAACAAGTACAATAGCAATAACTGTAATAGCCAAAGGAATTAAAAATTACGGAACATACTAGTTGGCACAAATGGGTAGAAATTTTGATTAAAATTAATCATTCTTCCAATCCTACCCCACGCAAATATTTTTTAAGTTTACATTTAAAATTTATATATCTTAATTAAAGGTGGCTGCCGTGCGCTGTTCCTGTTCACTCTGTTTGTGTTCACGCAGATCTCAGATATAAAATAATTATCAAATTGTAATATAATTTTTCTTACAAAATTGGCCTAACAATATCCTATACTATACCTGCACCATAATCGACAATTTTAGCATGATTTCAAATTTTTTAAATTTATTTCAATTTATTTTAAATAAAACCGCAAACTTTTACCGGCTTATTATGAAAACAATTTATTGTTTTTTTTTGCAAAATAATTTGTTTTCATAAAATGTTTCGCAAAAATAAAATGTAGATAAATTTTATACATTCTTTTTGTTAAGCGATGTTCTGTTTTAGCAGGTATTCAGTATTTTCTTTTTTAACTGATTCGAGTTTCTAATTTGCAATAATAATACGTATGTACTATATACTATACATTATCTATGAATATATATTTTTTTAAATAATGTTTTTTTTTTATATTTCTTTACAAAAAAACTAAAAAAACTAGACTACGTACTACTACGTTGCGTTCTTGGGGTCCAGAAAATCTGCCCTCCCGGTCACCTAATTCTGCCCCCCCCCCCCCCCCTGCGCAAAATCCTGGCTACGCCCTTGAAAACAAATAATGTTTTTTTAATTCGATTTTAGGTTTGTTCAGAGGTGTCAATGCAAGTTAGGAAGAATTAGTGGACTGTATTTGAACGAAATGCACCGACATTTAAGGATTTTAGAAAACTAAGAAAAACGACAACATACAAAATCGAAATATATGGAATGGCACATACCTTGGTTAGGGGGGTTGAATTTCTCGGTAGAAAATGGAACGATTAGCACAAAACAGCCTCAAAACTGCCTCACCAGAACACGCGTGGCGATTCTATTGTACTTCTCTCGATCTCCTGTTCTTCTCTTCTTGTCTGGTTTCGTGCGCGACAGTACTACGCGCACTCCCCGGTGCCAGTAGAAAAGATTCTGTATGCTTTTAGCGCGAAAATGAAATACTTTGAATTTAAAAGTAAGAGTTGCATTAACATTTTCCGGCCGCCAAAACACACTGTGTTTTCACTATATTAAATTATACCGTAAGCGAAAAGGAAGAAGGAAACCAATTGAAACTAAAGAAAAATTATAATACTCAAAAATATGTACTTTTCATACAATTTACACCCATCACAAAGGACTGTAATCCAAGTGAGAAAAAAAAAATAGAAACAAAAAAATAGATTCTCTTAAACTAAAGTGACTAATTATGAATAATCGAAAATTAAAAAAAAAGTATTATTTTAGGAAATTGGCAGAGGACACAATTTAACCACAGGTCGACGAAACGTACCTGTAGTCGTTTTAACAGTGACTACACGAACATGCCCATCCGAACCGGGATGTAGTTTTATAACTCTGCCTAATGACCACTGCATTGGTGGTTTAAGCTCATTCTTTAGAACGACAAGCGTATTTTCCTGAATTTTTGTGGAAGGTGTGGTCCACTTAGAACGTTGCTGTAGGGTGTTGAGGTACTCTAAATGCCACCTTTTCCAGAAATCCCTCTGAAGCCTTTGCAACAACTGCCATCTGGTTAAGGAGTTTAACTTTAAATGTGATAATTCAGGTTCTGGAAGAGAGTTCAAGGGTTCCAACGTAAGAAAGTGACCGGGAGTAAGGGGAAGAAAGTCATTAGGATCAAGACTTTGAGAATATAAAGGTCTGGAATTAAGAATTGACTCGATCTGACACAAGAACGTATGAAATTCCTCATAAGTTAACCTTTGCTCGCCAACTACACGTAATAGGTGCGTCTTCACAGACTTAACTCCAGCCTCACTTAAGCCATTGAAATGAGGTGCTGCCGGTGGTGAGAAATGCCAGTTTATACATAGATTTTCGCACGCATTTTGAGCGTACTCCGCGAGTAACCTGCTCGCTCCAACGAAATTAGTGCCACAGTCGGTATAAACGTCCGAAACTCTACCTCGTCTCGCCACAAACCTTTTGAAACAAGCAAGAAACGTCTCCGATGATAAATCTGAAGCCAATTCCAAGTGAATTGCCTTCGTTGCAGTACAAACGAAGACACAAATATATGCTTTGGAAACTTTAGCACCTCTATACTTTCCCATCGTTATGAAAAATGGCCCACAGTAATCGATTGCGACATGTGAGAATGCCTTTAATTGAGATATTCTGTGAGAGGGTAAGTCTCCCATGTACGGGACTAATATCTTGGGCTTAATACGAAAACAACGAATACACCGTGATACAGTCTGCTGAATTACACGGCGCGCAGATAATATCCAGAACTGTTGCCTCAAAAGATAGTGCAGAGTTTCTAGACCTGGATGAGCATAATTTTTATGTGTAAACTCAACAATGAGCTCAGTTAAGCGATGTGAACGAGGGAGTAACAAGGGATGCTTAGCACTATATGACAACTCTGAGTGTTGAAGACGACCTCCAACCCTAATGCAGTTGTCCTCATCAAGAAATAAAGCTAGCTTGCGAAAGGGTTTGGGAATAAGTTGATTATTTTTCAACTTCGAAATACTATCTGAAAATGACGCATTCTGAACATGTCTAACAAGAACGATCATAGAGTTTTGCATCTCCTGATCCGAAACGACAACGGAACCATCAGAAAGTTTACGAAATTTAGGAAGAAATCTAAGACAATACGATAAAATTCGTTGAATTTTTACCAAAGAAGAAAACCTTTCTAATAGTTTATGAAGAAGATTTTCTTCAAATAAAAGGGCTAGAACTGTTTTTCGCTCTTCAAGCAAATTTTCATCCTCTTGTTTGAGCAGTGAATAGTTGGGGAAGGAAGCCCAAGTCTCTCGAGGCAATTTTAAGAAAGAAGGCCCGTTCCACCAAAGGTCGTGGCTTAAAAGTTGACTAGGAGTTAGACCTCGAGAAGCACAGTCGGCGGGGTTCTCAGCAGAAGGGATGTAATGCCATAAATTTGACTGTAAAGATTCCTGGATGTATGCTACCCTGTTTGCAACGAAAGTCTTCCACCTATGTGGTGACGAAGACAACCAAGCTAAAACTACTTGCGAATCTGACCAAGCCGAAATCTCATCAAAGGTCAATATTCCCGAATAACCTTGTTTTACAAATGTAACTAAATCAGCTAAAAGCTTAGCTCCACAAAGCTCTAGCCTTGGTATTGACAAAATGTTCAAAGGTGCAACTTTAGCCTTTGCAAATACAAGAAAAGTTAATATTTCGCCAAGAGATGTCTCTATTCTGAAATAAATAGCCGCTGCGTAACCTACTTGCGACGCATCGCAGAAACCATGCAGTTCACAGCGACTAACATTGTCAGGTATGATGCGCCTGGGCAAGCTTAATTTTGAAAGTTCAGGGAGCTCACTTTTGAATTGAGTCCATGAATGAAATACCGACTGTGGAGGAACATCATTCCAATCTGTGTTAGAAGCCCAAAGCTGCTGCATCAGATGCTTGGCGAAGAGAAGAATTGGCGAACAATAACCCAAGGGATCAAAAATACGTGCTATTTGTGATAAAATAGTACGTTTCGTACATGGGTTTTCGTCAGGACTATAAAGGTATGAAAACGTATCCGAAATAGGATTCCACTGTAACCCCAACACTTTTACAAAATTTGGTTCAGTTCTGTCAAACGACAGTGGAATTTGAACATCCGATATTGGAAACAAACGCAACAAATCAGATTTGTTACTTGCCCATTTCTTAAGCTCAAACCCACCGCATTCAAGCAGTGAAATTAATTCATTTTGAAGTTTAAGAGCAGAGTCAACGGAATTACTACCTGACAAAATGTCATCCACATAGATGTCTTTCAATAATACCTTAGAAGCAATCGGAAATCGGTCCGATTCTAGACGCGCCAATTCTTGCAACGTTCGGATCGCAAGATAGGGAGAAGATTTTAAACCATATGTAACAGTTGTTAGCGAATATGTTTCAATAGGATCATCTGCGGAAAACCGCCAAAGAATATTTTGAAAACGATTTTGCGAAGGAGTGATAAGGATTTGTCTAAACATTTGTTTAATGTCTGCTATAAACACCACAGCATGGATACGAAAATTAAGAAGAACTGCCCGAATATCATTTTGTAGTTTTGGACCCGCAAACAAGGTATCATTTAAGGACAGGCCTCTCGGACCTTTAGCCGAACCATCAAATACTACTCTCATCTTAGGCTTCAATACACTATGGTGTGGAATAAAATACGAAGAATCCAGATCCCATTTTGACTTGGGAGTAGGAATCAACGTCATATGATTACATTCCAAGTAATCTTTCATAAATTCTGAATAGGCCCGGTAATGGTCTGGATTTTTCAACAAACGAGATTCTAGCAGATTGAAACGACGGACTGCCATAGGATAAGTATTACCTAAATTAGGTTCAGAATTTTTAAAGGGAAGCGATACGATAAATCTACCAGACTCATCTCGAGAAACGGTTTGAGAGAAAATCTTTTCACACTTGTCATCATCAGGGCACTGCAGAGGCTCGGCAAAAACATGATCAGTTTCCCAAAACTTTTGTAAACAAACATCAAGAGAAGGGTCTAAATACGTGCAGTAGGTAGAAACTGAATCAGAGGCAGAGCTAGAATTTTTGATTTTTCCAATTAAAATAAATCCAAAGATTGTGTTAACCGCACTAGCCTGACCGGCTTCTCCATGAATAACACCCTCCCTCAGGATATGAGGAAACAATTCACCACCCAAAAGAATATCCACGGGACTAGGAAGATTAAATTTTTTATCAGAAAGAGGTAGGTCTTTTATGTGTCTCCAACATTTGGCATCAATTTTTATGGAGGGCATATCTGAGCACAGTTTTGGCAACACTATAGCTTCAAAAGTGAGAAAGGGTTCTTCTTGACCTTGAGGCTTTATAACGCACTCTGTTAGTCCATTAGAAGAAGTAGAACACATTTGATTTAAACCAACAATGGGAATAGAAAGGCATTTTCTTGCCAAGCCCAGACGGTTCAGACATTTTTCTGAAATAAAATTAGCCTGACTTGCCGTGTCAATTAGAACTCGAACGGGTTGAAAATTTCCCCTACAATCACGAATATCGACTACGGCCGTGGACAAAAGAACAGTAGTTTCTTGAAGAAGGGTTGTTGCCAATGATTCGGGGGGTGTAAGGCTAGAAGAAGGGTTACCTTCCGTATTACTATTAGGAATGTGAGAAGGATTAGCTTGACGCTTATCAGTGAAACTTGAAGAAGGACTATTAGAAAGAGGTCCAGATTGACTTTTTGGTAGATGTAATAGCGTATGGTGACTGTTATTACACGATTTACAGCGGAAATTAGAAGTACAATCCTTTAAAATGTGTCCACGGTAAAGGCAGTTTATGCACAAATTTTTTTGTTTAACATAGGAATATCGTTCAGAAGGATTTTTATTAAGGAAAACTGGACACTTCGACAGAACATGGTTTGCACTACATAGTTGGCATTTTATGTTAAAACTAGAGACCGTATTAACAAATGAGGAAGGGGATGTGTATTTATGACTGTTTGGTGGGTTTGTCCCACCACGAGAAAAAGGAACAGGGGCTTTAGCAGGTTTATTAGATGGCAATAGCTGCAACGACTCCAAAGCCTTGCACTGGTTTTCCAAAAAAGAATAAAGTTCTTCATAAGTGGGAATTTCTTGATTGCTAACCGAAATCTCAAAATCAGTACGAGTTTTTGAATCTATTTTTTGTAACAGCTGATTGAATAAAAGAAAATTCCATTCGTTAACTGGAAAATTTAACTCTCTTAAAATAGAAATATTTTCTGAAAATGTATCTAAAACTAGTCTAAGTTCTTTTGCAAAGCCTTGTTTTATTGTTACGTTGTGCATAGAATTCAAAGCATTAGTGGCTAATAACCGCTTATTTTGATATCGTTTAACCAGCGTATCAAAGGCAATTTTATAATTTACAGAAGTAATAGGAATTGATTTTAACAAAATGAGCGGTTCTTTATCAACAAATGAAAGTAAATACTGGAATTTTTCTATATCACTAAGTGAAGAATTGTCATGAATAAGGCTTTTAAATAAATCAATAAAGGTTTGCCATAATCTATAGTTACCATCAAATGTAGGTATGCTAATTTTAGGAAGTTTGACATTGTCTTTTTGACTATTACTATTTGTATTTAATACCAGATTGGTATTTGAACCACTGTTAAAAAGATCATAGTAAATGGTTTTGGTTGTGTAATAAAAATTATCAACATCTTTACGAACCGCATCTTGCGCTTGAAAGTCACTATCGTCATCCAATTCACCAATAACTTTATTGTGAACAGATTCGAAATCACTATAAATATTATCTAAATCATCATACCTAGTTTTAAGTTGTGAATGGGAAGCCTGATTTGTTTTCGCTTGAATTGCAATTGTATAAATTTCTGAAATTCTGTTTATTGGAATTTTCCTTCTTTCTTCAAGCCTTTTCACCTTAGACATAATGGGTATAAAACGAATTACTCAGTTATATTACGAAAATCTCGATATAATTCACTTTTAAAAAATAAATCGGCTTGTTTACAACTAACACTTTTGTTTAAACCACTCGCGAGAACTAGAAAGTTGATAAATTTGGAAAAATGTATGATATTTTGTTTAATATCGATAACGGTAAACCAGAAATAATTAAGTTTTATTGAAGACAAAGTTAAAACCGTGAAAATTAACTGTTTTAGTCTACAAACAATATAAACACCAATCTGTCAAAGATTTAAAGTAAATAATGTAAATAAACATCTATCGACGATAAAAAACACGATGGAAATACATGCTGCAAAACTAGAATTTTTTGTTGTGGTCCGGCCGATTGAGTCGCAAAAAAATCAATGGAATTTAGAATTTAATTACTTGAATATTCAACCCAAATGTGTTTGAAAGGAAAACGATTATTTTAATTTTAGGAATTAATTGAAATTAGCTGGAATGTATCCAGGCTCGTAGGAACCAAAAAATGTCAATGCAAGTTAGGAAGAATTAGTGGACTGTATTTGAACGAAATGCACCGACATTTAAGGATTTTAGAAAACTAAGAAAAACGACAACATACAAAATCGAAATATATGGAATGGCACATACCTTGGTTAGGGGGGTTGAATTTCTCGGTAGAAAATGGAACGATTAGCACAAAACAGCCTCAAAACTGCCTCACCAGAACACGCGTGGCGATTCTATTGTACTTCTCTCGATCTCCTGTTCTTCTCTTCTTGTCTGGTTTCGTGCGCGACAGTACTACGCGCACTCCCCGGTGCCAGTAGAAAAGATTCTGTATGCTTTTAGCGCGAAAATGAAATACTTTGAATTTAAAAGTAAGAGTTGCATTAACAAGAGGAAAGACAATTTACTGAATATGTAGTCGATCGAGAAATTGTCTGTTCAGCAATTTACTTTATCGATCCGTTTAAATTAACGGGTTTCGTTTATTTTATAAATAGCTGAATTTTTTCACGAATAGAATTTTTGCGTTAACACTCCTTAAGAACGAAAAATTCCCATTACCAAAATTCTGAATATATTACTATTCTCCAGCTGCATACCTCCCTTTACGGAACAAACCACTAAACATTATGGTTCTCCATTTTCTTCGGTCTGTCGGTTTGTCGACCTGTTACCCCGAGGTTCGCAGAAAAGGCCTAGGATTTACTACTGGTTTATATTTTAAAAATCTTCATGATGATTTTTATCTTGAAACTTATAAATGAATAGAGTTCTATTATTGTGGAAAACACCTAATTACATTGTCCTGTCCATTACTGATTTGCGAATTAACCTTGGATGAATAAAGAAAGGATGCGGTTTTCTCTATACTGTGATGTATCGAACGTATAACCTGTTTATTTGTTGTTTGTTATGAAAACATCGTACCCCAGAGGCGTATTCGATTGACAAAAATTGGATCGATCCGGATTAGCTTACGAACTTTAAGGAAATACGTAATTGAATCAAGAATGCTAGTAGAACGAGATAAAATAGCATTGGAGTGTCGTAACGTGACCCGAGTCGATCCAATTTTTGTCAGTCAAATACGCACCTCACGAAGGAGCGGCTAGAACTGCAAAAAATCCGACGTTGCCACATGTGCGCTAGCTCGAAGATTTTAAAATAGTGGATTTTTTCGCACCGATCCCTCTTCGCTTGCGAGGAAAGAGACTGGTCAGGGCCCCTAACCAGGTGCTAACCCTGTTCCGACCTTAGGGTGCCCTCCGATCCACCGTTAAAATAAAAAAAGATGCGGCCGAGCCGGGATTCGAACCAACACATCTCGGTCAATAAGCGGGTGCTTTATCCACTGGGCTACGTGGCTGATCTACCTGCAAAGGAAATTAAAGTTTACCGGTGCAAGACAAAGAAAACCGAAAATGGCAACGTCGGATTTTTTGCAGTTCTAGCCCCTCCTCCTCACGAGCGTTGCTGTCTCTGTTTTCCTCTCAACAGCTGAGCGGTTGCCGTTAAATTAACTTGGATGACTCTTTATTCATCCACGGCCTGAACACTCAGTTAAACGTATGTCTTTGTCTAATGAACTAGAAAAGAAAAAGTCCGACTTATAGATTTATATAGATTTATAAATGACTCGGAGCGACTTTAAATAAGCCTTTAGCTTTCTAAACTAAATTTATTATTATTCAGGAGAAAATAAAATATTTTACGGGTTTTATTAGTTTTAGTAAGTCTTGAGATGCTTCTAATGTATTGTTTATACAAAAATACAAGGTAAAATAAGTTGTGACCAATGTTTACAATGTCGCTTAGACTGGTTTGTTTTGATTTCAAAGAATGTTAACTCTTTCGCTTCTGTGTGGTTTAGAAATTCTGTGACGTAGGCTTGAAAAAAGTGTTTGGATGTACAGGATTATTGTACAGGGTTCGGCAAAATGTATTACCCATTTTATTTCATTAATAACACAAAAACGATTCGGTTATTTTGAATGAAAATAGTTTTAAATGGAAAAGTAGGCTTTGGAAATTTTGTTAGAATTGTTGACAGTTGTCAAAATGGAGCGTTGGTCTACACAACTTCGCGTCTTTTGTGTTGAGAAATTGATTCAATTTAATTCAGTAATCGCTCTTCAAAGGTGTTTTCGATGTCATTTTAATGTCCGTCGCTGTCCTCAGCGTAAGACTATTTGGCTTGGCGCAATAAATGGAGACGACTGCGATCTATTGTAGACAAAAAGTCAAGTGGAAGACCAAGAACTACCTGCAATGAACGTAATGAAGAGAGGGTAAGAAATGCAGTTAATGCCTAGTCCGAAAAAACCCGCTGTTAAACATGCTTCCATCCTTGGTTTGAGTCTCGAAGCACGAGAAAAATGTCAAAACGCATCAAATTTCATCCATATAAGATCGCAATGGCTCAGGAAATAAATGATCAAGATAAGATTAATAGACTTGAATTTTGTCGTCTGATTCATGATAATCACCAAGGTATCGAAAATAGCCTTTTCATGAGTGACGAGGCACATTTTCATCTCCAAGGCAATGTAGATAAGCAAAATTGCCGTTATTGGGCTCAAGAAAATCCTCGGGAAATTCATCAGCCACCTTTATATTGCCCTAAAGTAACTGTATGGTGTGCAATTTCATCGTCTAGAATTAGAATAATTGGGCTAGCAAGGTCCCCAGATTTGTCGGCTTCGGATTATTTTCTTTGGGGCTATTTAAAGCTTAAAGTGTTTGTGAATAAACCCAGAAAGATAGATTTGAAATTAAACATTAGAAATGAAATCAATGCTATCCCACGTCACGTTCTTCAAAACGTTATGCAAAAATTTTGCTAATCAATTAGAAGAATGCATTGAGAACAATAGTGATCATTTAAGAATCACTGTATTTAAATCATAAAAAACTCCCATCTTTCTAGTTTAAAAATATGTATTAATTCGTTTTATTACTCAAGTTAATAAATTTTTTATAAGCTGTTTAAATTGGGTAGTTCATTTTGCCGAACCCTGTATTTGGACCCATAGATAACTTTTTAATTCGAAGAGACAGAAAAATGTTTAAATTGGAAAAAGTGTACATTAGTATAAGAACCATAAGAAAACGTAACGGAAAACCCATTGAACATGAAATAAGCGAGTTTTAAACTAACCTTAAATTTTTTTCGAGGGCCCGCCATAATATTTTTTGTTTTTTAAATTCAACGCGCTAAAAGTTGTATTTTATGTTAAGTTACCTACACCGATGGTCGACTGTTTTATAATTTTAAAAAATAAAACGATACTCGAGCAACCCTCCGTGGCCCTCGTACATGAGTTAATGCTAGTCGTATATAGGGTTTCTATGGAAACATCAACAATTTTTAGTTGACAGGTGCTCTAACCAGGTGTTTCCACAGAAACCCCAAATTAAGGAAGCCAGCTGCAATCAGCTGATTTTGAACGGGGAACTGATTCACTTGACGACAAAATTGACAAATATGCCAAGTAACATGGTAATGACGATAAAGGTGAAACGAAAACATTTCCCGTTATAGCAGTTAGCAAATCGGCCGAAGAGGACGCCACATTCTTAATTTGAATCGCAAATACGACTTGCACGATGGGTATGGAAAATTACGCAAGATCCATTTTATTTTTTAAAATTATAGAAAAAAAGTCGAACATTAATGTAGGTAACAAAATCAAATAGAGCTCTTATCGAGTAGAATTTAAAAAACAAAAATATACCTAATATGGCGAGCCCTCTGAAAAAACTTAAGGTTAGTTCAAAACTCCCTTATTTGATGTTTCCTGATGGTTCTTGTACAAATCTACAATTTTTCTAATTTGAACATTGTTTTACCTGTTCAATAAAACAGTTATCTATTGGTCCAAATATAATCAATAACCCTGTAGATCCAAATACTTTTTTCAAACTTACGTTCTCGGATTAAACAAACCCTGTACATACTATGTTTGTACATAAAGCTTTCCAGTTACAATTTGGATTTTTCATATACTTAAGTTGAAACAATAAAAAAATCTGTTTAATTTTGCTGGAACTGTAGAACATTAGCTTAAAGGAATTAATATTTTATTCAAAGCTAAATACTTTACGTAGATAGGAACGTTTACATTTTTATACCGGGTGGGAAATTGAAAGAAAAATTCTCCGTATTTTCACTACACAGGTAAGTTTTTTAAAGTGTCACAAGGCGATATCTCGAAAAGGGTTTAAAATATATTTATGAAATTTTGGTGAGATAATAGCGAGATGGGGGGCCATATCTAAACATATTTTTGACATTTACCCTCTCTCTATATTTTGAGAGGTGGGGGTAACTTTGGAATTTGAAAAGGGATGATGTACTTGTGTTTATAAAGTTCGAATCTGCGTAAAAAACCGCGCATGCGTAACATTTTTTTTAATTTGCTCTTTCCGTTAGGGAATTATGGTTAATATAAGTTTTGATTGAATTTAAAAAAAATTACCAATAAATCAAGTTCACTTATTTCAGAATTATTATTTGTTTCCATGGAAATGCGTTATGTTTACTTAAGTCAGTTGCAAATTTTGGCGTTTTAACGATTATTTCTCAGTTTATTGCTCAACTTGCCTGTTAGGTCCCCGGATTTGACCCCCTAGACTTTTTCTTGTGGGGTTTTATAAAGGACAAAGTGATGGTGACTGCACCTACAACTGTGGATAATATGAAATACCGGAGCCGCTTTGTCTGGTTATTAGTGACACCTAGTCTTGTAAAATTTTCGTAAATATATTTTTTGGAAATATTTCCGGAAATATTGGAAATATATGGAAACATTGGAAATATTTATTAAATACAAAGTATATATCTTTTAAAAATAAACATCGAAATCAAAATTTATAGCAAAAATAAACCAATAAAAATAAATGCATACAAAAGCATATAGCAAAAGCAAACAAATCAAAATAAATTGATGCAAACATAAAGAAAAACTGTTAAGAAATTGGTAATGGTAATGTTTCTTTATCAACAGAACTGCTTTTATTGCTTAGCTCTTTGCTATTAGTATTATTGTCCCTGTTCTCATGGCTATCAGATTTTACACTTATTTCATCTATATCTTCATCTTCACCAGTTATTCAAAATGAGCATTATGAACTTCTTGGCAATAATAAAGTTGAGTTTGAAACTCTGCCAAAAGTAGGTAACACCTACCATGCTCGAAAATGCGAGAGGAAAGTCTCAAAATTTACCTTATTACTGCCAACAAGTTCACGGTGGTCATTTTGAATAACTTTTTAAGGTAATAAGAGAAACAAAGGTACATACGAGTACTTAAATTTTTACGTTCAGATTCACTAAAAAGGTTTAAAATTTAGTACTGGTTTAAATTAAGACCTTATAGTTGATCAGTCACGATTTGGCAGGATTTTATCTTGTCATTGTTAATAAATCCCCATTAAAAGCTAATGAATTATTCTGATATTTCAGCGATTTGATAGGTTTCCAAATGATTTCATCTTGGAACGAGTTGCTGTAATGAATTTAGTTCTATTATTGTCGAAAGCGCCTACTAAAATTGACCTTTTCTTTATAGATGTGCGAAAAAGCTCAGAAATAGATTCATTATATAAAACTTAGTTGTCTTATTCTTACACTTGTCAGTTTAAAACTTTTGGTTGTCAAATTAGACCGGATTAGCGTTGGAGAATCTGGCTGTTAATTTTTATAGGCTTCCCATTTAAACACGAATTAAGCTACGGATCTCGGGTTTGCGGTAAAATGTTTCTAAGCAAACCCAACCTTTAAAATGAGGTACCACACGGCATACGCTTGCATTTAAAACTTTTTACCTCAACTCCCTAGCGTCACCCCTCAAGGGGGTTGGATAAGTTAAATTAAATAAAAAAGTAGATTTTTTAACCAAGATACACCTAAGATTTGTTGTCTATCATTACTAATAGCAAAGATATTTGCCCATACTAAGACTTTTCGGACACCCTGTATGCTAGCTGCTACATATGATTTAAGGGTGTTACCCACTAGTGATGTTTGTTTTAATTTAAAGTACCCCTAAGTGAACATATTTATGATCTGTCTGATTTTGCAATATTTCCGTTATCCCATCGGAAACTTCCAAGATTTCCATTTGCATGGAAATATTTCCAGTGAAAATTTTTCCAGTGTAAATATTTCCATTTATAACACTAGTGACACCTGAAATGTTACAGCGGGCGCGACATTCATTCCGAAAAAGAGGGAGAAATTGTTTGTAACTTAAAGGTGGACATTTCGAACAACTTTTCAAGCATGACAGACGATAAATAAGTTGAAATTTAATAGAAAATATTTTTTTTTATTTTATAACCTAATAAATCATAAATCCGTAACCGAAAGAGCAAATAAAAAACAAAACAAAAATTGTACAAAGAAGTAGTTTTTTACGTAGACTCGAATTTTATAAATAAAAGTACATTATCTCATTTAAAATTGCAACGTAAACCCCCCCCCCCCCCCCTCAAAATGGAGAGACCATGGACATACGTCTGAAATGCTCGAATCGCACTCTTCCATCACAAAAACACACTGGAACCGTACTGGGCCCAGAGTAAAAGCTACACGGTAAATAAAGTAAATACCCATATTGAAAAATCTTTATTCAAGTAGCGAGTAATAATAAATAACCTTGTAAAGTGAAACAAAAAAATTAATCGCTTTCAGCTGATAAATAGACCTGAAATTAATTTTCCAGGTAGCCTTTAATTTGAGCAACGATTTGACATTTAGGGTTTCAATAAAAGACATATCATTATTGTATTATGTTATGTTATTAACCTGTCTAATTTTCTTTCTGTATTCTTGTATGTCGTACCAGTTCCAACAGCTAAACAACAATCACCGTGTCGACCGACTGTAAAAAAATCTAAGATAAATGAAATGCGGCAAATTATATTCTTGCTAATTACGGTGTAAATACTGTAACTTTAACTTAAAACAACTTTGGTTACAATATTATTTTACATGGTGGAACAAAGCATATTATGTAATTGCCTGTATTAAATTTAAATCTAAAGCCGTTGTGAAAATATGTAGGTACATTTGAAGAATGAAGTCCAAGTAGATAATATTCTGCTTATGTTTACGAATTTCTACAGCTGGGAATAATAACAGCAATGAACCAATGACATTGATGACACTTTGGAGTCACACGCAGCCCAGAAAGTCCTTGAAATTCTAATTGCTCTTCTTCTTTGGTTCCGTATTTTCCCAACTTTATCTAAGATCGACGTTTTTGGTTACATGTCTCCACCATAGAGATACGAAACTATCGATAGTCACGACCATCGATAATTACCGATAGTCGAAGCAGCGCCTGTCGATAACAATCGATAGTAAAAAAGTTAGATTAAGTATTCAATAACTAGCAAAACTTAGGTTAGGTATTGAATACCTACTAACCTAACTTTTTTGGTTTTGGTATTGCTTTAATAAATGCTGTAGAATTACTTTTATTTTATAGTCTGTCGCCTTCTGCCTTATTGTTTATTATTTGTAAGCAAGTAATATTTCCAAACAAGCAATGAGAGACAACAAATTAAGATAGCAACAAGGAATTTTTGTTTAAAAAAATTATAAAAACCTCTTCTAATACAACACGGAACAATAATAACAACACCCTCAAACAATAAATAGGTTTATTCCCGAATATTCAGTTTTATTTAATACCTACACGGACGGGCGGAATTTTTGGGTTTGCTCGTGCGAGATTATGTTTTATATATCTCATATTTCTTTCTTCTAACTTTGCTCTTGCCCCCGAGGCCAATTAGCCAGATGGTATGGTTTAAACTCTATCTTTCTGACACAAACACAAACCGTTGTGAAGTTTGTGAAGTAATGGGATGTAATATTCAAAAACCATCGATTGTTGCAGATAGCTGAAAAACTATCGATAGCATTCGATAATTCCTACTATCGATAGCTATCGATAGCGCTATAGATAGTTTCGTATCTCTACTCCACCACGACCAGTCCTGAATTTCTTCTCATGTCAAATGGTTTTTCCACACACCTCTTCCTACACATTTCCATTACCCGCCGATGTATCATTATCTCTTCTTATTACGTGGCCAATACCACTGTCGTCTTTGCTGCCTGTTCATTAAAATATTCTTGACTCCATCTACCCTTCTCTTCTTTTACCTCTCCTCTGACATACTTTCCTTCTGCCGACGTATTATTATTTCTCCACAACTTTGATTGTTACCCTTATTCTTTCTTGCCTAAACTTGTTTCTCCTTGTTCTTTCCACATTTATTTTAACGGTCTTAATTCTGTCACATCTAAGTAAGCTCTTGTCATGGCCATGTTTCCGCTCCATACATCCTTGCATGTTTGACTACTGTTTTATAAATCGCTCCCCTCTTTGCTCTGATCCTACGGCACACGGCATACCAGAGACTTTCTTCGAATTCCTCCATGCGCTGTGTTATTTCTAAATCTAATGTACTATCTGCTGTAATGGTGAAACGTGCGTGTTGGTATAGCATGAAAGACCATGAAACCACATGAGTTTCTCTACAATATTTTTGCGGCTCTATTAATTTATGAGCGAGCTTTTTGAGCTCTAAGTATTACGGGTAAAATATAGCCACGAACATACATCCGATTTTTACTTCAATTGTCTGATTGGTGATTCTTAGAGACCTGATTCAAATATTATATCCAGGAACAGACTCCGTTGGACAGACAATGAACAAACAATGAAAAGAAGCGGCTGGAAGTTTTTCCAAGATGTTAACTATAATATGTCATTTTCGGGGATATTGAACTCAGAAAATCTAATTTTGTCTAATAGTTGTTAAATGCGCAACTGGAAATTTCTCCAAAAATGATAATGAGTATGTCAGTTTCGGGATTATTGAGGTCACAAAATCTATTTTTATCCAACATAATATGTTTAAAAAAATTAACCGGGGGGGGGGGGGGGGGGGGGATGAAAAGGAGCGGCTGGGAATTTTCGAAAAATGGTAAATGTGTCCTTTTCGGGATTATTGAGGTCAGATAATCTAAGTTTGTCCAACAGATTAGCAGATGGTAAAAAAAAATTATCGAAGGGGGGGGGCTTAACGATTGGCAAAATGTCATTTTCGGGGTGATTAAGGTCAAAAAATATAATTTTGTGTAATAAATGTTAAAAAAATTAATGGGCGGGGAGGGGTCTAAGAAGGGCGATTGCCCATTTCTCCAACAATGTTAACTTATGTGACATTTTCGTGTTTATTGAGGTCAGAAAATCTAATATAACATGGCCTTTCAAATTAAAAGGGGAAAAGATAAGATGAAGAGGGGGGGTTGGGGAGAGAATAGGTATAGGTGCCCTAAGAAGAAAAATTCATAAAAATTAACAAAATTAAGTTGACCATTAACCGCAGTAATAAATACGTAACAATAGTATATATTAAAGTAATTCATACTTTTCAGTGCTTTTCCTTTGTGAAGTTGGTTAATTTTTTTGAAAAGAAAAATATTTTTAGGGCTAATAATTCATAAATACAACCTGACAAAGTCTAATATTAATTTCATTTCATTTAAATTTTCTATCAGTTACCTGAGTCCGAACCCGATTTTTGCTTCATGTAATATTGAAATCCGGTCTCTAGTGATTACTATTGTCATTAAATTTAGATGCCTTTTCTCAATTCAATGTATATAGAGAAGATAACTAAATTAAACTGAATTTTATACTTCTACGATTGGTTTTCAAGTATTTTTTAAAAGGTTTCGATTTTAGAATCTTGACATGTTGTTGTCATTATGATAGCTAAGCTAAAAATAACTTTCGGTTTCAAAAACTGTTTTTTTTTTCGATTATCTTATCAAAAAGTGTTTCGCAGTCGGTAGGATTCGAACCTACGCTCCCAGAGGGAATCTGATTTCTAGTCAGACGCCTTAACCGCTCGGCCACGACTGCTAATGAACTTACTTTCGATTAAGTATTATTTAAAGATAATTATTAAGTTGATGTTTTTCCATTAATGAGTAATTTTGTTTAAAATAATTCATCCCTTTAACATTTCACTTGCTAAATGCAATAGTGGCACAACTGAATATTTACTATTTTTAAGTTATCACTGTAAAAGAGACAATAATCCAAATTACACAGTCACTGTCACTGTACTGTTACTAAAAATGCCAATTTAATCATTCAGCACAGCAAAATGTGACGCAACCCGAAAATGTTTTTCAATTCCAGTTTCAAAATTAAAAACTCTGTTTTTTAATTAAAATATGAATCTACAGCCAGGGGCGGATTTAGAATTTCGTCTAGGGTGGGGGGCAAAGTCACCTCGAGCTACAAGACCAAAAAAAAAACACTACACTATTTCATAGTGGACGAAATATCTAAACCTGTTCTTCCGAAAACAGAACGGTTTGTTTCTCATCCTAACTTACTAATATTCTAGCATTTTTTTAATTACTTTTACCTTCTGTCCATTTGGACTGATATATGAACATTTTTCGAAAACACATTTTTTCGAAAATATAGTTTCTCGAAAATGCAGGTATCGAAAACTAGGGATGTTTTCCAATTTTTTTTTTCTAAAACCAACTTAGAATGTTTTTAACCACTTTTTGAAACTAAATTTTTTCAAGAAAACATGTTTTCAGGAAGAATATTTTTTAAACATTTTTTCGAAACAGACTTTCCAATATTCATATTAAAAAACAAAACATTTTTGAAAGTAATTTACTACAGAGTAGCATAGCAAATACAAGGAAACGTAAACCTGACCAAACACAAAAAAGGTTCGTTAAGGTTAGTTTCGGATCTTTTTGTTATTTTTTCATTGAAATTTCATTCATTTATTCATTCATAATTTAAATTTAGAAAAACTATGTTTTCCAAAAAATATATTTCCTGGAAATGTATTTTTAAAAGGGTCTTTTTAAAAATATATATTTTGGAAGAAGCTGAATTTCGAAAAATTTTACTTAATTTAACATTAAAAAAGATATTTGTAGAAAAAAGATACCTACAGCTAAAAGAGTCGGTCATCTTGGCTTACACGCGACAGGACAAATTGTTTGATTAATATGGAAGTGTAAATATTGTAGTATTTTTTTTTTTATCTAAGACATCCCACGTAGACTTCAAGCCTAAGTACTAACGTACCGTGGGTGTCTGAAGAAAAGGGAAATGTAGTCTATTGACACGGGATTTGAAGGATTGGAGGTTGGGACGGGAAGGGAAAACATCTGCAGGCAATTTGTTCCATAATCTGGAGACCCTAGGTATGAATGAGCGAGAGAAGTGGTCTGTTCTAGGCTTTCGTAGCTGGACAGTAAAGGGATGCATACGTAACGCGCCTCTTATTTATGCCTTCTGCTCATTTGGGGGGATATATGAGTACTTACGAGAGTAGGTACAATTTGTCT
Source organism: Philopedon plagiatum (assembly GCA_963971165.1). Classification (NCBI taxonomy): domain Eukaryota; kingdom Metazoa; phylum Arthropoda; class Insecta; order Coleoptera; family Curculionidae; genus Philopedon; species Philopedon plagiatum. Next base: position 22,238,217 of record OZ020191.1, on the reverse strand, counting down.
AAAACCACTTTTCAAAAATACATTTTTTCAGAGAAAATGTTATTCGAAGTTAAATTTTTTCGAATAGTATTAAGTTTTCCAAGCAACGGCTTTTTGAAAAAGTAATTTACGAGAAAGTAACGTACCAAACCTAAGGAAACCTGATCAAACCCAAAAAAGGTTCGTTTGTGTTTGTTCAGGATCTTTCTTTGTCTTTCTTTCATTAACATTTTCCAAGCTACTGGAGTTCATAATTTAATTTTCTAAATATTATTTTCAAAAAAATATATTTTCCAAATATGTACCTGTTTTAAAAATTATTTATGTGGAAACATTTTTGGATAAAATGTAGGTACTTTTGAAATACGTGTTCGTGGAGAAAATATTTCATAAATCAAAAAGCGTCTTTGAATAAGCGGTCAGGACATTTTTGAAAAAACGTAGGTTCGAAATATGTGTGTCGAATAAATATTTTTGAAAAATTTCATTAATCCATTTTCGAAAAAGCTGATTTTCAAAAAAATTACATTCCATTGAGATGTGTAAGGAATATTTTCACAAACAATCTAAGAGCATGTAAATCAAAAATGCCAAAAAGGCTTAAATTTTTTATACTTATTACATATTAGTATTGATCTATTATTCATAATTTTTTGGTATAATTCATTTCAAAGACGTTACATAGATGGCAAAATGTTTGTTTTTGTTTATAATATCTTGTAGAATATGTAGAAATGGTTAATGTTTATATACAATATTTATTTTTATAAAATTGGCTATTGAAATTCTTTTTGTACAGGGCACATGCATTTAATAGCTGTATTATTAAGTTTTTTCGAGTTTTACTTACTGTGTAAAACAAAATAATGTAATATTTGTTTAAAAAATAATAAATAAAATACCTAAAGGCGTCAATTTTTTCCCAGGGGTGGCTCACCAAAAATTCAACTTTTTTCGCAAATTACAAAATGTTTCTGTTCTTTACCAAAACATTCCCAGTCCCAGTGGGCTTACTATTAAATCCCCTAAGTTTGGTTCGGGTCCTGTAAGTAGTAACAGAGATATACAACTTTGAAATTTCACCAGCCGCTCCTGTAGCTTTGAGTTTTTGTAAAAAGTGTTTTCAACTACATGATATTTGAATGACAGATTTTTTCCTATGGGGATTCTTAAAAAAAGTCTATGGCCACAGACCTTTTGAAAACATAGGCCATTTAGCGAGAATTATATTAGAGAAGGCGTCCAAGAAATTTCCCCTCAGATGGTTAGAAATGCAGTGGCGGAATTTGCACGATATACAATAGTTTGTATGGAAAGAAACGGTGGTCATGTTGAAGTTTAGTGTGGTATTTCATAAAATGTTATTGTTGTTTATTTGGTAATATGTTATTTAAAAAACATGTATTTTAAAACATTTAAAAAAAATCTAAAATAAATAATATGAATGACCATAATGTTATTTTGTCAAATTTCATATAATAAAACCTAAGCAAACCCAAGCAATCACTTTCAGATCTGGACGACACTCTCTTACGTTATTATACTTCGAAATTCAAATTAAAGATAGTTTTCCTTCTACGGCATTTACTGTTTTTACTTTTTTTGACACCCCGTATATGCTGGGTAAAATTTTTTGATTTGAGTGATATTTTCTTAACAAGCAGAACTTTATATTAAGAATAACTTTTTTCCGTAAAGTCAAAAATAAAAAAGTTTCCCATTTGTTAAGATGGTTTTTGGACACGTTGTATAAAAGCAACACCCTGTGCACTAATTATGTATGCTTATGCCACCGGTAAAGGCGTGCTCTTTCGTAAACTTGACCAGTTACTGTGAGAAATCAAATTCGCTTTGTTGTTCCATATTCTGCAATTAAAATCGTTGCAAGCTCTGATTTACATTGTTCAGCAATCGGTTTATAAAAGATTTTTTATCTTATTTAATTTCGAGATTAATTTTATTACGGTAGACAACTGTAATAATAAGTGTGTAATGGGTCAGTCCGAATCATAGACAAAATATATTTAGACCATCACAACGTATTCGCGACACCAGCTGAATCCGTCCAATGTATGGGCGAAAAAGTTCGTTTGTACGCATATGGCGCCAGTCAGGTTTTTAAACGACGGTTCTCTCGAGGCATGCGCACTCGGGACGTTTCGCAAAAGTGGTTGTTGAACTCAATGACGTAACTCGGCGATCAGAACCGGACCCAGTTGTAATCACTGAAGGAAACACATGGAAGACAACTGTTGTAAATGCTGAAGTTGCTATTTCCATTTGCAAAAATACTTTTAAGTTTTGAGTTATTAAGATTAACTCTAACCAAATAAATTTTCTAACTTTTATCTTAAATGCACTCCGGTGTTGAAGTGAACACACACACGGAGAAGTAGAAATAGTTATCAGTGACGTATATTGAGTGTGGTCAAGGTGTCAGAAAGGCACTGATGGGGTGTGTGTATATTAGGGGCATTGTATAAGGGGTAAGATGGCGTAAGAAGGTCATATATAGTGTCAATGCCTCCTTCCACTATATTGCATAAGGGTGAGTGAGTGTCCAAAAGGCATATTTGCGCTTTCGCCAAAGGGGCAGTGAAAATACTAGTGGATTAGGGTAGAGGGGAGTATTTTAAAAGGGATGGCGAAAAAAAGCGTTTTCGCCAAAGGATCGCTAAATATCAGTGGATTAGAAGAGTCAGTGTCCAAAAGGCATATTTGCGCTTTCGCCAAAGGGGCACTAAAGATACTAGCGGATTGGGGTAGAGGGGAGTATTTTAAAAGGGATGGCGAAAGAAAAAAGCGCTTTCGCCAAAGGATCTCTAAGATATCAGTGGATTAGAAGGGTGAGTGTCCAAAAGGCATATTTGCGCTTTCGTCAAAGGGGCACTAAAATACTAATGGATTAGGGTAGAGGGGAGTGTTTTAAAAGGGATGGCGAAAGAAAAAAGCGCGTTCGCCAAAGGATCGCTAAGATATCAGTGGATTAGATTGACATGGGGCCGTAAGTAAGTAGCGCTTTCACCCAAGTATCAAGTGCACACACTGTAAATAGGTGTAAAAATATTTACATCTTACCAAAGAACTTCGTTTGTTCAATAATTATAGAGGATGGGATGCCAATCCAATAAAATATACACATAGTTTTGGTAATTTTTTTATTTACTATTTTACTTCTAAAAACAGTTGCATATTTTATTTCTATTGTTTAGAATACTATGTTTATATTTTATTTCATCTTTCAATTTTGTAAATGTAACGTTTAAAAAATTAAGAGGGGGGACATTAAATAGACGCACTCTATATGTATAAACTGAGCTATTTTCGAGGAATTATCGACAGTTTTGTATAGCAAGAAAACTCAGATTTAAGCTAACAAACTATACAATTTTTGTTAAAATCTCACTAACGGTTACATTTTTATCATTAATAAAAAGAAAAATTACAAGTAATATATTTAGCATTTATTACTCGATAAAAGATTCACGTCATGTGAAATAAATTTTGAAGAACGGTCCTGTCTATCACAAGGCAAACGTTCGACAAGGCGCAAGCCCGCAGAAGACAGTCTGTGTTTACGGATTCAGCTTGGTAAATTTGCCACATTCGCAAATGACATTATTTCTCTATTATATATTTTCTCTATGGTCCGAATTAAACTATTATTTATATTGGAAACAGGGGTGGACGTCGTTTAATTAATAAAAGTCAAGGCAGTTTCTCTCGAGGCTGTTTCATGAGTCTACAGCGCATTTTTTAAAGCAGACAATAAAGTTTTACATGTTAAATTTTTTACCCCACGTTAGGTCCGTTTCGATTAGAAGTATAGAGATAAAACTGGACATAAGTAAATTTCAAAGTCTAAAGATTATGCTTAGGCTCTAGAAAATACCTAAAACGTGCATTTAAAATGGTAACAATCAAGTTTAAATCTCAGAAAATGTGTGTTAACTTTACTTGGTACGAAAGTAAGAAACAGTACAGTCCCCGTCAATTATAATTCATATTCGTATAAAAACTAATTTGGGATATGCCAAGTGGCCAAGATATCGCCAGTATTTAGTCCAGGCGAATAGGTTTTCCGAACGGTTTAAATAAATAATAAAATACATTCGGTATTTGTACAAAGTTATTGTTTAAAGTTGTTCCAATCCATGTACTTAAATTAGCTTACACCTTTTTTCAGACCTTTCGAACTTGTAAAAAAAATAGAAAAATACAATAGTCGAAAAATATAATTAATTCAATATATGCGCCCGGGCTAAAATTCTTATCTCGGCTGGCGATTTTCTTGTACTCGAAAAAAAAATCGCCAGCCTAGATAAGAATTTTAGTATGGGCGCATATATTAAATTAGTTATATTTTCAACTACTGTATTGTTCTAGTTTTCCTTGCAAGTTCAAAAGGTCTGAACAATGCGTAAGCTAATTTAAATACACTGTTTGCATTTGCAATAAATTCAAATAATAATTTTGTAGAAATAAGGAATTTATTTTGTTACTTATTTAAACGGTTAAGAAAACCTCTTCGCCTGGACTAAATATCTTGGACAGTCGGCATATTAAGAAAAAACAGTTTTTATACGAATATGAATTACAGTCGACGGGGACTATACACATACAAGGGGAATAAGAAATGTTTGTTAAAAAATAAATGCAATTTTTTGATATTTTTTGGCATCTTAAGACTCTTAAATTTACCTGTCAAGTTTTATCTCTATACTTCTAATAGAATAGGGCAGGGGCGGCTGGTACATATGGGTTGCAGAGGTGTAGACCCACCAAAATTTTCAAGCCACTTGACTCATTTTTTGCAGTAGATTCGTTAAAATAATTTTCGACCGATAATAGTATAATAGGCCAGCGCTCGTCAAGACACGGCGCTGCTCGGCACCGACGTACAGTTGACTAAGTAGAGTTAATATAATTTTCTCGCGACGTTACTCGAGTGCCGAGCTGAACTGCTTTTATTCGTGCACAGCACTTTTTAACCTAATGAATATAGGGCAGAAATCGGCTCCGCCGATGGACTGTTTATAAAATTTAATACGGGACATTCTGCTAGTCATTTAGCTGCATTCGTGACAGTAAACTCGTTCGCGTTTTATATCAGGAAAGAAAATTATTTGCAGTTACCGTTGTTGCTATTATTGTTAGCTGTGGGTTGTTAGTTTTGTAGACTGTAGACTTTGAAATATGGATGTTGTATATAATTTAGTGAACGTTAATAGATTTTTTAAGAACCTACACTTATGAGAAGAAACTTGAGCTAAAAAATAGAGATAGGCCATTACCAGATCTTAATATTGGGACAGCCGGTGTCAGCAGAGGAACACCTTACACTCGTCACTTTAAGAGAGATATTTATTTGCGAAATGATTGGATATGTGGATGCAACAAAAAATGCCTTTTTTGCTTTCCGCATGTACCGCAAATAACGAGAAAATTGTTCAAGAATTTGTGATTGATTTTCCGAAGCACTTACCTACGTTGCAGCCAGGCGAGTGTGTTTCTCCATTTTCTTCTAGTACGCAAGGGTGTAGATAATTTTTTACTTGGGGGTAGCACCAAAAAAATTTTAATCCCCCTCTATAAATTGATTTATTTGAGATCAACCATAAAAGTAAAATACTCTCACAAAATAGAATTAAAACTAACAAATATACACGTAATAAAAAAACTACATATTTGTCAAATTACAAGAACTTAAACAAACCAAGGAAAAATAAAGATATACAGGGTGTCCGAAAAGTCTGGTATGGCAAATATCTTTGCGATTAGTAACAATAGAGGCACCAAATTTTAGATGTATCTTATTGATTAATAAATCTACTTCTTTACGTAATTTAAGTTTTTCAACCCCTTTGAGGAGTGACGCTAGGGAGTTGATGTAAAAATTTTAAATGCCACCCTATGGCGTGTAGTACCACGTTTACAAAAAAAAACATTTTACAGCAAACCCGAGGTCCGTACCATCTCGTTTTTAAACGGCAATCCTATAAAAAATTGAAAATCGCGAAAAAAAATATTTATCTTATTACTTTAAAAGTTGTTCAAAATGACTACCATGAATTTCTTGGCAGTAATAAAGTCGATATTAGAACTCTGCCAAGAAGTAACACCTGTCATTCTCGAAAATGCGATATGTGAGTTCCAAAATCGACTTACTGCCAAGAAGTTCGTATTTAAATTTTTCCTTTTTTTCACGATTTTTAATTTTTAAAGGCTTGTCGTTTAATAATAAAAACGAATTAAGATACGGATCTCGAGTTTGCGGTAAAATGTTTCACTTTCGAAGACCTTTAAAATGAGTTACCACACGGCATCGGCTTGTGGTTGCATTTAAAGGCCTTGACCTCAACTCCCTAGCGTCACCCCTTAAGGGGGTTTGAAAAGCTTAAATTACAAAAAAAAGGAAATTTATTAATAATTAAGATACACCTAAAATTTGGTGTGTCTATCTTTACTAATAGCAAATACATTCGCCCATACTAAGACTTTTCGGACACCCTGTATAGTAATTTATATGAATCGCACCATATTCTGTCCAATCTAAAGGGTTGTTCTTTTGTATTGCACGAAGCTGCGCTAACCTACACATTTTTTTGTTGCAAACAACACTCATTAGAAAAAAAAATCATTGCAGGTTCGTGCAACACAAAAGAACAAACCTTAACACTAAATACTAAAAAAATGTTTTTGTACATAATTTTGACCGTGATTTCTAATAAGCACATAAGGAAAATTGTGAAACAGATCCATTATGCAAAAGCTGGTAGCTAAAGCAGCTTTGAGCGCTGAACATTTTTTGTACAAACCTGATTTTTTTCTTGGCTTAGGCAACTAAGGCAATAAAAAATATATTATCATTTCCCTAGTGGAAAAATTTTGATACAAACTGGGTTATAAATTTATTTTTAAAACAACTGCAGACAAAACAAAGCAATTGAAAGTGTATAATTATTTTATCTCAATGTCAAAGCACCCAAAAACAAACACTATGGGTAGGTACTTATATAATAATAAAAGGCTTTTTAGATTTTGCAAGGAAGTACAATAATGTTTGGACTCATTTTCCAAGTACTTGATTGTCCTTGAAGTGTTTTGTGGGCGATTAGCAAATTTGTTCTAAAATTACTCTTTTTAGCCATAATACTCTATTTTCCATTAAAATTGCTTAAATAAATATTATCTTTATGAGATACTGATGCTACTATCAACTCAAAATGAAAACAGTCGGATGAACTGAAAACAATCTACATGACCATAATAAATCCATCCTTTATCCCTTCTGGTGCCAAGAGGTGCCATAAAACGGTAATATAATATAATATAATATGTATAAAAGTATGAATTAATTGTATATAAGAGAGAATGAGCTGTACATAAGAATGAATGAATAGAAAGAAAGGAGAGCGAATGTTGAACGTAAGTAAGTACGATTAATAAGGATCTACTTGGCCACAGCTAAAGTAGTACCCGAGAGTATCAAACTGGGTTTTTCGTAATGCTTTTTCCAGTAACACCAAATAAATAAATTTTCTTCAAAGAACTGCTTTCGTAAAATCTTTCAAATACGTCTAGATCAAATCTCAAATGACCCTAAAAGATCATAGGAAAGGGCCCAACAGTTGCATCTACTTCACCACGGTACACCAAGGGCCAACACCAGCCCCGGCGATGGCCTGCCCGCATTGTCTTGCTGTGCAATGTTTTAATATTGTATCTACATAGCAATGAAATTTGTAAATAGTTACATTAGATGTGTATGTAGTGGTGTAATGTGAAATTATTTTGCCGAAATATTTTTGGGGGAGGCGATTATATGAAAAATTAAAATTCGATATTACTATTTTACGTTTATATTATGAATTCTCATTTTTCACATAATTTTGGGCGGGCCTCCTGCTCCCCTGGATCGGCCACTGGCTGTTGTTAAGCAGGCTGTATCAAGGCATAATTCGTAAATTATTTATTTTGTGGCAATAGTTCTTTCCAATTCTCGCATCGCCGACCGATAAAAGGCGCGACCACCATTTTATTGGCGTACTGTAAGAGAGAGGGACAACTAGGTAAACAGAATACAAGAAAAAGACAATAGGATGAAACATGGCAATCAGAGGCGGACTAAACAGTTTGTTAAAGAAAATCATATTTTGGGTTTTGTAAATTTAAAAGATAATTTATTTTTTTCTGTAAATGGGTAAAAAAGTTTAGTTTTATCCACGTGACTTTGTTAGGAATAAACGTATCATTTGTATAATTGTGTTTATTTATTTTTTTAATTTCTAGAAACTAAACATGTTATTTCATAAAGACTTTTTAACCATCTCTACAAAGTCCAAAAAATGTTATGTAACCGAATCTTTTTAAGTGAATGAATCAAAAGAATCGATTCACCAAAAAGAATCAAACGTCCCACTTCTACAGTGAAAGCGGCTTCCAGTACTACTGAGAGCTATAGATGATACAAAATATTAGGAACAGTTATTTTGGAATAGTTACGAACGAGGAACAGATTATAACGGTTATCAATTTAATAAAATACCTGTTTCAAGGCTTCGATTGTTCCGACTAACAAAACGGACGTTCTGCATTAAGTAACCGTTCTCAATTGGCAGCATTGCAAATTGCAGCAGTTACTCATCTTCATCTCATCGGCCGGCTACAGCTAGCGCACATTGTAGATAATAAAGTCGATTTTGGGATCACACCATAACATTATCATGCGCCGCATACGACATCGCGCCTTATTGAGTACCGAACGTCAGTGTAGTCGAATATCGTTTCACGCTTTTATTATTTAATACATATGTGGGATTTGGCTCGCATACTCGCACGAGAAATCGTGCCTTATCAACTACTACTGAAAGTAAATAATATTGAATTCTTCAGTGTGCTGAAATAACATTAATTTGGTTTTGTCGCATTCTGCGGAACTATTCCGTTTGCATTTAAAATTTTTGCTGGCCTGTTCCTGTTGATCTGTTATTTTCAGTACTTAGACGTTTTCTGTCAGGATGTCAGGATGACCGTTTTGTTTTTTCTGTATCACTTTTTTATATATTGTTAAGATTCATTGTTTGTTATTTATTTTCTATAAACATTTGTTTTGAATATATCATTATAAATCTATTTCTTTTATTTCAAAAAATTAATTACCTTCAATTATTATACTTGAATAACACTGCCCTCCTTAGATAAAACGTCCTAACTGCATTTCTTTTCATTTCCGACTTATATACATATCTTGTACTGTCCGATGCCATATTCATCTATTCTCCCTAGTTTAGAACGTCCAATTTAGCATCTATAAAAATAAATAGTCCTAATTTACTCAAAATTTACAGTTAGGACGGTTTAATATGGTGTCGGACAACCAATATATGCATTTAAGCCGAAAATGGAAAATTGTAGTTAGGACGTTTTAACTGAGGAGGGCAGAACAGTAATAAGAATTAATTCACGAAACAAACCGAATAATATACACATAATATGTATGTACATGACCAGTAACAATATACTCCTTTTTAACATGAAGAATTTTAAATCCGAAGCTATATTTACACATCCATCGTAATTCTCTCTAAGTACTATTCCTATTCCGTGTTCTGTTGATTTTAAATTTCAATAACGTTGCATGTTACAAGCTGTTCCGAGAATCTCAAGGTTCCAACGTTGGAACTGTTAAAAAGTAACAGGTTTTTAGAACTGTTCCGTAAGCGAAACAGGTACGAAACGGAACTGTTATTAAAAAATATCAGTTTGTACCACCTCTACTCAGAGCCTTTACTTTTCATGCAAGTCGGCACACACGTCCGTACACCAATAATCCGATTTTCGATACTTCTCCGGTCGCCTGTACATGTCCGTATAACTGTGCAGGTTTATTCATACACACGTTCCGGTTGGCCTGAACAGGTGTGTCGGACAGGTCCACCGGAACGTGAGTGGCCGGCTTAAAACGTGGAACACAACAATCAAACGATTTTTTAGATTTTCCAATCTTAAATTCATGCCATTATAAAAACTTAAAATTCATGAGACTAAACCAGTGGCGGCGCTAGCCCTAATTGTGTGGTTAGGCGAATGCTGGCGGTAGCATCTAAAGATTGGGCAGTACCTGGATACTTTTATGTTCGGTGTCGTAAGTTCGTATTTAAAATATTGGTTGGGCAAGCTGAATTTTAGTTGGTCGCGCGCCCAACCTTGCCCACCCTTAGCTCCACCACTGGACTAAACTCGTAGTTCTCAAATACTTTTATTTATAGAATTATAAATATTAAAGCACTGCACATCACCTGATACCCTTTGCGGTCGGCGATGCTGATAATCCGTTAACAAATTGTAAAAAGTTTATTTTTTCATTGCTATCCGTTTGTTGTTCTATGCGTGGGGTTACCGAGATAAAAACAGAAAAATACCTTTATCTTTTGTAATTTATTTGTAATTAATCGAAAAACAGTGCGATAATACCATTAAAATAATAATTATGCCTGTATAAGTAGTTATTTTTTATGATATAATAAAGATATCTGCTAGGAAAACATAACTGGCATTATTAAGTAGTTATGTCTAAGCAATTAAAAAGCTTTTTAATTTCACCTGTGCATTTGTTGGTACCATGACCGTATTAATCACCTCAAAAGAGATTCGATTTTATCCTACCTGCTTATCGGCGTCAATATTCCACTTTACTTAACCTATCGCATGGTAATGCATAGTTCCTTCATGTACCGAGCTTCTTTTGCGATTGCGCTCCACGTTGCGCTCCAGATAACCTCAAATCAAAAGTCAGACGACTTAATCAAACCTTGATTAACAAAGTTTTTGTTTTGTCTTTGGTGGGTCGCAGTAGGCAACATTGTAGTGATTTTTGGCGAACCAAATTGGGCTCCAATAATAATTTTTTGAATATTTTGGCGCCCAACACCCAACAATCACCCTTGTAGTAGGGATTCACTATTTAAATCGATTTCTTGGAAAGATCGATTTCTAAGAATCGATCTTTTACCCTTCGATCCTGCAAGGAGATCGGCGATTTTACACAGAATCGATTCTTCTGGTATTTTCATGTCTGTGAACTTTAATACTTAATTAATAATTGGAAATTAATATTTATATGTAATTCTTTACAAACGATAGGGTCGCTGCGCCACGATAAAAACGATCCTAGTAAGAAATAGGAAAGGAAGAATAAGGAAGTATGTACCTACTTAGTTAAACTGCGGCATCTAAAATTTTCTAGAAAAAAACTCAAATCTGAAATCATACAAAACAGCGATGCCGGTCATGTCGATCGGTATCTATGGACAGTTTGTTATTTTACGGTTGTCATTTTTTCGTTTAATTGTCATTTCTTCCTTCAAATGGTTTCTATCTTATTAGTTTCCAATAAATTAGTATGTTTTTCATGATAGCATTTTAAATCAAATAAAATCGAAATTTAATCGGCGATTGCTTCCTTCCTATAAAGAATGAAGAAACTAAAAAATATGGAAATCATGTATTTCAACGAGCTCTTTCCGATGACGTATATGGGATTTTAATTTGAACCATTTTGACCCCACAAAAATTTAAAACCGTGAAATATTTGAGTCGAAAATCGAAATTTACAGTTTTTCCCAAATATATCAATTTTCCAGTGATTTTAGGTTTAGGCAAATGTATTGCAGAAAGAAAGTATTTGAGATTTTAAAGTTTTACTTACGAAACCGTTTTTCGATCCGACGTTTTGTTATTAAGTATAGTGTGTTATTAGGTACCAAAGAGGGGTCTGCAATTTTATTTTTTTATATACCTAAGACATCACACGTAGACTTCAAGCCTAAGTACTAGCGTACCGTGGGTGTCTGAAGAGAAGGGAAATGTAGTCTATTGACACGGGATTTGAAGGATTGGAGTTTGGGACGGGAAGGGAAAACATCTGCAGGCAATTTGTTCCATAATCTGGAGACCCTAGGTATGAATGTGCGAGAGAAGTGGTCTGTTCTAGGCTTTTGTAGCTGGACAGTAAAGGGATGCATACGTAACGCGCCTCTTATTGTTCTGTTGGGGACATTCAAGGGAGGAATAATACCGGCTAGTTCTTCAGAGCAGAATCCGTGGAAGTAGCGGTAGAAAAGGGATAAATCCCCTACAGCGCGGCGATGAGCGAGAGAAGGGAGTTTTCTCGTGAGGGCTGGGTCATTGATAAGTCGAATGGCTCGCTTTTGGATAGAATCAAGGATCTTAAGTGTCGAAGGTGATGCCCCTCCCCAGATGTGGGAGCAGTACTCTAGGTTAGGTCTTATTTGGGAAACATAGAGAGTGTATAAGTTGGAAGGGGAGTAGTATTTTCTGGCTCGAAAGAGAAAACCAAGCTTTTTAGCGGCCGATGTGGCTACTGAAGTAATGTGTTTGTGCCAGCTGAGATCATGTTCGAAAGCGACACCGACGAGATCGAATGTTTCGTTGTAGGGCTTGGCCATTCATGTGGATGGGGTAATCGTTGCCAGATTTTTTGCGCGAGAGAGAGCAAGACTGGGTTTTGGATGCGTTGAACTGAACATGGTTCTTGGCACCCCAGTCTAAGATTAATTGAAGATCTTGGGAAAGGGATAGGCACATAGATCTGCGTCTATTATCCAACTCCTGGTTCGAAACTTGTCTGGAAAAATGAATATTGGAGTGAAGAGTACTATCGTCAGCATAACTGTGGATGGGATTGGTAGTTGAAGAGAGTAGGTCATTAATGTGAAGGAGAAATAGGGCTGGTGTCAGGACTGAACCTTGGGGGACACCAGCATTGATAGGATGGAAGCTAGATGAGTGACCGTCAACCACAACAGATATGCGCCGATTAGAGAGGAAGCTGCCGATCCAGGCACATAGTTTGGTAGGAAGACCGTAAGAAGGTAGTTTGTTGAGGAGTGCGGCATGCCATACTTGGTCAAAGGCCTTGGAAATATCGAGAGCAACAATCTGAGATTCGCCATGAAATTCAAGAGACTTGTTCCAGTTATGTGTGACAAAGCTAAGAAGATCAGCTGTGGATCTTTGGTGACGAAATCCGTACTGTCTGTCATGGATAATTTTGTGTTTTTCTAGATATTTTAGAATTTGCAAGTTGATTACTTTTTCCATAACTTTGCTGACAACGGAGAGAAGGGAGATAGGTCTATAATTGGATGGAAGGGACTTGGAACCTTTCTTCGGGACCGGCTGCACACGAGCAGTCTTCCAGCTATCTGGGAAGATACCCTTGTCATAAGAGATCTGGAAAAGACGAGTTAAGATGGGTGCAAGTTCTGGAGCGCATTTGTTTAGAACAACTGCTGGTATGTCATCCAGACCAGAGGACTTTTTGGTGTCAAGGGATAGAAGAATTTTTTGAACTTGTTTGACCTTAAGTATTATATCGGGCATTCTGTGGGGTACAGACTTAGCGGTTGGAAGAGCGAGATTGGGGGGAGGGATCAGGGTGGAATTGGCAGCGAATTGTTTGGCGAATAGTTCTGCTTTCCCTTTAGAGGTGGGGATAACTTTGTTGTCAGAGGTCAGGGGAGGAAAAGTGCTTCTACAGAAGTTCTGACTAATGTTTTTGGCAAGTGACCAGAAAGATTTGCCGCCGTTGGGACAGGAAAGCACTTCATCTTTTATGCGGTTGTTAAAAGCATTTTTGGACTCTAAGATAGTTTGGTTGTATTGATTTCTGGCCTCGGTGAAAATTTGACGATTTTCGGGTGTAGGATTTTTAAGATACCTTTTGTGAGCCTGGGCTTTCTTGAGCCTGGCTTTGTCACAGGCCTTGGAGAACCATGGCTTTTGATGGTGGAGTTTCGGTTTCTTGCGAGTATGTGGAATGAAACCTTCAATACCTGCTTGAATAATGTCTGTGATGTGAGAGCAAATTTCGGAGGGATCGGGAGTGGAAAAACAGACAGGGTTCCAAGGGAAAGCAGAGAAGAAGTTTCGAAGACCATCCCAGTCGGCAGAATTGTAGTGCCAGATCGTGCGTTCCGGCATGATTTCAGCGAACTCGGGATGTATGGGACAAGAGACGGTAATGAGGCCATGATCTGAACGACCAAGGGGAGCGCATACAGATGTTAAGAACATCTTAAGAAATTACGGAAATTTCGACTTTGACGTTTAATAGCTCAGAAATGACACATCCCGTATAACTAAATTTTTTACCGAAGCTAGTTGCACTATTCCTCTAGCAACCCAAGAAATTCGATTGCTCCTCCTCTGATTGTCTCCGAGAAAAGCAAACCTATTTGGCTTTGGGTTAAGCTTTACTTTAACATGTAGATTGACACTTATCTTTGCTGATCTCCTGACGTCATTATTCACTAAGGACAAATGGCTGCTTTTTAAATTGTAATAAATTATAGCGAAAAGTAAACATTTTTTGTAGCTAAATTATCCTAGTAATTTTCGTCGAAATAATTTTTTGATATAATTAATAGCTTCCTTAAACGGTTTATGCAATAAAAAAATATGTGCATATTCCTTATTGAGAAATTGACTCTGGGGATAAAGATGTAAAAATATTCCTCAACGGGAATGCACCAGAATGTGTTCCTCTTTTTTGCATGTAAACTGGTGGTTCTAAGTTATTTAATGTGCATAGTTTTTGCTAAGGTCTCAGGTTCAAAGTCTCATAAACAGAAGAAAAATTGTTTTTATTTTGTTATATGTACATTGTACAGGGTGTACCACGACGATTTTCCCAGCACATTGCTCGGAAACGGAACCAGATGGAAAAAAAAGTTTAAGAACAAAAATTGAGGGCTTGAAAGGGAGCATCTAGAATTTTAGATGTTCAGGGTGTTTCAAAAATAGTAATATCGCTGCCAAGTCAATTTTTTTTAAATGGAACACCCTGTATATTCTTAGTTTTTCGAATAGCTTGTTTCAAGACAAATTCAACCATACCATACTTGTTACGTTTCTAATTTAAAATGACTGAAATATGAGCGATTAAATAATCAATTACGTAAGCATGAACAGATATGCAATAATAACAATAACCACCAGCGAAATATTGAAGTAGTTTTATTGTTAATTATTTCAAGTATAAAGAAATGCCTTCTCTGTTTACATATGACGAGTATGTCGACATGCTCCTGATATACGGAGAATGTCACAAGAATGGAAGACGTGCTCAAAATCTGTAGTCAACTATACCCGAATCCTGAAATACCAAGCTATAGAAGGTTTCGTAATGTTGAACAAAAATTAAGAAGTAGTTCCTTTCCCAGTGGTATGGCGCAAACACCAAGACGAAAACGAGTCCGAACAGAAGGAAACAATATTAACATCTTGGCCTATGTTCAAGTGTATCCACATGTCTCCACTCGACTCCTTGGGGAAGAATTAAGTATTGGAAAAAGTACAGTTGAAACGACACTAAACGATTATGAATACCACCCCTACAAAATTGATCTGGTGCAGGGCTTAACACCTGAAGATCCTGAACACCGCCTAAATTTCATTGCTGAGATGTCAATGAAATTTGAACAAGACCGTATTTTTTTAAACAAAATTTTATGGAGCGATGAAAGTAGGTCCCACAACAACGGCACAGTAAATCGCCACAATTGCCACTACTGGTCATCTGTAAATCCTCACTTGATGAAGGAGACTAATTTTCAGGTAGTTTGGGGGGTAAACGTTTGGTGCGGTTTATTTATTGGCTATCTTATAGATCATTACGTTTACCAAGGGACACTAAATGGAGAACGATTTTTAAATTTTCTTCAAGACGAAGTTCCCTTATTACTTGAAAATATCCCAATCAATGAAAGGGCCTATGTGGTGGCAGCAAGACGGAGCTCCCCCTCACTTTGCCAGGCAAGTTACGAATTATTTAGATGCCACGTTTCCTACGCGCCGGGCTGGCTGAAATGATGTGATCCGGTGGCCACCACAGTCACCGGATTTAATCCCTTTAGATTTTTTTCTTTGGGGATATCTTGAAGAAATTGTTTATGTAAACCAACTTAGAGATGTCGAAGATTTGCAAAGCAAAATCATAGCAGCTTGTCGAACTGTTACTCCAGATATGTAGCGTGTACCAGAAATCTTATAAACAGATTTGAATATTGTATTAGTGAGAGTGGTAACCAATTTGAACATATTTTGAGAAGAAGTCGTACTTAATTTTGTTTAGTTATCTTATTTTCGATTGATTTTTACATAATTTAATAAAGTGTTATATACGTTTCCGTTTAAATATTCTTTTTCTGTTCATAGATACAAATACTTGAAATAATTAATAATTAAACTACTTCTGACTGGTGACATGACAGCCCCCATCATACTCTTCAATATTTCGCTGGTGGTTATTGTTATTATTGCATATCTGTTCATGCCTACGTAATTGATCATTTAATCGCTCATATTTCAGTCATTTTAAATTAGAAACGTAACAAGTATGGTATGGTTGAATTTGTCTTGAAACAAGCTATTCGAAAAACTAACAATATACAGGGTGTTCCATTTAAAAAAATTGACTTGGCAGCGATATTACTATTTTTGAAACACCCTGTATATCTAAAATTACCCTTCCTAGATGCTCCCTTTCAAGCCCTCAATTTTTGTTCTTAAACTTTTTTTTTCTATCTGGTTCCGTTTCCGAGCAATGTGCTGGGAAAATCGTCGTGGGACACCCTGTATAATGACGGAATTTAAATGAGAAGGACCAGAGGTATAAAACCATTAATTTATTTGGGGTTATTTTTATGAAGAGAATATTTTATAAATTATTAAATATAACTATTTTCAGCAAAATTGAAAGAATGGGAATGATTCGCGAAACTTTTTTTAATACTGTACAATGTAGAATGTAGTTTTCAGTATTACTGGATATTGGGGCCAGAGAATCCAATATTAAATAACGAATAAAGAAAAGAATACATGCACCTAAACTTGTTCTTAAATTATAACAAAATACGTCATCTTCGGGGTTATTGCATTTAGCAGAGTTCACTGGATTCTTTTGTAGATAACAATGGCGCATCCAAAAAATTTTAAACCACTATTTTTGATTGATTTTTGTTACAGTTATTTGAAATAAAATAATAATAAAAGTAAAATAAAAATATTTTTATATTTAACTTCACAAACATTTTAGGTTGATTCCTACGAGATGTTGAAATCTTAAAATAAATTTCGATAAAAAATGGAAAAGTAAAACGAATTCAAAATAATATCTTTGCACACTGATTATTATCTGTATTGACAAGAAATGCACAAACTTATTAAAATTCAAATTGTAGAAACCTCAAAGCTTTAAACGTAAGAGTATTTAGATGCAACTGTTCAAAATACATTATAAACATCCGTAATAGTTATAATGTTAATACTAGAAATCAGAGCGCAATAGACATACCTAAACATCATACTGCAAAATATAAGTCTTCGTTTAAATACACGTCTTCTGTAATTTATAATAATATTCCTTCTAGTCTAAGGGGTATAAACTATATAAATTTCAAAAATAATATCAAAAATTATTTGATAGGGGTAGGATTGGAAGAACGATTTTTTATAAATCAAAATCCTACCTATTTATACCAACTAGTATAATACTACTGTCATTTTTTTGGATTTCTTTTTACTTTTATCAATTTTATATTTATATTTTTAATTGTTTTATTGGCAAAAATAAACATCTTTATTATTTTTATTATTATTATTAAACGTAATATTTAGTGCTATTTCTGAATTCGGTTCATTTTGTGAAAAAAAAATGTTAAATTGCTATTTTCTTCTATAAAGATACAACTCAAACAGACTAATTATTTAAATTCCACGGCATCGAACAAGTAGCCTTTTAAATTATAAAATTCGTATGTACCATACTTCCATCATATTTAACATTGGTACTACAACAAAAAACAATTAAAAATCTCGAAATCAAAAACAAGTTCGTATGGATTTTTTTCAACTGAATTCGGCCTTCAAGAACCTTGAAATTTTTGTCTCAAGGTTTATTGAAGAAAATGAAAGTGGATCTACGAAATGTCGTTTGAATCGAACCATCTGAATTTGGCGCTTGATAAATAGTAACTTGCTGTTTATTTAATTGAGTTAATGTGTTCTTTGACGACAATATATTACGTTTTTATAAAAGAATTCATTAGTTTAAATTAATTCCATTGTGGGATTAATTTAAAATAATTATTGTTTATGGACTAATAGAAATCTTACACACAAAAACGTATTTTTAATTCAACACCAAATTTATTTTTGCCTGTATATTGTGAATTTTACTATATATATATATATATATATATATATATATATATATATATATATATATATATATATATATATATTAATTTTGCTTATGCACATACTGCATGTATTAATGTACTTTATATGCATAATAAAATGAGGTTTTGGCGATTTACAAACAGCCATGGGTATACACCCTAAGTGTTATCATCGCCTTCAAAAAGTATTAAGAGACCTAACCAAGAATATTGTTACCACATTTGGGGACCGGCATCACCTTCGACACTTAGCATCTTTGATTCCATCCAAAAGAAAGCTGTGCGACTCAGCAATAACCCAATCCTCACAAGAGAACTTCCTTTTTTCGTTTATCGCTACACTGTTGCTCTCTCTTTTACAGACATTTTCACGGACTCCGCTCCGAAAAACTAGCCTCTGTCACTTCCATTTTACCTGTTCCTAACACCAGAGCATGCAGGGCGTTACGTATGCATCCATTTACTGCCCGGCTACCATTGGCGTAGCTAAGGGAGGGCTAGGGGAAGGCTTAGCCACCCTGTTGGAAAATTGGCCCCACACCGCTAAAAAATGCCCAGACAGAAATGGCCAAAAATGGTTTTACCCATTTTGTTTCTAAACTTCCGGACAAAAAATACCGACACCCTGGATGTTTTGCTAAGTTAGATCCCTTATAACTTTTTTGTTTTTAATCCGATTTCACCATTTTATAGATAATTTCATTAGGAATGTGCTGTATTTTTTTAATGATGGGTCATGTTCGATAGGGAGGGGATATTATACCGGGGTGAATCAATGTGTGTTTTGTCCTAAGTTTTAAACACCCTGTGGAGGGGGCAGTAGAAGGCCCAGAGAAAATTAGGGGGCATTGAGATGGTGCAGAGGGGGCGTGGGCAGATTAAAAAATATAGATGGGGGCTCTAGAAAAAAACATATTCTCAAAGTGGGCGGTGAGCAAAATAAGGTTGAGAACCTATGCTCTAAAATGTAATGGTTCGTCTCCTTGTTTCCTAATCTATGGTTGGCTTTGTCTGTACACAGCACTACACACATAACATGGGGAATTTCTTCAACAAAACAAGAGTACCACATAAAAATAGATTTTCTTTTAAAGTCGTCTTATGAAAAAGAGATATCCACTTGCCTCTTAAGTAAAACGGCCGTAAAAGTTTAAAACTTTTTTTATATTGTAATTTAATATATTATAAAAAGTATTATGCTACTGAAAAACAATGGAAAAGCCCGCTCTCTGGGAATACGGAAAAATCAGAAGTACACTGATTGCGGTTTATTTGTAATATGACAAACAAAATGCCTTGATAGTATGCCTAATTTGGGATAGAGTCAGACTTTAAAAATTGTAATGCTTCAAAATAACACTGATTATCACTTAAACCACGATATAGCTGTTTAGGAACAATAAGTTTTTTCTAAAACTATAGATAATATTTGTGCCTGTTCGATTATTTTATTTCTTTTGTAATTATACGGGGTTTATTTTATTGCCAGAAATAGCTTTCAGGAGGGTTCCCACTTATAAAGTTGCATCTGGGAGAAGCTCTTCTCATAAGCGACGCAAAAAGATAATGGCTAAATTAAAAAATATTACCCTAAATAGTTTTCTTTAACTCTTCTAGGAGACAGAGGGTCACAAATGAGAAGGTGCTGAATGGTGTTAGAGAAGCAAGAACCATTTGGAAAATGTTACAGAAAAGAAGACAGAAGATGGTCGATCTGAGACAGGTCTAACACAACTGATGGTGGAGAAAATGGCAGACGATAGACAAGGTAGGCTGACTTATTTAGATCAAATATTTAAGGACATAGTTAGGGCTAGCTATAGGGATCTACACCAGAGTCCCCAAAGATGAATCCTAGGATTGAAGATTCCAAGAAGAAGAAAAGAAAAAAGAAGAAGAATAAAGTAAAAATGGGGGAGAATTTTAACCCAAAAAAACCCACTCCTTTCGCTGCGCCACTAACGAGATTATCTAACAAACAGCCCTGTTAACATTTTTGACATTAACAAAAGTATACGGAATGTCTGAAAAAAAACATGGTCATGTTTTAAAACCTTAAAAGAATTTTTAATAACTTTTTAAAACCAAAACAGGATTTTGACAAACCGGTCATCGCCGGCCCAAAAAAAACCTGTAAAAGAATGAGGGCATATAGGGTCATAACCTTCAATGTGCGGCAGTGCCGACCAAACACCAACCAAAATCATATGTACCTTACTCTGTAGAGCAAATTGAGCTGGAAACGTACTCATTTACCTGAGAAGTATCGTCTGTCTAAAAAAATCGGTTCATAATTTTTTGTAAAACATTATTTTTAGATTTTTTTCCAAATGCCATCTTGCATATCCAAATAAATGCCATAACAAAAGCTTTCAAATATGCTATGGATGGTTTCCGTCAGAAAAACTGCTCTCCAGTAATTCTAATTTAAACACAGTAAAGGTTAAAGCACACTTGTCCGGCCGGAATCGGACGGTATCAGACAGCAAAAATTCCGACCGGACGGGATTCCATCCGGTGTAATAATGTGCGCACTCACATTACGAAGTCGTTTATTTATTCATTTGGAATTCTTGCTGTCCGGTACCGTCCTATACACTGGCCGGATAAGTGTGGCTTATCCTTAAGACCACAGTAAAATTGCCATTTTTTGCAAAATTCAAAATTAATGTAAAAAAAGCTAATAGTAAAAAAATCTAAAAAATAATTGTAATAATTGTGAAATGAAAAAGAAATTTCATGAAATTTGTAGAAGTTAAGAGAAATTTTTTATTTTATTTCTTTGGTAGGATTTGAGGTGGACTGATCATACCATATAATAAATATATGACAAACCTTTTTTTTTGTAGGAGAAATAATCAAGAAGACACAAGGAAATATTAGTTTAGGGGGCCCCGTCTAATCAGTTGCGCCTAGGGCTCCAAAATGTCTTAATACGCCACTGGCAATTCTCCCACCCATTTTACCTCCTAAATGCCATAATTAATTTATTTTAATCAAACCTACTCCAACATATTCTTACACTAGGTATCACACGACGAACCACGAAAACACATTTTACGGTTTGACGAATTGTTGATCCAACGAAACCGGAATTGCACAGCCAAATAAAACTGCGAGCAAAGAAATTACGTTATGTCGCAGAATAAAACAAGCCAAAATAAAGAAAAAAATAAATAACGATAATAAAAATTTTACTAAAGGACCTCCGGATTAGCATTGAACTTGATAATGTCAAGGTCCTACGTTAGTATCAATATTCATTTGGTTGTATGGGCGTAGCCAACTTTTGTTTTCGTTCTTGGCAATGAAATTTTATTTGGAGTGTCAGATAATACTTTGTAATCATTTTAAGAGATTCTTGTGACTAAAATTTTCATTCCCATATTTCTATTTGCTATAGAATGCTATAATTAAATAAACAGCTACAGCAAAGTCAAAAATGATCAGCAGCCATTTTTACTTTGTCTAAACAGAAATTGTGGACGAGTCCACTTTAGCTTCCAGACCGGCCAGACAGGGAAGTAGGGTGGTAAAATAATTAAATTGGATTGGATTGGTCACATAACGCACCCATCTCTATGTGTAATATCGTTGGGTGGACATTTAAAAAGAGATAAAGAGATGTCGGAGGTGGGTAAGCCTATTAACAAGTATACTCCTTTTACTTACAACGAAGACAGAAAAATTTGTATATACGAACTTAATTCGAAACAAGTCTGGCGGGTTACGTATGTCGTAACTAAGCGTGTTGCGATACTTGCTATATGAAGTTTCATGGGGCTGATTTTTACACGAATCAAAATGAGACCTTATATCCATCCGTTCGAATAGGATTGGTAAGATATAGTAGCTCGTGCAAACTAGTTCACCCAGTGTTGCTCCAAAATTCGACGGACACCTACTTATTAGTTTGTGTTAGCAGCCGAGAAATTTTGGAGCAACACTGGGTGAACTAGTTGGCGCGAGCCACCAGTGGCGTAAATAATGTCCCCGCAATCCCCGCGTTGCGGGGGGCGGCACTAAAGCCAGGAACGCCCTCAAGTCCCCCATCAATACGAAGGATCAAGACAGGTGTAAAATAGTAGGGCGCTTTCAGAAATCTTCCGGGGGGGTGGGGGTGGGCGCACATACTCTTAGTTACGCCACTGCGTAGGTCTCATTTTGAATCTGGTAAAAATGTCTGTTCTTCAGACACCCTGGGTGTGAGCCTGCCTGATGAAGGGTTAGGGCCCAGAAATCGCGATAGAAGGAGGCCACCCAGACCAGAATTAAAAAATAGTCCTTTGTTTATTTTTCATTTTACGGCTTCTTGTTCTGTACTAGCGAAGAAGTTAATCTTTGCATTTACATTTAATATATATATATATATATATATATATATATATATATATATATATATATATATATATATATATATATATATATATATAATAGGTATAGAAACTAGACAGAAAGCTGAAATGGAACAGTCAAATATATTGTTTGACCATGTGATTTTGAGGATGATTGAATCGAGGTAAGCAAAGACTAAGAACATAATGCAAACTAAACGGGAGGAGTGGGAAAAATGGAGGGTTGTGAGAAGAAATTGCCAGTCACCCTCATGATATCCGCTGGATGGTTCTAGGATATCAAAAAAGAGGCACAAATCTCTGATGCCAAGCGGTTCCCCCTCAAAAGAAAACTTCTAACTTTAAATCGATTTTAATGACATTTCTAGAGGTAAAAAAAATCGAAAAATTTTCAGGTATATAATTGTGACTGAATTTTCTCATAAGCAACAAAAATTTGCAAAACAGATTTATACGTTATATGACCTGTATCTGAGGCAATTGGGGGTAAAAAGCTATTATTGTCACCATATCTTTTACTTAGAAGTGGTGAAGGGGAAGGTTCATTAAATGACGGGATTATTTATATTTTTTATATTGAATAAACTTCTCCGATAAAATCCTGGTCTCTTTTCAGTAGGTACTAATAAGACTTTGGTCTTTTGCTCAAGATTTCCATGGAGAGGGTCAACATAAACTTTGATTGAAGCTACTCAGACAATCCATACCTATAAAGTTTGTAGGAAGATGTTTAGTACAAGAAATAAGATTAAATGTGCAACTTCTTGGAAATGGAGACCTACCTCATTTTATTCGTGCAGCATATTTTAATGGGACATTTCTAACAGGCAAATAGGACGAAGAGAACCTTCACTTAGATATTTTCGAAAGAAAAGTTGGTAAATGATATCGACAATCTATGTCAAAATAATTAATGGATGTGAGATTATTAAAAAGTTGGCGCACTCTAGCTCTCTGAGCTTGTTGCTCATCTAAACCGGAATTGTAAAACCCAGAAAAAGATTAAAGTTGTTTTTGCTAAAAAATGATATAAAAAGAAGTTGCTAAAGATCCGTCTTCTGAATCCTTTGTCAACATCCCCATTTGAACTATTTGAAGACAAATGAAGCATACCTAAAATTATCAAATAAGGTTTAATTAGTTTATTATCTATAGAGTCTTTATTAAAAAGTAACCCATTACACAATAAAAAATACATATTACACAAAAAAGTAATTTTTTTAATTCAACAAATTTCTTTTGTACTGTATATTTCAAGTTTCGCTGTAAATATTTTTGTTATTCTGTATTTGATTTAAAAATATTTTATTTGTTTTGTCTGTTAGTCAACAATTTCAATTTTATATTAATTTGGATAAAATTTGGCTTTTTAACATTACTGTTGCTCAGTTATGTTCTGTAAGAAACCAATAACTTACCAATGTACCTAGGTCCATAAAAACCAGTTTACGGACTTTTCATTCCTGTATAATCCATCCCTGAGCAATAACGTTTTGCCCCTGAACATGTTATCCTCGGACGTTTCCTGACCCGGACTTTGCATTCCCCGGACTTTCCGTTCCTCGGAGTTTTTACATAGTATCACTGAGCAAATATCTGGGTACAAAGAATCCGGAAACGAATAGTCCGTCAATTAAAAACGTATTTGTTGCTGTTGGATAATTTTTTATATTATTTTGTTCTGTAAAGTTTTAAAAGCCAAAATGCACTGCGTTTCATGAGTCAGATTTTCGCAGGGAACTATTACGCGTCAGTTATGATGCAAGCTCGAAATTGATCTTTATTAGTAGTGGCCGGTCATTATCCGAAACGGCCACTTCATGCTGTTCAAAACCAAAATTAAAGTGTTGCCGGTAATATTGTGAGTTTAGACCAGCCATTTTGCGTGATAATGGCGCAACTGACTTTGTCTTATCTCTGTATATAAAAGAAGAAACTGACTGACTGACATATCAACGCACAGCGCACACCGCTGGTTCTAAAATCTTGAAATTGTGAACAGAGGTTTCTTATATAACGTAGGTGTGCACTAAGGAAGGGTTTTTCCAAAATTCAACCCCTAAGGGGGTGAAACAGGGGTTAAAACATTGTATGGAGGAAAAATATTAAATGGTCCTATTAACTCAAAACTTTACAGAAGTACTCTAACAAATAAGTGTTTAAACACGTGTTTTAGAGTTTTTAATAAATCAGGTCAAAAAATGCAATTTTGCCTAATATATGTTAAAAAATTAACGGACGGCGGGAGGGGGGGGGGGGGAATAAAAAGGAGTGGCTGGAAATTTTTCCAAAAATGTTAGATGTATCATTTTCGGGGTTATTGAGGTCTGAAAATCTAATTTTATCCAACAGATTAACAGCAGGTGAAGAAATTAACAGAGGGGGAGGAGCGATTGGCAATTATTCCAAAAATGTTGTCATTTTCGGGGTGATAAGGTCAAAAGATATAAATTTGTATAATATATATTAAGAAAATTAACCCGGGGGGGGGGGGGGGGGAGGATTGGCAATTTGTCCAAGAATGTTGACTAATGTGACATTTTCGGGGTTATTGAGGTCAGAAAAACTAATTTTGTGTAACGGATGATATAAAAATTAACTGAGAGTTCTTAAAAAATCTTAACTGATATGTCAATTTTGGGGATATTAAGGTCATAAAATCTAATATAACATGGCTACTACAAATTTAAAGAGGGGGAGATAAAATGAAGGGAGGGGGGAAGAAATGATGCCCTAAAAAAATGTTTTATAAAAATGAACAAAATTAAGTTGACCATTAAACGCAGTAATAAATACGTAACAATATTATTTCATACTTTTCAGTGCTTTTCCTTTTGTGAAGTTGGTTAATTTTTTGAAAAAAAAAATATTTTTAGGAGCAATAATTTATAAATACAACCTGTCAAAATCTAATGTTAATTTCATTTCATTTACTTACTTTTTCTATCAGTTACCTGTGTCCGACAGTGGCGCACTCAGGTGGGGGCTGCAGCCCCCCCCCCCCATACCTACATCCTAGACACACAAAAAGTAAAAATGTCCACTATTAATTGAAAAAATCCACCGAATTGCACTATTCAGCTCCCAAGACAAAATCTTGGGTGAGCTACTGGTATCCGACCCCGATTTTTGCGTCATGTAATAGTGAAATCCCTCTAGATATAACTAACCTAACCTAACATAACCTAACTCATATTTCATGTATTCATAATCATGACATCAAAACTATACTATTATCAACTATACCAAGCGGACGAATTCGCGGAAGAAAGCTAGTCTAGAATATTTAGCCATGGTGTTATAAAACGGCAATAAAACTGGACATATTAAAGAAAAGTTTAATAATAATATAAAGACTCTTTTGGTCAAGAAAGGTAAGCTTTTTAATAGATTAATTTAAAAAATAATTAAAAATTAAGTGCATGCAGTTCATAAATTATTGTTTTCCATTTTTGGAAGGTGGTAGAGGAATTAGAAGGTGGTAGAGGAATTAGGAAGGTGGTAGAGGAATTCTTCCTAGACCGAGGTGGTACCACCCCACACATCCTCTTAAAGGGCTGGTGAAATTGGAAGGTGGTAGAGGAATTCTTCCTCGACTGAGGTGGCACCATCCCACACATCCTCTTAAAGGGCTGGTGAAATCCCTAGGGCTGTTTCCAGCTCTGGATGTGTGAGTCGATTCCCCAGTACACCCACGGTACATAGTACTTAGACTTCGGTCTTCGTGGACTGTCAGAAGATAAAAAAAATACGTTCTAATATTCTAATACGTATCGATGTTCATGGTATCGTTACGGTATTTGATATTTTGTATTGATAATATCTGATTCGATATTAATGATAACATGAAGTTTTAAAATTATTTTATTTATGAATTGATCGAAATGCAAATAATACGACAAATTGGTTCATACCTAAAATCGAAAGTAACAATTATCAGAATCGTAAAAACTCAAGTAACATACAGCAGAGAAATACCTAAGTAGTTGGAAGTCCCTTAAAAATGAAATATCGCCTTTAAATTTTTAAAATAGGAGGCCATAAATTCATATTTGAGCATAACTCTTAATTCTAAATAACTCTTCCTAATATTCTACCGTATTTTTAGAAAAAAAGGGTATTCATTTACTATTAAGCGATTTTACCTATTTCTCTTTCTCCTAGGCCTGTAGCTAGGGGGGGGGGGGGGCGCAGAGTGGGCAATGTCCATTCTGAAAGAAAAGTTGCCCACTCCAGAAAATCACTGAAATCATTGTCTTGTCTACTAGAAAAATATTACATCATAAATTTGCCCCCCCCCCCCTAAAACTTTAGTTGCCCCCTCTGAAATCAAAAACTGACTACAGACCTGCTTTCTCCCCTTATCTCTAGATAACCTTATTATTAAAATAATTATACAGTCGCCTGAAAATTCTTGAACCATCCTGTATACGCACAATAAGGCTTGTCAGCCAGGCTGAGACCGGCTTACACCACAAAGGGACTTGAGACTCATGAAAAAATTATGTATGTAAGTCGCTATCTCTTTAGTATAATAGGAAAAAAAACTGACCTCCATAAATTTTTATTTGATAGTCCAATAGGAAAAAAACTGACTTCTTATGTTTTATACAAGCGTCAATATGATTTTCTCCAACCTGAACATATTAACTTAAAAGACATTTCGCAACAACATCTTCCGACAATTCAACCAAATAAAACCATTACAAGGAAGAATTAAACGAAGAAAAGTGAATAGACTAGAGCGACCTACTTCTCGCTAAAGGCGAGCCCACAAATCATCACTGGTGCTGATGCAATTTGCATCATTTTGCCTGCGGATCATTATTTGTGTAAAATTAACTATAAATTATCTTAGTCAAATAGTCAAAGTAATCATAATACTCATAGATACGTAATGCTAATTGCCAAATAACATAACTGCGGGTTACTAAAATAATTTGATGTAATCTTGTATATATACACTGGCCAGCAAAAAATTGAGGTCACCTAAGAAATTCGTGGGTCGAATATTATATTGTTCTATCAGCTTTTTTGGTGAAAAACGAGATGTCAGTGTCACAAAATAGGTTTTTCCATTACTGTACTATTAGCATTGGAATCAGTATCAAAATCGGCTTAGAAGTCAAATTACAAACATTGTTAAATTGTTCTATCTGCAAAATTCAAATACTGCTAAGTCTTATAATATTCTAATAGATCAACCAATCAGATCTTAGGCGCGGTTGCTGATAGAACAATTTAATACTGCCGACATCAGTAAATAGCAGGCTTAAATGGCAATAACGTGGTGCTATATTTCGTCTAATTTCAGTGTGGATTCTTGGACAATTTTGTCAGTTTTAGTTAACAATGGACACAAACGATGAGCCGTAAGTACACTAAATTATGTTGTAGTAGAAAAAGTCAAACTTTATGTTTATTTAATATAAAAAACCATGTTATTATGGAACCTAACCTCAAAGTTTCTATATCTTTTTTCTGTTAGAACATTATAATAATCTGTTATTATCTTTTGCTCGTTTTATTGTGTATATCTAGCCATACTCTTAGAACATAATATTTGGGAAACTCATAGCCAAGGAAAAATTGCGGCAAAAGTTGAACGCGATTTGGACAGGTTCAGCCAAGATCACCACACTGCTATAATATGTTTCGATCTTGAAAACGAATTTGCATTGCCACGTTCAAATATTTAATGTTTTTTCTACAGTAGGAAACTTAATACATACAATCTTACTGCTCACTGCAATTTACAAAAGCAAGCATATTGTTGCATCTGGAGTGAAGGCACACATGGACGACAAGGGAGTTAGCGATGGGATATCCCGAATGAAAAATAATCGATCATTCGATTATTCAAATCACTCGAGATATCTCGAGAAGTCAGCGCGATCAATCGAATGATTTAGCCGAGAGATTATAATATAATAATAATCGCCTTTCGCCGCTTCGAATGACGAGACGAAATACGAAATGATGCCGCCGCCGACTCGGCACTCGACGTTGCGTTACGATGCGATTGTCTCGGATGTGTTTTTCATTCGAATGATTATTTATTTCGAATGATCCTTCGACATCGCTCGAGCATTATTTCATCTCTCGACAACGCATAGCATGTTTTTAATATTGTCGGGGTCTCGGATGATTTTTTCATTCGAATGATTGTTTATTTCGAATGATCCTTCGATATCGATCGAGCATTATTTCATCTCTCGACAACGCATAGTGTTATTGCATGTTTTTATGATATATACAGTATGTTAGTAAAGTATGTGGCCAAACTTGAGGGTATTATTCCTTACTTAATTTTAAGACAAAACATAGGTTCTGAAAGACTTTGTTTTTAATACACAGGGTGTTGAATTTTTGTAAAAGGTTTTTCCTAAATAACTAGAGGACGCAAATTTGTATAAAGTTGAAATTTGGTGACAATTTTTAATGCATAAAGGGGAATCATGCTAGTTGCCAAATTTGTTTAAAGAAGTGTTTTTGTTTTCATGGATCTCTTACTTTTTTGTTTTTTTAACAAATTATACTAATAAATAATGTTATGTATAACTTTACATTTTTTTGTTTTTATCGAAAACGGCCAATCCAAGCAAAAAAAATTCAAGAGATGATTTTTGTGTAGTTTTATTTGCTATATTTTTGGATTCGAATGATTATTTCGAATGATCATTCGATTATTAAAATCATTCGAGAGCTAATATTTCGATTATTTAATTCATTCGATTATTCCCAACACTAAAGGGAGTGATATCGCTTCGGGCTTAATAAAAATATTAGAGCGAGTTATTGTCGGTTTTCCACACATTAAAAGAGTCATACTTTGGTCTGATTCTTGCGTCCCCCAAAATAAAAACTCCATTATGAGTTTGGCTTTGCTAAAATTTTTGCAAGATCATCCTACACTTGAGGAAATAATACAAACATTTGGAAAACCTGGCCATAGTAGCATTCAAGAAGTGGATAATTTGCACAGCCAGATTGAAAAAAAGCTTTCTGGTATAGAAATTTTTAGCCCTTTGGGGTTATTACGACTTCTGCCTTCTGTTAACCAGAAAAAAACCATTCGTAGTTTTTCACATGAAACACCAAGATTTTAAACTTTATAAAGAGGCAGCTAAATCTCTTAATTTTAAAAAAGTTCCCTACTCTTCACTAAGGCAGTTAAAATTTGTAAGCATGCATCCAAATAAAATATTTTATAGGCTTCGTCATAGCAACGACTCTTTTACTGAAGTATCTATTTTACCACTAAGTACGACTAGAGCGAAAAAAAATGTGGCTTCTTTAGAATTTTCACTACCTGAAGTACGAAGTGCACCAGAACCAAAAACGTGCCTTCTACCTTTTGCAAAAGTAGCTGATCTCATGAAATTATTTAAGTTTATGCCTCCTGTTGATGTAACGTTTATAAAAACTTTTTTTAAGCAATACAATGATCCTTCCATATTTAAAAAAGAAAAAACTAAATATGTAAAAAAAACAAATAAATAAATTATCTTGACAATGTGTTTCGAAACGTGTTCTTTTGTTTCAACAATAACCTGTAATTATGTATAAAATATGTTTAAAAACGTTTTGTTTTGTTTTAATAATAATCTTAAGTTTATGCATGTTGTTAGAACATTTTGTCGATTTTTGTAAAAACTTTGTTTTTCAATAAAAAAAATTTTGTTCTATCAGCAATTGTTTAATTAACATTTAACACTTGCCGTGATTCTTTTCCCAATATTTCACTTAGAAATAAGATTTATTGTTTGTTATTTACAAATAAATAATTGATTTCAATAAAATTAATCCTAGTTTCGAAAATATTTGACGGCAAACTTTAAATCGCGTTTTCTGACGATTACATTTTTATCTATTAGAACACTATAATATTCGACCCATGAATTGCCAATAATTTTAGGAGCAATAATAATAAGGGCTCAATGTACTAGTAGGCATTTAGTCATTTGTTTCCCGAGATATGCTACCCAGAAAACCAGGATCCGGGCGAAAAAGAGGCACCATCCAAAGACATGACCGTCTTTTAGTGACCGCAAGTTTGTGGAATACGAGTAGAACAGCATTTGCGGTTTTGCTGCGAAATGAACTACAAGAGATTTAGAGATATAAATGTTAGTGAATGGACCGTTAGAAGGCTTCGTGCTTCTGGATTGTCTTGTAGAAAGATGGCTACAGGTCCATCATTGCATTACTGGCATCGAATGGCAAGATAGGCTTTTGCCCGAAATCACGTGACACGAAATGAGGACTGGAGGGCGGTACTGTTTCCAGACAAGTCGCGTTTTTGCCTCACTGGGTCAGACGGACGTCGGAAAAATAAAAATTTTTAATCATACCCTCGCCTCGCTTTGAAAAATCATAAATTATTTTTTACTAACAAATACTAAAGGTGAGTTTCCTATGGAGCGGCTGATGCTCGCGGCTGCCGCACAGCGTCTGCTGACGCCGTTGACACTTGCGTCTGACGCTCGAAAAGAAACAGATAAATTAAATTGTCACTTTACTAGGCGTCAGACGCTGTGCGGCAGCCGCGAGCGTCAGCCGCCCCATAGGAAACGCAAATTTTATTATTAAAATTACTGTACTATTAGGTTTGAATGGTAGTTCTTAGTTCGTCTAAATTTTACTGACGGTTTTTTTTTCAGATATGGTTCAAAATTGGTATATGGGATCCTTGGTGCATTGTAAACAATTTTTCTTAAAAAAAAGTTCGATATCTTGTCAATTTGACCCATTTTTTGGTATCACCCCCAACTTTCTTTTAAATTTCCGCCAAAGAGAAAATATCTAATTTTTTAGAAATGGGATGGTAATTACATTTATAACTTGATTACTTTTTATATCATTGTATGTGAAAAATAAAACGATCGGTTTTAAACAATTTTTTATATTTACCAACTATGTTACTAGAAGTATTTATTATAGATTTAAAAGGTTACTAAATTAGAATTACACAATATAAAGTATTTTTATTCGTAAAAGGCAATTATTACCCCAATCCCTAAACAAACCTTGTCTGTATACGGTTGACTTACACTAAAAGTAAAACATTTTTTATTTTGAATAAAAGTTTCTTCATTCTACAAAAATCTTATAGCGTAACATTTTAATGTCTTTTAAGTTAAGATCGTTTTCTTTGTCTGTTAGTTAAACCTTGCTGGCAGTTACAAAATTCAGTCGTGAACAGAGAACCGG
This sequence comes from Philopedon plagiatum, assembly GCA_963971165.1. Lineage (NCBI taxonomy): Eukaryota > Metazoa > Arthropoda > Insecta > Coleoptera > Curculionidae > Philopedon > Philopedon plagiatum. Next base: position 22,206,404 of record OZ020191.1, on the reverse strand, counting down.
GAGAAAGTTAAAATTCCGCACGAAAAACGTCATCCAAGATAGATAAAGATGCATTTTGCATTAGTTGAGCTGCATTGCATAATTTCAGTTTTCATTCTAATATATTGGCTTACTGCATACTGTGAGCTACGTGATGAGTGTCTTGTTTCCTTAGGATTAAACATAATATACACCTGAACCAAAAACGATATTTTAGTGGTTTTAAGAACTCTAACCAAATTTTTTGTTATTAAGCCACTTTAACAAACCTGAGCAAAAATTGTTTATTTTTTCGTTCAGAACCCTGTAGAATAAGTCGGCCGAAAAGTTATGTTTTAGGATGCTTCATTATAAAGTCGCATTAGTAATCTTAACAACAGTCTACTTAGGCATGTTTTTTTCAAGAAAATCCACACTGTCGCAACATGGGACGAATTGTAGGGTTACCAGATTTCAAGGAAGCAAAAAGCGGGAGTTGCTGACATTATAATTTTTGTCGCTTTCGCCATTTCATAAAACTAATTATTGTTTGATAAAATTATTAAATATTTTTTGCTGAATTAATAAGTTGGATTTTCCTTTGTAAAAGTAATTGATTAAATTAAATTAAAAATTAAACATCTTCACATCTTGTTAAGTTTATTTTTTAACCCTCAACACATTTATTTAAACAAACGTATTGTAACCAATCTTAGGAATTCAGAATAGAAACACAACATTTATATTATATGTAGCTATTATATTATAAAAAATCAACAGAAAATGTTAGGAACTTAGAATAGGAACGCAATATCATTTATATTATCTACAGTGTGTCCACGGGAATAGTTTGGGTGAGGAGTAAATGTCAAAAAATTTTCGAGTTTGATGGTGACATTCTAGGAAACGCTACTGCTTGTCCTTAAACTAAGACGTTAAGTTATATCCTAACATTAAAATACAGAGGCGGACCGTGACTTTTGGTTTGGGGGGGTTTTGTAGGTCACTTTTGGTTTGGGGGGCGGTTTGGTAGACAAAACCCTTGTTTTTATATAAATATGTATATACTACCGTGCTGTATAATGTTTATAATAACTACTATAAGAGATCAATGGGGGGGGGGGGGGGTAACCCCAAACACCCCCCCCCCCAAGGTACGCCTCTGTTAAAATACATAAATTAAAAAATAACATAATGTTATTGGTTGTTTCTTTAGGTTCGAGGTTGCTTCTAAATTCTAACCTTTAAATCTTTTTTGAAATTCTTGTTCTAAGACAACATTAATTGATATTCTTTACAAGCATTGTGATAATTTTAGTTTTATTAATGATAAATAACTTAGGTACCTAATACTTTTCTCTTTAAGAAACCTAAGAAATATTTTGAAAGGCAAAACTTATATTTTCATTAGTCAATTTCAGTTCTTAATAAGGAATATGAGCATATTCCTTTTATTGCATTAATGGTTTATGGAAGTCATTACAAACCCAAAAACAATATTTTGAAGAAAATTACTAGGGTAATTTAGCTACAAAAAATATTTACTTTGCGGTACAGTTTTTTACAATTTTAAAAGCAGCCATTTGTCCGTAATGAATAATGAGGTCAGGAGATCAGCAAAAATAAGTGTCAATCTACATGTTAACATAACGCTTAACCTAAAGTCCAACAGGTTTGCTTTTCTCGGAAACAGTCAGAGGGGGAGCAATCGAATTTTCTGGGTTAATAGAGGAATAGTTTAACTAGCTTGGGTAAAAAATTTAGTTATAGAGGATGTTTCGCTTCGGAACTATTAAACGTCAAAGTCTAAATTTCCGCGATTTCCGTTGAAATCAAGTAGAGGTCGGAAAGGTGAATTGAATCGATGTAAATTTTCGGAGGTTGTAGAGGACCCAGAGCTTCAGAACGCTATTAAAACTGGAGAGGATCGAAAAATGGCAAGTAATTCTTTTGAATTTTTTTAGATCGAAAAATGCCATTTGCAGACGCCTCTTTGGTACATAATAACTCGAAAACAAGACATCGGATCGAAAAATGGATTCATAGGTGAAACTTTAAACTCTTAAATACATTATTTTTGCAATACATTTACCTAAACCTTAAATCACTGGAAAATGGATATAGGTATTTGGGAAAAACTGGACATATCGATTTTTGACCCAAATATTTCACGTTTTTTAATTTTTTGTGGGGTCAAAATGGTTCAAATTAAAATCCCATATACGTCATCGTTTCTTCAGTTTCTTCTTCTTCAATTTCTTCATTCTTTATAGGAAGGGAGCAATCGCCGATTAAATTTCGATCTTTTTACTTCTTTTGCCCTCGACATCGGTACATTTGAATCACTCTGTTTTTTTCCTATCTAATTTTTTCCCAATTTTCAGCACTATCTCATAAAGGGATAATTACACTTTAAAATGAATACGACTGGGTCATCCAGGAGCGTATTTAAGGGGTAAAAACAGAAATTTATTGATTTTTAACAGACATTTTTCACATTATTATCCTTATTTAGTGATTCTTTTTGAGTTTATTTTATCCGCTAATTATCTAAGAATACCTTCCACTAACTAAAATCGCTTATTTTTTCGTTAAAGTTGTAAATAAATAGGTTTATTTGCAACGGAGACTTACAAAATGTGAAAATTTTTGAAATTCCGAATTTTCGAAGTTGCCATGAAAACAAAGAATTGCAGTTTATTTACTCGAAATTATTAGAATATGTTGTGTCAAAATTTCGTAAAAATGACAGTTTTCGTTTCAAAATTGAAAGGTTCCTGGACCGATTTCGGCCTGAAATATACGTGAATAAGATTTTAGGAACGTTCTACTTTAAGTGCAGGGATATTGCATTGGATGAGTTACGGATTAAATGCCATTTGTATTGATTTTTCGATAACCCTACAACACTGGAATTCGCCATGTGCTCATGATGAGTCATAAATCAACTTTTGATGACACAGCCAATGGGATCACGTTTTACAAGTTTGGAAATTCGCGCGAAAATTTGCAGTAGAAAATCCTTGTTTTGTTAATAAAGACCAAAATAAATGGATAACAGCAACCGCCATAAACATTTAATTTATGTAGAGAATATAAAAAAGAATATATTTCAGATTTACTTGGGTCATACGCATGTTCCCCATTGTCAAAATAAACCAGTTTTAGTGATAATTCATATACCGGTAAATGTTTAGCTTTTATTAGTACATATTAATTTGAACGTTGTCATGTTCTTTGTTGCTCCGATGATCCAAGCCTACAGAAGCTTCTCTTCTTCCCTTAGGCTTTTTTAGATACGCCTCTGCTTCCGACTAAAAAACTAATTTTATAGTCGGTGTTTTTTCTCTCCTCATATTCACATTCGCCTTCAGAGACTTCAGGCACTTTCGTCCTCAATTAAGCGAAGGGTTGTCGGGAGTCTGACCCCATTTGGGCGCATTCAACCGGTGGCGGAAGCGGACGCTCAAATTGACTTTCCTGATCGGGCATAATGTGTTGTTCCATATTTTCTTGTCGGTATGCTATACTTTTACCATATGTTATAAATATGTAAGCTCCATTTATTTGGGAATATTGAGAGATACATGGACGTATTTGTTAATAAAGTCACCGACCTATTGTACGCCTGTTGGTTGGGTCAAACCGACTAATATATTTAGGCCTGAAGAACACCGCAATACCTAACCACCACATACTTCTAAGCAGGCGCGGATCTGGAACATCGTTTTGCGGGGGGGGGGGGGGGGTCATTCAGGGAACAGTAAAATATTTTTTCAACTATTTTATATTTATATTTTAGTAGTTATATGTATTATTGACGATTTGGGGGTTATGACCCCATGACCCCCCCCCCTGAATCCGCGCTTGCTTCTAAGGTAACAATCGTCTATTATACGAGTAGAAATCTTATTTGTCTTCAAAACTAAATAAAGAATTAGGGTAAACTCTAAAACACAAAACCGTCACTTTTTCAGTGGCAGTGTTGCCGTATCCTTAATTTGCGTCGTCACGTTGCCCGTTATGTTCCGCTGTTTTTCGTAGGGTGACGTCAGGCAGTAACTGTACTTTTTGAATTTGGTCGGGTGCGGGTTTTAAACCTTAACAGGTTTAATTTGACAACCAGAAGTTTTAAACTAACAAGTCTAAGAATAAGACAACTAAGTTTTCTAATATGAATTTATTTATGTGCTTTTTTGCAAATTTATAAAGAAAAAGGCAATTTTAGTACTTTGAACAATAATAGAAATAAATTCATTACAACTCGTTCCAAGATGAAAATCATTTGGAAACCAAGCAAATCGCTGAAATATCAGAATAATTCCTAAATTGTCTTATTTTTCTGCACTTTTTCTGCCACTTTTATTTGCACGTTTTTTAATCCCGCCACCAAAGAACGAAGGTGGTCGTGTCTCTAACCAATTGCGCACGAATGCTTCCACACCTTGGTCGTCGTCAAAACGGTGTCCTTCCAATTCTTTTTTCAGTGACCCCAACATGTGGTAGTCACACAGGAACAAGTCTGGGCTATAGAGCGGGTGTTCGAGTATTTCCTAATGAAATGTTTCCAATTTTTCTCTGGTCAAAGCAGCCGTGTGCAGCCGAGGTTTGGCACGAAGAAGAATCACACTTCGGACGGACATGTCACGCCTTTTTCGGCGAAAGGCCAGTTTCGTATTATCAAGGAGCTGGCAGTAGTACGTAGCGTTGGCAGTATGCCGCTTAAGAAGGAAATCGATAAGCATTAGGTATTCCTCTGCAATCCCAAAAAACATTTGCAAGGACTGTCCCTGCAGAGAGACGGGTCTTGACTTTCTGTTGACTCTCGTTTTGCACTGATTCTCGGCCACTTGAAATTTTTTTGTGACAGTCGTAGACTTGGGTCCTTCAAAGGGTCTTTTTAGCAAACTGTGCAGTCAGCCGAGGCAATATTTCAGCAGATTTTACGCCTGCTCCCGACAAAAATTTAATTATAATGTATTGCGCAACGAACGTGTGTACCTCTTGCTTGCTAGACATGATGTTTCTGATGGTCACTTAGCTCTGGCGGCTCGGGCCGGTGGGCTCTTCTCCTACTGACATCCCCAAACAACGTATACTAAGGCGCCGTGCCACTAGCTTCACCTGGCGAGCGGTAAAATAAAAAGTCCGGTTTATATTTGACCCACCCTCGTATCAATAACATTGCATCCCTTTTTTAGTACAGCGAAAATATTTCCATGAACTATAACTCTTCTTCTTCGTTCGTCGCAGTTAAAAAAAATCTATCTTCGTTTCTAAAAGACTTAGAGCGATTCTTAGAAGCTGCATTGGACTACCAGTTAACAAAAGCATCAAACCCGACGAAGATCCGATGGGTCGTTTCCAAAATATGGTTAAATGTTTAAATAAAAAAAACAGGAACATTTTTGATTGTTTTCGTCACAGTAACAATGCAAAATAACATAAAACCGGTTTGGCCCATTACACCACAGGATAATAATATAAGTCTCAAAGAATTGTCTGCGCCCCAGCTGGGGTTTGTAGCCTTACCCAAAAAGTCGGAAAACAATTTTAAATATTGCTCCTCTGGAGCCTAAAGGGCTCAGCAAATCGAATAAACAAATAGAATAACTTTTAACTAAAAATGAGATCGGGCTGAAACGGTAGGGTACATTAAGAATATAAAAAGTGATCTCCTGCTGTACTTTGATAAGCCCAAAACTCTTTTTTGCAAAAGTTATTTATTGTTTAAATAGTTTTTTGCAATTACCTCGTTAACTATTGAACGGATTTGGACGATCAAAAACTTTTTTTCAATACCTTCAACTTTCCACTCTTACCTACACTGCAAAAGAAAAAAGATACGGACGAAAAACTAGTTTTAGCATATTCAAAAAGGAATTAAAAATCATAGCAGCAATTTCAGCTGTTACTAGGATAGCAGATATCGTCAGACTGCCCCCCCCCCCCTACAACCTAGAACAGTCAAAATGCTTTTAAAATTTTTTCACGTTTTTAGACAGAGAGCGGGACTGGGCTACATGGCTCCTGGTCGGATTGCATGTGCGACCGCTAGGGGAGTATCACAAAACGGTGGAGATCTGGCGTGATACTCAAAAATCGGTTCCGGTACCGGGTGTCATGCTTCATGCTTTGATGCAAGAGCATAACCATTAAATTTGGATATAAGTACCTTTTCCAAATTCAATGGCATAACTCACTGCCTTTCTCGACCGCTTTGCCACTAACATTTTCTTTTGCTTAATATTTTTGTTATCCGTCCAATTGACGTAATTTTGTGTGTGCTTCGATTGACATTGTGCAATGATATTAACGTATTTATTCAAATCAAGAAATGACCTAACATGCCCATTTTACGTCGTCTATTTTTTTTTTTTTTAGGGATTTCCCTTATTATTTTGTGTTCTCTAATAACGTCCAGAATCAAAATATTAAAAAATCAAATTAAATCAAGCAAAAAGTAATTCTTTAGGCTAAACTAGGTATCTGTTTACACGCGAAAATAAAATATCAAAGAGAGAACCTTTATGTGGGCCGAGCTCACATAAGGATTAGGATTCTTTAATCCCTACAACCAACGTCAGGAAACAGTACTAATATAATTAGTTTTTTTATTATTTTTATTAGACTATTTTTATTTAAAAACTTAAATCCATTAAATTGGATCATATTTACTATACGTGGACGCAAATGCTGATAAATACGTGTGCACTACTGACAGTTAATCTAGTTTTTACATAATTTATGCACATGTTTTAAAAAGTTGCTTTATAATCCATTTTAAATTCATTATCAGCTGCTAGTTAATGCAAATGAACAATAAATTATCCCTACAGTACAAAATTAGCAAATAACCTGACTGATTGCCTACTTGTTGGTAACATTCGATTTTTGTTTTCAGATAAAAATAAGAGAGAAAATTTTGTCGAAAAAATGTTTCGATTTTTATAAAAGTTTCTTGCTGGGCAATTTAGAGAATGACATTTTTAATAAAGCCACGAGATGCCAGTCGGGTTGTTTTGAATAAAATGCCATGAGAAAAATTGCCAAAAAGCAACAAACTTGAATAATACAAGAGAAAAATTTTGTTTACAAAATTTTATCTCGAATGGTATGCGACATGACTATTTCACAAAAAAAAACTTTCAGCTGAGAGATTAAAGTGACAATGATTATTGATTTGCTGACATAGCAATAAGACTTTTTTTAATTCACAGGTTTGTTACCTAACAATTCTTTTTTTAAGGTATAAATGTTGCCGCTGAAATACCATGTAGGTTTAGGCCAAGGAACAGAGCAAAATATTAACGATTTTTTGACATTAATACTATTAGAAAACCGCCTGTGCCATCATCTGAAAGACGATCCGTAGATGATTCCTGTTATATTTCCAACTCTGAAATTTTTTCCTTTAATTTGTTATAAACATTTTTAAGCAAAACAACGCGATTTTTTAAATTTTTTGCTTATAAAATGAGTAATGAGTAATTAGTAATGAAGCAATCTTAATGGTGTAAAGGACGATTTGTAGAGAATAAAAACACGAACAAAATGAGAGGCCGAACGTCCCGATAGAATAAGTAGCAAGGGAGAAAATCCGAAAAAAACCGGAAAATTAAGAGTTGTTTTTTCTAATTCATAAATGGGCCATTTTTAAATGTAGAGGGTTCAAACTTTCGGAAACAGTAGTAATTTAGAGCTACTTTATATGTGCAAAACCCCGACGCTGTCCGACGATTAGTTTTGCCACAATCGTCATTTTAATTTTTCAACACACTATTTTGCAACAGGTCTGGATGCTCTATGGATCGTCCGATTTTAATTATTGAAACGGATTTGAAAAGTACAAGTTTAATCGAACAATATGTATATTTTAAATTTTCCATAAAATGCTACGAAACCGGTTGAAAATGCACGTAAAGATGCGTGAAAATGGCCGAGCGCGCGAAATCGATCGAGTAGCGGGAGAGAAGCGGAGCGAAGCGGAGCCAATATTCACGCGCTCGGCCATTTTCACGCATTTTTACGTGCATTTTCAACCGGTTTCGTAGTATTTTATGGAAAAATTAAGATATACATATTGTTCAATTAAACTTGTACTTTTCAAATCCGTTTCAATAATTAAATTCGGACGATCCATAGAGCATCCAGACCTGTTGCACAATAGTCTGTTGAAAAATTAAAAGGACGATTGTGGCAAAACTAATCGTCGGACAGCGTCGGGGTTTTGCACACATAAAGTAGCTATAAATTACTACTTTCTCCCAAAGTTTGAGCCCTCTACGTTTAAAAATGGCCGATTTATGAATTAAAAAGAAACTCTTAATTTTCCGGTTTTTCCGGATTTTCTCCGTTGCTACTTATTCTATCGGGACGTTCGACCTCTTATTTTGTTTGTATTTTTATTCTCTACAAACCGTCTATTTGCACCATTAATATTGCTTCATTACTTTCCATTTTATAAGCAAAAAACTAAAAAAATCGCGTTTTTCTGCTTAAAAATGTTTATAACAAATTAAAGGAAAAATTGCAGAGTTGGAAATATAGCAGCAATCATCTACGGAGCATCTTTTAGATGATGGCACAGACGGTTTTCTAATAGTATTAATGTCACGACAAATCGCTCTATTGCTTGGCCTAGTTGTTCCAATTTGTAATATGAGTGGTTCAGGTAGAGACGAAAAAACTGCAAGGTAGATGTTTCCCCACTTATTACAGGTCGTTGCTATGTGACGTTTTCTGTGTAAAATACATGAGGAAAAAACAACCTAGAACAGAATATTTTTTACAATACTGCATATTGCTGAACAGTCCCCGTCAAAACCTTTACACGACGTATATTACTGCACTAATGTCAAGCCGAAAAATAATAATAATTTTTCTACGAGCATGCGGAAAGTAGCTACTTTCCGCACTTATATACGTGCTAAAAGTTGCACTTTTCGGCACTAGTGCTGAAAGTTTATTCAACACTGACGTGGGAAATAATACACCAACAACCACGTACCTATATCGCCATTTAATTAGATTTCGTGTGCTAATTAACGTCACTGGACCCGGACCGAAGAGGTCCAATTTAACATATTTAGTACAATATGGAAATAACCAAACAATAACCATCCTAAAATTATGCATCCACTGAATAATTACAGGGCCTTTTTACTTATATCGTTGCTATGCAATTAAGTTTGTGTTATTTATCTGTGTTAATTGTCAGTATAGACGTCAAAGTGAAAATACAAAGGTAATTCGACTTTTATCCAACTTTTGAGTAAAAAATAGAGATCGAGGAAGAAATTAAAGAGAATATGATTGATGGAGTACCGGAAGACATTCTCGACGAAGCCAAGAATGTTAACGTTCAACTCGACGAATACCATTATGCCAAAGAATTGGAAACATTTAGTAAATGGTGAGCAAGGAAACTTCAAAGTGCGGTTTGGTTTCTTAGGTACATCCGCATCTATAGCAGTGTGAATGAATGTAGAAAAAATCTGAACCACCTCATCCACACTCAGTTCAATACTGTTAAGTATATTACAATCAATGCTTTCGAAATAATCGTTTAATATATTTATAGTCAGCCTTAAAGAAATTAAAGTTAAAATTGTTAAAGTTTTGTTTAGGATTAGTTTTATATTTTTTCAACACTATGAACACTCTGTATATTTAATCCTGACTTTGATCAAATGATATCCGAAGATAAGAAAAACGTTTTAACAAGGATGACTTTTTTTCGTAAAATTAAAAATAAGAAAGTTTACTAGAGTGCGGTACCCCATCCGGAAACACTCTGTATCTAATATTATTTGAAATTGATTAACTTACTGTCTATAGACAGAAATCATTCATCAGCATAAAAAAAGACCCTTGGACTCGCTAAAATCCGCATCATAGCATGACGCAGGAACATCATTTCATTATATACAATGATAAAATTAAGGAGGGTATCACATAGTTGAATCGTCCTGCGAGGACCTTGAACTTTGCTAAGGTGCAGCAGCAGCAGCGAGAGTTTTATTATCATTTTCATGTCGAGATGCTGTGTTAAATAAGATTTACATAACAAGATGTTCATAGGCGCATCATCATATGACAATCGCATATTTCAAAGGGATAATGTAGTAATTTGATTCTGATTAGAGGCAATAAGAAAAAGCTTGGTGAAGTAATTTTTTTTCATCAAGCCTAAGTACTAATGTACCGTAGGCGTTTGAAGAGAAGGGAAGTGTAATCGATAGACACGGGATTTAAAGGACTCGAGGTTGGGAGGGGAAGGAAAAACATCTGCGGGCAATTCGTTACATAATCTGCAGACCCTAGGTATGAATGAGCGAAAGAAGTGGAATATTCTACGCCTTTGTAGCTGATGGACAGTAAAGGGATAAATACGTAACGCATCTCTTGTTGTTCTGTTAGGAACAGTCAACGGGTGAATTATAGCGGCTAGTTCTTCAGATCAAAATCTGTGGAAGAATGTGTTTGTGCCAGCTGAGATCATGTTCGAAAGCGATGCCAGCAGCATCAAACGTTTCATTGTTCTGTAGGCCTTGATTGATGGCCATTCATGTGGATCGGGTAAGTGTTGCCGGATTTGTTGCGTGACAGGAAGCAAGACTGGGTTTTGGAAGCGTTGAACTAGACAAGGTTCTTCGCACCCCAGTCTAAGATTAATTAAAGATCTTGGGAAATGGATAAGTTCATAGATCTGCCTCTATTGAATTGAATTTAAATTCTATCAAACATAAAATAGTGTAGCTTAGGATGGCTGTTGTCGTCGCCAATTCCACCAGGCGCGGCCCGTGAAATTTTAAAGTTGTATAACTCTGTTGCGACTTATGGGCCAAGTTCAGGTTTTTTAATAGTGAGCCTACTAGGAATGTTTTGGTAAAGAAAGAAATATATTTTGTAATTTGCGAAAAAAAGTTGAATTTTTGAATTGAATCACCTGGGAAGAAAATTAACACGCTTAGGTTTTTTATTTATTGCTTTTTATAAACAAATTTTACATCATTTTGTCGACAATTCTTAAATATTAAGAGAAGAAAATGTGTTAGTAGAAAGCTATAGTCATTTAAATTTTTTTTTAAATTATATTTTAGGTTTAAAAAAATTCAAATGACTATAACTTTCTACTAACATATTTTTTCTCTTAAAATTTAAGAATTGTCGACTAAATGATGTAAAACTTGTTTACAAAAAATAACAAATAAAATACCTAAGCATGTTATTTTTTTTTCTAGGTGGGTCAATCAAAAATTCAACTTTTTTTCGCAAATTACAAAATATTTTTTTTCTTTACCAAAACATTCCTAGTAGGCCCACTATTAAAAAATCTGAACTTGGCATGTGTCTCATAAAGTAGGGTAATTATTGATATTACTGTAAACAGCGAATTTTTTCATGAAATTTTGCACAGACCCTAATTTTGGGTCGTAGAACACGAATCCGAAGTCAGCTTTTGGCGGTCTCGTATGGTTTTTCCAAAAAAAAATTGTTTTTGGAAAACTTTTAGGTTAACTTTTAGGTTACCTTTTTGTTATAGATTCCTTTAAGTTTCGACACTTTCACTTCAACATATCTGTAAACTTATAATTTTTATTAGTTTTCGTCACACAAAACACCACATTTAGGCAAAAATAGCTAAGAAAATTGCTGTTATCGCTCTAGACGTCATTATTTTGCCAGCTGTCAATTTTCCGGCGTTGCCACGTTTACAAAACATTTTTCTCGCAAATTTTAACAATTTCCGGCCATAAATAAATCCAAAAAAAGAGATGGCAATATGAGAGTAAAATAAGACAGATAGCATTTTATTTTCCCTAAAAGGGCAAAAAGATGACCCCAACCAACACCCTGGGGCACCGATCCCTCTTCGCCTGCGAGGAAAGAGACTGGTCAGGGCCCCTAACCAGGTGCTAACCCTGCTCCGACCTTAGGGTGCCCTCCGATCCACCGTTATACCACCGTTATATCGAAAATATTAGATCTGTCACCTAATTCACCGACTTAGAAAAGTTTTTGATACGAACGGTGGATCGGAGGGCACCCTAAGGTCGGAACAGGGTTAGCACCTGGTTAGGGGCCCTGACCAGTCTCTTTCCTCGCAGGCGAAGAGGGATCGGTGCCCCAGGGTGTTGGTTGGGGTCATCTTTTTGCCCTTTTGGTTAAATTTGGTTCATTTTCGCATTTTCCCGCCAACTTTTTATTATTCCTAATTTACAACTTTGTCTTGAAAAATAAGTAAACCTGGCAACGCCGGACATTTGACAGCTGGGAACGTAATGGCGTCTACTACCAAATACAATGGAATTTTATATAGGAAAAAGCAATTTTCTTAACTATTTTTGGCTAAATGTGGTGTTTTGTGTGACGAAATAAAATAAAAATTATAAGTTTACAGATATGTTTAAGTGAAAGTGTCGAAACTTAAAGGAATCTATAAAAAAAGGTAACCTAAAAGTTAAAAAAATTTTTTGCGGAAAAACCATTCGAGACCGCCAAAAACTGACTTCGGATTCGTGTTCTACGACCCAAAATTAGGGTCTGTGCAAAATTTCATGAAAAAATTCGCTGTTTACAGTAATATCAATAATTACCTAAAGTAGCAACAAAGATATACTTTACTTTAGAATTTCACAGGCCGCGCCTGAATTTCACGAAGTGATATGTTTCAAAAAATCAGAGATACACCAGAAACAAAAGATTAGTATTCACAGGATCATGTCTCCTTTTTGCCATTTAAAGGAACCAAGAAAGGCGATACAACTCGATGAAAACAGGGACTACTTGCCACTGGCACACCCAGGATTTTGTCCTGGGGGGACTATGTTGTCCGGGGGGGGGGGGGGGGGTTCTGACAGTCTGCAGCATGAGGTGAGGTATCACAATTCGATGAATTTTTTCAATTTAGAGTGCACTTTTTTAATTTATTTGTGTCTAGGATGTTGGTCGGCGGGGGGCTGCAGACCCAGCCCCAGCCCCCCCCCCCCCCCCCGTGCGCCACTGCTGCTTGCTCTAATGCCAATTTGCTTGATAGTTTGAAGTATCTCGCAAACAATTTAAAATGTCTGCTGGGAGAAAAAGAGCAGGCCCAGGAGACTTCATATACGCGATATTTGACCCTTTTTGGCAATATTTCTTGAATACAATTTTTTGAGATACTTCACATTTCAAAATTGGCTAGGCGAAATCATTTTTTTAAAGCTTAGGTTTTATGTGATTGGTATTCGTGTTATTTATTTTTTATTGACAACACTTTAATTGTTTTAGCTTATGGACGAGTTTTTAGATTTAAAACATCAATTAATTTGTTCGCATTAAATCATTGCCGGTCGGTTAAATCAATAGATATCAGACGAGCAAGATTTTAAGAACTGATTGATAGATCGTTTAAATCCCCTCCTATTCCATAAAAGGAAAGTACCGTACACATACATAACTTTATATTTTCAAATTGCAATGGATTTCTAGTTTTAAGTCATTGATGATTTAGGTAATAAAATCGACATTTATTTACATATAAAAACCCAATCTTTTTCATCAGTATTGGTACTGTTATCTTCGTTACTACATAAGATATTATGTTTCAAAACTTTTTTCACGAATATAATTTCCAAATTAAGTTTTTTAATGGAAACGGAGATTACAATAATAATCACAAAACGATAAAGTCGCGGTGCGCGACGTACAAAACTCAAAAATTTAACCTCACGCTCTGACAGATGACTCTTCCCACCATGTATCCGTCGCGTCGCATCGGTCTTTAAGTGTAATAAGTCCGATGAACAATCTAATGAAAAAACAACGAATTTAAAAATGTTAAAATTAATCTCAGCAAACTTTCATCGGGATTTTAAAAACGGTTCGATGGAAGAATTGTGATTAATATTCTGTAGACACCGCTGAATTAAAAAAACTCGTCATATTTCATTACCTTTTTCATGTTTTGATGACAGATAGCTAAGGATGAAGAGGCTTTGAGATGTGACAAAGAATGACAGTATTGAATAAACTTCCATTTCCTGTCAAATATTTTGCATAAGAACGCTGCCAACGTGGTATTTTAAAATAGAAAAAATAAGACTGAGCGTCCATTCAAAAGCAGACAGATCCACATAAAGTAGGGCTGCGCATCGTAAGACAAACATCGATGTTAACATTGATGATGGACATCGGCAAATATTATCGATGTCACAAAAACGTCGAAATCAAAACATCGATGTTTAAAACTCATTTTTTTTTGTGAAAATCGATGTTTTCCTCAGTTTTATGCTATGAGAAATATTATATTGATTTTTTAGTTGCATTCAGAAAAGAGATCAATATTAAAAAACTATATATTTCTAAAGAAATATCCTCACACTTTGAAATATTCTGGGAAAAACTTGACCCATTTTAATTTTAAGCAGATACTGCAAAAATCTAAAAATCTCAGCAAAGCCTGTAAAGTCTTCTTCTTTTCTTGTTCGTGTATACTTTTTGCAGCTATTATTTCGCTTACTAATAGATCGCGCCAGTAACATTGTTGGGTTTTTGGCAGTCTAGACTTGGGTTCCGGTATCGAGAGTCAATTTTTTTACCGGTATGCATGCATAGAATTTCATTTATGTGTTGAAAAAAAATGAACTTACCCAAAACATCCAAATATTTACATCGATGTCAACAAAACATCGATGTTCGATGCGCATCCCCGACATAAAGTATTTTTGAGAGAAATGAGAAAAAACCTGTATGCTCACAGGGTCTTAGAGTTAAAATTACCCAAATTATACCAACTTATGGTGGACTAAATTACATCCATAACACGTATTACCATTAAAAAAATTGAAATTTAAGAGAGAAATTTGAAAAAGCAAACCCAAACAAATGGATATGTCTGGTTATGTCTGGTTTTGTCTGAACGTCACATATGAAGTTTTAATATTTTTTAAGCTTTAGTTTAATGGATATTGTATGTATTTATAAAATTAATAGGGTAGTAACAAATTTATAATGTGAAAATGATCTATCTACGTCTTGTTTTGTCTGACTTGCTGTACAAATATATCAAATAAAATTGGATAAGTCTTGTTTTGACTGATTTGCTAAAATAATTTTCGGATGTGGAAATGTTTGATTTTGTCTGACCGATCGATATTTAGGTGCAGATTACTACTGGATTTGTCCGATTGGACTGATTTTGAGATTGGGAATCGATAGAATCCAATAAAAATACTCCATTTCTGCACAAAACGAATTTTATGTAAAAAGTGGACATGTCTGGTTTTGAACGAACGCTCCTCCTCGCTTATTTGACTATATTTTTACTGTGATATTTGTTTATAGGAAAAAAGTAGGCATATAATAAGACTTAAGTTATAAATATATTTACTTGATTGCGATTGCAAATAAACTTAAAAATCAAAATAGGTCCAGTCTGCCTACGTTTATGTATATATGTACATTTTATGGTACTCAAACAGTTTCATTTAATGAGTACGATAAAAACATTCTTTTCGTATTGGTGTGGACGCTCTCTGCGAATAAATAATGTGACAGAAACTTATGCCATTTAGGTCTATAAAAATTTATATTAGGTTTATTTCAAGAGTTAAGTAAAGAAGTATACTACAGATTTTTGTTTAATAAAAGAAAATATTACATGTCTGTACAGGTTTAGGTCGCTTTGTTGCGTCAAAGTTATATACAACCTCAAGAGAAGTTTATCCTACAAGACAGTGGTTCCCAAATTGTGGTCTGCGGCCCATCTGCGCGGCGCGGCGCGCGGCGCGGCGTTTGCTTTCCGAAAAAATATTTTAGATATAGTTTCGTCTTGGTTGAGTAATATTAGTACAATTTCAGTATACCTACGTGCTCAGTTTAACCTGACAACCGTGCTATGATGATGGCTTTGAAACAGGGAGGTTAGACCTACCAATTTGTTTTTATTTTTATTTTGGACAGTTCACGTATACTTCAAACCTAAGTACTATCGTACCGTGGACATCTGAAGAGAAGGGAAATGCAATCTATTGATACGGTATACACACCAGTTTTTAGGGTGCCGTATCGTGTATACTGCTGTGATACTGCTTTGATTGTACACAAAAATATTAAGTTTTGAGCGCTGCTGATTGGCTATCATCAAAACCTCACAAAATTTTGTTATAGCCCTGTCTAGCAACGAGTTAAAACGTTAACATTTCATTTTGCTCAGATTTGTATCAACTGTGTGAAAGATATTTTCAAGGACATTGACTCGCTTTAGTTTCGGCCGAAGATGAGCCCTAGTACTAAAAAGCTTTGAAACACTTTATTCCATTCTGCATGGGACGGATCCGTGTGAACACAGATTATCTAAATCTGTAGTGCTAATAACTAAACAAGAAACATGGGCGTATTCAGGGGGGGGGGGGGGATCGGTCTTGGTAGACGTTAACTCATCTAACTTCCATCCTATTAATGCTGGCGTACCACAAGGTTCAGTCCTGGCACCAACCCTAGGGCTTCCTCACTGCTATCCGCAACCCTATGGGATCACTGTCACGCAAAAAGGCGGCAACACTTATCCCATCCACATGAATGACCAAGCCCTACAGAACAAAGGACGTTCGATCTTGTTGGCATCGCTTTCCAACATGATCTCATCTGACACAAACACATTATTTCAATAACGACATCCGTAGCTAAAAAGCTTCGTTTTATTTTTTGAACCAGAAAATATTTCTCCCCTTCCAACTAATACACTATCTATGTTTCCCAAATAGGACCAAACCTGGAGTAATGTTCACACATATGGGGAGTAGCATTACCTTCATAACTCAACATACTTGATTCGATCTGAAAGAGAGCCATTCGACTCATCAATGCCAGACATTACAAGAAAACTACTTCTCTTGTTCATCGCCGCACTGTTGGTATCTTTTTTACCGACATTTTTACGGATTTTGCTCGGAAGAACTAGCCATCATTGACTGTTCCTAACAGAAACAAGAGGAGCGTTACGTATGCATCCCTTTATTGTCCAGCTATAAAAACCTAGACTATCCCACTTCTCTTACTCATTCATACCTAGGGTCTCCAGGTTATGGAAGAAATTGCCAGCAGTTGTTTTCATCTCCCCTCCCAATCTCCAATCCTTTAAATCCCCTTATGTTTCCCTTGTCTTCAGATGTGCACGGTATGTTATTACTTAGGCCTAAAGCCTACGTGGGTTGTCCCAGATCGAGTCCCAGATAAAAAAAGCATATACAACTACAAAATTTTTACTAGACTATTTAGCGAAGCCCAAATTGAACTTTCTACCACTAATAGGACCGGAGATATTATGAAGTAGTGAGACTGGGTCTTAGTTTTAGGGTATCAAAAATCGTGAAGTGCCAAAGTGATATTTTATCTAAGAATCACTGCTCTCGCTTTTGTAAGCTAAACCCACGCAATAAATAGAAAGAATACCAACAGATTACATACGAGAACCATAGTTGGTGATACTCATTGACCTTCAGCAAGAGGAAACGCAAACGTTCATTCATAACAAGCATTTTGTTTTGTTTCATTGTGCGTGTGTAGGATATTTCCGATTCCGCGCGACATCGTAATGGCTTTCCTGTCTTCTTTATTCCACCCAGCAATCCTCTTACAAAACAGTTCCGGAAATAAAGAAGCCCTTTTTACCATCCATAAGGTCAGTTGGTCAATGACACACCTACATTTATTTTCAATGATCCACCTAATCATTTATTTTTTTTAAAACCAAACTTTTCTTGCAAGTGCAAGTTCCATGCGAAAATTTTTCAAGAAAGGCTCAAGCCAAGCCATCGGCGAAAGAGATCTAAGCTTGCTCAGGGCTCGGTCGTATTTTAAATTTTATTGACCTCATATGGACTATAAAAATGCATTAAAACTTACAGAGAGATAAACATACGCGCTTTAGTAGGTTACAAAGAGACAAAATTTGTCGACGGCCAATAATTTCTTGGCAAAAAAGTGTATTTTGTTTGTTGCGTTGATATAATTAGTTAGGCTCATGTATTCACCTATTTTATTTGTCCTTTTAGTTTTAATATTACGTTTAAAATTTTTATTATACGGAAACAGGTATAATTTATATCCGTTTCGTTCGATGACGTTTCATGTTTGCTATCTTGTACCTTTAGTCGAATTTTGGCGGTACAAAACCATCAAAACCCTAAATTCGGTTTTGTTTGGTTTTAGTTAGGTATTTTCCTTGTTTATAGCGTGATAAACAAAGACAGAACTGAGATCCGGATTTGATGGTTTTGGATAGCCAAAATTGGACTTTTCTAAAATAAAACAACCAGAATAGTAGCTTTTGGGTATTTTCAATGAAAAGGCGAATTTGCCGGATGTTCATAATTTCGATTTTTAAAATATGGTCACTTTAACCTTGGGGACACCAGCATTGATAGGAAGAAGTTAGATGAGTGACCGTCCACTACGACAAATATGCGCCGATTAGATAGAAAGCTACCAATCTACTAGGTACATATAGTTTTGGAGGAAGACCGTATGAAGCAGCCCCATAACACTTCTAATGGCAAGTATCGCAACACGCTTAGTTACGACATACGTAACCCGCCAGACTTGTTTCGAATAAAGTTCGGACATACAAATTTTTCTTTGTCTTCTTTGTAAGTAAAATGATCATACTTATTAAGAGGCTTACCACCTCCGACATCTTTTTATCTCTTTTTAAATGTTCAGCCAACGATAGTACAGGAAGAGATGGGTGCGTTACTTGATCAATCCAACAATTTACCCTAGTTCTCTGTCTGGCCGGTCTGGAAGCTAAAGTGGACTCGTCCACAATTTCGAAGTACAAATGGCTGGGGTTTGCATGATTCGAGATAGTGGTGGACAAAGTCCAAACTAGAATTAAGCCTGCAGATATTGGCCAAGGTTATTATACTTTTGGAATTCTTTGACGGTGGGCCTCCCTGAGCACTCCTCACCCGGAGATCCGAATGGAGGGGTAGTTTAATCAAACCATCATCATTTTTAAATTTGTTTTCTTTAAGAGGTGGATAGTGACAGAGAAAGAAGAGATAAGAGAAAGAATGACAGTTGGAAGAGGAAATTAAAAGAAAAGACTGACTCGCGCACCCAGGGTTCAGTTCTTTAAGTGGGTGCATGGGGTGGTACTCGATCGAGGAAAAGCTCATCTACCACCTACCGATCAATAAATATACCACATGACAGATAAACAAATGGCAGATGAACATGATTTTTGTTTGTTCGGATCTATCAACTTGTGACGTGTCGAATACTTACTTAAACATACGAGTTGATTTACGAAGACCAGATTTCACGACGCTATCTCCGGTTCTATTAGTGGTAGAGAGTTAAATTTATTATTAAATAGACTGATTTTGTTTGTTATACACTGTGTCCCATATAAGAATGAGGGATCTCGTAAACCAGAAGAGATTCAAAGATGATTAAATAAGAGAAAAGTTGCGCTTTGCTGAACCTTTCAAAGTCACGATACGAAATCTAAAAAAATCCGATTACTTCCGAAGATATTTAAGAAAAACCGAATTTTCCCGATTTCGTTTTTATTTTTTTCTGACTCTATTTAAAAAGATATGACAAAATAAATTTCACTTTCTCATTGCCACTTTTTCTGCTCTACAAGCCGACGTTCTTAGATTTTCAATACGACGTTTCGTTTCTTCGCAACCATCATCAACTTAATTTTTTTAAATAGTCGAAAAATTTTGTTTTATTCCTAAAAAATTCTAATTTTAATTCTAAATCCCACGACATATCGCTTCTTACATTTATCCGACGTTTCGGACGAAAAAATCATCATCGATATTATTTGATGATTATTACGAAGGAACGAAACGTCGGATCAAAAATCGAATTACGTTATCATGTAGAGGAGAAAAAATTACATGGGAATGTGGATTTTATTTTGACCTGTCTTCTTTTGTGAAATCAGAAAAAAATTAATTGCCAAAATTTATGTTTAAAATTTCAAGAATTCGTAGATTTTTTTCTGATTCTACTGTAAGAGATAGATTAAAATAAATTTTACATTTTTATTGCCGTTTTTCTCCTCTGCAACATGACGTCATTCAATTTTTGATTCTACGTTTTGGCTTCTCTCGACCATTATCAATTTTTTTTTAAATAATCCGAAAATTTTATTTTAGCACAGTTAAATTGCCCTTGTTATTCTGAATTCAACGACTTATCACATACGTGCAAGTAAGCAAGATGTTATTATCAAAAAACAAAATATTTTATTTTTACGCTACAAAAAGTTCATTGAAACAATCTTATTTAATCATATGTTCAGAATAACTAGGGCAATTTAACTGTGCAAAAATAAAATTTTCGGATTATTTAAAAAAAGTTGATAATGGTCGAGAAAAGCCAAAACATAGAATCGAAGCCAAGAACGCCAGAAAAGCCAAAACGACAATAAAAATGTAAAATTTATTTTAATCTATCTCTTACAGTAGAATCAGAAAAAATCTACGAATTCTTGAAATTTTAAACAAAAATTTTGGCAATTAATTTTTTTCTGATTTCATAAAAGAAGACAGGTCAAAATAAAATCCACATTCCCATGTAATTTTTTCTCCTCTACATGATAACGTAATTCGATTTTTGATCCGACGTTTCGTTCCTTCGTAATAATCATCAAATAATATGATGATTTTTTCGTCCGAAACGTCGGATAAATGTAAGAAGCGATATGTCGTGGGATTTAGAATTAAAATTAGAATGTTTTAGGAATAAAACAAAATTTTTCGACTATTTAAAAAAATGACGTTGATGCTGGTTGCGAAGAAACGAAACGTCGTATTGAAAATCTAAGAACGTCGGCTTGTAGAGCAGAAAAAGTGGCAATGAGAATGTGAAATTTATTTTGTCATATCTTTTTAAATAGAGTCAGAAAAAAATAAAAACGAAATCGGGAAAATTCGGTTTTTCCCAAATATCTTCGGAAGTAATCGGATTTTTTCAGATTTCGTATCGTGACTTTGAAAGGTTCAGCAAAGCGCAACTTTTCTCTAATTTAATCATCTTTGTATCTCTTCTGGTTTACGAGATCCCTGTAGTGTGCATTCTTATATGGGACACCGTGTATAGTCTAGTAGAAATGAAGTCCTATGGGTTTTCCGCTTTCGAGCCGTCAAAAAAAAGGTACGAGACGCAATACGAAATAATGAGATTTGATTTTTGAACATTTAACTTTAATTTAGCATACCTCCTACGAAACAAAATATCGTACCGAGTTCGTTTTACTCTCATTTTCCTTGAAACGTTATAGAAAACAAAAAAGTATTGTGTGCTTTTGCCAGATTTCGCAATTCATTCGCATTCATTAATTAGCGTGGTATAAATTATCAAATTTTTAAATCAATTATATGGGTCTGGGGACTGGCATAAAATCACGGAGCACATAATCATTATTGGCAAAAAATGCTTTTATATATTTTTTAATTACAGCCAAAAATATTGTAAAAGAATTTTAACATTTCATTTGGCCTTGCAAATACCAAATTCAAAAAGCCTTCGGCCATTTCCTTAGCTTAGATTTCATTTTCAGTGAGAGGAAACCATTAAAACGGATAATATATTGCAAAGCTGCTAATAAGAAAAGAACATTTTGCGGTATTTTATTGCCTAATTTTCAAAATTAAAGTTAACAGCTATTCTGCATACTCTGTTGCCATAACCTCTTGCAAAAAGAGGTTAACCTTTGCAACCGACAAGCAATTGCTTTTTGCTATTAATGTTAAAGAAAAAAATCGCAATACTAATGAAGTCTAAATATCTTAACGCCTTTGATAACCATAAACGTTATTAATGGTGGGTTTCGAACATATTATTTTATGACTTTCTCCGTTGATTTATGGGTAATTTTCGTAGGTAACAAGATTGCGATGCCTCAAATAGTTTTCATCAAAAGACATAAGATGATTGATTACATAATTCATGTAATGCCGTGAATATTTTGTCTTTTCAAGATTTGAGAGACTGGATTTTAACTTAAAGATATTTAGCTGATAGTTACTGAATGTACTGAAAACACTAATGAAGCTATGGATTGCAGCTAGTATAATGGTTGATTCTTATAACATAAATTTGGACCAAAAAAAATAAATATTCTTTACAAGAAATATGAACGTATGTTGGTACTACTTAATCTTTTAAATAAGGAACTATCTGTGCAATACACTTTAATGCTTAATTTCAGAAATAAATAAGCTTTTTTAAACATAATTTCACTGATGTGAGATAATTTGAGGTGTAATATCTTGGATAATAAATTATAACTAAAATATTTTAGCAAATAATGTTGATAATAATAACGCTCTCTTTCCTTCCTTCTTCTCTCTTCATACTTCACGGGATCAGATTTGATTTTTTACTTAGTCTTCGCACAGCGTCAATCTGTCTTTGTTTCTGCTTTTCATGAACTTTCATTGTCAACCGATTGATTGACAATTGAAGTTTAATCCATTATTTAACTGTCAACCGTGACCATGTCCACTAGCCGGCCGAAAACAATGAAAGTGTAAAACAGGGGATAACAAAACCTTTCGCCGGTGCAGTGGGTCCAATCGAAAACGCTTAAACACGCTTAGATTATTCTGGTAGCCGATGGGATTTCCAAAAATGAAATTCCAGAAATAGAAACGTCGCCCACCGCATAGTAACAGTAATAGCTGTGTACAAGTGTATATTACACTAACAGGGTCCGTTAAACGCACTAAAAAGTGGGAGTAACGCGTTTTGTATTCACTAATCAGATTGATATTTTAGTTTTTGACCATAATTTTTATAATTCCAAACCTATTGGTTTTGTTCTACATTTCAATTTTTTTTCTTTTAATTTTATACAGAAAAATAAAAACAAATCGTAGAAAATAACATAATATATGTTCAAGACGTTACGCCGCTATCTGCGTCAGGACAAAGTAGCGACAAAGTAGCGATTTTTCACATCAGGTTGTAGCGATTTTTGGCTTTTCCACTCTAGCAACACTGAGCCTGAGTCACATAATATTAATTTTTATTATGGAACTAATCGTACTGCTATTTTTTGCACACAACTGTATATATACAGTGTGGCCCATTAAGTGTGCAACAAATGGGAATTTTTTTTATTAGTTGCACAACCGAAATATAAATACCGCCAAAAGTTGGTGCATGTCCGATAACTATATCAGGTGCACTTAGAATGGCTTCAAGTCAAACAGCATAGCAGCATAACAATAGCAGGCCAAAAAATATAAAAATCGTTCAAGAGTAAAGTATCCTTATTTCGAAAAATACAGAACAACTGTATTAAGAAAAGTTGTTTAGAATTAAAAGATATGTTCAAATACAGTCATAGCCTTTTATTAAAAAATAATATATGTTTTGGAAAATTTTAAAAATCTCATTGAAAAATATTTCACAAACTGTTTCACGACCATTTAGAAAATCCACGGCGCATGATATTTTAAGAGAAAATTATTTTCACCCAAACAAACAAAAATTTGCACTGCAACTGCGGCTTAGAGATTTTGATTCACGATATTGTTTTTCTCATAGGCCTACCCTCTTGGTTTCAAGGTAAGGTAGAAGATGGCCCGTTTTTTGCAGAAAAAATATTATTTTCAGATGAGGCCACGTTCAACTTAAATAAAGTGGTGTGTTCTCAAAACTGTAGGTGGTGGGTATTGAGAATCTCCACTTTGAAATTGAGTGTCGTGACTAGTATTCTTTCAAGAGAAACGTTTGGTGTGGTGTTTTTGGGAGCAAAATTGCATGACCGTACTTTTTTCGAGAAAATATTACCGGTGAAATTTACTTGAACTTTTTGAATTCTTTCATCGACTACCACTGGATATAATAAACACGCTTTGGTTCCATCAGGACGGTGCTCCATGTCATAGCAAGTGACAGAATTTTTAAACCGTACAACCACAGAGATGGATTGGTCTAAGGTCAGAATTTGCTTGGCCACCAAAGTCCCCAGATATAACTCCCTTAGATTTTAGCTTATGGGGATTCTTAAAAGAAAAGGTCTATGCTTACAGAAATTTCGAAAATATAGACCATTTAGAGAGAATTATCAGAGAATGTGTCTAAGAAATTTCCCCTCAGAAGGTTAAAAATGCATTAGCGGAATTTTCACGACGTACAATAATTTATTATATGAATAGAAACGGTGGTCATGTTGCAGCTTAATGTAGGATTTCATAAAATGTTATTGTTGTTTATTTTGGTGATATATGTTATTTAAAATATCAAGTATATTAAAACACTTTTTTAAAAAATTCAAAGGTACATAATAATATGAATAAAGTTATTACGTCAAATTTCATATTCGATCACTTTTCAGTTCTAGACGACACTTTTTTATGTTATAATACTTTGTAATTAAAACTAAAGATATTAGCTCTGTTCGTAGAGAAATCACAAACCCATCAGCGCCAATCAAATTTTAGTTATTTGGTAACGTGACAGTTTGCCGACTGGTTTCCAGTAATTTCATTGGCTCTGACTGGTTTGAGACTCTTCTGCGAACAGGGCTAATTTTCTTTCTACGCATTAATCGTTTCTACTTTTTTCGACACCCCGTATATGCTGGGTCAAAATTTTTTGATTTGACTGTTATACTATCAACAAGCAGAACTTTTTATGAAGAATAACTTTTTTCCGTAAAGTCAAAAATAAAAAAGTTTCCCCTTTGTTAAGATGGTTTCTTGACACCGCTGGTATATAGCTCTACAATCTGATATAAAGCCGGATCATTTCCGCAATATACTAATAGGGCATACGCGACATTTGGCACCTAATTCAGGTCGATTAAAAAGTGCTAATTCCTTTAAGTACCTATCCAAATATCTAAATAAAAAATCTAAATACCAGTTGCACCTGTTGTACTTTTAATCATCACAATATAACGTAATAGACTGTAAATTAAATTAACTCGTTAAGTGTAGCCTTCAAGTCTTCAACTTTTAAAAACACTCTTAGGCATGATCGCTGAAAAATAATTAGATTTTGACATCTTCAATAAAAGGTCAATGTAAACTTGCACAAGAAATGATTTGCTTACCTTCGAAAAATGCTGCCAGCATTTTAAAACGCCTTTTATGGGTGGCTACGCCTTCAGTCTACTGAAATAGAATGCAGTTGATGTTTGGTTTAGCAGATACATTTTATATATACGTATTAGGGTGCTTCGTTTTAGACGACTATTTTGTTTTTTTTTGGTCCATTGACGGAATAATGTTATAAATATATAAAAAAAAATTCTCACCAAAGATGAGCTCTTAATTTTAATTTTAAGTACTCGCGAAATGAATTTGAAAATTTCCCATTTAATTAACATGTGAATTTTATTATTTTGTTTTCAATTATCTATAGCTTTGCGACATTTCATGATATTTAATTGTCAATAGGTGGAAATTACAGAGGAATCTGTCCTCTTTAAAAGTGCCTGTAGCCAATTTATGTTTTGTAACCGACCTCGTCATTGAATCCAATTTTTTCTCGAATTTCATGTTTTTTTTTATTTTTCTCGTAAGCCACTAACTTTACAACAAAATTGTATGTAAGTTTTTTTATAGGGAATTTAATTTACTACAAAAAAAGTTATGTAAGCCATAACCGTAGAGCTAGTAGTTTTCGAGATAAATTCAATTAAACATCTCAAAATTTGAAAAATCGCTGTTTTATCCACGATTTTAGTACTTTTTAATGAAATCATTGCTGAAAAAATATATAATGTATAAGGATGAAATATAAAAATATATATTACACATTGGTAAGTAATCACCAAAAATATTTCGTGTAAATTGTATGTAAGTTTTTTTATAGGGAATTTAATTTACTACAAAAAAAGTTATGTAAGCCATAACCGTAGAGCTAGTAGTTTTCGAGATAAATTCAATTAAACATCTCAAAATTTGAAAAATCGCTGTTTTATCCACGATTTTAGTACTTTTTAATGAAATCATTGCTGAAAAAATATATAATGTATAAGGATGAAATATAAAAATATATATTACACATTGGTAAGTAATCACCAAAAATATTTCGTGTAATATGAAGCCGTTTCTTATTACCGTATTACTGGTAAATATGTATTTACCATGGATTTATTAGGACTGGATACGGGATGAGTTCACATTCTTTGAAGCCAAAACAAACCATTCTAAACGACACTGTAAACACAATTTGTAAACATTGGCCACATCTTATTTTACCTTGTATTTTTGTACAAAAATACGTTAGAAGCATCACAAGATTTACTAAAAGTAATAAAAGCCCCAAAATATTTTATTTTTCTGCTAAATAGTAATAAATTTAAGTTAAAAAGGTTTTATTATTTATAGGTTATGTTATGTTAGGTTATTTCTAAAGGCGATTATTTAAAGTCGCTCTGAGTCATTTATAAATCTATATAAATCTATACGTCGCACTTTTTCTTTTCTAGTTCATTAGACAAAGACGTACGTGTAACCGAGCGTTCCCAGACGTTTTTCCTAAGCACCCAGCAGACAACAACACTTCTGAGCTCCAACACTCCAATGCTATTTTATCTCTTTCTACTACCATTCTTGATTCAATTACGTAGTAATTCGTAGTCTTGTCTATGTTCGTAGTTCGTAAACTGCTCTCTCAAGGGAATAACAAACAACAAAATATTTATATTATATAAGGCTTCACGTTCGATACGCTCACAGTATACGGATATCGAATCCATATTATAATAGATCCATGGTATTTACCTACCAGTATTTATTATATATTTCTTCAGCCATAATTTAAAAGTATTGAAATCTAGCATAAGGTAATAAGAAACGGCTTCATATTACACGAAATATTTTTGGTGATTACTTACCAATGTGTAATTTTTGTGTTAATTTTGTAATTTTTATATTTCATTCTTATACATTATGTATTTTTTCAGTAATGATTTCATTAAAAAGTACTAAAATCTTGGATAAAACAGCAATTTTTCAAATTTTGAGATGTTTAATTGGATTTATCTCGAAAACTACTAGCTCCACGGTTATGGCTTACATAACTTTTTTTTGTAGGAAATTAATTCCCTATAAAAAAACTCACAAGCCATTTTGTTGTAAAGTTAGTGGTTTACGAGAAAAATAAAAAAAAACATGAAATTCGAGAAAAAATTGGCTTTAATGGCGAGGTCGGTTACAAAACATAAATTGGTTACAGGCACTTTTAAAGAGGACAGATTCCTCTGTAATCTCCACCTATTGCCAATTAAATATCATGAAATGTCGCAAAGCTATAGATAATTATTGAAAAAAAAAAATAAAATTTACATGTTAATTAAATGGGAAATTTTCAAATTCATTTCGCGAGCACTTAAAATTAAAATTAAGAGCTCATCTTTGATGAGAATTTTTTTTTATATGTTTATAACATTATTCCGTCAATGGAGCAAAAAAAAAATAGTCGTCTAAAACGAAGCACCCTAATACGTAGAGATATCGTGTGGATAGATGCAGTGCAAAAAATATCCCAAATATCTGAAAAATGGTTTAAAGATAATACAGCGTGTCCCACGAAGTCCTTGCCAAATGGGAAAAATGTTTACTTAAAGTTAAACAAAAATCACTTTGGTGTAGAAAAGTTCTGCATGTTAATAAACTAAGAATATGTATAAAAAAATCTAAAAAGACCCATAGTATACAGGGTAGCGGCAAAACCGTAAAATGTACCCTTATTTATCAAGATACAAAGAAATTTATTTTAAAGAATTATTTAGAATTATTTTCCTTCTAAATACGAAATCACAGCTACCTACTAAAATAATTAAGAGTTTTAATATAAAACATATTCGCTACCTCAGTTCAAAAAAGAAACATCTTTAAATAATGTAAATAAAGAAACATTTAGTTTGTTTCTGTTTTGAACGCAGATATGGACAGAATCTTAGGAGTTCTTAAAGGAAATATAGACTTTTATTATAATGACATTAAACTTCCACGTTGTTTCTCTTTTGAACTGGATAGTATTCATTATTTTAAATAATGTACAGAATACAGAAATATCTAATTTTTGACAAATTTCAAGTTATTTCCTTTTTGAACTGAGGTAGCGATATGTATTACTTATTAAGAAAGAATAAATTTACGAAATTTAAACTTTAATATAGCCACCTTCCTCTTTGATAAATTTTATTGTTAACTTAGAGAATTTGGAAACAGCTTTTCTTAAAACAACTTGAGGAATTTCTAGAGCACATAGGGTTATTATACTCTTTCCAAACTGTCGATATAAGGTCGGTGAGAATACACTTCTTTCTTTAAATATTTCCAAAGAAAGTAATCGAGTGGGTTCAGATCCAGTGACCTTGCCGGCCAACGATTTTTTGAAAATCTTCCTATCCAACGCCCCTGGCACATTTCCTGAAGAAACTCGTTAACAGCTTCGGAACTACGGCATGGCGCACCATTATGCAGATACCTGAAGTTATTTTTAATGTTTCATGCATAACCAAGTCGAAAAATCAAACCGAAAATTAAAGTCTCCACTAGTCTCCAGGTTTCAACGTGTGGACAAACGTAAGTTTGTATGGATGAAAATAATTTGCTTTAAGAACTCTACCAGCAATGAATTTACAAACACAGCGTCTATCGTTTCCAGGAAGTACTTTTTCCAAATTTCTCAACGAAGTCTTGATATCTTTAACAACCGCTTGGATAATTTGTAGGTAAATATCCTCATCATTTTCGGCCTGAACTTAACTTTTTTTTATTGAAGCGGTTTTCCACACGTCCACTACTTTTAAACTTTGCCATTATGTGTCCAACAGTTTGTTGGGATACGGATATTTCGGGATGCCTTTCATGGAAAATCTCAGAAGCTTCCCTATAACTTTTGTAGCTGCCGCCAACAATTTTAATTTTTTGTTCTTGTTAGTTGTTTAGTTTTGGGGGCATAATTAAGAAAAAAATGATAAATTGATAAACTGAATTAATAGAACCATTCTGCAAAGAATGTCAATTTATACGTCAAAGTTATTTTTAGCATATTTTATTTTCAACGCACTATAATAAGCAAATCAGACAGTGATTGCGCTCGTATCCATTTACTTTTGAGAATGATGACAGAAACCCATTTTACAACGAAGAGATCAATTATATATGTCTCTCTCTCATGTTCTTTCTCTCTCGTCTTCTTTCTCTCTCATACTCGTAAAATTTTTACAGCTGGTAGAAAGTTAGGTTATGTGAAAGATTAATATGACATATTATTTGAAGCCTGTCCCATGATATAAGTTGTTTTGCAGTGTCAAATTATACTTAAAAAGTTTATATGAAGTATTAGCAGGTTAAATTCCTGTGTTCTATGAATCTGGGACTGACTAACAACTATTGAAATATTACGCAAGGTACATATTTGTTCTCCTTTACATTACTTGGACCGGCCGTTATGGGAATGAGTAACAGGAACACCGACCCGACATAAAGTTAAGAATAGTGGGCATTACAGAAGATTTCTTTAGTTATTGAGAAAGTAGTGAAAATTGCGCCCTAGAAGCGTTTGGTTTCAGTTTAAAGCAGAAGTCACAATGCCATTACAAAGTGTATCTATCCTTCTGGAACTAAGACTCAACATTTACAGTTAAAAATTGTGAAACTATCGATTAAACAATTTTTATCGCGTCTTTAACTTACACAAACATCACTGTCCGCAGGTAGGCTATTTATAGATCCATTTTCATGATATATCGGAGAATAGGGAATATTTTTTAACCTTATTAATTGTTTATCCTAATAAAAATATTTACTCATTTTTGAAATTTTTCCTTTATTTATTTAAATACTTTTCCTCCGATCCTTTTAGTGCAAATTGTTTGTTAGAGGTAGTATTGTTATTTGGGTAGGAAAGAATTTTAAATTCTTTTAAGTAATAAGGTTAATGTGGCTATGCTGACACCAGTGGCGGTTGGTGAAATTTCAAAGTTGTTTATCTGTGTTCATACTTACAGGACCCATACCAAATTTAGGGGTTTTACTAGTGAGCCCACTGGGAATGTTTTGGTAAAGAAAAAAAACATTTTGTAATTTGCGAAAAAAAGTGAAATTTTTGGTGCGGCCCTCCCAAGAAAAAATGAACACGTCTAGGTATTTGATTTCTTTTTTGTCTAAACAAATTTTACATCATTTTGGCGACAGGTTTTCAATTTTGAGAGAAAAAAATGTGTTAGGAGAAAGTTATAGTCATTTGAATTTTTTGGAAAATTATATTTTAGGCATAAAAAAATTCAAATGACTATAACTCTCTACTAACACATTTTTTTCTCTCAAAATTGAAAACCTGTCGCCAAAATGATGTAAAATTTGTTTAGACAAAAAAGAAATCAAATACCTAGACGTGTTCATTTTTTCTTGGGAGGGCCGCACCAAAAATTTCACTTTTTTTCGCAAATTACAAAATGTTTTTTTTTCTTTACCAAAACATTCCCAGTGTGTTCACTAGTAAAACCCCTAAATTTGGTACGGGTCCTGTAAGTATGAACAGAGATAAACAACTTTGAAATTTCACCAACCGCCACTGGCTGACACTGTTTTTGTTTAATAAAAACGAAATTTTTGCAAATGCTGTTTGTGTTTAGTAAAAACAAAGGTATTTTGCTATAAAATCATAAAACTTACGTAAGTATTTTGTCAGGTTAGAAATTTATTTTTATGACGACTCCGATTAAACTTTCACTATAGGCAACCAGAAATACTTGCGCACTGGTGAAATGTTTGATTATTCTTTTTTATTGGCAACAACATCGTTTTTATTTGTCTTTTACTAATGCCCCTTTTGCTAACAAGGATAGAAAGAAACCGGATTCCGTTGGGAACTTTATGAGGAACAAAAAGAATTTTGCGATGGCTAATCTTCGAAGTATATAACCAGCAATACTTCCACAAGCAAAGAATGTACGATAAAAATTTGAACAAATCCTTGTTTTATTTGTCTTTGTCTAATGCACTTTCGCCAACACGGATAGAAAGAAATCTGATTCCTCCGTGATTATCAGGAAAGAAAAGATGAATATTGTGATCACTAAAATATGTTCTGGTGTAAACGGTCCATGGAACTGACCAATAGGGTTAATTCTTGTTCAATTGTTTTTTCTGTCATCATTCTCAAAACCAAATGGATACCGTATAGATGTGTAGTATTATACAAACTTTTTAGTTCTAAAAAAATTAACTTGGTAATGATAAACAGGATTTCCGAGAGTCAGTTGTTTTTTCTAATAAAGTATTTTTGGAGTGTGTAATCCAACAATTTTTATACAAGAAGTTTGTTGTGTATGTACAGTCTACAAAACAAGTCTCATTTATTTATCATTAAGCAAACAGGTCCCATATTTTACAGGGCTTTTCTATTATGCTGTTACCGTTTCACTAGGAATAACAATTTTTGTTGTACTATGTGGAAGTAAGTAAACCAGTATTGGCCGCTTGGACTACGCCAAGATAAGTGATAATTGCATGGGTTTTCACAGAATTCCTAGTTATTTATTACTGTAGATAATCGATAATATCAATTCCCAAAGGGTTAAAAACTTGTTTGTTGTTTGATCTATGCGTTTGACGTCACTGTTGGCAGTGGAATATTCTAAATAAGAAATATTTCACATAAGGCCCGATCTCGTTTCTTGCTCCGACAACGTTTATTTTCCAAGCAGGTTTAGATCTACGTCATAAATATAAAGACATTCTGTACAGCAATAATTTTTCCCTAACTGGTAGCTGCTGTATATTAATTAATTTGTTAATTATTAGTTTATAAGTTAACAGGGGCGGCTGATACGTAAGGGCTGCAGAGCTGCAGAACCACCAAAATTTTCAATCCACTTGGCTAATTTTTTCATACTTTACAGTAAATAATTATATAAAAATAAATTAAATTAAAACACCGAATTTTCGGCCGACAATGCTAGTAGTGTAATAGGCCACTGCCTTGACAAAGTGGATCCAAATTAAAATCCAATATACGTCATCGGAAAGAGCTCGTCGAAATACATGATATCTATATTTGTTGATTCTCATTCTTCATAGGAAAGGAGCAATCGCCGATTAAATTTCTATTTTTTGACTTTTTTTGTACTCGACATCGGTACATTTAAATCACTCCGAATTTTTTTCTATGTATTTTTTTCCAATTTTTCTTATAAAGGGCTAATCAGACTTTAAAATGAATATGGAATGGGTCATCCAGGAGCGTATTTAAGGGGTAAAAACTGACTTTTCTTGATTTTTTCCAACAAATATTATTAACCGACATTATTCTACACTATTTTTCCTATTTAGTGATTCTTTTTGGGTTTATTTTATCCGTTAATTATCTAAGATTACCTCCCGCTAATTTAAATCGCTTATTTTTTCGTTTAAGTTATAAATAAATAGGTTTGTTTGCATCGGGGCATGCAAAATTCTATACGTTAAAATTTTCGAACTTTTGACCGGTGATTGCCATGAAAACAAAGAATTGAAGTTTATTTACGTCCAAAAATGTTAAAATATGATGTGTCAAGATTGTTAGTTTTTGTTGCAAGATTGCTTGAAATATACATGAATAAGATTTTAGGAACCTTCTACTTTAAGTGCAGGGATATTTCATTGGATGAGTTACTCATTAAATGTCATTTTTATTGATTTTTCGATGACCCTACAATACTGGAATTTGCCATGTACTTATAACACTTTTGACGTGACAGCCAATGGGATCACTTTTTACACCTTTCGAAATTCGCGCGAAAATTTGCAGCAAAAAAATACTTTTTTTAAGCGAGTGTCACAACAAATGAAGTTTTACGGATTAACGTCCCTGAAGTGTACCTTTTTGGCCGCTTTTTTACTTTACGGCCGCTTTTTTACTTTACAGCCGCTTTTGCAAACAAAGTCATTATGAGGGCAGCCTACTAGACACATTTAATTTGCTTACAACAAAAACAAAATGTAATAAATGTACATTTAACATAACAATCAATAACAAATAATGCCCTAATTTATTAACTTCTTTATAACCCAACTTCTGTTTATAATACTTACTGTAAGTAATTCTGTACACATCTTTGTTACTTAATAATACACTTTTCATTTGGTTAATAAAAATTTGAATCTAATCTTCCAGTTTCGTCTTTGTTTAGAAACAAAATTGTAAAAAAAAGTTGTTACCTACTTGATGAGACACTCGCTTAAAAAATTTTGTGTGCACCTCGGCCGTATGATCTTTTTTGTCCTCACCTGAAATTTGTTGGCCTCGGCTACGCCTCGGCCACAAATTTCGGCCAAAAAAGATCAACATTACGGCCTTGGTACACAAATAACTATTTTGTTAAAAAATACCATAATAAATTGATAAAAACAATCACCACAAATATTTAATTTATTAGGGGAATATAAAAAAATATTTCAGATTTATTTGGGTTAGATGTATATTCCCTATTGAATGCTACTTGCTTAGCTTATCCGGCGATTGATAAAAAGAACGGCTTAAAACTGAGCTATCCGGTATTTATTCAAGGGAAGACTGCAGAGAATTAAACGGTAGCTTGCCACTTCTGAAATTTTTAATACAAAATAAGTTACAAAACACTTTAAAAGAGACAAGAATATATTAGACATTTTAATAACAACTCCCATGTCAACGTCAGAGGTCGAAAGGTGTTTTTCTACCATTAAACGGATCAAGACCTTTCTCAAAATTCAATGACTCAAGATTAACTGCGTTAGAAATGCTTTCTATTAAAAAAGAGTTCATATCAAAAATTACGGACTTTACTAAGAGTTATTGACAAATTTGCTTCAAAGAAGGATCGTAGGATCAACCTGATATAGTGATATTTAAAAGATAATATAAGATTACAATAATAATTTTATAGACACTTATCTTAATCTCATCAGTATTTTTGAAAAATTAAGTAGGATCTATTATTGATGAAATGCGCCCCAAACAACTACACAGTATTTATTTCGGTAATTTAATTTTATTGCAGACACCTATAATATTCTCCCACGAGCCGGCACTGTAAGTTAAGATAAAACAAGCTTGGGTCTCGATTTCTGATTGCATTTCAATATTTTTAGCCGATGATATGTGAAGAATTTTCTAAGCAGTTGAAGACTCGGTGCAAGAGAACTTTAATTTTCGGTGGGGCTCCGGGGACCCGCTCCCCATAATTTTAAATGGTTTTGATTGATACCTACCTTTGATTTTAGCGTGTTGACCCCCCCCCCCCCCCATCCCTGTTGTCCAAGCGTCGATGTCGGTATGGACCATGGACGATGGAAAATTAATAAAAAAAACACGACAAGGCAAACATTCTGTTGAGCAAAGGACCGTGCCGCAATTTTTTTTAATTAAATATGTTCATGTAACGATGACTGTGGATTTCTAAAAATTGGTTAAATCTACATATCATGTGCGCTAATGAGCTTTCAGGATTTATAAATAAATAATATTTAACCAGATAATAAATAATCATAAATCTTGAAGTAAAAGTTGGTGAAGGTGATATTTAGGATGCTCTTAAATAAAAATAAATAAAATTATATCTAAGCTCGTAACATTTGATGTAATAATGGGACAAACCACGAACCAACCTATATCAAGGTAATTTCGACCACACCCGATTTATTATGACTATGGTTATTGAACTTTTAATGGGTATGAGTATATTATACTCATAATAAAATTTAATAAGGAAACCTGTGTGACATAATTTATTTAATGGTGAAAAATATAAGCTGTACTGTACACTGTATATATATTGTATGTTATACAGATAGTGCGTTTTGTTCACAGAAAA
This sequence comes from Philopedon plagiatum, assembly GCA_963971165.1. Lineage (NCBI taxonomy): Eukaryota > Metazoa > Arthropoda > Insecta > Coleoptera > Curculionidae > Philopedon > Philopedon plagiatum. The sequence continues at coordinate 22,171,627 of OZ020191.1, read as the reverse complement.
CCGAAACTTTCGGTTTTCTGTGGTTTTGTTCAAGCGAATGGTGGAGATTGTAGTCGCCGCCGCCGGAAAATGTCAAGGCTGCTGGGCAGCAGCTCCGGCTCGGCTCGGCAACGGGCTACGCGACGATCGCGATCTCGATCGAGCTATACGGGGTAGGGATGTTGATATCGGAAAAAATATCGATATTTATTATATCGTTATTTTAAAAATATATTATATCGGGTATTCGATATATCGGTAAAAAATATCGATATTTCGATATATCGATATTTCGTTCTCACAATAACTGTCCATTTTAGATACACTAAAACTGTATGAAATTTTTAACTAAATTATCATTAAGTTTTCAATGAGGCGGTATATAACGGCAAATCCAAACAATAAAAACAATTGTAAACAATTTTAATTGCAAAAATTTAGTCACAATATTGTATATTTAGCAATCTACAGCATGATAAAACTTTACCAAAAATGGTTTATTTCTAATAAACGCACATATAGACTTAATAATTATGAAAAATTTATTTTATGGAAAAAAAATTTAAAGCTACGTTCCAAAACCCAAACTCAAATATTTTTAGATGTTACTTATTTTCGTTTGGTATCCAATGAGTCCGAATTTCTTCAAGGTCCGAAAAAAGTCCATAGCTTCAAAAAAAGTCCGAAAATCGGACTAAAGTCAGCCGATTGGCAACACTGGCTTGCGGCGTTGGAGCGTTGCAAAATGGCGTCCAACAAACGGTCGAAACGAACCGAAATTCGTAAATCTTCTCTTCTAAAATACAATGGCGTCTCGTCGGCTAGCAACGTCCAGCCAGAAATTCGTATTGTAAATTGTCCGAATTGTCAGTAAATTTCTTCTTCTTATCTTGCGATGGCCTCTTGCTTTTCACCATCTAGCTACTAAAACTGGCGAGAAATATCGGATCCGATAGTAAGATTTTAATATCGATATTCCGATATATCGGTATAAAAAATATCGTCTAAAAATATCGATATATCGAACAAAAAATATCATTTATTTGATATATCGATATTTTTTCAGCATCCCTAATACGGGGTGTTTGGGTTTTAAAAATACCACCCCCAAACAATGTTCGCGTTATTAGAGTACTAATTTTTAGTGTTCCGTGAAACGGAATACTTATGGAATCACTTCGGTGTCCGCCCGTGTGTCTGTCACTGGAGATTTTCTCTGAAACTATTCGACGTAAAAATTTGAAATTTAGCACAGAGATAAAGTGTGGTGGCCCAGTTATAGACGTGAAGTATAAGAAGTTGAATTTTGATTCTGGGGGTTAATTTCAGGGGGTAAATTGGGAAACCGAAAAAAAATTTCAAGAGCATCGTGTAGGTTGTCAAATGAAAGCTTATTAAAGCACGACTTAGATATATATTTGATGTAGCTTTTTATTCGCTTTTTTTTTTAGGGAAAAACGCTTAAAAATTGCTGTTTCCCGAACTAATCACCAAAAGGATCGCTCAGAAAAATCTGAAAAAATCATGAACATTGAGAATCAGGTGTAGATTGCGAGAAAATTATTAAAAAGTTGAATTTTGATTCGGGGGATAAATGGGGCAATGAAAAAAAATTTTAAAGACATTTTATAACATTTAAAACTTTATTGTCACAATCTTAATTAACATAATCTGTACCTACATAATGTGAAGTTTTATCTATCTATCTATCTATATACAGGGTGTTTCATAATTGAATGCTGATCCTTAAGGGTGATAATCCTTGGATGATTTTAAGAAAAATTCTTTATATGAACATAGGTCCGCAACAGCTTTATTTCTGAGATACAGGGTGTTAAAATTTAAGAAAAAAATCTGTTTTTCTTCAATATCTCTAAAACCGCTTTGTATTTTTGTTTTAAATTTTGGTAGGTGCAAAGTACGGTTAAAAATACATTTTCTTCAGGATAAAGGTTTTTTTAATTTTCATCAGTGGCGTCCCTGTTAACATGCCCTGCAATATTTTTAATCAAAAAAATGATACGCCACTGTTTTTTTTTTAATAAATGTTATTTTTATAATTGCCTTCTATCTTCTCATAAAAATGGTCTCTTGACTTTTTTTTATCCGGCGTACGGTTTTCGAAATAAAGTTCATTCATTTGCTTGTCCCTATATGATTTTTTTCTTGTAGTCTCAATTTCGCAATTTGTGGTAACCAAAGCATCTAGGCTAGATTTTTATATTTTATAGTAACTAACTATTATTTAGTTCTAATAATAAGCACGCATAAAAATACATTTTTTATTTGTAAAAACTTAACCATTTTGGACAAAATATACCAAAATTAAATTAACTGTTTGCGTTTATAAAACAACGAAATGTGTTGTTAGCATACTAGATGTTTCTAGCCTACAAAATAATCCCACTCTTTAACGGCTTTAATTACTAGAACTAAATAATAGTTACTATAAAATATAAAAATCTAGTCTAGATGCTTAGGTTACCACAAATTGTGAAATTGAGACTACTAGATAAAATCACATAGGGACAAGCAAATGAATGAACTTTATTTCGAAAACCGTACGCCGGATAAAAAAAAGTCAAGAGACCATTTTTATGAGAAGATAGAAGGCAATTATAAAAATAACATTTATTTAAAAAAAAACAGTGGCGTATCATTTTTTTGATTAAAAATATTGCAGGGCATGTTAACAGGGACGCCACTGATGAAAATTAAAAAAACCTTTATCCTGAAGAAAATGTATTTTTAAGCGTACTTTGCACCTACCAAAATTTAAAACAAAAATACAAAGCGGTTTTAGAGATATTGAAGAAAAACAGATTTTTTTCTTAAATTTCAACACCCTGTATCTCAGAAATAAAGCTGTTGCGGACCTATGTTCATATAAAGAATTTTTCTTAAAATCATCCAATCACCCTTAAGGATCAGCATTCAATTATGAAACACCCTGTATACAGGGTGTCTGGAAAAGATCTGTACAAAATGCTACCACGTATTCGTGAGACTAAAATAAGACGATTTAACCCAACTTACCTATATCCAAAAGTGTTTCGTTAGGGAGATACAGAGCCCCAAAGGGGTACTTAACGATTTACTTTTTTGGCTCTAACTTTTGAACCGACTTGTATAATTTAATGAAATTTTAATATTTTATGTTAGCCATAAAGACTCATAAAACCATACTACAGTAGATGTTTGACATCGTCGGGGAAGTCAGGAACGGACTTGCCACCACACTCGTTGGGCCAAATTTTTTACAGGTATAATTTTACAGAGCTCAAAACTGATTTTTTAAATACTTTGGTCAGTCCTCTTTAAAAAAGGTGCTCTACATTTGTTTCGATAAAATTAGTCGTTTTCGAAAAAATTAAGGTTTTGTATAACACGTTATTGAAATAATACTACAATACTACAATAAAACACCAGTCGTTTTTATTTCGTTAACAATGTGTTATTGACAGGTAAAAGTTAAATCATAAGAAGTACTTAAAACTGAATCTTTTTGATATTTCAGAAATCGCTTAAACAGAAAAATGTTAAAAATGTGAAAGCTCTCCTTCTTCTTGTTTAGGTACTTGAGCAGATTTTCGAAGTTGGCGCCCTGTACCTCTATACATTTTCTTATCCGACGGATGTTTTGTTGTTGTACTTGAAACAACATTCCAGGATTGTCTCGAATTTCGTTGCAATGGTGTGTTATTCTTTCTATCAGGTTTTCCCTGGTGTGAACTGGCGTTGAATATACAAGCCTTTTTAAATTTCCCCACAAGAAGAAATCTAAAGGAGTCAAGTCGGGCGACCTCGGCCATACAATAGGCCCACTTCGACCTATCCATCTATCACCAAAAGTATTTGATAAGTGCTGACGAACTAAATTGCTAAAATGGGGCAGTGCACCGTCGTGCATAAACCACATCTGATTTCTAATTTCTAAGGGCACATTTTCTAATAAACCGTTTAAGTTTTGTTGCAAGAATTGCAAATAGATGGCACCATTTAATCTGTCTTCAATAAAGAACGGTCCAATGAGATGATTCCCAATAATCCCCGCTACACGTTAACCATAAATATTTGTTGATGCTTTGTCTGTTCTATTGCATGGGGATTTTCTTCATGCCAGATATGCAAATTATGGCAATTTATTACACCGTCTCGGGTGAAACCGGCTTCGTCCGTGAACAAAACAATACTAGTAAAATTTGGATTTTGTCTAAATCGTTGAGAAAACTAATTTGCGTAATTGACTCTTGCAGTATAATCAGCGGGAGACATGGCATGTACCTTTTGGACGTGGTGCAGATGTAGCAGTTGTTCTCGAAGGGTCTCATGAACAACCCACTTTGTCGCATGAACTTAAACCGACAACTTTCTTACACTATTAGAGGGATTTTCAGCAATCTCATCCAGAATTTCCTCCTCTAACTGAGAGTGTCTTGCTCTTCTTGGAAGCCCTTCTCCACCACGGCGCGGCAAAAAACTTCCTAAAATGGATTAGCAAAAGATTCGCTATTTTTAGCAGTTTTTTTTATTTCACTTGACTTTTTACCTGTTTCTCTTAAGCTACGATCCACCCTTTCAAAAGTTCTCCGGTGCGGTAAACGTCGATTTGGAAATGTACCAGAATAAATTCTTCTTGCCTCCACACAATTGCCAATTGCTTGTCCATAAATTAGATGCATGTCAGCATATTCGCTATAGGAATAATGCTCCATTACTTAATTCTTGTATAATAATTCAGACAATTTTGAAAAGTGTTGTCAATAACACATTGTTAATGAAATAAAAACGACTGATGTTTTATTGTAGTATTCTGATAAAATTATTTCAATAACGTGTTGTACAAAAACTTAATTTTTTCGAAAACGGCTAATTTTATCGAAACAAATGCAGAGTACCTTTTTCAAAGAGGAATGACCAAAGTATTTAAAAAATCCGTTTTCAGCTCTGTAAAATGATACCTGTAAAAAATTTGGCCCAAAGAGTGTGGTGGCAAGTCCGTTCCTGACTTCCCTGACGATGTCAAACACCTACTGTAGTATAGCTTTATGAGTCTTTATGGCCAACATAAAATATTAAAATTTCATTAAATTATACAAGTCTGTTCAAAAGTTAGAGCCAAAAAAGTAAATCGTTAAGTACCCCTTTGGGGCTCTGTATCTCCCTAACGAAACACTTTTGGATATAGGTAAGTTGGGTTAAATCGTCTTATTTTAGTCTCACGAATACGTTGTAGCATTTTGTACAGACTTTTTCCAGACACCCTGTATATATATATATATATATATATATATATATATATATATATATATATATATATATATATATATATATATATATATATATATATATATATATATATATATATATATACAGGTAGTAAAAAAGATAGCAGGGCAAATAAAAAAACTAAAGATAGTATCGTATACCATATTCTAATTGACTTGACGTTAAAGTCGGGTGCCAACTGCCAACTTGAGCAAACCCAACATAGGTATGTGCAGGTTTGCCCAGATTCCCTGACGATGTCAAACACCTACTGTAGTATAGTTTTATGAGTCTTTATGGCCAACATAAAATATTAAAATTTCATTAAATTATACAAGTCTGTTCAAAAGTTAGAGCCAAAAAAGTAAATCGTTAAGTACCCCTTTGGGGCTCTGTATCTCCCTAACGAAACACTTTTGGATATAGGTAAGTTGGGTTAAATCGTCTTATTTTAGTCTCACGAATACGTTGTAGCATTTTGTACAGACTTTTTCCAGACACCCTGTATATATATATATATATATATATATATATATATATATATATATATATATATATATATATATATATATATATATATATATATATATATATATATACAGGTAGTAAAAAAGATAGCAGGGCAAATAAAAAAACTAAAGATAGTATCGTATACCATATTCTAATTGACTTGACGTTAAAGTCGGGTGCCAACTGCCAACTTGAGCAAACCCAACATAGGTATGTGCAGGTTTGCCCAGATTTATCTAGCATCATTTGTGCCTTTTAGCATCTAGCACCTAGCATTCACTGAACTACTTATTATTGAATTAATTATATAAAGTATTAAAATTAAATTAACTATTACAGCCAGATTCATTATTACTCAAACTGGTTTAATTTGAGAATTAAGTGTTTAAGTTGACAAGTACAGTGTAAGAACAAGATAACCAAGTTTTGTTTTATGAATTTACTTCTGAGTTTCTCCGCGAAGCTATAAAGAAAAGGACAATCAAGCAAATTGCAGAAATAGAATAAGTTTTTAATGGCGACTTATTAACAATGACAAGACTAAAACTTGTTTAACTGAAGTTTTAAATTCAAACCATTACTGTCCCAAACCCTTTTAGTGAATCCCAGGGTAACTGTTCAAAACTAAATTTTCGAAAAATTATATATTAAAAGAACTATATATTAGAAAAATTGTGATAATTAATTTTTTAGCAAATTTTTGGATATCCGTGTGTATTATTACTTTACATATAATGACAATTTTGATGTCTCTAGCTGCTATAGTTGAAGGGGTAGTTTCTAGTAACTAATGTGATTCAATAACAGACGGACAACATAATGTAATTAATAGCCTTCTATTTGGGTAATAAATGCAATAAAAATACAAAACGCCTCATCCCATTCGAAAGCTGCAATATTACTGGCTTTCCTAGTTCCTCTTTAATTTCCGTAATGAAAATTACGCTATTAACTTTTTATAATCATCATTTCTATACAAGCTTATTATTCTCGCTTAGTTGTTCATCATCTGCATTTCGCTTACACGAAAATGTCAGCTAAATTATAAAACATAAAAATAGCATAATATATAAAGTTATGAGACCCACGTAGATATACAAATAACAACATTTTTCAGAAAAGGGCGACATAGGCAAGGTAATGGGAAACAGCTACGCTAGCCAGTGAAGTGGGACAAAACTGAAAATGAGTATAATATGTAAAGCTATAGGACCCACACCATGGATCTATTATAATAAGGATTCGATGTTCCGTGTACTGTGACCGTATCGAACGTGAAGCCTTATATTTGTTATTTGTTGTGAAAACATTTACCGTAGTGGTAGAGTTTACGAATTTTAAGGAAATACCACAGGAAATACGTAATTGAATCAAGAATGGTAGTAGAAAGAGATAAAATAGCATTGGAGTGTGGGAGCTCAGGTTGAAATATCACACCGGTGTGTCACCCGGCGATGATATCGAACGCAGCCCAGAAGTTGCTGTCTGTGCTGGTTGTTTAGGAAAACGGCTGAACCTCGGTCTGAACACTCGGTTACACGTACGTCTTTGTCTAATGAACTAGAAAAGAAAAAGTGCGACTCATAGATTTATAAATGACTCGGAGCGACTTTAAATAAACACCTTTAGAATTAACATAACCTATAAATAATAAAACCTTTTTAAATTAAATTTATTATTATTTCGCAGAAAATAAAGTATTTTAGGGCTTTTACTACTTTTAGTAAATATTGTGATGCTTCTAACGTATTTCTTGTACAAAAATATAAGGTAAAATCAGATGTGGCCAATGTTTACAAATTGTGTTTACAGTGTCACTTAGAATGGTTTGTTTTGGCTTCAAAGAATGTTACATCATCCCATGGATTTATTAGGACTGGATACGGGATGATTTCACATTCTTTGAAGCCAAAACAAACCATTCTAAACGACACTGTAAACACAATTTGTAAACATTGGCCACATCTTATTTTACCTTGTATTTTTGTACAAAAATATGTTAGAAGCATCACAAGATTTACTAAAAGTAATAAAAGCCCCAAAATATTGTATTTTTCTGCTAAATAGTAATAAATTTAAGTTAAATAGGTTTTATTATTTATAGGTTATGTTATGTTAGGCTATTTCTAAAGGCGTTTATTTAAAGTCGCTCTGAGTCATTTATAAATCTATATAAATCTATACGTCGCACTTTTTCTTTTCTAGTTCATTAGACAAAGACGTACGTGTAACCGAGCGTTCGCAGACGTTTTTCCGAAGCACCCAGCAGACAACAACACTTCTGAGCTCCAACACTCCAATGCTATTTTATCTCTTTCTACTACCATTCTTGATTCAATTACGTAGTAATTCGTAGTCTTGTCTATGTTCGTAGTTCGTAAACTGCTCTCTCAAGAGAATAACAAACAACAAAATATTTATATTATATAAGGCTTCACGTTCGATACGCTCACAGTATACGGATATCGAATCCATATTATAATAGATCCATGCATCATCCCGTATCCATATTATAATAGATCCCACACAGACATACAAATAACAATTTTTTTCAAAAAAGGGGACATTGGCAGGGAATGGAGAAATAGCTAGCCGTTAACGTGGGACATAATATGTAATGTTAGACGTAGACATACAAATAAAGAAAAATAGCTACGCTACCCATTGAAGTGGGACAAAAGTGAAAATTAACATAATATATAAAGTTATAAGACCCACACAGGCATACAAATAACAATTTTTTTCCAAAAAAGGGCGACACAGGCAGGGTAATGGAGAAATAGCTAACGCTAGCCAGTGAAGTGGGACAAAAATGAAAATTGGCATAATATGCAAAGTTATGAGACCCACGTAGATATACAAGTAAAGATGTTTTTCGGAAAAGAGGACATAAGCAGGCTAATGAGGCACCAGTAAAGCAAGCCGGCGATGCTGAAATGAAAATTGGCATAATATGTAAAGTTATGAGACCCACGTAGGCATAGACATAACATTTTTCAGAAAGGCAGGACAATAGAGAAACAGCTGCGCTAGGCAGTTGAAGTGGGGGCAAAAATGAAAATTAGTGAAATATGTAAAGATATATGACCCACACAGACATACAAATAACAATTTAAAAAAAAGGGAACATAGGTAGGGTAATGGACAAATGGATAGCCGTTAAAATGGAACAAAACTTAAAATTAGCATAATATGGTAAGTAAGACGTAGACAGACAAATACCAAAAGTTTTCAGAAAAGGGCGACATAGGTAGGGTAATGGAGATACGCTGGCCTGTGAAGTGGGGCAAAAATGAAAATTAGCATAGTGTGTGACACGTACACACAAAAATAACAAATTTGTTTTGAAAAGGGCGACATACGCAGGGTAATAAAGAAATAGCTACGCTACCCGTTGAAGTGGGACAAGAATAAAAGTTAGCATAATATGTAAAGCTATGAGACCCACGTATATATACATACAAATAAAATCTGCGACATACGCAGAGTAATAGAGATACAGCCACGCTGGCCTGTGAAGTGGGGCAAAAATGAAAATTAGCATATTAATATGTAAAGTTGTGACACCCACGAAGACATAAAAATAACAAAATTTTTGAGGAAATGGCGACATAGGTGGGGTAATAGAGAAACAGCTACGCTAGCCGGCGAAGCGTCTGGCGAGGGTTCTTATTTGTCCTACTTCCTTCTTTTTCAAAAAGTATTTACTAGATACCCGCGCAACATCTTAATTAAGTTTTTTTTTAAAGAATTTTAAGGGATCGGCCCATTAAATAAGAAATATAAACAGGGGTGCAAGTATTATCAGTAACCCCTACACATGAGCACATATTTCAAAAAGTAAAAAAGACTACTTGCTTATAAATTTAAGCAAACAAATATACAAAATCAAGCTTAGCTGACATGTAATTAAACTTTTAAATTCATATATAATAATTGTCCTAATTTATGGGTTATATTGTAGTACTGAGAAAGCAATATTGTTAAACCCTTCTTTCAACGAATTATATTAGTATCACAAAATCTGCCCTTTATAAGTATATAAATCTGGGCAACGCAATACAAATACCATATCCTATACATAAATTTTGTTATTTGGCAGTCCAATTCAAATATCCTTAATTGAATTTCAAAATCTGGCGATTCTATACAAAAAGGATCGGTCTGCCCTTCTACATCCTTTAAAAGTTGGAAGCTACTCCGAATTTTAACTTTCAGACCCTTTAAGAATAATTCAATTTATTTTGATGCAGGATTCTATAGGTATATTGAAAATTGATTGGGAACCATAATAGAAATCTTTATTTCTTAATAAATATTTACTGCTTTCAGCGCTAAGTTACTTAATTAATATATATATATATATATATAGATATATATATATATATATATATATATATATATATATTATAGATATATATATATATATATATATATATATAGTTATATAGTACTATATATATATATATATATATATATACATATATATATATATATATATATATATATCTATACTATCACACTATATCACTACTATCACTACACACAACTCACTATCACACTCTCACACTCTATATATATAAATATATTAATTAAGTCAACTCACAATCACACTCGCCGACATTGGACATGAATTGAGGAGCTTTACGGCGAAATGAAATAAATCAGCTATAAAAGGAACTTGATTAAGTTCACTATTACACTATTAACTTATTTCTAAATTATTTAAGGGTTACATACACATGGAGAGGTTGGCCTTCAGATCCGCGTGACCGGATGTAAAGCCCGTACCGTGTACAGGTTTGTCAGGATATTTCTCCGTCCTCTTTTATTGACATTTTCTAAATTATCTAGTTTTCGAAAAATAGATGTAACGTTGTATGCCAAAAAGAATTTCGTGGTCAGGTTATAAATGTGATGTTTGTATGATATTTTATAGTTTTAATATATTGTCAAATTGTCATATAGTGAGTGTTTGGCTTCGCATTCTTTTTCCACCAAATCTGGTGTGCAGTATAATATTTGTTGGTTTGCTAATTTTATTTTAAAGTTTTGCAAAACAGGTGTAACTCGATGCTCCTTTAAATACTACTCTATTATAAATAATCATACATATACTTTATATTATGTACAGGGTTATTGATTATATTTGGACCAGTAGATAACTTTTTTTATGAAGAGAAAGAAAAATGTTTAAATTAGAAAAATTGTAGATTGGTATGGTACAAAACCATACCATTGGTATGGTACAACACCATACCATTGGTATGGTACAAGAACCATAAGAAAACGTAACTGAAAAAACAATTGAACATCAAATCAGCGAGTTTTGAACTAACCTTAAGTTTTTTCAAATGGCTAGCCCTATTATTTTTTTTTTGGTTTTTAAATTCTATTCGCTAAGAGCTCTATTTTATGTTAAGTTACCTACACCGATATGCGACTGTTTTTCTATAATTTTAAAAAATAAAACGAAACTTAAGTAATTTTCAATACCCCTCGTATATGAAAACACCTGGTTAGAGCAACTGTCACTTAACTAAAGATTGTCGATGTTTCCATAGAAACCCTATACGACTTGCATTAACTCATATACAAGGTAGCTTGAGTTTAGTTTTATTTTTTTAAATTATAGAAAACCAGTCGAACATCGGTGTAGGTAACTTAACAGAAAATAGAGCTCTTAGCAAGCAGAATTTAAAAATACACAACAAAACAAAAAAATAATATAGCACTCTGGAAAAGCTTTTATTTTCGCTTATTTGATGTTCAATTGTTTTTTCAGTTACAATTCCTATTAGTTCTTGTACACATCTACAATTTTGCTAGTTTATACATTTTCCTACCTCTTCAAATAAAAAAGTTATCTAAGCATGTCTTGTGCAATTTTTTAGCTTTTATCGTTCACACAGTATAATAAACATTTTACATGTACACTACACTGTTGGTTTCTGATATCCCCACCTGGAGTCATATCGTCCCCCCTCGGGAAATATATGCCTGAATTCAACACGGGTCAAATCAAATAAGGAGAAATAAACGTTCAAAATAAAATATGTACTCATATTACTCGATCCTCCTGTCCAAATAATATAAAATAACTAGCTTTCGCCTGCGACTTCGTACGCGGTATAACAATTTTACTTTATTACAAAATTTGAACCCCCATTTCACTGCCTGAGGGGTTGATTTATTAAAACCTGTATCACATCTGTTTAAAAATTAACGTTCAGATTCATTAAGTAGGTTTAAGATTTAGTACTGGTTCAAATTAGGATCTTCTAGGATCAGTGATGTTTTGACAAGTTTTTGGCCTGTCATTGTTAATGAGTCGTCATTAAAAACTTATGAATTATTCTGATATTACAGCGATTTGCTTGGCTTCCATGATTTTCATCTTGGAACTGGTTTCTAGAATGAATTTAGTCCTATTATTGTCGAAAGTACGTAATAAAATTGCAGTTTTCTTTATAAATTGGCGAAAAACACCAGAAACAAATTCACAGTAGAAAACTTAGTTGTCTTGTTTTTACACTTGTCAGTTTAAAACTTTTGGTTGTCAAATTAGACTGGACTAGAGTTACAGAATCTGGCAGTTATTTTTTAAAGTACTTTTTACGTTTCTAGTTAATAGGACCGTCTAATATTTTTTCTTCATACAAAGTTTGAACCCCTGTTTCACCGCCTTAGGGTTTGAAATTTGAAAAACCCCCTCGTTATGTAAGAAACCTCTGTTATGTCAGTCAGTTTCTTCCTTTATAGAGATTAGGATTTCACTTTTTTTAAGTGCTGTATCCAAATAAATCTGTGAACAATTTCGTTGACAAAGTTTGATACATTGTTTAACTGTCAATCGTGACTGTAACCAAAGATGCAAAAAAAGTACATGTTTAAAGCTAATTTTTTCTTTACTTATTTCATATACTTGCTGCTCTGTTATTTGTTATAAAAAAACAAATGACTTTCCGGCATAGACGTCTAAAAGGCATTTAATTTATCGAGTGTAAGAATATGACAACTAAGTTTTACAGTATGAATTTGTTTCTGAGGTTTTTCGCAAATTTATAAAGGAAAGGGCAATTTTAGTAAGTACTTTCAGTCGTGGCTTAACCCTATGGCTCACTAGGCAAGTGCCTAGGGCCCCGATTTCGCTGGGGGCCCCCAAATGATCCCCAAACCCGAACCTTGAGAAGTAAAACAACTAAGAAACTGCGCCTCCCTTTACTCCGCACACATGCATATCCGGTTTTCTGTTAACTTGTACAGCTATAAAACATTTGGTCTTTAAACAGGTAATTAAATTTAAAAGCGTGGGGCGCACCGATTTAGCGATCTAGGCATAATAAACAAAATGTGAAGTTTAGCTACCTATATTAATATTTTTAATACAAAAAAATATTGTATTGTCACTAGAATTGCATAAGTTTACAAAGTTTCTAATCGATACGAAAATTAGAAGTGGGTGAAAAGTGAGTTGTAAAATTCCCTTACAATGTTAGGAAGTTACAGGTGCTAATAAAAGCGTGTTAAAAACAAAATAGTATTATTGATCGGAGCAGATTATTCCTATTAAAAGCTATTGTTCTAAATATAAAACATATTATTTTTTTCGGTATTCGGTCCCGTTGTCCCCAAGGAGAACTTCGGGACGCCAAAATGTTCCGTTTTCAAGAGCGACATCAATGTGAAAGCAAAACTTGTAAAATAATGATTGACTGAGAATATGCTCGGACCGAATTTAATAAAGAATTAAAGATATAGGAAGAAATACAAAATGTTATGGATTTCCTTATTGAAAAAGGATTTACTGATAGTAACCAAGATACTGAAGTATTTGATGAATTTTCAGTGATTTCTAACTTTATTACAACGCAAAAAGTAACAGAATGGGATACTTAAGGTATTCCAACACAAAATCGTTAGGTAGAACTACTCAAACTCTTCCACAACAATAATCTCAATCATGCGAATTTTCCTATAATAACTATTGAATACATTTTATGGGACCAATGCACCAGCAGAACGGGTTTACGTCAAGCTGGTTTTTCAATTTGCTTTTTCAAAAGCTTTGAAACTATTAGTAAAAATAATCTTTTTATGGCCCTGTAAGCTTGCGGGAAGGGTCATCCTGCGGATGCTGATGTCTCTATAATACTAAATAGGTGTAGATAAGGTTTCTGGGACCTAGGGCTATCAACTGACCCGGCCGGTTATACCTGGCTGCGTCTTCTTGCGGGTTATTTATTAATACTCGTTAATGACGAAGCAATGCAATTTTATGTAAATATTATATACGTATATAACTGTATATAATTAAGTAGTAATAAAAATAAGATGAAATATTTGAATTTATTTTGAATGAATAATGTGAAAATATAGTAATAAACAAAGATTCTGTAAGGTAAGTAGAACGGGTGATCTCTCTCATTAAAAGGAAGTTGTGGACAGCTGATAAAGCTCAGCTTCACGTTTCAGTACCTACCACGATACACTTACAACGGTATGCTACGATATGACGTCGCTTCGAGGGAAAATTCTAAATTGACTAGACGCTTGCACCCCTTGTACATAAGAACAGGTCAGTTTATTGTTGGGTACTGTGTTGAGTTGACGTTTATTAAAATATCATTGTCATATTTCATTTGCTCAGGTAAGCGCCTAGTCAATTTAAGACTTTGTCTCGAATGACGTCACAACGTAGCATACCGTTGTAAGTGTATCGTGGTACCTACTCAAAGCAATGTTGATTACTAAGGTAAATATTGATAAAACGAGACAAAAATTTCATACTTATTATTTAGAATCATCACCTGATATTAAAGAAAATGGTATTAAAGAAAATTTGTTCCTTAAGAAAAATATAACACTGTGTTTTTCTTTTATCTGCCTTACTTTTGGCGAAAAACCATTTTGACGAAAAAAATAAATAGTCACGTTATATTTAAGTGAAAGGCTAAAAAACTTCTAGTATGATATGAAACAAAACACGAATACAATACATAAATGAACCACAAGAAACAGGATCTCTATATGTCGGCGATAAGTCGACAGTTCGTTCGATCGGCAAGAAAATGGCATTTTTTCCAGGACAGTACACAAGGAAAAATGCGGCCGATTTTAAGCGGCGGCGCGGCGTAGCGACCTTGCGGACACCCTTTCTACACCTTTCTGCAAGGACGGCCATTTTTAGCCAGGTTTTCAGAGAGAGAGATTGTTGCACACCGTTTTGGGTCAATGAAATGCACCACTCGCTATTTTATTTTACATTTGCAATTGGAAATAATTGCAAATGTAGATGATTCGGCTTATATTAGTAGAATTTACATATAAAGTTTTCAAGGCTATTTTAGTTTAAGGTGCAGAGTTTTAAACAATTAAAACAGAAAAATACACAGGCAAAAAACTTTCCCATAAAGTAGGCTCTTTATAAAATAAAACTGCATCGATCTTATGTGGAATTGGGACAAAAATCAGAATCGGACACATTATGTGCCTCGGAAACAAATTATTATTATTATTATTATTATTATTATTATTATTATTATTATTATTATTATTATTATTATTATTATTATTATCATATGATTTATTTGCCACAAATTTGTCGGCTATTAGTCTATATTTTAAACAAAACATTTATTTTTTATTGTAGGTTACAAAAAAAAATGGATTTTGCGTCCAGAACAACATACTAACAATGGAACTGATACTTAAAATAAATAATGTTATCAACTGTAATAGTTAATGAAAATAATATTATATAGGAACCTAATTTAAGAAAAAACAAATATATACAAATGTATTCTGCCCCTAAGTCACTTTCACTTGCTTCGCTATCTTCAAGAGTAGTCGTGATATTATACGCTGACAAAGGATCAGTGTCTTCTGTAAACGCAATGTGCTCTTCAATGGTACTGTCACAAGCGAAACGTTTTTCTTTTTTATTGATTGATTTTTCGATGAAAACTAGTAAAAGATCCGCTGTAATGATCAAGCGATTCATTAAATCAATATTTGATTTTAATTGGAAAAGTTTTCTGGTATGTATTCATCTTTCTTTGCGAATTTCTTAGTGCCTAGCTTCCAAACACTCTTCTGACATTTCGCCAATTGATATATTAAAGCTTTTTATAAAGGTTAAATCTGTATAAAGTAGGAAAAGTATCACTATGTAAACTATTTACGACTGTCTTTAATTATACTTGCGCTCTGATAAATCTAGATCCAAATAAAGAGCAAGTGTTTGCTGCAGAGGTAAAACTTTTTACCAATATTTCTACTTTACGGTTCTTTGTTTTTTCGGAACATTCTGAAAACTCTTTTACATGACGACGACAGCCCTTTATTGGAGTATTTAAACTGGTAATTGCAGAAGCCCTTAGCTCTTCAGAAACACAAAATTTTAAGGCCAAAAAACACCTTTTTTAAAAATAGGATTTCGAAGGCGAGCACTTTACCCACTTTGATTCCAAGCTAGCACAAACGAATTTCATAATATTTACTACTTTTGGTTCGTCGGGGTTTAGGACAATATACAAGGTCGTAATTAATTGTTTTACTGCACTAAATTTGGCTTCACCTGTTGCCGCCACCAGCAGCGTAGCAAGGGGGGTGGGCGGTCCGCCCCTGGTACCAAACCAAGAGGGGTGACGTCATCAGGCTTGAGCTCGTGCCATGGAAAATGTGGTCCTAATAATCAGTAAAAAAAAAACAAAAATTTATTATTTCTCATTATTATAATTTAAAACAAAGCTAATCTTTATAAATTCCATATTGAACAAGTGAACAAACCACGGCTGTTTTTTCATCTTTTAAATACTATTCATTGCATTCTTTATGTTGGTATTGATATATTGTGCCGTTATTTATGATTATGGTTAAGGAAAGGCGAAGGGCATTAAATTTGTTCTTAGAGAAACACAAGTTAGGAAAGAATCGCTTGAAATCTAAGTCAGACGCCAAACGTCAAAAATTAAAGGCAAAGTATATATATATATATATATATATATATATATATATATATATATATATATATATATATCCGCAAAACTATAAATACTTAAAACGGTAACGTCGCTGGACTCGTTCGGAATTGTTCAGCTTTACAAGTGAGTTAGGACAATTAAATTTTGCATATTTCATAATTTTTTTTTCAGATATATGCAGAACAGAATTTTTAACTATAAACAAGTTGTTTTAAGTATAAGGTCAATCCAATTCATTTCGTTACTATCTTGTGGATTGGTTTCAAAGCATTAACAAAAATTGTGTTTGCTTTTCGGTCAAATTATTATATCCCAAAGGCGAGACACACTTAATAAATGGTGATTTTGATTAATGTATTCATTAATAGTTTTTTTTGAAGTGATAATTATATTTTCAGAAATGACTGACAATTACAGATTATTGATGATATAACTTAATATCTAGCTGCGGATTACTTGCAAATGCTTGCTCTTTGATCTTTTGTAGGTCAAAAAAAATTCACTCCAAAAGTTGTTAGGTAGGTACATGAAAATTATTTCTTTTACCTTCCTGATTCGAAAGAAAATGTATTATTTTATTCACAGAAAGAATTAACGGCCAGATTCATTATTTCTAAGACCGGTGTTATTTAACAATCAAGGGTTTAGATAAGACAACTTCATTTTATACTAGCAATCTGATTTTTTGGCAGATTTATAACAAAAAATATAATTTAAGTATATATTTTCCACAATATAAAAATAAATTTATTTTAGCTTAGTTCAAACATAGAAGAGGAACAATAGAAGAAAGAAGACAAGCAGAGAGAAGAAAGAAGAAAAGCAGAGAGAAGAAAGAAGAAAAGCAGAAGAAGAAGAAGAAAAGAGAAGAAAGAGAAGAAAGAAGAAAAGCAGAAGAAGAGAAAAGAGAGAGAAAGAGAAGAGAAAAGAAAGAGAAGAGAAGAGAAAAGAGAAGAGAAGAGAAAAGAGAAAAAAGAAGAAGAGAAGAAAAGAGAAAATAGAGAAGAAAGAAGAAAAGCAGAAAAAGCAGAAAAGTAGAGAGAAGAAAGAAGAAAAGCAGAAGAAAGAAGAAAAGCAGAGAGAAAGAAGGAAAGCAGAGAAGAGAATAGAAGAAAAGCAGAGAATGATCTGATGATGATCGGATGAAATAATATCTTTTCTAAAGATATTTTGTAGTCACGTTAAAAACATTGTACATGGCGCATGATAGAAGAAAGCAAACTATTGCGCACCATCGCGTTGGGAAATTTAAGGGTAGTTTTGACTTGGTCACCGACATGGCAACACTGTACCATTTAACATTAGGATTTCGCCAATGTGGCCAAATGGCGACTAAGTTCTACAATCTGCCGATTTGTTTCCCAACGTGACATCCTGCCGCGTCCCGGCGAGTTTTGGTTGCGAAGCATCAGGTATGTAGGTACTCTTTTGTATCATGCTTATATTCTCCCTTACGGCTAATGGCTCCCTTGGGACTTAGAAACCTGTACAGTAACACTAACAGTTTTAGTTAAGAGAACCAATGACAGTAAGTCGAGGACAAAATTTAACAAGTTTCATACGTCGTCATCACTATCACTAAGTTCTTGTTCTTGTGTTAATTAAATCAATAAACATTTTTATTTATTTTACGTTTTCTGCCCTTCGCACAGATACAAATTTATAATTAAAGCACATATTTTTCCATATTTATCCTCTGGCTGACCTAATTTATTTCATTATTTTAAGAGCTTTTTCCAGAAATCAGATAAAATAACATTAGGAGGCCCGTTTTCTCAAGGAACAAGGCTGTCATTTTCGGAGATTTGGTTATTCAAAGAAGATTAAATTGCTCCGAAGATTTGGAGCTTTTAAAATAAGGGAGAGGGCTTTCTAAATTACGCAAATTTTTCTTTTTGAGCATCTATAAAATGTTTTGAAAAACATAAGTGGTAATAGTGCCTTTTTGTTTTTAACCGTTTGATAAAAAAAAACTAAATATTTCCCGTTTAAGGTGCGCAACATGCAAACCGGAATCTTTAGAAATGAAAACTGTATATATAATGCACAATTCAATAGAGATAATTTGCTGAATAGATGCGGGAAAATCAGTTTACCGATGCTATAATAACCTTAACTTAATTTTACGATATTTGCCGAGTAAATCGGTTACCATGGCAACAATAACTTTGGTGGTGGTCACCATAGATACAGAATCAATGCCATTACCTTAGCAACGAACATGGTCAAGTGGTCAACCAGAAAAATGGTCGGTATCTACGTGTGTGTTAAATTTTTTTAAAATTTTTTATCTAGCTGTAAATACCAAAACACGAAAACAACTATATTAGGAACGCAAAACTTTATTATAACTAATATTCCCTAAAACTAAATCAAAAAATTATTTAGTATTTGCCAGTTTTATAATTTTCCGATGAGGTGATTTTCTTTAGAACATCTTCTGATCTTGGACGTACTTATAAAATTCTGCACATGATAATTTAAAATTATACTGGCATTGCAGAATGATCTCAATGGATTTAGCTAATAAACGATTTCTTTCTTCTGGCCACTAGAAGGACATTAAGGAAAAAATTCGTTCGCAATTTGCATTGTGCGCAGGGATTGCGAACAGGTGTTTCCAAAGAATACCGACGCGACGCTACGCACAAATCCGCAAGATAGAGGTCTACTGCATCACGCTATTGTAGTGCGTTATACGAAAAACTTTCTTTTTAAAATCCTTTCAAAATCACGTTTGTTGGTACGTTTGCCTTTTAAAATAGAATTTAAAAAAACTTGATAACGTCGATCGGGACTTTTGATACTTTTGTCGGTACGTCGGGACATGAACTCCAATAACGGTGACAGTCACGATATATCGGGACGGATTTCAACCCTATTTACGAGGAAGATAAAAGAGACAAAAAAGAATAAGACAAAACAACGGTTATACAAATCATACAACAGTAAAACCTCAAAATTGACAGAAGACATCAAGAGAAAACTGGAAGCTGTGGTGCTTAGATCAACGAGAGTATCAAGAATGTAAAGGATACGCCATGAAGATATTACAAGAAAAAATTATCCAAGAGCTCATAGTAATGTGTTGTGCACAAGTACAGCCTGGAGATTGACTGAAGGCATATAAAAAGAAAACTGGAAGCTATCTTGCTTAGAAAATCAGCTAGAATATTAAGGATGGAAAACAATACAGGCATGGCAAGAATATAGAAAATAAACAACCCGTATATGTTTTTTCAACAAACCTATTGACAAAATGCATGAAGGGAAAACTAGAAACTGCATTGTCTAGATCAGCCATCAAGGATGAAATGAAACCCTTGAAAGAATAAAGAACATATACAACTCATATGTGTGAAAAAAGTGAAACCTAGAGATTTACAGAAGGCATGAAGAAAACACGGCCTGCTGTGGTGCTTAGAATATTAGTCACCATATGATGGTGGATGGTAAACATTGAAGATATTGCGCATCGTAAAAGACAAACGACGGTCAGCAACAGACTTGCATTGGCCACGTTGAAAGAATACCGAAAAAAAGTAATATGGATGCAATGCAGAATTAAAATGGAGATAAAAAGACGAGGAGAAAGAAAAGTAGTGCAATAAACTAGAATAAGTATAAATAAGAATTAACGCATTTAAAACTGGAAAAACAATAATCCCAAATATTCTAATTGGGAGTATTTTCTTCTCCAACTTCTCCGAGTTCTCTGTTGTGGAACTTTTCAAAGAGCATTGTACACAACAAATATTAAAAGTGAACTAAGTAATTTAGACAAATAATGTAGTAGCTGAAGTGAGTACTTCTCAAGTATTTTAACGCTAATGAATATTTAAATGAAAGTATATCATTTTTGCAGTGCAATGCTCTCTGAAAAAGAAAAAGTCTTGTTATTACATCCTTTAAGAAGTAATATTTTATAATCTGCGCTCATTTTTTTGCTATTTTGTAAGTCCATTTAAATGATTTGAACATTTTTGATGGCGGTGCAAGATAAGAGTAATCCAACAATTTTGCTCTTATTTGATTATTTTAATTAATACCAACAGTTTTCGAACCGTAAACGATAATATTGTCGTATCGTTATTTTAACGTTTATTTGAAACTAAGGGTAGTTTTTGCACTTAAAGTAGAAGGTTCCTAAAATCTTATTCATGTATATTTCAAGCCGAAATCGGTCCAGGAACCTTTTAATTTTGCAACAAAAATTGTCATTTTTGCAAAATTTAGACACATCATATCTTAATAATTTCGAGTAAATGAATTTAATTGCAATTCTTTGTTTTTATGACAATCTCAAAAATTCTAAAAGTTTCAAATTTTGCGTCCCCGATGCAAATAAACCTATTTATTTATAACTTTAACGAAAAAATAAGCGATTTAAATTAGTGGGAGGTATTCTTAGATAATTAGTGGATAAAATAAACCCAAAAAGAATCACTAATAAGGAAAATAGTGTCGATGTCGATTAAAACTAGGATTTGTCGGAAAAAACAAGAAAATTCTATTTTTACCCCTTAAATACGCTCCTGGATGACCCATTCGGTATTCATTTTAAAGTGTGATTATCCCTTTATAAGATATTGTTAAAAAATTGGGAAAAAATTAACTAGGAAAAAATACAGAGGGATTCAAATGTATCGATGTCGAGGCAAGAAAAGTCAAAAAATCAAAATTTAATCGGCGGTTGGGTTCCTCTATTCCTCTATCAACCCAAAAAATTCGATTGCTCCCCCTCTGTTTCCGAGAAAAACAAACCTGTTTGACTTTAGGTTAAGCTTTACGTTAACACGCGTAGATTGACACTTATTTTTGCTGATCTCATGACGTCATTATTCACTGAGGACAAATGGCTGCTTTTTAAATTGTAACAAATTATACTGAAAAGTAAATATTTTTTGTAGCTAAATTATTCTAGTAATTTGTTCTTCAAAAGTAGTAATTTCTTCTTCAAAAGTAGTAATTTCAACTTCAAAATAATTTTTGTTGTGTTTGTAATGACTCCCTTAAACGATTTAAGCCATAAAAAAATAAGTGCATATTCCTTATATTGCATGTCTTTGTGTCTGTTACAAACGTCTAGTGCTAAAGCCGTAAAATCAGTTTGCACGACAGGATAGCTTATCTTTTTGTAAATTTATCGTATATAATAAAAGATAATAATTAATAGGGCACAATGTTTTCGACTTCCAAAGTTGTCTGTCTGTGTGTCCACAAATAAGGTAGAGACAATGGGAACATTAATTTATTTGCACAGCTCTTGAACTTTGAAAATAAGTATTCTTTACAAATACCGATTCCTCCTATTTCGTTCGCTATTTTAACACCAATTTCTCTGGTGTAAAATTAATCATTTTGTTACTTCTAAACAATGTGAAACAAATTTGAACGTTTGTTCAAACTATATTATGCCATTTTATTGCCATATTAAATTTGTTCGTTGTTTTTAGAAAGAATATTCGATGGTAAATCTGGATGTGACACTATCTGTTCAGGATATACTAGCACTAAAAGTGGAGGGGTTTTATAAAAGTACATTAAAATATGAACAATGAAAATTTCAATTTTTTGGAAAAACCACTGAATAGTGTACTAACATGCCCAATTCCACAAATCAGACACAAATTGGAGAATGCAAAATTGGATAATACATGTCATCGCATCTCAAGGTGCACGCTCACTTAGGCGAAGCGTCGCGAAGCGAAGAGAAGAGAATTTTATCCATCCAAGAACTTTACATGCAATCAAATGGGAGCCCGCATACTGAAGAGTCGAGAAGCGTTGTGCGGGCTTCCATTTGATTGCACGTAAGTTTCTTGGACGGATAAAATTCTCTTCTCTTCGCTTCGCGACGCTTCGCCTGGTCGAATTAGTTAACTCCACTTTCTCAAGTCAACGATTAACTAATATCTACTAAGGTAATTTGATTTTTCGATACAGGGTCATTCTCCGTAAAACTAAAATCACCAATAAAAACGCCTCGCTACTAAATTTGTCTATCTCAATTAGGTATATTAGAGCATTAAATTTGTTTATAATATTAACAAAAGCATTATAAAAATTATCACCATACCTAAACAATATTAACACACTGCTAATCCATAATTCTCCTTTAATACAATATACAGGGTGGGTTTTTTTAAAGTGTTACAAGGCGATATCTCGAAAACGGACATGAAATTTTGATGAGTTAATAGGAAGATGGGGGGACATACTGATACATATTTTTGATATTTACCCCTTCTCTCAATTTTAAGCGGTGGGGGGTAACTATGAAATTTTAAACGGAGTGATGTACTTTTGTTTATAAAATTTGAATCTCTCTTTCGGTTACAGAATTATGATTTATTAAGGTGTGTATTCACTTGCAACAAAACGGTCCGAACAAACAAAAGGCGCAGCGCGCGCTGCGTCCAATGCAACAAACATTTTTGTGCAAAAGTTCGTGCTGTTTGGAGTGTTCGCTATGCTTTCTGCGTTTCCGCCAGTATCAGTGTTGTTTTGTGTGTTCGTCGAGATGGATGCAGATGATGTGATATAGTAGCCGCTGGTGTTTTTTTGATTATATATCCTTTAACTAACAATAAGAAAAAGGAAACAAACGTATGGGCAAGCCGTCTCTTTTCGCGACTTAAAAAGATGGCACTAATCAGGGATATAGATCACATACATTTACAAAAATTTTACAAGGATGACTGCAGAACAGCAGAGAACCTGACATGTCTAGTACCTAAGTCATAGAATAACCAACGCAGATACACTACTTCGAATAGCAATACCTGTTCAAGATCGCTTAGCTACTACTCTACACTTTTAGCTTCTCCCGGGGCACATCCCATATTTTCATTAATAACCGCCCACGCATCAGACTCTTTAATTTTATTAAAATACAGTCCGCTCTTAGGATCTCATTATACTGGCTGCCTTTCAAACTTGTCAATGAGTTCCAGGATTTTTTCTCTGATCCATTCAACCTTTTTTTTAAAACAAAGTTACTTGCTTGAATGAACGCTGCAAACAGGGCAAACACGGCAAACATCCCTATCCACTGCGCACCAGTGCCTTTGTGCAAATCTGGTTTGCCAACAAGCTTCGGAAAATGTTTGGCGCGACATACTAACTAGCGCAATTTGTTGCAGCACGCGCGGCGCGTTCGGTGTGTTCGGAGTGTTTTGTTGCAGGTGAATACGCACCTTTAAGTTATGAAATTTAAAAAAAATGTTTACCATTTAATTTCAACTTATTTATCGGCATGCTTGAGAAGTTGTTCACCCACTTTTCCTTTATAAAACCCCCACAAGAAAAAGTCAAGTGGAGTCAAATCCGGGGGCCTAGCAATAAACTGAGAAATAATCGGTAAAACGTCAAAATTCTCAACTGACATAAGTAAAAATAACGCATTTCCATGGAAACGAATAATAATTCCGAAATAAGTGAACATGATTTATAGGTAAAATGTATTTATTTTTTAAATTCAATAAAAATTTTGTTATCCAGAATTCAGTAACAGGAAAATCAAATCAAAAAAAATTGTACAGACATGTAGTTTTTTTACGATTCGAATTTTATAAACAAAAGTACATCATCTCATTGAAATTTCCAAAATTGTCTACACCCCTCAACATAGAGAGAGGGGGTAACTACTAAAAATATGTATAAATATGTCCCCCATCTCACTATTAACTGACCAAAATTTCATGAAAATATTTTAAAGCGTTTTCGCCTTGTAACACTTTCAAAAACTCACCATGAATAAAAACTGGATCCACTATAGTTTAGACCTCTAGTTAGACCCGGTAAAGTGAAGTTAATATAAGTGAAGAAAAAAATAATCAAGCTAAACGGAAAGTTTTTTACTTGTAAAAAAGACTCAGAAATGTAGATTTTGGAGTTCCGTTATGCTTAACATAGTGATGGTTAGGTCGAGTTGCAGAAATTTTTGGTTAAAAAGCCAAAACTTTCAAGAGCTGATTTCATTTTAGATAAACAGACATACAATAAGGGTTTTATACAGGATTTTAAGTATATTTCAGTATTGCAATGAGCGATTCTGTCAGTCATTCTAAAGAAAAAATCCGATCAACTATTCAACACACTCTCGTTTTGAGATACAAATAAGTCTGAATAAATTATTGTAATGTCTTATTTCTGATCAAGGTATAAGACATTACAATGATTTATTCATATTTACTCTTTCCTCTCTAATCCAGAGAAATTTGAGTAACAACGCCCGACAAAAGGAAAAAATGACTTTAAAAGCGGCCATGTTCAATATTTAATCCCATGTTAAACCCTCTTCTATTAGAAGTATGGAGACGAGTTCATAAAAAGCGACAAAAGAAGAAAAGTATGTGGTCCGGTTCATTATTTTGCATGCCTGTTCGTCAACAGGATTGTTCCAGGTGCAGGTTTAATTTTTCCGTCAAAATCAAAAATTTGGACTATCATGAGAACATGAATTGTAAGATCTTTGAAAAATGACTAAAAGAACAGTTAATACCAAACTTGGACGAACCATCTTTAGTTCTATTAGACAATGCATAGTAACTCTCAAGAATTTTAAATAAACAACCTAATACATCTTGGCGAAAAAGTGATATGTATGAGTGGCTTGAAGAAGAAAATCAAAATCCCTTACCAAGTATGTTGAAATTGAAACTTCTGGAAATGACAAAATCCCTTAAGAAACCAAAAACATACGCTGTAGATGAAATATTGCATGAGCATGGCCATGAGGTTTTACGGCTACCAACGTATCACGGCCAGTTCAACGCAATAGAAATGATAACGGCGGGGGCAAAATCATATTAGGAGAAAAATGTGGGTGATGTTCTTAAATCGAATCAGGTAGAAACGGTTTGGCAAGATGCGCTGGACCATATATTATGGAGGAATATTGGAGGAAATCGGTGGCACATACAGATAAATCAAGAATGGACTGGTGGGATCGAGAACGAATACTGGATGACAATGATAATTGCTCCATTTGAGCACGACTCTGAAGATGATGATTTTTCTGATTTTATAAGCGACAGTGAGAGTTTTTACGTTTGCTTTTTATGTTAAAATAAATTACTAAATGTTTTTATTATTGTTATATTATTTAACGAATTCAGTTTTTCTTTATAATTTTCGTTAGTGAAATTATCGAAATAATAAATAATATATTATTTATTTTGCTTTTATTTACTTTTTGAATATGAACCTACAGACTCAATTTTGTAGCAACATGTATGTACAAATTTTAGAAACAATATGCTTATATTGGATGCATACCAGAAAAAAATTTACGACTATTTTTTCTTTCCCCTGGTATATTTGCAAACAATTATTACGAAACATTTTGATAAGCTCTGGGTTTTCACATTGATTCATCTGATCGGCAGATCGGCGACCTTTGGACCCACATGATAAGACTGAATTTAACTATATTAAAAAAACATACCCAAGTACCGTTACCTTTAAAAGGTAGACGTATCAAATCAAAAGACACTGTCAAAACACGAGAAGAACAAATTTAAATAAACTAACTTGTCCGAGCGCCTTTCCGAAAATTTAGTTATTGAGATACTAGCAATGTTCCGTCTTTTTGAAAAACTCTATAATATATGTAAGTCAAAGTAGCCAAACGTTATTTTTCTTTCAGCAAGACTCTTTGACAATCACAATTAGAAGGTGTCGACTATCGAATATTACCAATAAGATTTGACGCACCGTTCACTTCCTAATATGTTTAGCGCAATTTTTTTTGTCTTGCTTTTGTTTGTGTCCTTTCAAATCTAATGTTACATATTATTTATCTTAAATAGGTGTTACGTAACATTTTGTTACATAAAAATAATGAATAATGAGAGACGCGACGTTATTAAAACTGCAGCGAGTTTTTGCCACTCAGGTTATTAGATCCGCTAGGAAGAATGTGATCTCAGAATTGCATATTAGTTCCGGGTAAATCGATACTTTTAGATCTCAAAAATTGTTGCTTTTCTTTTTGCCATGAGCAAGTGGTGGTGACTTTTAAAATAAAACTCTTCATATCACTTCATCAACAACATAAAAACAAAAACTCACCGCCAGTATTAAAAGTTCAATTCACAAATTATACAGGGCGTTCGGAAATAGCATCAAGAACATTTAGGGGTGTATGTGTCGTCCCAAAATAAGAAAAAGATATATGAATATGGGTCCGCAAAAGCTTCCTAGGGGAGCTAGAGGCCCTTGAAGATAATGTCCAAGAAATGGGTTTTATTCGATAACTAAAGGTTCTTTTGGAGTAGGACAATGCGCTTTGGGGATTAAGTTATTACTAATAAGAACCTTTATGTAACAAGTAGCCCAAATTATAATCAGTGGCTTATGAAATTAGAGGAGATGGTTACCACAAAAGCACAACAACAATGGATTTGATTTAAAAAACACATGTATTTATTATAACAGAAATAACAAATCAAGAAGAAGGATTTTAAAAATAAAATATTTAAAGTCAATATTGAGAATGCCCACCATTCATTTCAATGTATGCCAGAATGGCAGGTGTTACTTCTTGGCACAGTTCCAAAATCGACTTTATTACTGCCAAAAAGTTCGTGGTGGTTATGGTGAACAACTTTTAAAGTAATAAGAGAAATAAAGGTATTTTAATTTTTAATTTTTTTTTCACGATTTTTAATTTTTAAAGACTTGCCATTTCAAAACGAATTAAGATACGGACCTCGGGTTTTCGATAAAATGTTTCTTTTTTAAAGACCTTTACAATGAGGTACCACACGGCATGGGGTTGCATTTACAAAAATTTACCTCATCTCCCTAGCGGCACCCCTCAAGGGGGTTGAAACAGTTAAATTACACAAAAAAGTAGGTTTACTAACCAATAAGAAACACCTAAAAGTTGGCGTCTCTATCTTTACTAATAGCAAAGAGATTTGCCCATACTAAGACTTTTCGGACACCCTGTATAACACCATAAACAAATTTGAAGGTCAATCCTGTAATTGAACAGGAACAGGAACACACAGTGAAGATGTCTCAGTAAACCAAAGCTAGAGATAATTTTTATTTTTATGGTAACATAAGCAATATGTCCCCTCAAAATACCCCTTTTTTCTAAGTTAATATCTGCTAAGCCTAGTTCCCACTATAAGGTATTCTACGTCAATTTGCACTAACAAAACACTACAGAGCATTAAACTTATAATTGTTATTTAAATCTTAATATCCATTTAAAGAAATAAATAACAAAACTGATATTCAAAAGAAATCGTAGGTACTCAAGTAAATATTTTTCAAAGTTAAATGACTTGTCAAAGGACGTCATGATAATTAAACAATGTACAGTAGGTAAATGGTGTAACATGAATAACAAACACACTCTGTCCATGGATGGAGTTGGAAAGAGAAAAAAAGTTATTATCGATTTTACGAAAAAAAGTCATTCTTTATAAAAAGTTCTGCTTGTCCAAAAAATGAGTTTACCATATAAAAATTTTAGATCAAATATAAAGGATGTTAATAAATTAGTAAAACATGGAAATGGTTTAATAGCGAAATACCATTATTTAATATTTTATACATAATTTTTATAAAAGAAAGTTGTTTATAACCTAAAATAAAGACTAAATACAAAATTTGAAATAGCAATTCTGAGATTTAAATTTATTGTACATAGCTTCTTTGGCGAACATTTTTGAAAATATCGTCACGAAATCAGAATACTGCTTTAGGTTATAAACAACTTTGTTTTATAAAAATTTTGTCTAAAATAATAAATAATGGTTCTTCTCTCTTGAAGCATTTTAATGTTTTCCTAATTTATTAACACTCTGTATATTTAATCTAAAATTTCTATATGATAAACTCAATTTTGGACCAGCAGAACTTTTTATAAAGAATGACTTTTTCGTAAAATCGATAATAAAAATCATAGTATTCTTCTAACTTATACATTTTCCTTAACTGTTCTTGAAATCTCATGATTATTATAATACATCAAAGTATTTTTTTAAATTTCATAGCTTATTGAAAACACAAGAATTCAGACTCAAGAATAAAGCTCAACGTTTAGTACTGGTTTAAATTAAGATCTTCAAGTTAATCAATTTGGTCTTGATAGATTTTTGTCATGTCATTGTTAATAAGCAGGCATTAAAAACTTGTGTTATTCTAATATTTCAGCGATTTGCTGGGTTTCCCAATGATTTTCATCTTGGAACGGTTTTTTATAAGTGCACCCTTGTTTAGGGAATTTTACTGAAATTATAATCTGATCAAGAATTGATCAATGAGTAATATTGTGCAAACTTAAATTACTACTACAAAACTTACTAGTACTCACTAGTGTCCCCTAGATTATATTGACTTAGTTCATTAATTAACTTAATATTAACGTGTACACTAGCACTATACTCTGCTTTGGCACTAAAATAAACATTAAAGTAGTTCGAAGGGTTTAATCCTCTTGAGTCTTCTGATCAGATTGGTGTTATCGAGGAGCTGAATGGCTTCGATGTTGACGAGGTGAAGAAGTCGCTGTTGATGATTTTTGGAGAATTTGCTAATGGCCTGGCTATCAGTGTCCATTTCCAAGTTTCTGTGGAGGTCACTGTTTCTAAAATTCCAAGGAGCATTTACAATGCTCCTTAGTACTTTGTTTTGGATCGCTGAATTATTTCTAAGTAATTCTTTTTGGCATAACTCCACAGCTGGCTGTCATATGCCCATATGGTCTTGAGAATTGGTTTGTACAGAAGTAATTTGTTATAGATTGACAGGGTGGAATTCCGTCCAAGCAGCCAATACATATTTCAAAATTTAATATCCAGTTCTTCTTTTTTCTTTTCGACATGAGCTCTCCAGCGAAGCTTAGCGTCCAATGTCATACCCAAATATTGTGCTGTATTAGCAAACGGTATTTGGTATTATTTATATTTGGTAGTATTTATATGTTGATTTCTTTTGTTCGTGAAATTGACATGGACAGATTTAGTCTCGTTTCGCCATGGCCTCGTCCAGTTGTTAATTTTGTTAACAAAAGTTTTGCAGATTTATATAGGCCGACAAACACAAGATTTGATAAGTGCTTCACCTAAAATGTCGCAACAGCGGTTGCTTCTCGGTCAACGTGTGGGTATGGATGAGTTTTCAGTGAACTAGAATTTGCACCCGAATATTGGGAAGATTTAATGCACAAGCATACATAGATGTTTTAAAAATCATATAATGTTACCGCCTGTGAATAGTGTATTTAATAATAACTATATTTACCAACACGACAACTGTCCCGTCCATACTGCCCGAGTACCGAGTAGTTACCGATTGGTGGCAGCAGCGAAATTTCTGTTCCTTGGCCTTCGAGCCGTCCAGACTTAAATCCAAAGGACAGTGTAAGGGGTTTTAGGTTAAAAAAATAAGCAAATTCAATGTATTTCGTCCACAAAATACAGACGAGTTATGACTAAGAATTCAAGAAGCATGGCATGAAATAACTCCGGAACTTGCTCAAGATTTTGTGGCCTCAATGCCCAGAAGATTAATTTCGGCCATCGGGAAAAATGGAGCAATGAGAAAATATTAGGTTTTATAGTTTTATTTAGGTATTTGTCAGTTTGTTTATTTATTTGTATTTGATTAAGTTCTTATTCTTTCCCTTTTATTTCTGTAAACATAAATCATTAGGTACTCGACTGTGTATTTCATTTCTCACAAAAGTGAAACGTGAAAATAAATTAACCATTCAATAAATTACATATTTTTAATAAATTATATTTTATCAGGTAGTAAAAAAATCTTCAATACAGTTTAAAGGTATTGACAAGCGGACAGGTTAGAGTAAAAGCTTGACTCACCAAAAATCATGAAAAAGTCACAAAATGTCATTTTGGTGTCTGGATTTCAAGTTCGTTAACTGTACGTAGAAAAATTGCCATTGCTATTTTCTCTATAAATTATAGAACTCAGAAACAAATTGATAGTATAAAACTTGGTAATTATTTAGATTAACGTAAACATCGAATTTTTTCATGAAATTTTGCACAGACCCTAACTTTGGGTCGTAGAACACGAATCCGAAGTCAGTTTTTGGCGGTCTAGTAAAAAAAAAAATTTTTGTGCTCACCCAACCTGAGGAAAAAGGTGGTCAGGTTTGCTCAGTTTTGATTGATATAGATATATATGTATCTATATCAATCAAAACTGAGCAAACCTGACCACCTTTTTGCTCACCCAACAAATTCTAAGAAATTCATTGAAAAAGCTAACCTAAAAGTTTAAAATTTTTTTTTACGAGACCGCCAAAAACTGACATCGGATTCGTGTTCTACGACCCAAAATTAGGGTCTGTGCAAAATTTCATGAAAAAATTCGCTGTTTACGTTAATCTAAATAATTACCTAAAACTTAGTTGTCTTATTCTTATGCTTGTCAGTTTAAAACTTTTGGTTGCCAAATTAAACCGGTCCAGCTTTGGAAAATCTGGTCGTTATATTCTTGAACTTTAAAACAACATATAGTTTATCTTATTATGGTCATAAATAAGTTGTAAAGTTATATTCAGCGTTTAGTTTACCTCTTAGGGTGTTTAATTTTAACTATTTTATAACCATGTTTAACCATATTTTTTTTGTAATAATTTTTTCAGTGATCTTTGAATTTCAAGAAGAGAATTGTTTGAGGTTTGGCGAAATGCCCCTAACATTTCAAGAAGACTAGTGTATGTGTGTGATTATAATATAATGACTAAAAGTGGTGTGGAGGATCCTGATGGAAACATTCGCTAGCTAGTGCGAAAGAAAAGTGTCAAATTTTGTAAAAAACAAATAATCGTTTGGATTAAATATTTATGAGGAAATATATAAATACCAGTCATTTTTTTTATTTTCCCAGAAAAACATAGAAATAATTTTCTGAAGTCAGATTAGTTATCGGAACGACTGTGCGCCGCGAGCTTTTTAATTCGATGCCATATCTGTCTGGCATATTTCTAAATTTGACTGTACTAGAGTAATGACATCTCAAATTTCTTCTTCTTTAAATCTTTTAATACGTAAAAATGTCTTGAAGAATTACATAATTTACAGTACATTTTATATTCTCCATTTTTTTATACTCTTGTCTGACATGATCGGCGATCAGACAGTGTTACGCATGACTTATGTTTGATAATCAGTGTTAGGTATATAATACATAATATATATATTTTTAAGAACAGTTGGAATTTTAATAGGAATAGGGATATTTTAGAGAGGTATGTCAATTCTCTTGTAGAAAGACAGAGCGTAATGGTATATATGAAAAATTTTAAGTCAGTGTGTTTTTACTAGTTTCTAACTTTAAATTGCTATGTTTAAACGTCAAAAACACATACATATGATGGGCTGGCAATTCAGGAGATATTCATTGATATTCACAGATATTTATTGGTAAAACGATTATGAAAGTTTTTATGAATACTTAAAAAACACTATAAAAGAATCAAAAGGCCGAACCAAACACCTTCTTAAATTACAATTAAAGATATAAAAACTGAAGTTAATATGTTGCTCATGAGCATTTTACTATTCTAAAATTGGCTTGAACGCAGTTTTTAACCCGTTTTCAAGTCGCCAAAATAAACACTCAAGTTCGATATGAATGTAGTGACATGCATAATTAAGATAATGCTGGTGAACCATTAAGATAATGCGTCAGCTCACATTATTTAATTTCTGTTACTTATATAAACAAATTAGAAATTAGCGATTTTGAAACATAGTTTGATAAATTCATTGAGTTATAGACCTAACTGAGAAATAAATTCAAAAATAATGTTTGTTTTGAAAAGTCCAAACTTTTACATCGCGCATAATGGTGGTGCTATATAAGAAACTTGCGCTATATCAAACAAAATATTTAGGCCAAGCAATAGAGAAACTTGTCGTGACATTGATACTATTAGAAAACCGCCTGTGCCATCATCTGAAAGCCGATCCGTAGATGATTCCTGTTATATTTCCAACTCTGAAATTTTTTCCATTAATTTGTTATAAACATTTTTAAGCAAAAAAACTCGATTTTTTTAGTTTTTTGCTTATAAAATGGGAAGTAATGAAGCAATCTTAATGGTCTAAATTGACGATTTGTAGAGAATAAAAATACGAACAAAATGAGAGGCCGAACGTCCCGATAGGATAAGTAGCAACGGAGAAAATTCGGAAAAACCAGAAAATTAAGGGTTTTGTTTTTTAATTCATAAATGGACCATTTTTAAAAGCAGAGGGTTCAAACTTTGGGAAAAAGTAGTAATTTATAGCTACTTTATGTGTGCAAAACCCCGACGCTGTCCGACGATTAGTTTTGCCACAATCGTCATTTTAATTTTTCAACACACTATTTTGCAACAGGTCTGGATGCTCTATCGATCGTCCGATTTTAATTATTGAAACGGATTTGAAAAGTACAAGTTTAACTGAACAATATGTATATTTCAGTTTTTCCATAAAATGGTACGAAACCGGTTGAAAATGCACGTAAAGATGCGTGAAAATGGCCGAGCGCGAGAAATCGACCGAGTAGCGGGAGAGAAGCGGAGCGAAGGGGACCCAATATTCGCGCGGTCGGTCATTTTCACGCATCTTTACGTGCATTTTCAACCGGTTTCGTAGCATTTTATGGAAAAACCAAAATATACATATTGTTAAACTTGTACTTTTCAAATCCGCTTCAATAATTAAAATCGGACGATCCATAGAGCATCCAGACCTGTTGCAAAATAGTGTGTTGAAAAATTAAAATGACGATTGTGGCAAAACTAATCATCGGACAGCGTCGGGGTTTTGCACACATAAAGTATAAATTACTAGTTTTTCCCAAAGTGTGAACCCTCTGCTTTTAAAAATGGTCCATTTATGAATTAAAAAACAAAACTCTTTTTCGGATTTTCTCCGTTGTTACTTATCCTATCGGGACGTTCGGCCTCTCATTTTGTTCGTATTTTTATTCTCTACAAATCGTCCATTTAGACCATTAAGATTGCTTCATTACTTTCCATTTTATAAGCAAAAAACTAAAAAAATCGCGTTTTTTTGCTTAAAAATGTTTATAACAAATTAATGGAAAAAAATTCATAGTTGGAAATATAACAGGAATCATCTACGGATCGTCTTACAGATGATGGCACAGGCGGTTTTCTAATAGTATTAATGTCAAAATATCGCTAATATTTTGCTCTGTTGCTTGGCCAGCGCCGGTTTAACCATTAGGCGCACTAGGCGGCCGCCTAGGGCCCGCGATCAAAGGGGCCCGGAATAATCGAGAAAAAAGAAAAAGTGGCAATCTCTTATCGTAACTCACGCCAAAGGCCTTACAATAGCAATATTGGCAACGCTGCTGTCTGGCGGATGCGCTTTATTTTCAACGTAGGGATTACCTATTTTATTAAAACATTACATGTTTTGACTTTCTTATGCCTAAGTATTTGTAGTTATCAGAAAGTAAGAAAAAGAAATGTATACTTTTCGACTTATTATATCTGTTTAACTAGTTTTGCTGAATAAAAATAATTATGTTGTGTTATATGATTTATTTTATTTTTGATCTAACACATAGGTACACGGTACACGAAAACCCGGCTATTGACAATTACCTTGTCCTCTATTCCAAAAATTTTACGCTTGCGACGCTACTTTTATTACCCTGTCCACATACTTTTCTACGGATCGGCTAATTTGAATTCATTTTCACCAGCCCTGACTACACCGTCTGGGGCTGGGGCCCGGCAGGGCCCTACCGCCTAGGGTCCGATAGGGCCTAAAACCGGCGCTGTGCTTGGCCTAATTATTGAAATATTTTAATGCAGGAATCAGGTACTTATCTCTACCTCTTTCTGTATCATTATTTTGAAGCGAAAGTTTGCAGAGATTATTTCAGAAATTAGTCGTCAATAATTCAGGAATGTTTTCGTGATCCAAAAGCTTATCTGTGCGATCTATTAAGGTAAATTAATAGGCATAATGTCCGCTTCGTTCAAACCGACCAATGTTAGAGCTTCGCGGTCTGAATATTTTTATACCTAAAATATAATTTAAAAAAAATCAAATTATTATAACTTTCTACTAACACATTGTTTTCTCTTAAAATTTAAGAATTATCGACAAAATTTGTTTAAAAAAAATAATAAATAAAATACCTAAGCGTGTTAATTTTTTCCCAGGTGGGTCAATTCAAAAATTAAACTTTTTTTCGCAAATTTCAAAATATTTTTTTTCTTTACCAAAACATTCCTAGTAGGCTTACTATTAAAAAACCTGAACTTGGCAGGGGTCCTATTAATAGCAACAGAGATATACAACTTTAAAATTTCACGGGCCGCGCCTGCGACTCACACATTCAGAGCTGGAAACATCCGTAGGGATTTCATCAGCCCTTTAAAAGGATGTGTGGGGTGAAACGACCGAGGAAGAATTCTTCTAACACTTTCTTTTATTAGAGCGGCGAGACACGGCCTTCCCAACCGGTTACCCATCCAAGTACTAACCGTGCCGTTAGCTTAGGTTTGGTAGTACCAAGAAACGACAATCCCCCTTTGGCCGCTGTTGTCTCGCAAAGTGTATGGTGGAGGATGGCAAGCTGAAAATGAAGAATTACTAAAGCGTAGAATTTTCCGGAATACGAAAAATTGATTTCCAAGCCATCCACAACCTGATGGCAGATGTTCGCAGAAAATTGCGCCTCGTTGAGTAACACGGGTCCTTAAATTTTTTTAAGTTAGGTAATAATTTTGTTGGGTATTAAGAAGTTAATTATAGCAAATAATCAAAGTTGAAATAAAGCTATTTATTACAAAAAAAAATATGACTGAATATTTTGTGGCAAAACTTTTGGGACATACGTTATGTGAATCTATTGATTGATTTTTTTATATGGGACAGCAAACGTAGACTTTAAGTCTAAGTACTAACATACTGTGGGCGTCTGAAGAAAAGGGAAATGCAATCTATTGACACCGGATTTAAAGGATTGAAAGTTGGGAGGGAAAGGGCAAACATCTGCAGACCATGTGTTCCATAATCCAGAGACCGTGGGTATGAATGAGTGAGAGAATGGGAATGTTCTAGGCTGTTGTAGCTGAATAATAAGGAATGCATGTGTAACGTGCTTCTTGTTGTTCTGTTAATGTTTTGAGTTTACCTCCATACCATCTGGATCTCACTCCAATAATTGAACTTGTTTGAGCCTCTCTAAAACAGTTTTTTACCGACAGAAATATTGATTTTAATTTTAATAATGTAGAAAATTGTTATAAGAAACTTTTCGGTACCCTTTCCGAACAAGATAATAACAATAATAATAAGACTGGTAACACTTTATTATATGGATCAGGTGACTTATCGAATTGTAATTAGTTGTAATTAGAACCTACTATAAATATAATAACCAAAATTTCCGGAAATTATTTATGATCCACCCCTTTAACACAAAGTAATTTGTCTTTATTCTTTGTCAGAATCAAGCAAACAGAATCAGGGAACAAAATTGCTGTTGACTGCTACTTGCCCTAAACTTATTTATGCTAAGTTAATGACTAGGAAGGATAATTTTATTTAAATGAAACCGAATATTATTATATAATATTATAAAGCAATTATATAATTTTATTTTTGTCGCCGACAGTACCAGCAGCAGAAGCCGCTTAATATTTCCATTTATGTTATCGCACTTCCTCGTCCGCGCGAGTATGAAATTTTTCAGAAGCAAAACTACATTTGACAAGCTGTAACTTGTGAATCCCTGATCGCTCTAAAATGTAAATAATTGTATATCGTCCTTATTTCTAATTCAATGGGCTAGACCCTTTGTTAGGATAAACTAAATAGGTACTGATGGATTTCTTGTACAGCAGTAAAGA
The DNA here is from genome assembly GCA_963971165.1 of Philopedon plagiatum. Lineage (NCBI taxonomy): Eukaryota > Metazoa > Arthropoda > Insecta > Coleoptera > Curculionidae > Philopedon > Philopedon plagiatum. The sequence continues at coordinate 22,135,003 of OZ020191.1, read as the reverse complement.
TAAATATCTTTTTCCTACGACCACCTACGAAAGTGAGAAAAAAAGCACGGTTAACTTGGCGAGAAAGTGCCTTATATCACACGCGTGTTGAAAAGTACTTTACAATACATGTGTTGAAAAGTACTTGTCAACATGACATTGAAACAGATGGTGCCAATTTCATTTGTTTTGTTTTCAGCACACTTGATGAAAATATTAGTGTTGAAAGTGAGGGTTTTAAAAGACAGAAATTGAGGTTTTTTTGTAAATATTTATGTGGTCGTAGGAAAAATATTGTACATTACTCGTGTGAAAGTATTTTTCGCACACTCGTGTTAAAAATGTCACTTTCAACACTTGTTATGTAATATACTATTTCAGTTCTTTCGTTTATTGCGTGCACTTATATTAAACTTTTTATAAGAAATAAAATCGCTATTGAAATAGTTATCTGTTTGTCAAGTACATATATAGCTTTCTAAGCCCATAAACAACATATGTACAAAAATATGTAGGTACATTCAGATTACACAATATACTGTGATAAGTTTATTCAACCAATGGAAAAATATTTTTTTAAATGCTTTTGTTACAGTTTCTGCCAATTATTATTAAACCTAAAAAAGTAAATTCCAAACATAAATATATTTTTGATCTTACACTGATTATAACCATGCAAGGTAATTGTTCCTCGGAGGTGTTGTTGCTTCATAATTAAATAATATGTGGTAATTAAGGAACAAATATAATTATAAAATAGCAAGCAGCTACTGCGGTTAAATTTAGCTTTTATCAAAAGAATCCGCCTGGGTTGGCCAATAAATTATTTGCTAAAAATATACTCGTTTTAATCCGGTAAAATTGAAGTAAAAAATGGATGACATTTTTTTAATGCTGCCTATATCTGGTTTAGAATATTTCTGTGGTATAAAGCAGCAATTTTTTATTGAGACCAATCACAATTCGACAGACAATGTCAAAAGTAAAGTGGATCCAGGAGAGGATGGTCCGGCTAGGACTTTGGGAGATTTCCCGAAGGGCCGGATGCCTTCGGCCCAGAACGGGCCGGCGCGGTGGTCCCGTCCTGGACGCTGGTGCCCGGAATGGTGGTAAAAAACAACGAGCATCTCGGGCCCGGCCGGTGCTAATGGCTTCCCGGGCCGGTTTATCCTTCCCTTGAAATTCTGCAAAGTGTAAAGCGGATTTTAAAAAGCTCTGTCAAGCTATTCCGATAGAAAATTAGATTTTTGCTCCCTGTCACGATCTGTTTTGTTGGTTGAAGAACATAAGGCGATAACATGTATTTATTCCTGAACGATGGGGGTGATGGCCTAGAGACTCTTCAAGTCCACATCTTGTTTTCAAGTCCCTCTTTCATCTTGGATCCATTTGCATACATAAATGGATCCAACACAAATATGTGCTAGTGTGAGACCGTCAAAAAATTTCGAGGAAAACGGACTATTTTTGTTTCTGGTCCGAGTGCCCTCCTGCTATCGCGATTTCTGGGTCATTACCCGTTATCGGGCAAGCTTACACCAAAGGCTCCTGAAGAACAGATTATCACTGCACTGGTCTGATTTCTGGTTTTTAGTTATCCTGAGTATAAACCTGCCTTATAAAAGGTAACGGCCCAGAAATCGCTCTAGCAGGACACCCGCAGGTTGGTTGGTTAAAAGCGGGGGTCAGGTGTGGGACTTGATCTTCTTGAACCCGGACCAGAGTCAAGAATAGTCCTTTATTTATTTTCTATATTAATATTTGTATTTCTCTCAATATATAACCAAACTAAACAGAATAAATCGATTACAACTATTCCTAGTTAAATCACATATTACGTAATTGCGTATTCAGAGATTCTACAACGAAGATGCATATGCCGACGGAAATCCTCGTCAGATAAATCATTATCTACTATCCATTTCTAAAGTTTTGACCCCTCAGTTTGGAAGCTTGTAAAGTAAAAAGTACAATTTAAAAAAATATAATTTTCACATATTTCGGTCAAGTTACTTGTCTCTATTACACATGTTAAACTTTGTAAACGTAGATGCCTTGGTGCTTTTCTAATGGGAAGGTAAGTGTAAAATTGTCACCATTTTTTCCCTATTTCATGAATTACTCAATTGTAAACATTTATTGTGCCTTACTGGTACTCCCAGGCCTAACTAATTTTTTACAGGCGATAAAGTGAACCTTACTTTAGTCCCAAAAAATATTAGTTTTATTTTTTTTTCTTAGGTTTGGTAGTAATATTCAAAAAATGATTGTGGTTATGTAATTACCACCAGTAATCTTACAGCAAAAATTTTTGTTTTTTTGTATTACCTATAAAGAGATGTAACTTTACGTTTAACGAAAATTTTGTTTTGGCAGTTGTCATAAACGTAAATACAAACAATTAATTTGTGTAAAGGATAGCAGCATTGTGCTTGCGGGATGGAGCGGGGCGTCGAAGGTGCAATAGTATGGGTGTTAAGGTAATAATCATTAAAGTAATGCAATATAGTGACGGTTTTTTTTGTGCTCTATATGATAAATTAGGTAACTGGTAACATTAAGAAAAAATAAGTATATGCATTGGTACATATTTACATTTATTTGTATTTAACGATTTTCGATTGTTTCATTACGATCTTTATAAAATAGGCAAAACGTGTGTAGTAGAACAATAGTAATTTAAAAATATTACTTCAAAGTGAGTAACGTAAATAGGCCAATTAGCTTTATTTATTTATAATTCACCTAAAAGAAAAACAATATTTTTGATGTTCCCTTATTTTTATGATTCGCATATTTGGAAAATTGTAACACATGCTGTGGTAAGTTTGCATTTGCCTTTGCTTAATAATAAAAGCAATATGTGAAAGTGGCCTGTTTACGTAGAATCACATCTGATTTAACTTTTAAGGTACAAAACCCTGATAAAATTTAGTTAAACCTAAAACTAAAAATAACCTGATTGGATTACACCACTCTTTTTTACCGAAGAATACCTACACTTATGGATCGTTTTCTCCTTCTTCATCATTACTAAAGTCTTCATTTGAATCATCATCTTCATCTAAATTTATAATTAATGGTTCTACAACAACATCAACTAAGTGGTCTTTTTCTCTGTAGGATTCCTCAATTTTATTAGCGTGTCCAACGCAATTTTCCCAAACAGAATTTGGCACGTTCTGCATCGTGTCAAGACACAAATTTATTACATTTGTGATTTTAAACGTAGTAATTTTGCCACTTTATTTTTCACATATGCCTAAATTAATTCAATTGCGTTGAATTCACAGTGTGCAACTGGCAACCATAGAAGCTTTACATTATCATTACGTAACTCCTTTGCAATTGTATCTAAAAGATACGTTTTTGGAAAGTGATAGTTCTTGCATAGGTGTAACAGCATTGGTTTGGTTAATTCATTAAACATTGTAAATCCATCGGGCAATGTTGCTTTTCGCTGGGACATCCATTCTATTATTTTTTGTTTTGTCCAGGCAGCTGTAGGATTTCGAAAATTAGGATCCAACGATCCAACATTGTATGATACGGTGCATGGTCACTTACGATTACTGATTTGTCAGGTATTACGGAAAGCACTGTTCTAAACCATTCTTCGTAATGTTGTTTATTCATCTCGTTATGGTAATCCACTGACGCCGCACTTTTTTTCCCAACGAAACACTTCAGGCAGCCATCCAAAAACCCATTTTTACTACCAATAATATACAATAATAACCCGTTGTCCTGATCCTGATGGCCGTTTTATTCCACCTCTAAAGCCATTAATTTCCTGTATACCACCTCTGTATTCATCAAAATTAGCCCGTTTTGTGGGATTAACTCTTTCAACCCAGCCAAACTTCCTTGAATGATTTGCACCGCACCATGTTTCATCTGTATAAAATATTTGCCCAGAATCTTACGATATCTCTTATGGCGTATAAGGATTCCGCATTCCGCTCTTCTGGCAGCAATTGTGTTTTGTTCCATTAAAATTGGTTTATTAATTGTTTTTATAGGAAAACCCAAGTTCTTTAATCCATCGGTACAAAGTCATTTCTGAAAATTCTGGTAAATAATCGACATCTTCTTTCAATTTCTGGTAAACTTCTTTTATAGAAGGAAACCGGCGCTCCAGGTAAAAATTTAATATTGTTCTCCTTATGGCGCCCTGCAAAATCTCATCACATTCCAGTCGGGGCCTTCCACTTCTCCCTTTTGATGGTATACTAATACCGGAACTTTTTTCTTCCGCAGTAACACGTTTAATGGTGCTTTCACTAATACCCAGGCAATCTGCTGTTCTTTTAACCACTTGCTCAATCAAAATATTTTCCAAACCGGTGTCTTTCTCTTTTGTTGAAAGTACGCTCTGACTTTTAATATAATATTTTTCATTTGTTCGTTACACTGACGAGATATTTTAACTTATTAGACTGTAGTTAGGTACCGTATTTTTGGATCAGATTACATCAGGTATTTAAATTCGAACAAGATAATCTTAAAAATCGTGTGAAAACAATAATAATTTCAAATTACTATCTACCACTAAAACCAAAAATTTAAATCAACAATAACTAGATATAAACAACCACAATCAACTAAATAATATTATTTTACAAATCTTTTCAATACATAACAAATAGATTAAATTCTAAACAAATAAAAATACATGGACCTACGGACTACATACGACCTTTACGACGAATCCACCATACTGTGATTATGTCGGTAAATGAGTTTAACACTTTGCATCTCTTTCTTATGTGGCTTTTAATATTTATTACAATTTTTACAAGAACTAAAGGTGCTTTTTTTAATTTTGTGTAATAAAATACATTTGTATAATAATAACTACGTCTACGAGTGTAAAGATTTTTTTTAAAGTTTTAAATTGTCCACAGTACAGCTGATACACAAACATCATTAAAAAATAAAAAACTAGAATTTTAGACACATACTACCAATCTCTTGCGAAAGTATAGATATTTTTCTATCTACCTTCAAAATTGCATTTAAATAGGGAAAAAATTAACCAATATATAGACATGAGAAAATCGTTTATCAGTATTAACGCAGTAAAATCGTTGTTTTTTTCTACTTGATTATGAATAAGTTCAATATCGTTTACACTACAATAATACATTTTTTGGAAGAAACTCTTGGATAACGTCCTAACAAGCTGTAATTTTTTCAGTTTATTCTGCCCCGTGGTTTTTTTGTTATTGACCCTCAGACTGAGGGGTCAAAACTTTAGAAATGGACAGTAGTCGTACATCGAATTATCTTAATATCAAACATTTCATAAATAATAACCTGATGCCGATGTATTGCTACTCTCGATTTAACTGGAGTATAATAAATAGCGAAGTAAAAACCAAGAATTAGCTAATATGCCACTCGAAATTATTACAATAAAATTCGACAATGTGCGGCGGCGCAGCATAAGCGACTGATTTCCAATACCACATTCAGGGTCGGATTGGATCCGAAGGGAAATTAAATTGGTGGGGTCCATAAAATGGCGACACTTTGAGGCTAAGAAAATTTTTTTGTTGAGGACACTAACAGAGTTAATCAGAGTTGTGATTTCACCAAGATCTAAGAACAGGGATCACGATCAGGATTTTGTAAATACCGAAGTAGTTTGAACCACTCACCATCGTTATGATGGGCTATACTCAGTCCCATGAGAAATGTTCAAAATAATGTAAACGTATTTGGGAGAATCAACTTCAAGCAGCACTACTGGGCACTCTTTCCTAGCCATAATCGGCGTGCTTTTGATCCCCCATATTTTGCACTGGAGAAGATTTTATTAGGGCTGCAGTTTATTTCCTGGGGAAAGGTCTGCAAGTTTAAATAAACCTCCTAATTTCATTTTTCTCCCTTTTACCAAAGTTAATCAAATCCAAAGATTAATTATTTAACTAATCTTTGTAACACTTACAACACCATAAAAATTCTAGGGTACTATCATTCTTGCCAGCCCGTTGATCGAGCACACAAAGGGAAAAATCTAAAAACCTAGACTTCCTTTCAACACCAAAAATTAGGAGTGATACAGGATATAATAGGTAGATCACAATCTTATGTATGTGACATGAATATAGTGGTCATTGTAAATTTCGTTTCCCGATCGCATCGATCTCACAATATAAATAAATATAATTTATCAATAAAAAATACCCATAATTGTAGTAAAATAAATACTATTAACAAATATTTACGTCCATAAACTATAGGCGTACATTAAACTACACCTTGAAAACCCAGTTAACATCGAACAAAAAGAAGTGAAATGCAAACGAAAAACGTTCTTGTAAAATGGATCTATTTTCAACTATTTTCATGTGACTTGGCTTGGATCTTGGCTGCTGCTTATTTTACGTAAGTCACAGCCATGTCATGTTTCTGCCTGTAATCTGACTCTCATAATAAGTAATAGTAAACGTTTCTCTCTTCGTTTTAAGTAGCCACAACGTTCTTCATTATAAGTAATGTAAAAACTGGCACAGTAATGTCACGTTTCTGCCATCATTTTAAGTATGAGTAAGTATAAGTATCCAACCTTTAACTTTCTTTAATAAAATTTAAGTAATAGGCACAGCGATATCACGTTTTTGTCTGGAATCTGACTCTCCTCATTTTAAGTAATATCCAACGTTCAATTATCTTCATCTAAATTAATGGTCACAGCCATATCAGGTTTCTGTCTGTAATCTGACTTTCTTCATTTTAAGTATGAGTAAGTATAAGTATCCAACGTCTAACTCTCTTTAGTCAAAGTAATAGGCACAACGATATGTTACGTTTTTGTCTGGAATTTGACTTTTTTCACTTTAAGCAATAATCAACATCTAACTATCTTCATTTAAATTAATGATTACAGCCATGTCAGGTCTCTGCCTGTGATCTGACTCTCTTCATTTTAAGTATTTTATACGCCGATCTGAGCTGTTCTGTGTGACCTAGTGTGTCGGATTCGTCTCCTCGAAGGAAACGCCTACCGACTAAAACATTTCCCTCAATAAATACATAGTGGTACAGCGGAATCACCTTTCAGTATTGCTTCACTGCACTCTATTCCATCCTTCCCAGATAATATTCTCCTTTCTTCTCCCTTTTTTTCTTTCACCATTCCTGTTACACCACTGTCAATAATTTTCCATTTGTTCTCACTCTCTAGCATGTGCTCAATGATATTTTCTGGTGCTCAATGTTCCCCAGTGTCACGTGTTAATTCTGGCCATGTATGTTCATCTTGGACACACTAATATCGTGTGTTCAGATAAATCTTGCTCATCATGTTTTCCACCAATGACATTCGATGTAGGTATGCTCGGATTCGTCGATGACCAGAGAGAAATTGTGTCAAATAATGCCGAATTTCCCTGTGCTTTCTTGGTATCTGGGATTCTAGTTCGGGCATAAGCCTTTTCGTCCATTGTGATGTCCTAGCTTGTGATTCCAATTACTCTTGCCATCTCATCACAGTGTTCTGGCGAGCCCGTCTCTTCTGTTCCCTCCTGTTTTCGCCTCTGTCATAGGTTCTCCCATTTACAAGTAGGTGTATTTGGATTAACCCCGTTATAACCTGTATGGCTTTTGTTGCAACAGTTCTATATGCACTTCCTATTCTAATTGCGAATTTTCTTTGTGCTCCAGGATACGTTTATACCTTGGTTTTGATAACCGTTCTTTCCATGCTAGTGCACCGGAGAGGATTATGGAGTTTACTACATCGCTCAGTAGTTTTTTTGTTCCCGATTTAGGTTATCCAAGATTTGGCATGAGACGACCAAATGAAGCTGTCATTTTCTCTGCCTTTTCAGCTGCGCTCCGGTTTGCTCAGGTAAAAATCCCAGTATATATTAGTTTACAAGGTAGAGCTAGCTTTAAAACTTTTTGGCAGTAATAAAGTCGATTTTGGAACTCGAACTCGAAAATGTGAGAAGTGAGTTCCAAAATCTACTTTATTACTACCAACCTTCATGGTGGTCATTTTGAACAACTTTTAAGGTAATAAGAGAAATAAAGGGATTTAAATTTTTAATTTGACCAACTTTGAAGGTAATAAGAGGTATTTAAATATTTTTTTTCGATTTTTAATTTTTAAAGGCCTGCCCTTCAAAAACGAATTAAGGTACGGACAGTAGATTTATTAACCAATAGGACACCCGTAAAATTTGGTGTCTATCTTTACTAATAGCAAAAATATTTGCCCAGAGTACTACTCACGTACCAAAATACTATTTGTTATGATTTTCCAGCCTAACAACAATAACTTCTTATATCACTGTTAAAAACCCTATAATTTACAAACAAGTAGATTATTTCTTATAAATCTACCTGAAAGTCATCCCTATTTAACTTTTTTTTCTATCGGCGCGTTCGAATTTCTTCAAAAAAAAATTATCCGCTATGACCACATACTCCCCAATAAAAGAAAAGTAATTTGGCACCCCCCAAATCATTTAGCCCGATCTCCGCCCCTAAAGGCACGACACGCCACTGATCATATCCAATTATATACTGAACGCAGTATAGGTTATTGTTATATTTGCAGTTTAGTCTTTACCACCGCTCCTGATTTTTTTATCTTGTACAGGCCACAAAGATCTAAGCCTAAGTACTATATACTGTGAGTGTACTAGGAATGGTACTCACGCATCTAGAGCTAGAAACATCCGAATGGATTTTACCAGCCCTTTAAAATGATGATGCTAAACTGATTAGTGAAAGACAGGTTAAGTGCAACAGTCTTGTTTTGACGTGTGCTAAAACACTGCCTAAAAAGTTACATCCAATTAAGTGGCAAACAGTTCCCAAAAGATAATTTCCAAGTCGGCAACCCTATACCCGAGTCCGATTCTGAACATATCCAGATATTATTTATGGGATATTTCGCAACCAGAGCAATTTTTGCTTCAAATCCGCAAGAACAACCTTGCCTCGCCGCACCAGCGACCAAATGAAAGGTAAAATTCCTCCAGCTCCGTATGCTTGAAAACAACGTTCGATTTTCTACAGGGTGATGATGACTTTATTATCTATTTAATAAACGCAATAAAGTTTATTACAGGAAATATTTTAATGAAACAAAACCAATTAGGGAAAGATCAAATTCTCTATCCTTAATGGTAAAAGTGGTATTTTTTTTGGACAATAATAATTGTTTAATAACTAATAGAATTGCTTGGCTTTGCATTAGACAAAAACACATAATATGTAAGGAGGTATTTTAATTTAATTGGTTTTAAGACTGATCATTTAAATTTGGTTTATTTTTCAGTAGATAAGAGATGCTCACTTTTGTGTAATTTCTCCAGTAAATAGCTAAGTAGACCCACCATGTCTTAAGAATGTCCTATTATTCTGTTTCTTTTTCCCTTTGTAGTATTCCAAAGTCTTTTTTTAAACACGATTTGGTACCCCCTCATGGATGACCTTCCATACAAAACTTGCCTTCATCATTCTTCCATTTGATATTTCTACTTGACGTCTTTCGTTTTTACGTACTGTTCATTAGGTTTTGTATCCGCCTATAGCCATCAATCAAGCGCTTTCAGCTTCTTATGCTATTGCATTTTCTCTGCAAATGCTTCATCAAATACTATTCTGCTCTTTAGATCGCGCATGCTTTGTAATTGTGCTTTTTTAACATATTAACAACGTTTGTCTCATAGTCATATATTTTTTGTTGTTGTAATTAAGACATTTCAATAACGTTTTTATTTTTTTTTATTGTCCGCGAGCACCACTTACTCCATCCAATTTACTCCAAATAGCTACTATAAATCCTTTCGATCTGCTGCTATAAATAAGACTGTATCGTCTGCAAGTCTAATCATTAGTATTTTTTCTTTATATCCTGATATCGGCTCTAAAATTTTCGTGAATCTTCTTGCTTTTTCTGTATAGATTTTGAAAAATCGCATAGATAAGACACGTGTGTACATACTTTTAAGTGTTCTTATTTAATACATTTTATAGGTATTCATTAATAATAATAATTCCTTTATTCATTATTACCATCTTATAGAGGCCCTGACCACACCAACTGTTCTAAGATCAACATTGTTAGACTTCCAACACCCCCAGGTTAATAGAACACCCAGAATGAGTGAGACAAGTTCGCTGCTGTTCTACAGGAATGTATTAAATAAAGATGGAGGAGGAAGTTGAAGCTAAAATCTTAGGACATACAGAGTTATCGGCCAGATGCAATAGGTACGTATTGCTAGACCAGTCTAATTTGAGTCTAAGTTGACAACTATCAGAATAAGATAATTTACAGCCTATTACTTAAATTTTTTAATCAAGTACTAAATTTAATTGACCTTTGGAGTCGTCTTTGGCAATAACATAAACATGAGTGCTGTGATAGCACTTCTGTCACATTACAAGTGTAAAATTAGTTTAATTCTTCTTAAAATAAGGAACCTTGGATTATCAACTTATATTATTCTTCTCACTGTCTGGCTTTGGAGGCTCGCCTTTGGAGGAGGTATCACCTCAAAAAAATTGGCAAAACTTATTGTTGACACCGCAGACTGTTACGATGATGGAAGCTTTTCTGGCACCCGACGACATAAGAAAACTTCTTCAAAAATGTTATAAACTTCACGAGAACTGTAGTTGATTGGTAAGCAATGCAAGGATATATGGACTTTACGACAACCTTATTCACTACACTTAGACCCGATGAGAGGGCGCGACAGACAGGGTGGTTACCATGGGGCCCGACCGACTCAAGGGGCTCGAACTTGTCTTTATTATTATGTATTACTAGCTTCCGCCAGCGACTTCGTCCGCGGTATAATAATTTTACTCCATTACAACCCCCTTAGGGGTTGGTTTATTATAATCTATAAAACTCGTGTTTATTTTTTAGACTACTTCTATGAAGTTTCGAGTTAATACGACCATCTAATATTTTCCCCATACAAAGTTTGAAAAACCCTTCATTAGTAGATGCCTACATTATGTAAGAATCCTCTGTGCAAAATTTTAAGTTTCCAGACCAAGTGGTGTGGGCTATGAGTTGATATGTCAGTTATTCAGTCAGTCAGTTTCTTCTTTTATAAAGAGACTAGCTTTCGCCCGCGACTTCGTCCGCGGTATATCAATTTTACTTCATTACAAACTTTTCACCCCCTTACGGGTTGATTTATTAAGAACTTTAAGGCACGTATTTAAATATTTACTTTTTAGAGTACTTCTATGAACTTTCGACTTAATAGAACTATCTAGTATTTTTTCTCCATACAAAGTTTGAACCCCTCTTTCACCCCCTTAGGGGTTGAATTAAAAAAAAACTCTTCCTTAGTCGATGCCTACGTTATATAAGAAACCTCTGTGCTAAATTTCAAGCTTCTAGACCCAGCGGTGTAGGCTGTGCGTTAATATGTCAGTCATATAGTTATACATATAGAGATTATGCAAGATAATTAAAAAAAATTTTTAAACAAAAAGTCCAAAAGTGCACTCTACACTCCTGAATTCTGACCAAGCACATAGTAATAAATTGTTGCTACTTTGCAACAATTACAACTGTTTAATAAATTCATAAATAACGGTACATCAGAGCCACATAATAATTTTTTTTGATCAATTAATATCAATGAAATCAATAATTAATGTTGTTTTTAACAAGTATTCACACCCTATAACTAGTGATATGAGCACGTTTTTACGGCTAAGCCATATATTATTAATGCAATTACTCAGACAAAACGGTTTATTATAATTTTAAAGAGCATGTAGAAAAACCCGAGTTCGATTGCTCAACACACGTATTGAAATGGAGCTTGAACAATTAAAGTATTTCTTTGTTCGGAATAGAATTTTTTAAAGATTAAAAATATTTCTTTTGTATACTACGTTACAATTATGTTATACTTTGTTTATTGTTTTTAAAATAAAGATATTTTAGGTGAAAGTGCTTTGCTTTTTGTAATTTTAAAAGATGCTTTTTTACTTTCGAGTGAATTGTAATCCTACGAATAAGTATTTCCTGCTTTTGGGTTAGGGTGCCCTGCAACATTTTCTCGCCTTTAGCTCTAAAACAGCTATGTCATCTGCAAACCGAAGCATGGCCACCTTCTCACCTTGTATTTTGACGCTCGCGTTACGATTCTCCTGGACTTGGTCCATTGCTTGTTCTATGTATAGATTAAAAATTATGACAAGCGGCATTCTTCTTGCTGATCATTCACCCTCGCGGCTGTTTGATCCTAGTACAGGTTGTAGATTACCTACTCGCCTACCTTTAAACTTTATACCTACTGTCTTCAGTATGCTGAACATTTCTTCCACGTATATTGTCCAAATCTAAAATAAGAGTCAAGAAAGAAAAAGCCACAACGTCATAACTGACAAATACCGCAAATATTTTCTTCTCTCTCTCAATTTTGCAAAGTGGGCATCAGAGGCGTGTTATGGATTATTCTTATGATAAAAATAGTGGTGCAGAATGAACTGGCAACGCTGCACGATTTTCGCTTTGGCCAAATCAGAATCGAAATAATATCCGTCCCATCAACATGCTAAGAGATGAGAGATGCATTGCTCCGATGTTGCCGAATGTACAATATAGTCAGATTGTAGTGTGACGACCGTGCATCAGAAGACGAACTGGGATGTTCGTAACTTGATTCAGATAGCTAATAATATTTTTTTAATTTTGAATTATAAGATGCTTATATTTATAAAGTTAAGGTGATACGAGTATTTAAACAAAATTTGTACAAATACATATTTTTTAACATTGCACTAAACTTTTAACATGCCTGTTAAAGTATACGAATATATGTAATTGTACATACATAATATAAGTATAATTTATTAAAGAAATCAAAATTTGTTGTACTTTTTAGTAAAAATGGCGCGCCGGAAAAGTTCAACAAGAGTATCGAATCTTTGCGGTGCACACAAAAATTGCGGAACAAAATTTTAATTTCTGTAATACCGTATGTCGTTTTTATGTGCCTACAAAGTCAGTTTCTTTATGGAAAATAACTGAACAACGATAATAAATCTTAATAAACATGTTTCTTCCAGTCTAATGTCTACAGTACGCTACTGTTTTTGTAATACCTATCTTAATGATTTATTATATCGAGTTATAAAACAGTTTTCGTTTAATTTAAAGGAGATAATAAACACATTTCATTGATTTAATAACCCCTTTAACTTCCAGATTATTTCATATCAATTTGTTTTAGTGCACAGTAAAAAAAATATTTAATAGTGTTAATAAACACGCCCTTTTTTAGCATGTTAATTATATGAATTATGTTTTTATTTATGTATCTTTCATATAGTATTATTAATAGATCGAAAAGTAAATTACCGATAATTTTTACAGAACGAGTTATTTGAAAGGCATTTCTACAATACACGTGAATCACGATGTTGCACGATGTGTTTGTATCGAAAAAAATTCACAGGTTTTTTATTGTTATTCTAATAGGAAAAGGTCCTATTAACATAGGTTTGGAAATACTCCATTTCCGGGATAGAAGCTGATAAAACGGGTCGCGGTTTTTACGACAACACCGACTATTCTTTCGTAAAAGACAACAGTCCTGTTTTACCCTTTAACTTTTTGATATCTTGTACTGTTTGGATATTAGAAGCCAAAATGTGACAAAGCTGTTTTTAATTAACATTAGGAACTATTGGATTACTGTAAATTATTTCGTATGGTTATAAGATTATTGCCATAGGTACTCCAAAAAGTAGTGTGTGTGTTTTTTTTTTAATTTTTTGTCAAAAAATCATGTGTCAATCACAAGCTTTTATTTTGAATCGTTTCCATGGTCCCGACAAAAATTTCCGGAAATATTCATCTTGCTTGAGCTTCCGGCAAAATTACACTGGAAATTTTGCTGCCATTTTAAATGTCAAAATATTGGCGCCGGTGTCGGAGTGTCTAAAATTAAAGGTATTTGTTGACGCAAAAAACATATTTGGTACACAAATATAATAATTATCAAAAGTAAATATTGTTCCATCGATGTTAATAGACTAAAATTAATAAAATACGGAAGTATAAGATGTCTAAGTTATTTATAAAAGTTTAACTTAACTAAAGTTGGTATTTCGCTAAGGAATTTAATGATTATCAAAAGCACAGGCAATATTATATTGCCTGACTGTTAGTTTTAATACGTGATAAAAAATTTCAATTTTGTTAAAATATTTCTAAAATTTAATCACGAAATTTTTTTAAACAATATCCCACGTGCTTAAATTAATTATCGAAAATTTTTCCTCATTCGCAAATATTTTAAAATTATTTGCGACCTCGGAAAAATTTCCGGTAATAATTTAAGCACTAGGGATATTATTATAAGTGATAATATTGGAGTTATAGTGTTCGGATATTCTGGCATTATTTGTTTTTACGGTTCCCATAAGCTTTACTATTTCGAGGCAAATTGCTGCCTCTGGGGGGTGTCCCTCAGTACCCCCCTTACCTACGCTTGGAGTTCAATACATCTATTATATATATATACATATATATATATATATATATATATATATATATATATATATATATATATATATATATATATATATATATATATATATATATATATATATATATATATATATATATATACAGTGTGACCAGTCAAGTCCGCATCATATGGGATATGGGAACCAAAAAAATAGTAGTCACGTGAGTTGTATTATCTGCCAAATTTTAATTTTTTCCAAAAAAAAATTCAACAGTGGGGTTATTTCTCAAAATATCGAAAAAAGATATTAGAAAAAGTTTTTCTAAATGCAATTTTTAGCCCAGCTGTATAAGATAATTTTGATTTTTTGCCCATTTTGCAATTGCACCACTGTTGCAAAATAACGCAACCTACATAAAACTTCTTAGCTTTGAGAATGCGTTATTCCAGACACATTTTCTTTAAAGTAGCGCCATATTAAATGTGTGTTTCTCTACAAAATACAAATAAGGCTATTAAAATTTGGTCACATGTGATGCAAAGTTTATTTGTTTTTGACACTGTATAAGGTAACTTCATAAAATAACTATTTTTGAAAACTTAGTTTGTGTCTAAAAGAAATACACATTATAATTAAGACAAACAAGTACACAGTGTCATCAGTAACACTAAGTGGAAAATAAATTTACGTAAAGTTAAACGAAAATTTATTTTGAGAAATAACCCCTTTTGAATTTTTTTTTTTTTGGAAAAAATTAAAATTTGGCAGATAATACGAACCACGTGACTATTTTTTTGGTTAATTTTCATCTCGATCGAAACAGAAATTGATGCCAAAGTCAAATTTCGAATAAAGCTATTAATAAAAAAAAATCCCATACGATGCGGACTTTACTGGTCACACTGGATATATACAGCGTGTCTTCGGATGTTCTTACCATATGGAAAATTTTTTTATTATTGACTTTACGAAAAAAAGTGCCTCTTTATAAAAAGTTCTGCATCGTGAGAAAATAGCATTTCCATTCAAAAATTTGATCTAGTACATACAGGGTGGCTCAAGAATGGAAAAGTTCTAATACACGTGAAGCTAAAAGGTAAAGCTAAAGGTAAACTGCCACTGCAAATGTGCTAGAATTAACTTTTTTATGTTAGTAATTTAGGTTTGGAACATACAGGAGGTCCCAAAAATATTTTTTTTATCGCCTTTACAAAAAAAGTATATCTTCATAAAAAGTTCTACATTGTGAAAAAAGAGCATGGTTATTAAAAAATTTTATATAGGACATACAGGTGGCAAAATAATTTAAATTTAAATTGCGACTTTCAGCTCTTTAAGCCACCCTGTATTGTCCTACATCAAGTTTATAAATAACCATGCTCTTTTTTTACAAGGTAGAACTTTTTATGAAAATATACTTTTTTTGTAAAGTTGATAATAATTTTATTTTTGGAACTCCTGTATGTTCCAAACCTAATTCACTAACATACAAAAAGTTAACTCTAGTACATTTACAGTGGCAGTTTACCTTTAAATAACGATTTTGTGTCTTTTTAGCTTCACGTGGATTGGGACTTTTACATTTTTGAGCCACCCTGTGTGTCCAAGATCAAATTTTGGAATGACGATGCTATTTTCTCATGATGCAGAACTTTTTATAGAGGCACTTTTTTTCATAAAATCAATAATAAAAATTTTTACCATATGGTAAGAACTTCCGAAGACACGCTGTATATATATATATATATATATATATATATATATATATATATATATATATATATATATATACATATATATATATATATATATATATATATATATATATATATATATATATATATATATATATATATATATATATATATATATATATATATATATATATATATATATATATATATATATATATATATATATATATATATATATACATATATTCCATTTTAAATGAAAAAAATTTTAACGTGTAAGAAATGTCCTAAATTGTGGAAAATAAGACTACACTTTCCCGATTGTGACGTAGGTAAGTCCTTTGGAAAATTTGGCAACAGCGTAAATCGGGTCATTATTTCCTTTGTGTAAAATATGTCGTGTTTTTTCTTGAATAATTTTCTCGTCAGCTCTCGAGAAAAACTGACTTTCGTAAATTACATGACGTTCAGTCCTGTTGCTAATATAAATATAGTTTAATTTGATTTAGTGCAACAAATCAATTCATGCGTGTCTTTGAAGGAAAGAAACTTTCATTTAAAAAAAATTACCAAGTAAAAGCCTGGGCCATTATATTTTCCATTGTGTTGAACACCGCTATAAAACCAAAATTTTGTAAGAGTCCATCATTATAGGTTTATTGTAAAAATATACCAAGCGTGGTTTTATTGCTTATACGGTAAGGTATGTGATCTTGAACTCATTTCCAATTTAATACATTAATCACTGTTAATTAAACTGGAACAAAATCGTTGATGAAAACCGTTTCATGGTGGTATATATAAAAACAACCTACAATTTGTATATTATTTTAGTATATTATAGACATTTTTATTTAAAATATAATATATAAATGCTCTCTATTCTAACAAGTTAATAAAAATACATAAATAAAATAATTATACTTTCAATATAATACATTCACACTCGATTACTTGTTTTAAAATTCTAGAATTTCACGGTCAATCTTTTAAAACATAATGTAGCTAGAACGCTAATGGTCGGTATATTTAATCTCCCATTAACGTCCTGTTAATTATCAGACACATGCTAACAAAGGTATAAAAAGAAAAAGTCACTCGATTTGTGACTCTTCTAATGATTACAATAAAAAGAACAAATACGTGCTTCTACATAATTTTTCAGAAATAAATCAAATTTTCTCTTCATCTTGATTAACTGAAGCGAAGACTTTTATTTAAGTACGATCTTAAATAATAAAACTTTACTGGCATCAGGCTTTACACACCTTTGAAAAAAAATCGGCCTCGAGAAATACAAACCGCTATTATGGAAAAAGGTGAGATATTTAAAACTTAAAGCCGTATACAGAAGCTTTAAAGCCCTATAGTTCGGAAACAGCTGAAATGGTATACGAGCAGTGGCGGTTGGTGAAATTTCAAAGTTGTTTATCTCTGTTCATACTTACAGGACCCGTACCAAATTTAGGAGTTTTAATAGTGAGTTTTAATGTTTTGGTAAAGAAAAAAAAAACATTTTGTAATTTGCGAAAAAAAGTTAAAGTTTTGGTGCGCCCCTCCCAAGAAAAAAAT
Source organism: Philopedon plagiatum (assembly GCA_963971165.1). Lineage (NCBI taxonomy): Eukaryota > Metazoa > Arthropoda > Insecta > Coleoptera > Curculionidae > Philopedon > Philopedon plagiatum. The sequence continues at coordinate 22,117,283 of OZ020191.1, read as the reverse complement.
GAACACGTCCAGGTATTTGATTTATTTTTTTTCTAAACAAATTTTACATCATTTTGTCGACAGTTTTTAAATTTTGAGAGAAAAAAATGTGTTAGTAGAAAGTTATAGTCATTTGAATTTTTTTAAGCCTAAAATATAATTTTACAAAAAATTCAAATGACTATAACTTTCTCCTAACACATTTTTTTCTCTCAAAATTTAAAACCTGTCGACAAAATGATGTAAAATTTGTTTAGAAAAAAAAGAAAGCAAATACCTAGACGTGTTCATTTTGTTTTTGGGAGTGGCGCACCAAAAATTTAACTTTTTTTCGCCAATTACAAAATGTTTTTTTTTCTTTACCAAAACATTCCCAGTGGGCTCACTAATAAAACCCCTAAATTCGGTATGGGTCCTGTAAGGATGAACAGAGATAAACAACTTTGAAATTTCACCAACCGCCACTGTATACGAGTATTAAATGGTGTCCGGTGAATTTACCGTATATCAATTAATCGATTATGTGGCATAATTCCAAGAAATTTAACTCTAGGAAAAATCTTTGGATAAAACACAACTTCGATGAATTTCTTTTTGGTGAAAAACATCTCACTTAATTTTTCTTCGGTGAATTGTTTTCCGGTAACTTGTTTTTCGGTGAATTTATTTTTCGGGGAATCGCTTTTCGGTTTACCTAGAATCATATTAAATACCACTGAGCAGTGTGACTCAAGCGCAGATAACAATAGTTTCGCTACCGATACTTCAGCGCATATTAAATCTTAAAATATAATTTCTTGTCTCCTATTATACTTTCTTCTCCTAGTATCGTTACCTCTAGTTGGCCTTAGGAATTGTAACTTTATCAAAAAAATAAAATACCGATTTTGAACCATCTTTTTACGACACGGTCAAAGAACAAATAAATGTTTGCGGGGATTATTAGGTATTAGTTTCAATCGTGAGATAAACGGAAAAAATACATTTTTAACTGTGATTATTTACATTTTTATCATGTGACTGTCATTAAACAAAATATTTACCAATCACAAATTTTTATACCGGGTAAAAAAGGACCAAGCATTTTAACAGCGATTAAATTCCTTTAGCTTTTGAAATCAAAATTCTATACCTAAACTAGCCTATGTCTATAAGAAAAATTCGGTCAAGTGCAAGGTATACTTGCACAATTAGTGTTCCGTCCCATCAGCACCCCACTTGATTTAAAAAAGAATTATTTGTGGCAAATGTTTGCGTACCACTCTAGAGAGCCACGGGTAGTGATGTAAGGATACGTATCCAAAAATCCGTTGGATACGGATATTAAAAGAATCCGGATTATCCGGAACCGGCCGAGAACTTGAATACGGATTCGGAATCAAAATAAATTCGCATCGGCTGTATACTAATACAAAGTGCAAAGAGAAAGCGGAATCGGAATCGAGTGTAAGCGAACAACACGGTCTGCGATGTGGCATATTTGATCTTATGCTTTCTCTTTCTAATGACCTTTCCTAAAAAAAGATAGCATAGTTATCGGGGTAACGGGTATCATATGGGATGAGACCCATTGGTTAAACTAGGCCCGCCTCACCCGAACCGAATTCAAACGAGAACGAACGACGCCGACGGTGCCTTCCTATCCCTAACCTTCGACTTCGAATGATACCGATACCGCATCGACCTACCTAGCCGTGTATCCGGATAGAAAATGTTTTAGTATTGCATGCATATGTATACATGATCTGTCGCGCGGGTCAAGAAATGGATTCGTCTTCGGATAATGGATACGGATATTAGCTGATTCCGATTCCGTATTATCCGGATATCTAAAGAATACGGATATTTACAACACTAGCCACGGGTGCCTCTATCTGGCACGCGTGTCGCGAGTTGGCCACCCCTGTTCTACATGATACTGTGTAATATAGTTTATATTTTAATTGTATATTGGTGAACTAGTGCCTATCTAATATTACGCTTTGTCAATGAAATTTGTGATTTTTGCTGACAATAAAGCTGATTTTGAGTTGAGTTGAGCTTGAGAAATCAATTTGTTAATTTATCATTAAAATTTTATTAAACAATTATTAATAAATTAACTTTAAATTTATAAACAATTTTCGTTTTATTGAATTGTCTGATAAACCCAACTAATGATATCACGCTCACTCACTTCCACGGGTAATGCCCTCATGCTCGCACCAACGGCTAACCTTTTACCACTCTGGGGGAGGTTAGATCCGTCGGATTCAGATTTGATACTATAAAGTAAATGCCGTCTGGCGGAAGTTATGACCCGTGAAAAGCGTCTGGCAATTGTTAATATGAGTTTATAACACTGTCCTGTTGAACGTATTAAAAAATCAGATTTGTTATTTTAACGTTGTACTCTTACATTTTTATATGCCTTTAGTACCTGCCAAAGCCCCCAAGACTCAAGTTTCATAGCATCCAAGCGTTCTTACCTACTATAGTGTATATCTACAGAAAAAAATCTAAGGCTTGATCAGGCGCGGCCCGTCCATAAGGTTATTTGGTCAATGACCCACCTAAAATTTTCAATGATCTACCTAATAATTTATTTTTAAAATTTTTTAAAACCAAAAAAGAATCTTTTGTTTCAAAGTTCCATGCGAAACCTCCTCAAGAAAGAATCACGCCGAGCCATCGTCAAAGGATATCCAAGCTTGCTCCGGGCTGGGTCATATTTTAAATTGATCTTATAGGTTTATATGGAGGATATAAATTCATTAAACGTAAGAGAGAAACAGACATACGCGCTTTAGGAAGTTAAAAAGAGACACAATTGGTCGACGGCCCACCAATAATATCCGGCCACTCCCACTATGAAAATACACTCAAACCGCCCCGTAAAATATACTCTTTCAAAACATTTGGTTCGGAAAAAGAAAAACTCATTAGGTAGTGAATGTGCGCATTGTATTTGCATTGTATTAATAATATTAATTAGCGGCTAAACATAAAAAATTATAAATACGATTTCTGTCAGTACCCAGCGCTAGGCATAAATTTAACGGGCATCGGACGAGGTTTCTTACATTACCAGCGCAGTCCAGTGGTATAGTCTTGGCGAATTGACCAGAAGGTCGAGGGTTCGAATCTGTGTTGGGGTAAACTTTTTTTTTAATTCTTGGTATATAAAAAAGAGATCGGCTCTAAAAGGTGTATTGGCAACAGGTTGTTCCTCGATAAAATATTTTTAAAATTGTTGGCAATCTCATATTTACTACAGCTTGCAGCCTGCAAGTGCGTAGACAAAGATCGTATTACTATGTCTAGTTGCCAGTATTGTATTCATTAAAGAAAACGGAGTTTCGGCAGCGTTCCTAATTTTATTTTACGAATAATCATACTTTTAGCTCAGAATTTTGTTCTGTTTATTCTCGGCTTTTAGTACATAGAGGAGATGCGACCTCTATTGAGGAGATGCTAAACGTATCGAAACGGAAAGCCGCTAGAAATCTCTTAATCTAGAGTATTAAAACCTATAGAAAAAAGCCATAAACATCTAGAGTAGTAATGTTCAGTATACTGCAGTACCTATTTTGATTTTTGCGGTGTTTATTTGTAGGTAAATAATTTCTTGGCACATTATTAAAAAACCTTCCTTAATTAAAAAAGTGTATTTTGCTTGTTGCGGTGATATCACTAGTTGCCCACAAAATTTTGACCCACCTATAAAAAAACTCACGGGCCGCGCCTGGGCTTGATACTATAACGTATGTCTGGCGGTCGCAGTCTCTTAGACCATTTGTTGTTTATTAAATAGCCATTAGAAAAGTCACAAATCGAATGAGACATATTATCTCTGTAGATCGTAAAATATAATTTAATAAGCGGAAAATATAAAGGCATTTTAGAAAGACCAAAAGATAAAAAGTAAGTTTGGAATCCTACAACTTTAAAACAACATTTCTTTACAATATATTTCATAATAATATCATCGTAAAGGTACTATACAAAGAGTTCTGAGATAATTGTTCGACTTGTGTCAATCGGAATAATCCATGGTTTTAATATATTCCACGGCTGAGCAAAATTGAGTCCACCAATATTCCTCCTCGCCCAAAATTTGTCCTTGAAAACTGTTGACGAATTGGATGGTGGATAGAAGAGCTTCTGGATTTACCTAAAAAAAAATTTCCATTGAAAGGCTCGGCTTCTGCTTGCCCAACTGTGGAAGTTCTGCATTATCTCAGACTTCGGTTTCTGTTTCTGCTTCTACATTTTTAAAACGTAACTTTAACAGAACTGTAAATTTTAGCGCGTAGTGTTGCTGGCAAGCAACTATTTAGTGGGGCAGCCTTAATATTATGTGGTATTTTGGTAAAAAAAAAAAAACATTTTTTAATAGTCACTTCCGCTTCTGCTTCTGTTATATAACATTTTTAATCCCTTTCTGTTTCCGTTACAACATTTCTGTTACATCGGCGTTGTACATCGTAGGTATTCCCTTTAATTTACTTTTACTACAGTTGCAAATTTCAAAAATCAAAAAAATAATGAACGGTTAGCAAATGCAACAAACTTATCAAAGGATAGCTGGAAAATTATCAATAAGGACAGAAATAAGACAAACAATAGCGTGCCTGGAAGTATAAATTATTATAAAGCCAATGTGTTGCTGACCCTGCAAAAATGTGTGATGTATTTAATGATTTTTTCTTGGAAATATCTAAAAATTGGCCTGAACCTAAATTTGATAACATAACTTTAAATAACCATGCCCCCCCCCCAGCTTTTTATGCGAGATGTCACTCCCACGGAGGTAAGAAATGTAATTGCAAAACTACACGTAAGCCAGCAGGTGGCTTGGATGAAATTGAAATACACGACAGGGCTATAAAAACCGATTAAGATATAATTTGTTATTCAGTCTTTTACCTACTTACTGAATTTTTTAATAGTGGACAGTTTCCTCAACTTATTAAAGAGTCTAACTAAGTGCATACCTATATTTAAAAATAAAGGACCAAAAAATGATAAAGCGAATTATAGGTACGTCGGTGTTTTTGCTTTTCTTGGTTAGTAATTTATATGGAAAAAAATAAGATTATAAATGACAGTCAAAATGGATTTCGTCAGACTAAGTCAACAAATACAGCCATTTCAGACTACCTTGAATTTATTTATGACGCTCTTAAGGGAAAATAATCTGCATTAGGTTTGTTTTATGACCTGAGTCGAGCATTCGATACTGTGAACCATGTACTCCTACTGATGATTGGGCAGCATCGTATCTTAGGAATAAGACGCAGACTGTTGTGACAGACGGAGCGAAGTCCCGTTCAGGGCAGAGCGATTAAGGTGTTCCACAGGGGTCAATATTGGGACCATTGTTTTTTATTCTTTATTAATGATGTTCATGAGTGCTGTGGTGGCCTGGGTCGTGTTGTCCTGTATGCGGATGACACAAACATTTTGATAAGTAACAAAAATATAGAGGAATTGGCCGTGGCAAGCTATGCAGTTTCACAAAAATTTAGGGAGTACTGTCAATTTAATGGCCTTGTTCTTAGGTCCGAAAAAACAGTTTTTATGTAGTTTTTCCCAAAAACTGTTAGTGCTGATTATAACCTTCTCATTAGGATGGATGGGGTGTCAATTAATTGTACATCTGTAGTTAAACTTCTTGGAATTTATATCGATCAGAAGCTACCATGGGAAAAACATATTGATGTAACCTGTGCGAGGATTAGTTCCTTGTGTTTTTTGGTTAGGCAACTGAGAGAAAGTCTGGATGAAAGAATGTTAAAGCTTGTTTATTATGGACTAGTGCAGTCGGTCTTGCAGTGTGGTCTGTTGTTCTGGGGTTCCTCATCTTATTTCAACAAAGCATTTAGTAAATTAAATTGGGATTTACATGTAGATTATTAATTAAAAAATTAAGAAGTTTGCTACCAATATTCAACCTTTCTAAGTGATTTATATCCAAAACCTTTTTGGATATAAATCACTTAGAAACAGTGTATTATGCCTTAGTTAAAACTGATTTGAATTATGGGATTTTAGGTTGGGGAGGAATAAGTAGAATTTTAGTGAAAAAAATAGAAGTATGACAAAAAAGATTTCTAAATAGTTATTTTTGTATTAAGTGCGTGAAGTGAGTGTTTTTTTAATGGCATATGAGAGTGTCAATTTTTTGCCGAGACCGCAGGTCGAGGCGAAAAATTCTCTCGAATGTGCCATTAAAACACGAATTTCACAAACGAAATACAAACAACATTTTTTGTACAACTGAAAGTTTGAATTAATCGGTAAAATTGTATATTATAATAAAAATTTTACCATATAATTTCACATAATCAAGTTAACAGCCCTGTCGTTACTATAGAAATGGTTTGTTGGCACGTTGCTTGTTTTGTTGTCATACGTTGATAGCTGTTCATATTTATTGCAATTTTTTAAATAAATAGTATAAGTACTTAAAATGGATGTAGATTACGATAGTGATAGCGAGATTCCTTCAGATATAGCCGATATAGCAAATTCGGCTATAGCTAACATGTTACCGGCGAAATCAAAATTTATATACGAGAAAAATTATAACCAATTCCGTGAATGGTGCGGCAAGAAAAATATACAAAAAGTGTCTGAAAAGGTACTTATATGCTATTTTGAGGAGAAATCAAAAACTGTAAAACCTTCTACTTTATGGAGTGTCTACTCAATGTTGAAGAGTATGTTGAATGTTAAAGAAAATATTGATATAAAGAAGAGAACTTTTCAAGGAATATCTAGCGTTTCTGATCAGCAGCAAGGTGGACTAGCTTCGGGAATTAATATTGGAAGCAATTGTTCGAACTTCACCATCAATTATTATTGTAACAAATGAGATTTTTTGGTAGTTGGTAATTAATTAGTAAATTTGTACAAAAAAATTCAATACATTTTTTAAAAAGTAATGTTTTATCGTTTTTTTTGTAAATCATTTTTCCAGTTAAAAAAAGTCTTTTTTTCACCGTGAAAAAAAGTCTTTTTTTCACTGTTAAAAAAACAAAAGGTTTACGTATCGATAGCGATGAAAAAATGTCAACTTTTTTTGACAGTTGTACAAAAAATTATGTTTAATAAAGACTATTTTTATCCTTCAAAGGAATTATATTCAGAAACAAAAAATATGGACGTTAGGATATTTATAATATTTTAGTATACGTTTTTAAAAATAAAAATCTAATACAATTTAAAAAACATAACCATGACACGCGTCATAAAAATGAAATTTCCATTAAACCAAAAATACATAAGTTTATAGCACAAAAGAATTATAAATATTTAAGTTTTTATTTAAACGATTATTTACCAGTAAATATTAAAAGAATTATATCATTAAAAAAATATAAAATTGAAATAAAAGCTGGGATATTAACAACAAACGATTTAAAGAAATTTCTGGAATTACTTTGATATTATTTTGTATAATATAAAAATTATTTATTTATTTTTCTGTTAGGATCTCTCTTGTCCGAAAAAAGAAATTGTATATATGTATTTGAATATATATTTTTTTCAATTGAATAATTTATATAATTAAATAATGTAATGTTAAATATAAGATTTGCCCCCAACAAGTATGTCTTCGGGGGTTTTATCAACTTTATTTATAATATTTATTTATATAACATATTTAAATTGTAATTAATTTAAATAAACTTATATTATTATTATTATTATTATACTACAAAAAAAAGTAATAAGATGCATTGAGAATGTACCATCAGGTACCCCGTGTAGAAATATTTTTAAGAAATATGGCTTCTTGACGCTGCCATGTTTATATATCTTTCAAATGATTAACCATGTAAATAGCAATAAGAAACCCCTTAATCGTAATTGTGACATTCATGCATACTACACAAGGAAGGCCCAGGATCCCCATACTCTAAGCTGGGTGTTGGTCAGAATCATGGTCAGAATTCACCATCATATATGGGTGTGATATGTCTGAACAAAATGATAAGCATAGTAGATGAAAGCGATATAAAAATATTTATAAGAAAATCTCAGAAATTCTTATGTGAACATGCATTTTATTCGATTCAGGAGTTATTGGATTACAACCATGTACTAGCCACGTAAGTCACTTAATTTGTAATTGTAATTTTGTCTGACTAGTCATGAATTTATAATTGTATTGTAAATTCTCATGATGAATAAATTGAAATTGAAATAAAAAATATTCCCATATGGTGCAACATTTCTGCCGGTCGCTGTATATTTCGTAGCTCATAAGATAAAGGGGTATACCTCAAAATAAGTTCTCAATAATTTTCATGTAAAATATTTCAAACGTTTGCTTAAATAAAATACGAGTAGAATATTAGTATCAAAATAGGAATCTGCTTAAAAGAATATCAACAAAGTCTTAAGTAAGGGAATGTCAAACAAGCTGAAAAATACTAATCTAAATAAAATATTAATTGTAATGTAAAATTACTTACCTTAATTATCACATAAACCAATACAGGCGTAAAATCGTCGGCGGTCGAAGAACCGCCATTTTGAGAGAGCGCAAGAAGATCCATAATGCACTTGGCACATCGTAGGACGCACTTCAACTTGTCCTTAGGGGCCCTGCTGATATTGAGCGCCCTAAGTGCGTCCTGAGCGGGCAGCCACGGGCTCTCTCTCAGGTACATTTTGGGAATCATCAGATCTTTGTGGTCGGGAGTGATTATTTTCGAGAGGTTTTCGATGTGATCATGAAGAACCCTAGAAAATGTAGGTAATTACATAAGTAAGCCGAGACTTAAAAATAAAAAAAAAATAATGCATCTTCCCATCTCTCTGTAACTAACAATAGTTTTTTGCATATGAGTGATGCCACAACTGAGTCATTTTTACTTCATAAAAATGTGAAGGTAATAAAAAATAATGCTGTTAACGGATACGGTAGTACCTATATCGTCCTGTGTTGCATGATATTGATAACCAGTCAAAAACAGTCAATTTAATGAATTATTTTACATATCTTGATAAATTGTCAGTTTTGTGACAACAATATCATACCAAACTGACGGCCACAAAACTGACATTTTTTGTCTTAATTGTACATAAGAAAAACTAAAAAAACAAACAATAAACTACAAAACATTGTTTTCTATATCAAGGACTCCTGTTCCTTATCCAAGAAAAATTATTCAACATATGAAAACTCTTAGTGGCGGGTAAAAGCGATTGACTTTATGCAAAAAATGATAATTAAAATTAACCTAATGTGCATTTATCTTTAGGAGAAAAGAGATAAAATAAGATTAAGTACATACAACGCTTTTTAATCTGAATACGCGATGTCACCTTCATATTACTCCCACACTTTAAAGTTTTCACATGGTGGCACGGGACTGACAGACAAGTTAAAAAAATATCTTTAAATTCTTAAGCAGGCAATAGTAGAAGAAATTACTAAAAATAATTTGAGAGACATTTCTTAATTATGGGTGTTATTGAGACAAGCACGGAACTGACATTTTACCGTTAATTTGTTTAAGCAGAGAGTTTAAAGTAGAAAAATAACAAACTTTTTTAAGTATATCTAACATAGTTTAATATCTACACTAACACTTTGAAATTTTTGTTTTTAAGTTGATTACTGTAGTTTTTTTCAAAGCAACAAAAGGATGATTCACTGTTGAGGCAACCACCCATAAAGTCAAACATTTGCGTTCAAGACTAAAAGAAATTTAACAACAAAAAGACGCACAAGTACCGTTATAACCCACATACTAAAAACTACCACAAAGTTCTTTAACAAACACATACAAAAGACTTACTTGTCCCTATCCCTATCTCCATCACCGTTGGGATAGATGGCGTTAGTGTACACCCTGCTTATAATGTACCTTTCTAAAGTGACTTTGATAAGCGCTCCTCGTTTATGCAAAACATCTAGAAAGAAAAACAGAAAAGGTGCATAGTAGGATTTTGTAAACACGAACATGAAGAATTCCATGTTTTTATATGCGGTATTGCTAGGTCCTTATCCGTGCATCGGCAGAAATATACAGTAAGATTGTAAAGGTTAGAATAAATTCGTTTAAAATTCAGGCATATCTTTTTCATCCAAAGAATTTGACCTGGAAGACCCTTTTTATGCAAGCTTTTACATTTTTTGACGTTTTTAGACCATTTTAAAGCAGAGGCCTTTTATGGATGCATATTATTGAATTTTATATTTTAGAATATTCATTTCATTATTCTTTCTTGCGAAAATTTCAACTTATGTAACGACCCGGGTATATACGGGTGGTTTCAATACCCTATATCTGAATTGAACCGTTTTGGAAAAAAAGACAGTTTAGCTTTCAAAAAAAAATAATAATAAATGGCAAACTTGTGGAAAAATTATTTCAACACATGTTGGAATTGACCTCCACCAACGTCCTGGCAATACACGAGAAGATCTTACAGAACATTCTACACCACTTTAGGTTTTATATTAATCTAATTTCTTGCCTTATTCGGTTTTTCAGGTCGTCAATATTATTTGGTATATTGATGTACACTTTAGATTTAAGGTAACCAGACAGAAAATCATCAAGCGGGGTTAAATCGGAGGATCTGGCCGGTCACTGTATTGGACCCCGTCGACCGATCCATCGCACAGGAAAAACTATTAAGATATTCACGCACCGGGCGAGTAAAAAAACTCTTTTTCAAAAACGGTTCAATTTAGATATAGGGTATGATTCATGAAATATGATTGAAATTTTACGCAGAATTCAAAAATGAAATAAAAAAGAGGTTTCTATTTAAAAAAATTAAATGTGACATGATATTTTCTTTTTGGGTCACCCTGTATACATCAAATTTAGTTTAAACAGTACCTAAAATAACAACGGTTCAATTTAGATATAGGGTATGATTCATGATATATGATTGAAATTTTATGCAGAATTCAAAAATGAAATAAAAAAGAGGTTTCTATTAAAAAAAAAATTAAGTGTGACATGATATTTTCTTTTTGGGTCACCCTGTATACATCAAATTTAGTTTGAACAGTACCTAAAATCACAACTTGACGTGTCCGAGCGTTTTTCTAAGAAAAATGCCTGGATTTTAGACGAATTTATTCCAACCTTTACGTTCTCACTGTATATAAAATATTTCGGACATAAAATACTATTAAAAGACTACGATAAAGCGGCCGGCCGTGGTCTGCATCAAGAATAGTGATGTAAGGATACGTATCCAAAAACCCGTTGGATCCGAATATTAAAAGAATCCGGATTATCCGTAACCGGCCGAGAACTTGATTCGGAATCAAAACAAATTCGCATCGGCTGGTTACTAATGCAAAGTGCAAAGAGAAAACGGAATCGGAATCGACTGTAAGCGAACAACACGGTCTGCGATTTGGCATATTTGATCTTACGCTTTCTCTTTCTAATGACCTTTCCTAAAAAAAGATAGCATAGTTATCGGGGTAACGGGTATCATATGGGATGAGACCCATTGGTTAAACTAGGCCCGCCTCACCCGAACCGAATTCAAACGAGAACGAACGCGACGGTGCCTTCCTATCCCTAACCTTCGACTTCGAATGATATGATACCGCATCGACCTACCTAGCCGTGTATCCGGATAGAAAATGTTTTAGTGTTGCATGCATACGTATACATGATCTGTAACCGCTTTCGCGCGGGTCAAGAAATGGATACGTATTCGGATAATGGATACGGATATTAGCTGATTCCGATTCCGTATGATTCGGATATCTAAAGAATACGGATATTTACAACACTAATCAAGAATTCAAAAAGCAACTCCTTACTACCATTGTAGAGTGTGCAGCGGCGTGCAGTGAAATTTCAAAGTTGTATATCTCTGTTCCTACTTACAGGAACCGTACCAAATTTAGGGGTTTTAATAGTGAGCCCACTGGGAATATTTTGGTAAAGAAAAAAAAACATTTTGTAATTTGCGAAAAAAGTTGACTTTTTGCACTGTGTCCACTGGGAAAAAATCAACAACTTTAGGTATTTTATTTATTATTTTTTCTAAACAAATTTTACATCATTTTGTCGACAAATTTTAAATTTTAAGAGAAAAAAATGTGTTTGTAGAAAGTTATAGTCATTTGAATTTTTTGAAACCTAAAATATAATTTCAAAAAAAAAATTCAAACTATAACTTTCTACTAACACATTTTTTTCTCTTAAAATTTAAAAATTATCGACAAAATGATGTAAAATTTGTTTAGAAAAAATAATAAATAACATACCTAAACGTGTTAATTTTTTTCCCAGTGGAAGCAATGCAAAAATTAAACTTTTTTCGCAAATTACAAAATGTTTTTTTTTTCTTTACCAAAACATTCCCAGTGGGCACACTATTAAAACCCCTAAATTTGGTGCGGTTCCTGTAAGTAGGAACAGAGATATACAACTTTGAAATTTGACCGCACGCGCCTGGTAGAGAGGCTGTCTGTCTCTCTTTTTCGAGTAAGCACGCAAATCGAAATTCGCGATGCGATTCCCCTTCCTCGCGAGATCTTTGTGCGCTTGGTCGCGTTATCGCAGTAACACATCGCGTTTTATATTCTAATCACGCATAAAAACGAAGCAAATCTGTATATTACCTACCTTGCCAATGTTTGCTCTCGTGCATAATAGCGAACAACTTTTGGTAGAAATTCTGCAGATAATCGAATTTCTCATCGGCCACGCTAAGCTGCCTGAACTCGTCGCAAAAGGTCAAAATGACTTGCTCTTGTTCCGAGAGAAATTCCCGAATGCACACGGCCGCAAAGTAAACCTCGCACTGGAAGCGGTCGTGTTTGATTTGTTCGTGAAGACTAAAAAGTACAAGGAATGTAAAAGAAAGGTCTGCGAAAACAAAATTTTCAAACACAGTTTTAAAAAATCAAATTTTCGACTAAGCAAATTTTCGAAAAAAATAATTTTGAAAATCTTTGTTTAAAATTTTAGCTTCAGATCATTAATAAAACAAGACCTAAAACGGGGTCGAAGTTTTATCATGTCAAATCCTATGGCCAGCGTTAAAAAATTTACTGTATATCTCCAATGGAAAATCATTTGTTTCTTATGAGAATTAACTGCGCAATGTTAAAAAAAGTAATAATGAGTACTCCTCATAAAAGAATCACCGATACAATATAGTGAACTTACGTATTCAAGTACATTTCGCAGAAAAGCAACTCCTGCTTTGAACTAACCAAATACTGAATGTAAGTGGATCTGAGTAAAAGGTCCTCTCTCATACTCTGGAATAACTTAAGGCAACTTTTCTCGTCCAACAGGTTGATACACCTGATGGCCTCAGATATTCGAGCTACCGCAGACCACTCCCTCAACTTCCTCGCCTTACCTAACTCTAACCTTAATATGGTTTCAAGTTTTGTCTTAATACTACATGGGTTTCGCTGCAAATAGAAAAAAATATATATTTTTAGAAAAACATAGTCCTTGGGATCAGAGCGTGTCAAAGTAGAATAACTTCGCGACTATTCGTCTTAGAAGTCTTGACCTCGAAGAGTGAAGATCGCTGAAGATACCCGGTGTGAAATGTGGGACAGTTATTTCACTTTGACAGGGTCTAATACCCAACGATGATTTTCTAAATGATTCAAAGTGTAAGATCTTCTAGACCTAGACTAAGAGATAGCGATGTCAAAACATATATAATTTTTTAATGAAAATTTCTAGCCCTTTGAGTTGTAAATCTGGTCTGTCACTAATATCAGAGTCCGACTGGCGATCCCCGTTGCACATCTACAGTGTGGTCCAAAAAGTTGACAAAAATGTGATATCAATTAATGGGTTTATTAAATAGTAAATATTACAAGTTGATGCAGAACAAAAGTATGACAATTTCTCGAGAGTAAATTACCCATATTTTTAAAAATGACAAAACGTTATTAGGAAAGGTTGTTTAGAATTAAGAGGTATGCTCAAATATGAATTCATTACCTCCTATCTAAAAAAATACTTGACTCTTGAGCGAATTTCTTATTTTTGTATCTCCTCTGTATGCTACTTGACTTTTCACAAAATCAGATAATGGCTAAGTTTATTTTTAGGCATGCGCAAACTTTAGGAATACTTATATTTCGATTAACTAATCCTTACCTATATTATAAATGTGAAAATCTGTTTGTTTGTTACTCAGTCACGTCTCAACAGTGTGACAGTTCAATTTTGTCACAGTGCTTTGCCAAATTTTCACTAATTACTCTTATTAGAAGTGCCTATTTATTTCCTACCTTTGTTGTACTACTGTGCCTCCATGCTACGATAACTCTGTATAAGTTGGTTCTTGCCTTGTCTCCAATTTAGGTCCGAGGAGTTTTAATTTAATTGAAGGCCTTTTACCTCGTCTACGTCTTCTTATTCCCCGATTGTATTAGCTTGTTTTGGTGTAGGGGTCCATAATTTGATTTATCATTTTCTTTTCCCTTAGCCCTTGAATTTCTTTATGTGCCTTGCTTCAGGTTTTCACTACTGGTGGAAGATTGCATTTAATTTGGTTATTGCTAATGGACTAGACTTACCTTTTTCTTTCCGGAAAAGATATTGTTTACTTTTTACCTTCCTATAACATTGGAACTGTAGTTCGGCACCATGTCAAGTTTTGACAGCGTCCGTCAATTCGCTTTAGCCAGTTGGCGATCGGAGTGAGGAGGACCGGCGGCTTGGAGTGCAAGAGTGGTTTTAGAGCGCGTTTTTGATGCCGCGGGTATGTGAACGTTGCTACCACTTCACAAGTTGGCGTTGCGATATAGCGATTGGAGTAAGAAAAGGTCAGCGGCTGGAGTGCACGAGCGGTTTTGGAGCGCGTTCTTGACGCTGCGGGTATGCATGTGAACGCAGTCGATTGTCAGTGTCGTCAACCTAGGCACCAGTATTTCCCTAGTGATTTTGGGTGTTACCATGGTGAGTTTTTTTGTTCTTTAGGAAACGACTTCACTTTTCATTTTGGCCATCGAGGTCATCGGTCTCAGGCTAATGCCGTTTTAGGGCATGTGTTAGATCCAGCCTGATACCGACATATTAATTCCTGTGATGGAGTGTACCTTCTTTGTGTAGGGATTTATTTGGGCCTCAAAGTCGATTCCAAAATGAAAATGCCAGTGGTTCTCTAACGAACCGAAAAACTGACCAAGGACAACGCCCAAAGGCCACTAGGGAAATCTTGGTGGCTAGGTTGACGACAGTGACAATCGACCGGAAACTACGTTCACAAACATATTCGTGGCGTCAAAAACGCGCTCCAGAACCACTCGTGCACTTCAGCCGCCGACCATTCCTTACTCCAATCGCCAAATCGCAACGCCAACTTTTGTAGCGGTAGCAAAGCTCCAGAACCACTCGTGCACTTCAAGCCGCCGGGTCTCCTCAGTCCGATCGCCAACTCGCTAAAGAGAATTGACGGACGTTGTCAAAACTCGACATGGCGCCTAACTGACAGTTCCAATGTTATAGGAAGGTAAAAAGTAAACAATATCTTTTCCAGAAAGAAAAAGGTAAGTCTAGTCAATTAGCAATAGCCAAATTAAATTCAATCTTCTACCAGTAGTGAAAACCTGGAGCAAGGCACATAAAGAAATTCAAGAGCTATGGAAAAAAAGGTTAAATCAAATTATGGACCAATATACCAAAGCAAGCTACTAGAACCAGGGAACAAGGAGACTTAGACGACATGAAAGGCGTTCAATTAAATTAAAACTCCTCGGACCTAAATTGGAGACAAGGCAAGAACCAACTTATACAGCGTGATCGTAGCATGGAGGCACAGTAGTGCAACAAAGATAGGAATTAAATAGGCCCTTTTAATAAGAGTAATTATTAGTGAAAATAGACAAAGCACTGTAACAAAATGGAACTGTCACAACAGAGCAACAGACCGTGATGAAACTTGGCAAAGAGGAAGCTTATGTCACAGAAAAGAATATAGGCTAAAGTTTATTCCGACTGAACACGGATTTCGTCTGGGACATACAATCCGGGATGAATCCTGTCACCTTCACCAAATATCACGAAAGTCGGCAGCGAATTTATTACTCAGCAACTGGATAATCAATAAATGGAATTACAAAATTCTTGCAGATTGAGTCAACTTTTTCTTAACACTATTTCATATACAGGGTGTGCAATGATGACTATTAGCCATAATTGTATGCAACAGCGGCGTAAAAATATTTGTCCTGTGAAGATTTGTCAAATGTATAAAAATATTTACAGTTTTTATTCTTGTATATTAGTCATATACAGGATGTGTCACAGCTAGCTATGTATATGTGATATGATGGATCTTAAAAATAATCAAATCATCAATAATTTCAAATTTGCTGTAAACTTTTTACAAATGCGCAACGAGGTTCGGCAGCCAGCCTCTAATATTAGTGACTCGAACTGATATTAGGATACGGACTATAAATTTTCATTAAAAAATCACGTATTTGCATTGCCTATTTTTTTTTTTACTTTGCTTACCTTAATATAATATGGAATTTCCGAAGTATTTCCTAAAACTAAACGCAACTTTTTCTTAATATCACTAAACGTATTGGTCTCTGTATTGAGATTATCGCTATTTTGATTCTTTGTTAATTTTTTGCTTATCTCGTTCTCCTTAACGGGGCTACTCTCTGCGAACGGTTTCGTGCGGTACTTTGCTAAAATATCATCTGAAGAATCTAGAAAAAGGCGATAACTTGACATCATAATGAAAAATTTATTAAATAAAAAAATTAGAGAGTATCAAATTTGAAGTTCATCTTATAAATATTGTAAAATATATTTTTTTTTAAATTCAACCCTGTGTATTAAAATCAAAGTCGTTTAGGACCTATATTTATACAGTGTCTTTTCCACACTCGACTGCTGACCGAACTCCGCTTCGCGTCGAGCGGTCAACTGCAGTCGCGTGCGGAAAAGTATCATTCTCCGCATTTGTTAGATAAATAGTGATTATCTTACCTGTGTTATTTATAACTCTTATAGGCGATTCATTTATTCCCCTTTTGCTTAAAAAATCGTCTGCCTCCCCATTTTTTAAGTCATCCTGATTTCGAAACGAACGTTTTTTGTATCGAAAGCCGTTCCTCAGTTTTCCGAAAAAACCGCCGCGTTTTGATCTAAAAATTAAAGAAATTCTTACAGGTAACATTAACATTACGTTTATAATTTGCTGTACTCGCATTTCCTGCGATAGATTTTTAAAATTAATTTAAGTTAGCCCGTTGCACGCAATCGAATCGAACTATTATTGACATATATTGGCAATAGGAGTAGACGTTACGTATCTTACAAAAGTCGTCAGCTTTTCTCGAAAACAATTCCATGATAAATGAGAAAATTGTTCAAGAAATTAAAAAGCCCGCAATAGTTTACACCAATGAAATAATGAGCAGACTGTGATTAAAAGTTTTGAGCAACCGGCTGTTAATGCTTTTGTATTATTAACAATTACTCATTTTTTTAACAGGTAATCTTTAAATCGCATAAAAAGCTGAACACGATAAGATTTCTATTCAATTTTAACAAGCCGGTCTAACTGGTAATTGATATGAATCGCACTGTAGTATAATCTAATACTAAATTTTGACATTCTCGCAAGCTGCAAAGGTACAAGGGTTGGCGAAGCGAGAAATTTCACCACAACGCCATTTATACTATGAATAAGATGGTTTGGTATTGTCATAACCGACAACAGGTAAAAAAAATAAAAGAAATTCTATCACTTAAATATTTTACATTTAAACTTAAATGCTTTTAAACAGCATGTCAAAAAATACACATCCAAAGGAATTGATAGGAAATTTGAACTTTACCTCGATTTTAGGGTATTTCTACCGCTAAATAAATTAAATTTATTTAGCGTTTATTTAGTTTTTAAATTTTAAAAACTATATATTTAATACATACAAAATTCTGTGGCGGCTCGCCAGGGGACGCACCGCTTCACTTAAAGTTATGTTTTTTCCAGTTGTGTTATTTAAAATTATTAGATATTAATATAATTTTGCAAATTTTATCTCGATATTAAAAATATGTTCTGGTTATTTATTTTAAAAGAAAAAGAATAAATAATTAGTATAAAACGAAGTGCGCCGAATGCATTTTCAAAAAACAATGCCTTAGCTGAGCCGGCTGAGCGCGACTATAAGCCCCGCACGTTCACAACAAATAAGCAAGTGCCGCGGAGTCGGAGTAAAATTAAACCTGCTGAACTTTATTAACGTTATTTACGGCGGTTGCTATGACAACGGGACGGTCAATAGGTGACTAAATACTTGCGGGTGTCGCGGAGCTTAAAAGCCGCTTCGCCGGTATTTCATCATACGACTTAATAGTTTCTTACCAATCGGAAAATTGTTATGTTATGTTCTTATGTTCGTTTCGATATTGTTTTTTTTTGCGAATTAAGTGTTAAAATTTAAAATCATAGAAATGTTTCCGTTGTATAATCCGGTGTGCGTTTTGCTAGAATCACCATTTTCCAGATGGAAAAATGAGGATAAAAAAGATTTATGTTTTATTTATAATGATGAAAAATACACGAACATTGAGTTAGATCAAATTCTGAAAATTTTCCATGAGAATAGAGACATTTTAAAGGAAGCTTACAAATTATTATTATTTTGCAATCGTGATGATACCTTCTACGAGTGTATCGGTTGAACGGAGTTTTTCTTGCTTAAAAACAGTAAAACTTATCTGCGAAACTCAATGATAGAAGACAGACTTACAAATTTAGAAAAAATTTCAATTGAAAAGGGACTTTTAAATGAACTTATAAGTACAGAACCATTTTATGATGACATCGCCGATAAGTTTGCAACATTAAAGGATCGAAGAATAGACCTTATATTTAAAAAGTAGGTGGGTTTTGGTAAGTACTCTAAAATTCTTTTTAGTTATAAAATGGCGAATACGCCGCTTAGTATTTTTTGCGCCCGCTTCACCTATTATTAGGTACACGAGCCGCCACTGACAAAATTTTGTGCGCACTTTCTCATAATCAAATAAAGAAAATTGCCAAAAACATTTTATTGACTATGAAGGGAAATAATCATTAAAATCTTCCTGTATATTGTGACATAAATAAATAATTGAATAAAAAACGTTTTGAAATCAAGTAAACTAAGTTGAAATAAAAGTCAAACCTAAATAAAGTTGTCATCCCACATTATCACTTATCTACACTTACACATCACACATCTACATTTATATCAAAGCCAATACTCTTCAGAATGGTGTGAAATAATTTATTTAAAAACAAGTAAACTCATTAAAGCTAATACCAAACTAAACCTAAATCCAAATAAGTATTTAATCCTATAGTGTGATAATCCGAAATTTAATTTAATTTAATATTATCCGAAGTTTTCCCCACACGGTGATAATAAAATTGAAAATTTATCTAGAAATGCCACGCTCACCTTATCAAAATAATACTCATATTATCAAAATAATACTCTTCCGAATGACGCCGAATAGTTAAATAGAAACAAACACGTAAACTAGTTAAAGTTAAATCCAAATGAAATTTTCATACAGTATTAATCGAAACCTTACAATCGTCGTCCAACCTACGCGCATTATTAAAACCAATACTCTACAGAATGGCGCGAAATAATTAAATAAAAAATATTTTACAAACAAGTAAACTTATTAAACCTAAATACAAATGAGAGTTTTGTCATATTATAGTGATAATCAAAAACTTACCTAAAAACGTCATCCAAACCCTTATCTACACTTCTTATATCACAACTAATACTCTTCGGAACGGCGCGAAGTAATTAAATAAACAACTTCCAAACAAGTAAACTGATTAAACTAAATCAATCTTAAACCTAAATCCAAATAAAATTTTCATCATATAGTGATAATCAACACCTTACCTAGAATCGTTATCCAACCTACACTCATATCAAAATTAATACTTTTCAGAATGGCGCGAAATAATTAAATAAAAAACGAGTTCAAAACAAGTAAACTGATTAAACTAAATCAACTTTAAACCTAAATCCAAATAAAGTTTTTATCATATAGTGATAATCGAAACCTTACCTAAAATTGTCATCTAACCTACACTCATATCAAAATTAATACTCTTCAGAATGGCGCGAAATAATTAAAATACACGTTCAAAACAAGTAAACTGATTAAAACTAAATCAACTTCAAACCTAAATCCAAAGTTTTCATCATATAGTGATAATCGAAACCTTACCCAGAATCGTCATTCAACCTACACTCATATCAAAATTGATACTCTCCAGAATAGCGCGAAATAATTAAATAAAAAACTAGTTCAAAACAAGTAACTGATTATACTAAATCAACTTTAAACCCAAATCCAAATAAAGTTTTTATCATATAGTGATAATCGAAACCTTACCTAAAATTGTCATCTAACCTACACTCATATCAAAATTAATACTCTTCAGAATGGCGCGAAATAATTAAAATACACGTTCAAAACAAGTAAACTGATTAAAACTAAATCAACTTCAAACCTAAATCCAAAGTTTTCATCATATAGTGATAATCGAAACCTTACCCAGAATCGTCATTCAACCTACACTCATATCAAAATTGATACTCTCCAGAATAGCGCGAAATAATTAAATAAAAAACTAGTTCAAAACAAGTAACTGATTATACTAAATCAACTTTAAACCCAAATCCAAATAAAGTTTTTATCATATAGTGATAATCGAAACCTTACCTAAAATTGTCATCTAACCTACACTCATATCAAAATTAATACTCTTCAGAATGGCGCGAAATAATTAAAATACACGTTCAAAACAAGTAAACTGATTAAAACTAAATCAACTTCAAACCTAAATCCAAAGTTTTCATCATATAGTGATAATCGAAACCTTACCCAGAATCGTCATTCAACCTACACTCATATCAAAATTGATACTCTCCAGAATAGCGCGAAATAATTATATAAAAAACTAGTTCAAAACAAGTAACTGATTATACTAAATCAACTTTAAACCCAAATCCAAATAAAGTTTTTATCATATAGTGATAATCGAAATCTGACCTAAAATCGTCATCTAAACTACACTCACATCAAAATTAATACTCTTCAGAATGGCGCGAAATAATTAAAAAACACGTTCAAAACAAGTAAACTGATTAAAACTAAATAAACTTTAAACCTAAATCCAAAGTTTTCATCATATATGGTGATAATCGAAACCTTACCAAGAATCGTCATCCAACCTACACTCATATCAAAATTAATACTCCTCAGAATGGCGCGAAATAATTAAATAAAAAACGAGTTCAAAACAAGTAAACTGATTAAACTAAATCAACTTTAAACCTAAATCCAAATAAAGTTAATGTCAAAACTTACCTAGAATCATCATCCAACCCCTTATCTACACTCATATCGAAACTAATACTCTTCGGAATTGCGCCGGTTGAAGCCGACGGCTTTAAACTCCTATTCAGAGCCGTGGCTGTTTTCTTAATCGCCCCGACCGGATTTACCAAGCTTCCTGTCATATTACTTGACAGATTGTTGACACTTAGGACTGACAGCTCGCTAGTACTCTCCGACGGTGTCAAAGTGACGTTTAAGCTGCTGCCCGAACTGTTTAACCAGGGTTTCGTTTCCCACTGTTCGGAGTTTTCATTTATGGAGTTTTTGTTCTCGAAACTGTTGCTTGAACTACCGCTAGAACTAAAAGTATTGTGTTGCTGTACACCACTGGATCTTTGATTTTTAATTTGATCTAGATTATTTGAACTCCTGACTGAGGCAGGTACGGGATTGACATTTTACGGTTAATTCGTTTAAAAGCACGGGACTGACATTTTACGGTTAATCTGTTTAAAAAGGGGTTTAAAGTAAAAAAATAATAAACTTTGTTCAGCACATCTTAATATCGTAGCATCCAACCTTATACTTTGAAAATTTTTGAAAATGTCATTATTTTCAAATTTCCTAAATCAGAAACCAGGAAATCAATTAATTGGATAATATACGTATTAATATGTATAAAAACCCCCTACCTAGAATTTAAACTACAGTTGCTTAAGAGTATTTCTGTGGGTCTGTCGCCATATTTCTTGATAATAGAACTTTGTTTCATGTAATTCTGATCACTATCTATATCTATGAGACCACTTTTGCCGTTCATTCCACTCGGTCCGGCAACACTGCATAGCTCACTTGGTTTAGGCACCGTCTACAAAAAAAACAGTAGAAAATTATTTCTTTATACGTCCATTATTGACATATTTTTTGAAAGGTTTCATTGTTTTCATTAAAGTTTCATTATTGTTTCACAGTGTAGTAATGAGTCTATAACTTAACAAGTTTCAATAACAAAATCATCAAGGATTCCATGAAAAAATCAATCCGCCGAATTGACGCCGCGGCGCCGGTTTGTGGCCAATTTAAACGGTTGAAAAGTTACCAAGCTGCACAAATCTGAGGCCACCGAAAGCCGCGTTTAAGAAAAATGAGGACCACTTCTATGTGCGCGTGTCTATATCATTTTTCTAAAGGTTAAGTAGCTATTATAATTTTACAGTTATGAATGTATATTTATAGCTGTACTATAAATATAAATATATATATATATATATATATATATATATATATATATATATATATATATATATATATATATATATATATATATATATATATATATATAAGCTACTACAGCTTGTCAAATATAGCTTTGCCTCTGAGAGCCCCGCCCACTAAAAGCGCAGTAGACAGGTTTCATTGGTGGGGAAGGTACAGTCCGTAACAAAAGTGGATGTTTCTTTTAATTTATTTATGTTCTAACTGCCGTGACGTGTATTTCAGTATGGAGTTCGTGTCTAAAGTAAAAGGTAAAGTGTTATCTGGACAGAGTCATGAAATTTTGGCAAATATTATTCATTTTATGCGCCAAGAAGCTGAAGGGAATAAACCCATCAAGGATTTAAAGAAAGTTCAAGAGCATGTTTCAACTGCTACCAGCGTGTGCATTCGCACAATTCGAACCATAGTGGGTGAGATGAGAAAAGTGTAAAATGGCGAGTGCTCTTCACTTTCAAATCTAAATAAAAAAAGAAGAAAATCGAGCGGTAAAATCGATGTGATGAAGGAGTCCTCAGACGATATATGGTCAACTTTAAAGTGATTGAAAAAAAAAAGTGCCAACTTTGCTTAAAATTCACAAGTGATAACAGTAACGGAGGGCACCGAAGGCCTGTGTCAAAAGAACAAAGACAGCGAGGCAGCAGAGGCAACGAAAATGGTTTTGTACCTAACGCGTATTTGGCTTTTAAATCGCAAATAAAATCAGGTGATTATCAGAGTGAAATGAATTACGCTAACTAAAAAAAGTGAGTCCAAGAAAAACTTATTCCTAACCTGCCTGAAAGACTGTTCTTGTTATGGATAACGGTCCGCTGGTGCCACCGTTACCGACGACATGTTAAAAGTGGATTTATAGTTTAATCAAAATGAGAAAACCGTTGGATTAAACATACGAGATGGAAGAACATGGACATGATGTTTTGAGATTACCTCCATACCATCCGGATCAAAATCCCATTGAACTTGTTTGGGTCTCTCTAAAGCAGTTTGTTGCCAACAGAAATATTTATCTTAATTTTAATAACGTAGAAAATAATTGTAGGAACGACCGAATTTTTCGGTGCCTGTCCCGAACGAGACAATAACAATAATAAGACTGGTAACAATTTATTATATGAACCATTTAACTTATCGAATTTAGAGTCGTAATTAGTACATACCAAGATATAATTACCAAAATTTTCGGATATTTTTTATGATACCACACATAATCACAATTCAACCCCTTTAACACAAATTAATTTGTCTTTATTCTTTATCAGAATCAAGCAAGCAGAATCCAGGAACAAAATTGCTGTTGATTGCTACCTGTCTTAAACTAATTTATGCTAAATTAATGACTAGGAATAATCTTATTTAAATGGAACCAAATAAACTGGTCAACAAAAAAATCGGCAAAAGCGATTTTTACCCGACTTTTCAAACTGCTATAATTTTTCAAAAACTTAACTTTTTTGAGAGCGGTTTTCGGATATTGATAGGTCGTCTTTCCCAAATTAAGCATCAAGAAGTGATTTTGCAATGGAAGTGACATTTTCATGCTATACAGGGTAATAAATAAGGTACTGTAAAACTACTAAAAGTTTAGGTGTGTGCCATATTGCGAATAATTTTTTTTGGTCGTTCCGACATAGCACGTTAGTAAGCTGGTATCAATATCTCCAGACCTATTCGCCGGAATTTCGATTAATTGTCTCTGGCGAAAAATAAAAGAGAAAACAAAAAAGCATACAAATTTTGGTAGCGTCATTTTTAAAACGCTGTAGCTGGAAAGTGGATTAATAGACTTTGTCGGGCTTTTTGGGA
This sequence comes from Philopedon plagiatum, assembly GCA_963971165.1. NCBI lineage: Eukaryota > Metazoa > Arthropoda > Insecta > Coleoptera > Curculionidae > Philopedon > Philopedon plagiatum. The sequence continues at coordinate 22,092,879 of OZ020191.1, read as the reverse complement.
ATTGAAAGCCCTTTTTGTGTAGAGTTTTACCTAATAAACTGTTTTTTGTTCAATGTCAAAATGTTTGCGTTGTATAGGGTGAACTAAAAATAAATGAAGTGTTGTTAAAAATAAGTTTTCTTTTAATTTGTGCAAACTGAGCAGTATGCGTTTTTTTTTCTTCCAGAACTACGGCGTTTTGCTCAAATTTCGATTAGTTATACAGCGTGTCCAGAAACCATCTAAACAAATACGAAACTTTTTTTATTTTTGACTTTACAAAAAAGGTAATCCCTCATAAAAAGTTCTGCATCGTGAGAAAATAGCATAGCCATTCAAAAATTTGATCTAAGACATACAGGGTGACTCAAAAATGTAAAAGTCCTAATCCATGTGAAGCTGAAAAGACACAAAATCGTTATTTAAGGGTAAACTGCCACTGCAAATGTACTAGTGTTAACGTTTTATGTTAGTGAATTAGGTTTGGAATATACAGGAGGTCCCAAAAATAAAAATAATTTTTTATTATCAACTTTACAAAAAAGTACCTATACAGTTTATCTTTAAATAAAGATTTGGTATCTCTTTAACTTTACGTAAATTGAGACTTTCAGCTTTTTAAGCCACTCTGTATTGTCCTATATCATGTTTTTGAATAATTATGCTCTTTTTCACAATGTTGACTTTTTATGAAGATCCTTTTTTTGTAAAGTCACTAATTAAAAATTTATTTTATTTTTGGAACCTCTTGTATGTTCCAAACCTAATTCACTAACATAAAAGTTACCTCTACTATATTTACAGTGGCAGTTTACCTTTAAATAACGATTTATGTCTTTTTAGCTTCACGTGGATTAGGACTTCTACATTTTTGAGCCACCCTGTATGTCTTAAATCAAATTTTTGAATTGCAATGTGATTTTCTCACGATGCAGAACTTTTTATAAAGAATATACCTTTTTTCTGTAAAGTCAAAAATAAAATGTTTCCGATTTGTTAAGATGGTTTCTGGACACGCTGTATAACTAACCGAGAGGTGGACAAAACGCCCCCATTTTGGAAGAAAACAAACACATACTGCTCAATTTTCAGAAATTAAAAAAAAACATTTTTAGCAATGGTTTTCATTTACTTTTTAGTTCGCCCCTATACAACGCAAACATTTTGACCTTGAAAAAAAACTGTTTTTAGATACAACACCACACGAAAGGACTTTCAATACCTAAAAAGCCCGACAAAGTCTATCAATCCGTTTTCCAGCTACAGCGTTTTAAAAATGACACTACCAAAATTTGTATGCTTTTTTGTTTTCTCCTGTATTTTTCGCCAGAGACCATTAATCGAAATTCCGGCGAATAGGTCTGGAGATATTGATACCAGCTTACTAACGTGCTATGTCGGAACGACCAAAAAAAATTATTGGCAATATGGCACACACCTAAACTTTTAGTAGTTTTACATTACCTTATTAATTACCCTGTATAGCATGAAAATGTCACTTTCATTGCAAAATCACTTCTTGACACTTAATCTGGGCAAGACGAGCTATCAATATCCGAAAACCGCTCTCAAAAAAGTTAAGTTTTTAAAAAGTTATAGCAGTTCGAAAAGTCGAGTTAAAATCGCTTTTGCCGATTTTTTTGTTGACCAGTTTAATATAAAGCAATGATGTAATTTTATTTTTGTCGCTGACAATATTATACCAGCAGCAGAAGCCGCTTAATATTACCATTTCTGTTATCCGAATGCTATCGCACTTCCTCGTCCGCACAAATATGAAATTTGTCAGAGGCAAACCTATATTTGACAAGCTGTACCTACCTATTACTTTTCTTAAATATTTTATAATCTCTGCCGAAGTTTCGCAAATTTTATAGTAAAACTGAAAACGTCATACATTTCAATTTTGTCTAAAGTTCCTGAAAATCTTAAAGTGAAATTTCAGATTTTTGCAAAAGTGACGGCTGCCGCACCACTGAGCGCAAATATTCATTACAATAATATAAGGCAATTACCTGGGCTCTTGAAGCAAACAAGCTTCCAGTAGCACTCGTTGTGACATTGCTAAATGACACGGTAGTCTGTGTACTTTGTGACACACCCTGCGTGAACGATTTAAACACATTGTTAGCATTACTGTCTGTTTCTGTGCCAATTTTGCCATTTAGTCTATTATCAGGCTTCTTAAATTCTTGGAAAGTCGCGCTAGTTACGTAGTTCTGATTGATAGACACAAAATTAGCTTCATTTGATTTGAAAGATGACATGAAGGTAGTGTTACTGTTACTATTGACATAACTTGGGCTGTTGACACTAAAAAAATAAACAACGATATATCACACGAATAAATATACTAACCAGAAGGCTATCTCCGATCCCGTGATCGCCGCCTGCTCTTGGCCTTCGAGCGCATCTAACCCGAAATTCTAGCCCGAAACTGCCACTGCAGTAGCGATTTTCACGTCAAGAGGTATCAAAAGCGCGCTGTATGATGGTGCGAATAAATTTTATAGATTTCCGCAAGAGGTTGAAAGCTAAAATAATATATATGTAGGTAAAGTACAGGGTGTTCCAACTTCATTGTTACTGCGTGATATCCCAGTAACTGTTAGACATAGAAAGTTGCCGTTTTCACAATATTCGTTTTTGAGATACAGAATTATTAATTTTGAGGGTTGCTTACAAAAACTATTTAATATTTGGATAAGGTTTAAACTGTATAGATTTTGTAAGTAGAATATCTTGTTAAAAACAATTTTTATGTACTGTTTTTGAAATACTACCAAAACCTATGATTTTTTTAACAGATGGGGTATTAATTTTAAACTTTGGTTCATACTTTTTTTTAATGGCAAAAATTTAAAAAGTAACCCCTTTCAATGTAGTACAGGGTGTATATTTTTACACTTCCTTTAACTTTTTAATTTTAAGGGTTGAAAAACCAAATACAAGAAGAATCAATGAGAACCCATTAATTAACATTTCTTAGTGATTATTAAGTAGTAAAAATTTTAGCAAACATTATATATATATATATATATATATATATATATATATATATATATATATATATATATATATATATATATATATATATAATTATGTCGAGCATGAGTCGATTCTTTGAAAACACTTTTCAACTCGCACGTAAGATATTCCAAAACGATTTAAAATAAAGGAGTTTTATACATTTTTAGTTGATATAGGTACAGTGATATTGCTTATGTTAAAAATAAATAAAATCGGAGATTTCGTTGATTGTTTATAAATATTTTTTTAAACCTCAAAATAAAAAAGTTAATGGGGGTGTAACAATATAACCTTGTAGAAACGACTCTCGATATGATCCCGTGCTTTCTTAAAATACTTTGTATAATATATTTACATAAAGCTATAAAATTAAAAATCTAAGAAATTCCAATTATAATAAAATGACCATTTCTTAATATATAAATTTCAATTGAAAATGGTGAAGACAGGTGATAAAGGCAAATATTAATTGGACTATTATGTTTATGTGCTTCTTTATATTCAGTAAACATTTTCGAAAATTCCTAATTGTAAAACGATAGGCAGTTAATAAAGGCTTGGGGTAATTGCAATATGTAATAGGTTACCGCGGGAGTCAACTGGGCGCAAAAATATCTCCTGTACCTGTTTCTCCAAAGGGGTCTTTTAATCGTCGACGTATATTGGGCGGGAGCTTCTCTTCAGGTAGTTAAATGCAATATAATAGGTAATCGATAATATTCTAAGAAATTATAGATAATGGCATTGGCATTTTGATTCGGTTTCAGTAATAAAAAGTGAAGGTGGAAAAGATTAGCTTGCCTTCGAAAATTTTATATTTTCAAAAGACAAGAGTTTTAAAATGTGGAGAAATTTCCGTGTGGTGTAACCAGAAAGGGTTAAACTGTAAAGTCAAAGTTTATGCTGTTGGTGCTGATAAAGTAATCTTAAGAAACGATGGCGCTCACAATCATGAGGCACATGAACAAAAATTATATAGAAAGCTGTTTCTAATGCGTGTAAAAGGAAAGCTGAAGAAGATATATCCGAAAGGCCTTCTAAAATTATTTGTAAAGCATTTGCATCTCACTTGCCAGCATCAGTTACAACGACCGATGTCAGTTACATTAGAAAACATATTTATAACATTTCCTAGGTACGCCTATGGCAATATCATAAAATTTTGATTCAACGCTGGCCCAAGGTCCCTCGGCATTAGATGCTTAGATCAAACGTACCGCCTGAGAGATAGCATTCTGGTTAGTACATTTATTCGTGTGGATATATTATGCCAGATTCTTATCATTTATTTGACGATTTCATTAACTTACCTAACATTGACGTAACTCGTATTGACAGCTACATTGGCCACGTAATTTTGCGCAGAGGTGGCCACGTAGTTTTGCGCAGATGTGAGACCCCCGTATGAACTAGAACAGGTACTCAGCCGACGCGCGCTTGCCACTTCGTCCGTTTCCGACCGGGTGTCGTCCGATCTGGCAACGCTGTTCGTGTCGTCTGACTGCGCGACACTAGCTGCATCGTCATTATCGACTTCCGTCAAACGCTCAGTGTCAGATGTCATGACGTCTGTAGACCAGGCGCTTTCACTTTGAGTCTCTGAAATATCCAGGACATTTTCCGCTGGAAAAAAAATCCAATTTAAGTCAAAAAAGCATAGGAAAATGTATGTTAATGGGCATCCTACCTAAAGGTAGTTCTTGTATGGCCTGGTCAACAAGCTGCAATTGGTGACGTTCATTCCTGGAGTCGTTCGCGTCTACAGTTTCATTATCTGACGATAAAACATCGGTACTCCACGTTTCTGAAATGATAGATATGGTTTCATCACCTTCCAATAACTTTTTAATTTCGAATTTACAGAATTTATCGTCGATTTCCGACCGAATTTGTCGAGAAATATTTTGTTGCGGTTGGACTACGTTTTCCTGGCGGTTTTCAACGTTAAGTCGATCATCGTTTTCGTTCACCTAAAAACAACAAATAAAGTCAATTAGTCAAATAAATATAACTCTAGTAAGTGCAAAAAGTTCACTGGAAATAAAAACCTATAACTTTTAAAATCATCTGATTCTGCTAAAACTATTTTTAGAATAGGTATATCTTACCTGACTGCTGGGAGTATCTCTGCCACTAATATTAGGCGTGCCGCGTCCTGAAACATTTGCCGAAACCATATCTGACAAATTGTCATTTTGATCTTCATTTTCCAACTCTAAACTACTAGCTACCGAATGATTACTTGCTGCTTCAGATATAGCTTCCAAGTTATCCGATGTATTACCTAAAATTCCAATCGTAATTGGTTTTATTCTAAAGAATCGTCGAGACGATTGCCCTAAAAGTCAGTTGTCCTTTTTTCTTGCTTATAAGAAATTTAAATAATTATTTAAATTTCTTATAATTTCAAAATGGTTAGTTATTGTCTGAAATATGTATGTAAGAAATACTTAAGGAAATATAATATTATTTTTTTACAAATTGACCGTAAATTATCCTGTACTTGTCAAAGGCATGAGTAAAAATAATAGTCAAGAAATTTATTTTAAAAGAAAAACTTTTAGTAAGTTTCTATAATACTGCATCCTTATAGAATGCCCAAATATTTGATTACAAGTAACAGTGTTCAAACACCAAACATTTTTTTATCGCGGCCGAATGTTTGTCCTTAGATAATAATGTCATTACCGTTCACCACCTTAAAATCGTAAAATAAGGGGGTAAAATGAACGCCGTATCGCCTATTCATCTTAAAACTCGTTCAATCTTTTTTCTGCTACAGGTGAGTGCAGGGTTAATTTTATTATCATTAGTTGCACAAAACCAACCCATTTTACACGCCATAATATCATGAATTTTAAACAATTTTTCTTAGGTAAGAAAAAGTAATTATTATCTTTTCATTAGAGGAACATTTTTTGTCACGTATTGTTTTTTAGTTTTTCTATTACGCCCAATTAAGAAAAAAACATCAGTTCCGTGGCTGTCAGTTTCGTGTCAAATTTTAGTCACGGAACTGACGAATTCTCCACAGAGCTGATGTTTAGTAGAATTTTGTCAGTTTTACCACAACAAAACATTTTTATGAGTACCAAAACGAAGTCAGAGTGATGACATATAAAAACTGAACACCAAACACTATTTAAAAATATCCCATCTAGTGTCTATGTATAATTTGTATTCTTTATGTCTGGTGCACTTCAATGTAAACTGGATGCCCCTAATGTCACTTTCATGTATATGGCTGTCAATTCCACGATAACATAATTAAAAAAATTCACTAAATTATCTAGAATTTATTATTTCCACATTTTTTTTATCGAGGATAAAAATGACTCACTTTTAAAATTATTTACAATAAAGATTATTTATATTCATCAGATTTACTGTACCAAGAAAGTAAAAAAATGGACATCAGACAGTTATTTGTTTATAATTTATTAATTTTTATCTTTAAAAAGAAAAATGAAATAAATTTTCTTAATCATACATACAACACACGCCATAAAAATATAACTGTATTGAAAAATAAAATCAATAAAGCAAAAAGTAACAAACACTTTTTAAATATAAAGCCATATTTATTTGAAATATTACCAAAATCAATAAGAGATATTAAATCATTAAAATCTTATAAGAAGATGATTAGACAATGGATATTTACGAGTCCAAGAGAAATTATACATAACATTATAAATGGTGAAAAATAAAATTATTTAATAAATTATTAAGGAACGTTGTTGAGTACACAGAAAGTGCAAAATTAAATAAAATTTTTCATAAACATATAAATTACAGTTGTGTCCGAAGGAAGAAAGAAAGAAAGAAAGAAACAATTATTAACTGTAATGAAAGTATCCTATAAAATATTACGATACTCACAACAAGGTAAACTTCGTGAGTTTCCTTAAATTTAAATTTCTTAGTTTATTCATAAAATGGAATATTTTATATATATACAGGGTGATTCACGGTCGATGGTAGGTTAGACGTTTATGGAGAACGGAACGCGGGATTTTTTTGAAAATTTGGCAACGTGGGTAATTAGCTATGCTCTGTCCATCTAAAATATTTTCAGCATTGCGACGTTGCCGCTTCTATCAAAAAGTCCTAGCAACTTTATTTTTTTAAATGGAACACCCCATATATTAATAAATTTTTAGAATCGCTCTTTTATTACAATACTTTTTTGTTAATATTACCCTATACCTATCTCTATCGGTTTTCGAGATAAAAATTAGTTTGTGTTAAATATGGTCCAAAACATGGCCCTAATTACACGTAAGTAAATTAGTGCTCTCAATTCATGGAAAGTTGATATTTTGGCGGTAGTTTAGACAGACCCGATGTATTTATTTTTCACCATGAAATCGACTCCATATCATACAGGGCGTGCTAAGATTACTATTATTTCCGTTGTTCATAAAAGGGGTCAAATGTTCGTTTTTTTAAATGAAACCCCCTGTATATTAATCAATAAATTGAAAGACGAAGAAAAACGCTTTAAGATGGTACATCATATTCCTATACCTAAATCATCAAGTTTTCTTAATAAAAGCGCTTTTTTGTGAAAAAAAAAATAAAGACTTTAATTTTAAGTAACCATGGATATCAAACATCAAAATATCAAACTTACGACATTTTGACGACTGTGTTTAAAAAAATCTCCCAAAATGAACGCAGATAATCATTATTCAAACGAAGTTCTTATGAAATTATTTATTTTACACGGACAATGTGATCAAATCATTGCCAGAACTTGCAGAAAATTTAACCAAATGTATCCTGAATTGACACAAATGAACGAAAGGAAGTTTGTAAGATTACAAAATAATTTCATTAACATGTGAAAATAAATTAAATAACAAAATTAGGAAGGTTCAAAAAACAAAACTGTAAACAAAATAAGAAATTTTTACAATAAATGCTGGAAATGTTGTCCATTACATTCTAAACATTTTAGTATGTGCTTTTGTACGCGACTCGTAGTTGCTTTTTCAATTTCATGGGGATCCAGATCTTCAATACACCGAACTATTCGCCGTCGCAGTTCTTCTTTGGTAGGCACTGGAGTACTGTACACTCTTTCTTTTAAAACACCCCATAAATAAAAGTCAAGCGGCGTGAGATCGGGGGATCTCGGTGGCCAATCCCACGGCCCTAAGCGCCTAAACCAACGATCGTCAAATATTTCATAAAGTACCCTGGAAACTTCCTGGGTGCAATGAGCTGGCGCTCCGTCCAGTTGAAACCACGAATTCCTATAATCCTCTAAAGATAAATTTTCGACGAAATCGGTAACAGTCGTCCTTAGTATTTCGAGATATCTCTCAGCATTTAAAGTGGCATCATAAATAAAAAAGCTAATTTTGTGCTTTTTTAAAATACAAAAAACATTTAGGTCAAATTTTTCTTGAAATCCCATTTCTTTTGTCACGTGAGGATTATGATCAGCCCAAAAATGCTTATTTCTTCTATTAAAAATCCCATCCCTTGTAAATTTTGCTTCGTCGCTCCAAATGATTTTTGACAAAAACTCCGGATCCTCTTGTATACGTATTAAAAGGGTTTCGCAAAAATGCACTCTACGTTCAAAGTCTTCTGCTTTGAGGGCTTGCACTTTAGTAAATTTAAACGGATGCATTTCGTGATTTCCCAAAATTCGTTGTATTGAAGCATATGATACACCCAAATCTTTTTCTGCACTACGAATGGAAGCCTCTGGATATGCATAAAAATATGCCAAAACGTTGACAATATTATCTTCATTTGAAGTAACAGGTTTTGGTAATGTTAGAGGCGCTTTTAAATTTGAGCCATAGTTAATGAAATTATTTTGTAATCTTACAAACTTCCTTTCGTTCATTTGTGTCAATTCAGGATACATTTGGTTAAATTTTCTGCAAGTTCTGGCAATGATTTGATCACATTGTCCGTGTAAAATAAATAATTTCATAAGAACTTCGTTTGAATAATGATTATCTGCGTTCATTTTGGGAGATTTTTTTAAACACAGTCGTCAAAATGTCGTAAGTTTGATATTTTGATGTTTGATATCCATGGTTACTTAAAATTAAAGTCTTTATTTTTTTTTTCACAAAAAAGCGCTTTTATTAAGAAAACTTGATGATTTAGGTATAGGAATATGATGTACCATCTTAAAGCGTTTTTCTTCGTCTTTCAATTTATTGATTAATATACAGGGGGTTTCATTTAAAAAAACGAACATTTGACCCCTTTTATGAACAACGGAAATAATAGTAATCTTAGCACGCCCTGTATGATATGGAGTCGATTTCATGGTGAAAAATAAATACATCGGGTCTGTCTAAACTACCGCCAAAATATCAACTTTCCATGAATTGAGAGCACTAATTTACTTACGTGTAATTAGGGCCATGTTTTGGACCATATTTAACACAAACTAATTTTTATCTCGAAAACCGATAGAGATAGGTATAGGGTAATATTAACAAAAAAGTATTGTAATAAAAGAGCGATTCTAAAAATTTATTAATATATGGGGTGTTCCATTTAAAAAAATAAAGTTGCTAGGACTTTTTGATAGAAGCGGCAACGTCGCAATGCTGAAAATATTTTAGATGGACAGAGCATAGCTAATTACCCACGTTGCCAAATTTTCAAAAAAATCCCGCGTTCCGTTCTCCATAAACGTCTAACCTACCATCGACCGTGAATCACCCTGTATATATGTATCTTATATTTGAATAAACATTATTATTATTATTATTATTATTAATCCCCCATAATGGTCTACACTACAACATACCTATTGATCCTTCATCAGCATACCCAGAGTAATTTGCCTTAATGTCACCATTTGGTGGTCCAGAAATCTCAATATTCAAGTTTTCCTTAAGCGAATCGATTTCTGACGTTCCTTCAAACACTCCACTGTCATTCTTTACCGGGACACTGAGGTCTATAACTTTAGCCTCGCGAAGAAGGCCTATAGGTTCGTAAATAACCCCGTCAAAGGGAAACACTATGATGGTATTCGTATTTGATTTTTGATCGTCGGCTGAGCGTCTAGAATTTTGATTTTTTGTGCCTAAAAATAAATAAATACGTTACCTAGTTGGGCAAAGTATTTCAATTAGAAGAGAAACAGGAGCCGACTAGTACCGAAAGAAATAAAAAAGTTCATTGTTCCTCCTTATAATTAGAAAAAAAACTAGTCTATTTTGGTATATCAGAAAATTTGGTTCTTTTGTTAAATCTTTTTTGGTTACACAGAAGAATATTCATCGTTGATTAGGGTTCCTTTAGAAAATTTAACGTAGACGTTTCTGTTCGATTATTTTGTTTTATTATATATTTTTAAACAAATTCAAAATTTTTATTTTTAGTAAACATCATTTCGTAAGATTGATGGTTACATCATATGACATTAATAGCATATCTGTCTATTCGCGAGTAATTTCATTCACGTGTAAGCAGATTTAAGGGTCTTAAGCAAAATTGTCAAAAGAAACGTTTGTACAAATGGATAGATTTAACATAAAACGCTAGAAGCGATTTATGCTTGAAAAAATCGTCTTAGTTTCTTTAACTTCTAGAGGCTGATAGAAATTTTAGAACTGGGCTTACAAATTACTGCACTTTTTTGAAAACCAATATGTAACACCACCAAAATCCAAACTCAACATAAACACAGGCGTAAAAACAGAAAAATGCACTAAAAACAGCAAAATCAGAATAAAGAGACTAATTAAGATTCATTGCAAAATTTGGAAATCTTCCGTGTAACAATATCAGTAAATTGATATCATATATCAATTTGCCAAATATTAAAACAAGTGCGAATCTATGAATTACGCTGTACATAGAACGGATCTACAAAAATATTTTGCGGAAAACAATTTTTCAATTTGTTTTCTTTTTAAACACCCTTGCGAAAGGTAGTTTAGAAAATGTTGATGAAAAAAAAACAGAAAAAAACCCTAGCAAACCTGAACAAGCCCAAAAAATTAATCATTTAAAATAATTTACATCTAAACTATTACAGTCAAAGATCCAATTTTCAAAAAATAGTTCTTCGAAATTTTTTTCTAGACCTAGTTACAGTGGATACAGTACTAGAAATATAGCAAAAGATCTAATTATATCAGTGACCGACAGAATTCGTGCTCCATATGCTAAATTTTGTATTACTAATTTCTCAGAAAATGATATTCTTGATAAAAGTTGCCGCATGTCCTTAAACTAAAAGGCCGCCTACTAAAAGTTGAAAAAAAAAGGATATAGAGGGAGATGCAAATATTTAAAATTGACGCAAGAGTAAAGTAGGAACCTTAATTTTTCAATTTATTTTAAATATTTACTTGTGAAACTTATTTAGAATTAAAAGTTATGTCCCAATATGAAGCCATGGCGTTCTATTCAAAAAACGAAAATAAAACTTATATTTTTATCTAACCCTGTATAAAGACGGAATCCAGGAGAGCAAATTATTTTTATTAAATAAATAAATCCGACATTTTTAAGTGAACTAAAGCAACATTGGACATATTGTCTCAGAATAATTTCAGTTTTAGCCTAATTGCTCCACAAAAAGACAATATTTTATGTGGTTTCTTTAAGTGGTTTAAACAAATTTAATAATCGTCTGGAAACTTAAAATTTGAGCCATTCTCCAAAGGTAAAGGTCCAAAGAAACCCTTTAAAATAATTTATTTTCCTGGATTCAGTCTCTATTAGGGGTGTCAATCCCGGGATCCCGGAGTATAAACGGGTCTCGAAAATCCCAGGATCGATTTATATTTTCGGGATTAGTCTCGAGATGTTCTTTCGCGACACCGACAGCGATATAGAAGACATTGAAGGTATTGAATAAGGTGGAAGTTTTGAAAAAAATGACTTTTTGAAAGGAATCATTATCAATAATCATGACCTCTGTGTACTGGTGTCTAGAGTTAGACAAATAGTTCGAACATTTAGAAAATCGCCAACTAAAAATAATTTACTACAAAAGTGAATCAAAAATGATCATGGGAAAGAGCTAAAAGTTATATTATAATGCAAAACGAGATGGAGCAAGCAGCTTACTTTACATGCTCGAGCGTTTTACACTTTTAGAAAATTTCATAAAAAATGATCGTATTGATCTAAATATAACAACAATTTTGGATTCAGAAAGTGAGGTTCTTAAAGGTGTTGTAAAGGTTCTCCAACCAATAAAAATTGCAGTTGAAACCTTATGCCGTCGCGATATGGATTTATTATGTAAAGCAGATGCGGTTTTAAAGTTCATGTTGAAGGAATTATCCAGAATTAAAACACCACTCAGTACGGAACTACAAGAGTCATTGAGAACAAGGATTAAGCAACGCAGAACCATTTATTCTGACATTCTCTGTTATCTCAAAAATCCCGACATTCTAAACTCTGAACAAGATGACTGCTTCAAAACATCAAATATTACCCTCATTAAATCTAAATTGGAAACACTTTTAATCAGGCTAGACGCAGACAACGAAAGTGAAACATAAATCAGCGACGAAGATGACATTCCCATTGCAGAAATTCCAAGAGCAGAAGAGAATGAACCATTCAACGTCAAAGTGCAAAAAGCATTACTAAAATGTTCAGTTTGTAATGACTGAACCCAAGCAAACCAGTAATAAGACCCGGATGTCTGCAATCCTTTCTCAACAAATTGATTTATTTGCAAATGATGGCAGTCGCGGACGTAATCTTCAAAAAACCTTTGAATTCCTACTAACCATTCAGCCCACAAGCATAGAACCCGATAGAAGTTTCTCTTTCGCAGCAGTTTTCTGCAACAAAATACGTTCAGCCTGAAAGACGAAACATTGGAAGCCCTGATATTCTTGCGGTATTTTTTAAAAAATAAGTATAAATTTATACATATTATATTTTTGGTATCTAGAATCGTTTAGGTGCTTTTTAGTATTAAACTTACTTGTATGTTTAAACTTAATAAATAAAAATTTTAATAATTGAATCCCTTTACATCTTTTTCGGGCCTAATCCCGGGATCCCGGGAGTAGACAACAAAATTCTTCTCGGACAAAATCTCGAAAATCCCGGGATTAAGAAAACCAGTCGGGATTGACATCCCTAGTCTCTATACATGGTGAGATAAAAATATAAGTTTTATTTTCGTTTTTTGAATAGAAGGCCATGGCCCCATACTGGAATACAACTTTTAATTCTAAACAAGTTTTATAAATAAATATTTTAAAGAAATTGAAAAATTAAGCTACTTTACTACTGCGCTACTTTTAAAAATTTGCATCTCCCTCGAATATCTTAATTTTGTTTTCAACTTTTGGTAGGCAACTTTTATCAAGAATAACATTTTCCGAGAAATTATTAATAAAAAAATACTATATGGAGCGCGAATTCTGCCGGTCACTGTATAAGAGAATATTTGTTAGGAACCTGAACTTTAAAAAAAAACTTCAACAAAATAAAACGCAACACTAGGTAACCTTTTCAAGCAATCTAGCAGGACTACATTACTATGTATTTTCTGGTTCTGGTAGTCATATATTTACTCACCATTAAGTTTTAAAGAAAAATTGTCATTTTTACTATTTAAAAAAAATTGAAAAACTGGTCAAACTTTGTTTGTATTTACTCTTATTTTGTTTTATATAAAACCGTGTAAATATAAACAAGGCAGTTGGACAATAGAAATTTCAGTTTGATAAAGAGTTCAAATTTGGCTAGTCATGATCATTATAAAATTACCAAATGGTCTAAGTGCAATACAATTATTTTTTCCAATTTTTTTTTATCTAAGACATCCCAAGTCGACTTCAAGCCTAAGTACTAACGTACCGTGGGTGTCTGAAGAGAAGGGAAATCCATTACTTACCCAAGGATCCCAACGAAAAAAAGGCAGTTTTCTTCCCAGTATTATTTGGTGTACCATACTCACTGGTGTCTCCATTTGGACGTGAAGCTTTTGGGGAGTTGTCCCTTGAAGAAACTACGAGGGAGGAAAGTTGCTCTTCTATGGAAACACTTAGGGAATGGTTTTTATCAAAATTATCATTTTCCATGCGCATTAACTGAACTTTCTGAAGAAAACAAATCTGGAAAAACGTAAAAATTTCGTTTTATTTTTTACACATTGCATTAAAAAGTAATAATTTTACCAAATTGTTCAACTCGTCCTCTGTGAACAACATTATGTCTCGATCAACCTGGGGACTGCTATCTACAGGGGGATCATTCGAATCCAAATCAAAGAAAAGCAGCTCGACAAAGTTAGCCATACTATTTTTATCGATACTCTGGAATATATCCATGTACTTTTTGTCTATACCTTCAAATTTGTCTAGAGCGAGAATCTGTAAGACTTTGCCTATTTGGATCAAATTGTGGCGAGCTATATCCGTCATTTGGGCGTTAAATATGCCATATTGTTCGGGATCAACGATCACAGGGCATATGAACAGAGTAAATATTAATTCTGTGGTTATCGCGTTTGCCTAAAAGAAAGGAAAATACCTCGTAAACTCATATACCGTTCGAAGTCTTAGCATGTGCAAATATCTTTGCTATTAGTAAACATAGACACCAAATTTTAGGTGTATCTTATTGGTTAATAAATCTCATTTTTATGTAATTTAACTTTTTCAACCCCCTTGAGGGGTGACGCTAGAGAGTTGAGGTAAAATTTTTTAAATGCAACCCTGTGTCAAGTGGTACCTCATTTTAAAAGTATTCAAAAAGAATCATTTTACCGCAAAACAGAGGTCCGTATCTTAATTCGTTTTTAAATGGCAAGCCTTCTAAAATTAAAAATCGTGAAAATTAAAAATTTAAATACCTACCTTTATTTCCCTTATTACTTTAAATGTTGTTCAAAATAACCACCATGAACTTCTTGGCAGTAATAAAGTCGATTTTGAAACTCAATCTTACATTTTCGAGAATGGCTACTTTTGATCTTAGAACTGCCTACTGCCCAGAAGTTCATGCTGGTTATGTTGAACAACTTTTAAAGTAATAAGAGAAATAAAGGCACTTACATTTTCTTTTCACGATTTTCCATTTCTATAGGCTTTCCATTTAAAAATGAATCAATATACGGACCTCGGGTTTGCGGTAAAATGTTTATTTTTTGAAGACTTTTAAATTGAGGTACCACACGGCATAGGGTTGCGTTTAAAAATTTTGACCCCAACTCCCTAGCGTCATCCCTTAAGAGTAAGTAAAGTAGGTCTATTAACCAATAAGATACACCTAAAATTTGATGTCTTTATCTTGACTAACAACAAAGATATTTGCCCATACTAAGACTTTTCGGACATCCTGAAAATAAAAAAGATTTGAAATATACCTAAGTTATCTTATAATCAATGCAGCACAAACATATTGTTGTAGTAGTGCGTAAAAAATTTAGTTTTTACCTCTTTAGCACAAAAATTTTTCTCTATCATTTTATAAATATGGCAGGCAGTCCAAGCCATAGCCTTGGGAAAACTGTAAACATTCTCCAAAAGAGACTGTATAAAGCTGTTTGTAAAGTGCGCTAATTTTTCTACTACCTCGTTTCTGTAGTCCACTGCATCTTTATACACTTTTAGATTGTCATCTTGCCTAAACCTTAAGAGAAACAAAAACTGAAATATTTTTGAACACACAGTATTTTTAAAAAGTTAACCTGTCCTGATGAGATTTTTAAGCTTCCATTTTATTAAATATTTATTTTTGCAGCATCTCATAATAATAGGAAGAACGTAATTTTTATTTAATGTTCTTTTTGGTGGTTTTAAGTTTATTTTTGTGATAATAAAAAAAAAGATAACAGACATGACAAATTTTTGGAAAATTGATAGAACGTCCTTTTAAAATTTAAATAATGAATTGAATGAATTTAGTTTTCTAAAATATTTTGTAGATGCAATATATTACTTTATACGTTAAACTCTTTACATGTGGTAAAATCTGTCCTTGTTCTGTTGACATTATTTACTTCCTTACTAATTTTATTTATTAAATTTTCTTTAATCGCGAATGATTAATTTATTTTAAACATTTCCCTTAGTGTGGCAAAATTTTCTTTTTTTGAGAATTCCTCATATTTATTTTTATAAATATAATCCCTTCTAAAATATTTTAAAATTTTATTTTCCTTCCTTTGTTTACTCTACGTTATCCCCCTTAAATAAATGCTTAAAGGTCGCATCACTACATTATAAAATTTAGTTACAGAAAACCCTAAACAAGAAACCGTTTTGATTTATTGTCCTAACTTACCTCATTATTGTTTTATCATGATCCACATCCAAATAATAATCAGAAAATGATAAAAGTTCCAAAACAGGCATTTCTAGAGCTGCACTAAGAAAAAATTTCGCTGGCTGATAGACCTCGTGAAATAAAAAATATAAATGCCGGAACGAACAGGATCTCTGTTTTATAATTCTGAAAATAAGTGTGTTTATGTAACGTCTAATGTTTTAATAAAATGTAAAATGATTAAGAGCCACAAAGCAATATTCAAGCAACCAAAAAACTTTTTCAACATTTGAAAAACGCGAATGATAATAAATAAAATTATTGGGCATTATTTTTTTATGTTTTTACAACAGTTAGTAAAAACCATGGATTTATTATATAAAAGGATACGGGATGATGTAACATTCTTTGAAGTCAAAACAAACCATTCTAAGCGACACTGTAAACACAATTTGTAAACATTGGCCACATCTTATTTTACCGTGTATTTGTGTACAAAAAATACGTTAGAAGCATTACAAGATTTGCTAAAAGCAATAAAAGCCCTAAATTACTTTATTTTCTGCTAAATAATAATAAATTTAAGTTAAAAAGGTTTTATTATTTATAGGTTATGTTATTTCTAAAGGAGTTTATTTAAAGTCGCTCCGAGTCATTTATAAATCTATATAAATCTATACGTCGCACTTTTTCTTTTCTAGTTCATTAGACAAAGACGTACGTGTAACCGAGTGTTCAGACCGAGGTTCAGCCGTTTTCCTAAACAACCAGCACAGACAGCAACACTTCTGAGCTCCAACACTCCAATGCTATTTTATCTCTTTCTACTACCATTCTTGATTCAATTACGTAGTAATTCGTAGTCTTGTCTATGTTCGTAGTTCGTAAACTGCTCCCCCAAGAGAATAACAAACAACAAAATATAAGGCTTCGCGTTCGATACGCTCACAGTATACGGATATCGAATCCTTTTATATAATAAATCCATGGTAAAAACAGTAAGTTAAGTTAATAAATTCTGGCTATTTAAGTAGTAAATTGTTGCCTAAAATTACTAAATGTGCATTACATTTAACAAAGTAAGCAATAAAAGGCAACGCTTGCTGGGGTTTTGCATTATTTAAAATTTTTATTTAAATAAATCATGATACTGTGTTGGCAAAGTTATTATTTGTATATATTTCTGCTAATCGCATACTGTGTACTTCAGTACAGGTGGTACATACAGGTGTAGAAATCGTAAAGGTTTCTGCACAAAATAGTGTTGATAATGCTTGTAATTCATACGTTGAATAATGCCCAAAACCTAAATCATTACTGCACAAATGAATAAATTTTATGATCGCAGTTTTTATCATAATGCACGCCTAAATATTACCCATAAACTTTTACCTTCTGGGATTGTCACTTTTTAGCAGCTGCTGTTTAGCTAATTCATATAAGAGAGTAAGCATGAATTTTGTATCCTCCGCAAAAATGCATCCTCCATATAACCCGTTCAAAATGCTTTGCAAAATCAATGAATACTGTATGTTATCTTCAGTTATGCTTTCACCCGAGATCAACCATTTTGCCAGTTGTTTGGGTTGAGATCGTAAGATGTGGAGAAGACTGGAGATTTTAACAGCATTCTAGAAAAGGAGTTACTGTTTTATAAAATTACAAAATTTTATAAAATGATAAAAGATCTTCACGTTTTGGGGTCCCAAGATTATAAATATCAAAGATTCTCATTTTCATTCGTAAACTCAAAAACAACTTGACAGAAAAAAATGGTAATCTGAATAAATAGATGAGGCTTTAATCTAACTTGAAACCGGATGCACATCGGATCAAATACATACAGAAAACCTAAATAAAGCTAGTTTGTATCTAGTCTTGACTTTGATTAAAAACCATTTTTACAAAAATAAGATTTTGCATATAAGTATAACAATCTCCGATGCATTTATTTCACATCATTTCGTGAAGGAGCTTTAATGTAGATTTTTATTACTTGCTGTTCAAGCTGCAAATACTAACCTGAAATCCTAATATATTTTTGGCCTCGACGAATTCCGAATTATGAAAAAAATCAAATTTCTGGCAATTCTGGCTTGAAACCTTCCTCTCAAAAAGTAGCAACCTCTGTTTATTTGTAAGCCACGACGCCTTAATAACTGTTTGCGTTTTATTCCTTATAAGTTCATTTAGCTCTTGGATGTCTATTTTTTCGCTTCTTATGAAGAGTTTTTCTTGGCGTAACTTCGATATGA
This sequence comes from Philopedon plagiatum, assembly GCA_963971165.1. Classification (NCBI taxonomy): domain Eukaryota; kingdom Metazoa; phylum Arthropoda; class Insecta; order Coleoptera; family Curculionidae; genus Philopedon; species Philopedon plagiatum. The sequence continues at coordinate 22,074,373 of OZ020191.1, read as the reverse complement.
AAGTGAATATATCACAGTCTTCCTCTTCTAAAGATTCATTCTTCATTTTTTAGGGTCTTAAAATAAAGATACTCATTAAAACTTTTTGTAGGACTATCGTTTCGATAATTAGTACATTTTAAGATACTCATTTGTTCCCATGAGACATCTACAACCGGCAACCACATCTTTATTTCTGAAAAATAGGGCAGAAAATTAAAAAAAAAAGGAAAATAAAGGCACGATTGGCTTTCAACAGGGTTCGGCCCTGAACCCGCAGGATGTCACAGCCCAAGCAGTAAGAGATGAAGCATACATAATGTTTACAAATGATACTGTAATATTCAGTAAGGAAAACGTTGACAGGAAACACTAGACAACAAATTTAAAGTTTTTTTTAAAGGTCCTAGGCAAAAATAGGATTTTTTGATTGTATATAACTGACAGACCCAAAATGTTTTTTGCAAAATTTTCCGAGGTCGTACATAAAAATAGAAGCACAATTTTTGCTACCATTTTTTGTATACACACACCATGTGACAATTTTAAGAAGTACATTATAAACATCATTTTTAATTAATATTCCGGATTTCCATGAACTATTATAATAATTACTACTTAAGTAAGTAAATTCCACTGTTGTAACCTAGATGCTAACAACTCCGCCTTTTGTTTTGGCAAATCCAAGTCTCTTATGACGTGACTCGACTCAGTTTGTGTTATTCTGTGTGGTTCTTTACTACCACAAGGTCCAGGAAGAAAATTTGGGTCCTGAGAGGTTGAGGGCTCTTCGTCTCTGACATTTAATTCTTCCGAATCAAGACCATATTCCTTAGGGGGAACCGGAACATCACTATCAGTCGTATTCATAGTCGTTCTCCAGGCCAATCGCCAGCGACTTCTCAACCTGCGCTTCGCCAGCGACGCCCGTTGATGCGTGTATTATAATGGAGCGATGCTCCGTTTGTGAAATGCATAACTGGAATATCCGGCGGGATGAAAGCTGGCGAATCTCCGAAGAATGACTATGAACACGGGTGTAAGAGACACAGGGCGAATAGCAGACGGTATATTGGGGTATCTCAAATTATCCTCATTCTTCATCGCAATACCTTTCCTAATTGGAGGTGTGAGACAAAAATAACAATCAGATGTATGGTCTTTTGGTTCCCTCTAAACCATAGGTACGGCAAATGGCAGTGATCGACCTCTTCCATTAAGCCAATCTCGAAGACAGTTGGCATAAGTATTGTAGCAAATATGGCGCGCCCATTTTTTATCTTGGCCACCAACTTTACATCTAAAATACAACTCATAGGCTTTCCTAATTAAAGGAGTTATATTTCTGTTTTGCAGTGACGGTTGGTGAAATTTCAAAGTTGTATATCTCTGTTCCTACTTACAGGACCCGTACCAAATTTAGGGGTTTTGATAGTGAGCCCACTGGAAATGTTTTGGTAAAGAAAAAAACATTTTGTAATTTGCGAAAAAAAGTTAAATTTTTGGTGTGCCCCTCCTAAAAAACAAATGAACACGTCTAGATATTTTATTTATTATTTTTTCTAAAAAAATTTTACATCTTTTTGTCGACAGTTTTTAAATTTTAATAGAAAAAAATGCATTAGTAGAAAGTTGTAGTCATTTGAATTTTCTTAAGCCTAAAGTATAATTTAAGAAAAAATTCAAATGACTATAACTTTCTACTAACACATTCTTTTCTCTCAAAATTCAAAAACTGTCGACAAAATAATGTAAAATTTGTTTAAAAAATAATAAATAAAATACCTAGACTTGTTCATTTTTTCTTAGGAGGGGCACACTAAAAATTTAACTTTTTTTCGCAAATTACACAATGATTTTTTTTCTTTACCAAAACATTCCCACTGGGCTCACTATTTTAAAACCCCTAAATTTGGTAAGGGTCCTGTAAGTAGGAACAGAGATATACAACTTTGAAATTTCACCAGCCGCCACTGCTGTTTTGGCTCTTAAAGGTAACATCTCCACAAATATATCAAAGATTCATTGGCTTATTAACACACTCGCGCGGCATAGTTTACCAATACATGACACTAAACATGGACACTAAACGATACGACGGTTGAAATAACACTTAAACCAGGTAACTAACTTATGCATAGATGCATAGATTTTACTCCGTAGACAGGGACAAATCGATTACAACATGTCTTTTGGTTTTTCCTGATAGAACTTTATTCATAAACTTTGCGAAATGATGCGTCAGTGCCAACTGTGTGGAAAAATGTCTTTTTTTCATCAAGTTCGTCATACAAACTTTGATTTCGGGTTAGATCACCTAGTGGCGGAGTGTTTTATGGTGGAACAAAGGGAAGCTCAATCCCCATTTGAGGGGAATTTGTCCCAAATCCAAGGCGAGTGAGCGTAAAGTAAATATGTGACGGGCATGTCTTGTTGTGGGAGAAGCATAGTGCGGAAGTGTGGCTGACTGAAAAGGTCATTCGCAATACTCTAACAGAGACAGGCATCTCCTTAACCCCAAAAGTACTTAAACGCTCAATTATGTTGGAAATCTTAAAAGGCACAGGTTCGACTAACCGAAGGTTCCATCGACACCCACCCACACTGGTTAACTGGTCAGAAATGACAAGTGAAGTGAGTGATGCAGCAAACGTCAAGACTTTGTTTAACAGTTTTATGTTCAAATATTTTGACACCTAATTTTATTGTTTTAGTTGGATATTATTGGTTATTTGTGTTATTTTTGTGCAGTACTAGTACTTGGGTAGTTATGTTAACAATGGCTTTAACAACAGTGCAAGAAATACTGCAGTGTAAAATAAGTAGTTCATTAACATTTGAAAAACGTTTCGAAATTAAAGGAAAAGGACGCCCACACCTCTTCTGGATCTAAAACAGACCACGAAAGACAGAGGGAAAGACATTAACAGGCATTTTAAGCCAAGTATGTACAATATTTCTGATTTTTTTACTGGTTGTCATTTTTTCACTCTGTTGTGCCCCATGCTGATATACTTTTTTGTCAATTGCAAAAATCTGATATTGATGCAATTTTGATTGGTAAATATATTGTAGATTTTAATTCAAACATTCAAAAATATAGAGAGAGTGTTATCTCTACAGACGCAAATGTTAACATCGAGGCAAGTACATCTAAAAAAAATCCGAAAGAGTCCAAAAGAACAATTTCTTTAGAAATATGCGACATAATTTTGTCAGAAATCCGCTGTCGTTTTAATTTTACAGAACATTTAATTGTCACACGTTTGTTTAATACAAATAATTTTGCTGAATATAAGAGAGACTTTCCTGAAGACATTTTAAAACATGTTAAAAATAATTATGAGATGATAAACGTTTCCAAGCTTCAATCAGAATTGCATGTTTTATTTACTCGTGAAGATTTTTATAATAGTGCAGGTGCTGTTGCCATTTTACAGCTCTTGTTAGAAATGAATCTTGGTGAAACGTTTTCAGAAAGTGTAAAATTTATTAGAGATTTTATGTACTATTCCAATGACGACAGTGGAAAGTGAGAGGTGCTTTTCGACTCTAAAAAGGATTAAGCCTTTCTTAAGAAATACAATGGCGGAGTCGAGGTTAAGCGCTTTAGCTATGTTGAGCATTGAGAAATCTTTTATTAGAAGTATTTATAATTTTAATGAGCTAGTGATTGAACATTTCTCCCAACAGAAGGATAGAAGCATCGATTTGATATACAAACTCATTTAACTACATAAAAGGTGAGTAAATTATAAAAAAATAATATTAAAAAGGCTTGCACTAGTTTCCCACAAAATTTGACCCACCTGTAAAAAAAACTCACGGGACGCGCCTGATTTTTACCTTTCAAAAGTAAATATAAATGTGTTCTTATTTGTGAAAAGTGTACTAAAAGTTAATTATTATCCCATTCACGATAATGACATAGCTAATGTAGGTACCGATAATGCCAGTTTTAAACAGCAAGAAGTGAAAAAATTACTTGTAGTTTCAGCGGTGGATAGGCTCCACAAGAATGTAAACTGAAGAGTGAAGACATCATTTTTATTAACAATTTGAGATTTTGGGGCAAAACGGGTAAGGGCATTACGTAAATAAAGCAAGGCATCGTTTGGAAATCTAAAAAACACATTATTTAAGCCCGAATTAATATTCAAAATAGGTCAGTATAATTTATTGTAATTATTAATTTTTATATAATACATTATAATTAAAATCAAAATCTTAAATAATTAATTACCTACTTATGCAAAATCACTGTCTTTCTCAACTGACCGTCGACATGCGAAACAAGATCTCATTTTCTATCTAAAATATTATTAACTCTGTTTCAATATTGTACTTTAAAGTATATAATAATTTATACTTACTGGTTTTTCTGATATTTTGTTATATGGATGTTAAATTAAAGATTATTAGGTTATTCACAAAATAACGCTAAGGCGAAATCGAAGGCTTGTCAGATTCAAATTTGAACTTTTGAATTTGACAGGCGCGAGCGGCCATGTTGTTATATCTCGTGTTTTGATTAGCTAGGCGGTACGTAGTATTGAGTTCACTGGCTGGACAAATCAGATGGTTGTTTATGAGGGATGTTCAGTACGGCATGTGACTGGTTAGCAATTGTTTCCAAAGGTTACGTCTTTCGTCTTTGCTTCAACATTTTTTCGTCGTTTGCTATATAATAGGTATAGTACTAATACGTATATGGTTTAATTGTATTTTTACAACATGAAAATTAAAGGTAGATAAAAGATATTAGTATAGTGACTTTTTATCGAGAAAACCCGTGTTTATGGGATATAACTTACCCAAATTACAAAAAAAGACCAGCTTTTAGAATTACAAATACCTAGATGGTTTCGGCATTAATGAATTAAAAACAAATAAAAACCATTTGATTTACATAAGTATTACCTACACAGTACACTATTACAAACAAAACTAAATGCTCTCAAAGATCAGGAGCCAGTGGAAACATAACATATGAACCAAAAATAAAATGGTCCCGTGAGTTGGACACTTTTATAAAAAAAAAATGCAATGGTAAAGAGAAAGACTAAGGTAAGTAATTTTTATGTTACATTGCCTTTTTAGTACGAATACTTCTAATGAAAAGGAATACAAATACTTTTCCATAATTTCATCTCGGATTTTGTTGAATGTTGTGTGAAATTAGGTGCCATTCTTTAAACTCGTATACCGTCATCTATACTTATTTAGGCCCTCTAATCTTAACTGCCGCAAAAGTAGTGCTGATCCCCCAATTTGTGTCCCTTCCACTTATCCAATTTCACAACCCATTTGCTTTTTATAAATGAGAATTTTCACAACTTTGTCAATAATTTTTCCACACATTTTCTTAAACACACTTGCTCTTTATCAGAATTATGGTCACCACAAGACTTTATGATCTGACTAAAACTGACTGGATCCATGTAAACAAAACCAATACTTTCCAGTCCAGTATGCAGTAAATGGATTGAAAAAACTGGACTTATAACCTGGAGACGTGTAAAAGGGCTTTTATGACAAGAAAAAATACATATACTACCTATTAATAATCAAATATAAAACACAGAAACTCATATATAATATAAACTATATGTATATTTAACAATTAAGTAATTAAATTATTATTATAAATACCTTCGTAAAAGTTACATAATATACTTTATACCTAAATAAATAGTTAAAAATGAACAAAATAAATAAATAACAAATGCAGCGCAGCTATTAGTAATCACAAACTAATGCTAATAGGTAAGACAAATGAGGTTAACCGTTAACAAGTTCACAGGATAAAGGATAAAATTAATAAAAAGAAATATTAAAAATAGCTACTTTACCGAGTACTTTACTAAGTACCTTGATTGATAATTGATAAAAGCCATACCAACTCATAAATCTTTAACTTTCTTCCGAAATATTTTGTGGGAAAATTCTTCTGTATAATTCAGGGTAAATAACTCGGTAAATGATATATATATTCTTTTTGTTTTCTAATGAATCTTTTTGTTAGTGCTAGATTAGTAGTTACCATGCAGTAAGTTCAAGATCCAGATCCATTATATAATCTCTCCTCATACTCATAAATTAAAAGTTTTCTTCTTTTATTTTTGCATTTATTAGTTTTTCAAATAATTTTTCTATTGGAATGTGCTGCGACAATGAATGTAGTTGCAAAAATGATGTGTTAAACTTTGAAAACTGGTAAAAACCTAATATAATATTGGTTAATGATTAAATTGTTAATTAATCATTATTATACTAACAACATAAATAAATAAAAAAAAGTAAATATTAAGATTTGATTGATACTGTTATTATTTATTTGTCATACAGCTGACTGATTAGTTAATGCAAGAAAATGAAATATGATTTAAGTAAATGGAAACTTCAATGAATAGTGGGGTTTATTAAGAGGGATTAAGAATTATTATTATAATTCTTATAAGCTTAAAAAGAGCATATCCTTTAGTCCTTTACATATCTGACAAATAAAATTATGGGAGAAATGAGTTTGTATAAAACAACCACTGAAGAAAATCAAAACTTTGTTCAGGTTTGTACAGAAACTGTCTTCTGACAGTATGTCAGAAAAAAAGAAACTACTATGTGTTAAACATATGTCTATGATTGTGTTTAAGCATTGTGTTAATCACTAAACTCAGAGTTACAACTGTCAAAATGGAGGAATCTGATTGATGTTGCCATGATATCTTTTGTTTAGCAGGGAGTTGCTTTAACACTGCATTAATTATCAGTCTGTATGTTATAGTTTAACACCACATAGTAAAAAGGACCACAGTGGCCCTGTGGGTTAGTATAAGGTATTATACAGGTACAGGGTTATTGGTTGTAAATGCGCCACCCCCTTACCTATCTATGTTTATTTAGTTTAGTTAGGCCTATGCTGAGGATGATACAATCTACCAAGTTTACAGAGACTATTAACAGTAAAAATATATGTAAACAATGCACTTTGCTGCATTAGGAAACTAGTGTATGACCAAAAAATCTTAAAATAATATTTACAAATATTTACATGGCATACCAAAATAAACATACCTAAAAAATATTTTAATGAAATGCATTAAGTAACCAAAATAAATTTACTTACATGCAAGTTCTCAGTTAATATAATTTATTTCAGCAAGCATAGATTTATCTAACTACAACCCTGTTTTATATCTATTTACTTAATCATTCCCAGTCTGATCATTGACAACATCTGCTTCCCCACATATAATAGACACATGGTTATATTTTTTTACTAAGTAGGTACTAAATGGCCCACGTCTATGTAATAGATGCAGATGGTTCAATACACAATGTAATAGAAAAGGACATTATAAAGTTAAATTTCTGAACACTTCAAAATAGATCCACCTTCAGGGTGGTCATATTTTTTTCCATGCTGAACAACCCCATTAATCAATTAAGTAATGAAAATAAAGGAGCAATTATCAGTTCTTAGCAACAAGTCTTTATTACAATTCAATTTGAATTCATCAATGATACACATATCCCCAAATATACTCCCTGACGTGGTTAGTTTGCTTTTGCAGCAGGACAGTCATTAATGCTAAGCAGTCCGCAAAAATGCTGGACAATTTAGTCAATGTCTGTTTGGTCACTATAGACGACTAATGAAAACTCTTTTATTGCTTGTTATATCACCCTGGTATACTTTTAAAAATGAAAATAAAGGTCGTTTTTACCACTGAACTAAATAATATTTCTAGAATGGGTGAAAATAATCATGATCAGTTTGAAGTGATTGAACTGAAAGTAATAGTTTTCACAAGAATACAGCTCAACAATACTTAACCTCTTGATATGTGATATTTTAATACAAAACACCTACCACTCGACCTACCATTATTGTAAACCTACTTACTTAAAAATGACTATTGTAATTACCCTTGTGCCCCAGAATTATGAACATATCAACGGGATAAGATGTTGAGATGATGTTTTTGTCAAAAAACTGTTGAGAGATATATCTACTTGACTGAGATTACTTAGGTGGAGTTAGTGCTTTTATAGCATTCACTCATTATCGTTGTTGAATACACCTTGGTCCTAAATACTATACCTAATCGATTTTGTTCCAGCATAAACTTAAAAATTGATCAATCACACTATCGTTAATAGGTATAGAGTTTGTATAAAGTATGGATGTGTGAGTAAGTAAAATATATGTTATAATTCAAAAAATTAGTACATATTATATTGTAGTAAGCAATTGACTCCTTATAAATATACTTATCTACAGATATAAATATACATCAACAAACACTTCAAAATTACAACAAAATAAACAGAACCAAAAATTCTGAAGACGAAGTATTCATATATTCTTGTAAATATGTTGAAATTTAATTTCACAGTAATTTACACATTTCTGGCGCAGTACGAATATCTGTATCCGCTCTTGGTAGAATAAAACATTCAACAAACACAATTGCATAATTTCTTTCTCATGCTATTTTATGTACTCACTTGGAAAACACTTTTTGGGTTTGGTTGGAATATATTTCACAGTTTTTCTTATAACTTCAGTTTATATTTTACTGACTAACAGATGGCTGCCAAATAGAAATCCATGCATTTCTTCCACCTACATTCAATATTTTTAATTTTCAACCTCCTTTTTGGCTTGATAACAGTAAAACAGATGACAAGGGGACCATTTGACGTTTATGACGTTCAAAAGTTTTATCGATCACTTGGGATTTGTCGACGTAAGTATTTCGATATTTGACGTCCCGTCTAACAAATCCTAAGAAATAGAAATAATATGTGTAGAAATATAGAAATGTCCAAACAAATAGCTTTATCATCAGTCATCACATTAATAAATTCCGTGTACTGTGATCACATTCAGATGACTGCAGTGAGACTCAAAGAAAATAAAAAGGGTTTGATTGGGTTTGAGACTCCGCGAGGTGGTAGAATTCTATTTGTAGAGACAAAGCAAAAATTTTTTCGCTCTGTTTTACGTTCGCTGTCGAATGATCGGCAGACGAAAACAACACGATCGCTTTGTGTCGATTATAGAAATTATTCGGTGCTATAACCATCCGGAGTTGCACCTCTGGCTTGCTTGATCACAGTCGTTTGATCAGCTACCTGCAGAAAAATAACTTTTATGAAAAAAAGTATTAATGACCAATAGGTAACTAGTCTCTCCGAACTTTAGGATGAATGCAAAGCCAACCGCAGATCTTCTTAGTGATTTTCTAATTTTCTTAAGAGTTTTTCCAAAACTTCTAAAAGTTCAAGTTCAAAGTGTTCAGTCAGTTGTCAGTTTGAAGACGTCGATCAGTTAAAACATGTTTTAAACAACGAAAGTACATTCAAAACTTTTTTAAAGACATTTTTACACTTATTATTAATTACATTGTGCTGTTCTAGTACAATGGTTAATGTGAAGATTTAAAAGTTATTAAAATGCAAAACAGAACTGTGGAATCTGGCGTCCAACTATTCTCAAGAATGAATAGCCTAAATACGGGCAATTTAAATGGTATATACCCAAAATTATTTCCTGAAGGTGGACCATTTGGTAATCAAGTGATTGAAGTTGTTTTTGATCAAGAATTTGATTACACTGATTTCTTTATAGACTTCATTTCAAGTGCAATTTTACCGCCTAAATTAAACAATGAATTTAAAGGAGTACAAGTTGTTTTCATTAATACTGACTTCCAGATAAATTTAATGAAAATTATTAAGGTTCTAGAGAAGAAAACGGAGCTTTTTAATGCGAAAGAGAAATCTATTGTTGAAGAGGCACTAAAGAATTTGGTTATTTTAGACTGTTTTTCTGCTGAACAACTCGAAATAACATTTTACAATTTGGAAAGGATTATAAACAACTGCAAAAATCCAGGTTTGGTGCTTTTGGATAATATATTATCTCAATATTGGTGTACAAAGTTTAACAATTTTATGCTCAGTTTTGACGAGCACTGTATAAAAATGCTAGATCTGCTTTATAACAAAATTAAAGATCTAAATGTGGTATTAATGTATGGTAGACCCTGCTTAAGTGAAAGTAAAAAGAGGGGAACCCAAGTTAGTTACAGTGTTGAGATAATCAAGAATAATGACAGTTATTTGGCTAACGTTAATAATCTGGAAAAAAATACTTTTGCATCTGTACCATTTAAAGTTACTTAATGTGTTTGAATTTGGAACAGTAACAATTCCTGCTCAAACACGAGTGTAAAATTTAGAAAAGTTTTCTCTACTGAGATAGGCACTTAAGTACTATTAGTGAAATGAAATATTCGAAGTAGTTCTGTATAAATATTTATTTAGGTCTTGTGTTTGTAAACCAAAATAGGACATACTAAAATGTACAAATTATCCAAATGTACAAATTATCATTTTAAATAAGGGTTTCTAGTTTAATAAAATGACTAATTTAAAGTACAAAGTATTGCATTAAATAAAACAAAACATAACTATGAAATTAATTTTTTAAATAAAAAAATCACTCAAGGTAATGAACCAGTTTTGGTCACTGAACCAGTAATAGTCACTTTTACACAAAAAAAAATATACCTGGTCCTACAATGCTTTTAGAATAGCAAAACAACACACATTAGAGACATCTATTATATAGTCACCTTTTAAATTACAATGTTGTAACGTCACTCATACTAATAAACATATGTTGGCACGTCATCATGGTGCATGTGCTCAGCTGTCAAGAATAGAACATTTATCTTAAATTAATTGAGGCGAGTGGAATAATATTTACTAAATTTCTCTCATATAAGCATTATGATTATTTTATTATAAAAAAACTTATATTAAACACTTAAGGAAATAGATGGGGTGACAATTACTGTTTACATTTTCTTATATAATCAGTAGGTACCAAATTGTCACAATGCCAGACCCTGATTTTAACTTATTTTATTAAATATCAGTAATCGCCAGGTGCATAGTATTTTTTTTTAATTTCAAAAGAGAAATGGCTCCTATAAAAAGAAAAAAAATATAATTACCAAAAGAAACAGATAGAAGAAGAAGAAGTTTCACGGGGCATGCAAGTAGCAACAGTAGCTAAGAATTTTGGTCTTCCCCATATGACTATCTAATAAATGGAAAGGAAAATCACATAGAGAAAGAAAAATGGGCCCTGAAGCAGTGTTAAGAAAGGAAGAAAATATTATTTTTAAATGGAACCTTAAAATGGGAACAGTTGGCTTTCCAATCACCAAGAATGAATTGTTAGATAGTGTGCAACAACTTATTCAGCAATTGGAAAGAAAAAATCCATTTAAAGATGACTGACCTACACTAGGATGGTTACAGAGATTTAAATCGCATCATCCAGAAATAAGTCTAAGAACAGCCCAAAATCAGTCAGTAGAGCATCAGTTATGGAAGAAAGTGTCTCCAACAACTTATTCAGCAATTGGAAAGAAAAAATACATTTAAAGATGACCGACCTACACTAGGATGGTTACAGGGATTTAAATCGCGTCATCCAGAAATAAGTAAGAACATCCCAAATCTTACAGTCAGTAGAGCATCAGTTACAGAAGAAAGTGTCTCCAACTGGTTTACCGAGATCCATGAATAATATCTTGTGCAAAACAATTATCAGGACATATTGTTGGATCCAACTATAGAGACGAGTCTGCCTTCTTTTTGAACCCTAAAGGAAACAAGGTTTTGGCTGGAAAACGACAAAAGAATGTATACCAGCAAGTCAATTCAGATGAAAAGGAGTGCCTTACAGTTCTTGTGACAGCAAATGCCTCCGGATAACTAGCTCCAACCATGATTATATTCAAGTATGATAGGCTACCCAGAGATATCGCCACGAGTGTACCAGTCTTGGCTGAGACGAAAATCCGAGACCGAGACTGGTTGGATGAATAGTGCGACCTTTTACGAATATATTGCAAATGGGTTTTACCAATGGTTGATTGAACAAAAAATTGTTTTTTCCGTTTTATTATTATTTACAGATGATCATGCATTACACCTGACCTATCATACTTGTAAATTTTGTGACAAACATAATATTATTTAGGTGGCACTTTACCCAAACGCTACCCGTATTATGCACTCCATGAATGTTGCAGTGTTTACGACACTAAAGGATGGTTGGAAGCAAAAGTTGCACCTATGGAGAACTGAACACATCAATGATCCGGTTTTAAAACGAAAATATTTTTGCCTTCTCTTACAAGACGTTTTAAAAGAGAGAATAACAGCAACTACTCTAAACAACGGATTTCAGAAGTGTCTAGTACTGTGGAATAATAATTCTATTGAGATTTCACAAGAGTTCCACTGATTTATCCAAATCATCTATTAGGCAGGGACAAGGCCAGTTTTCTGAAATAAAAAAGGGTTTGGATTTTCTTAATAAGTTCCCATATTTAAAAAAAAATGGATGAATTTAGGAGAAATGAGGGTGGCTTGCAAAGTTATTTAAAGGATAAGTCACTTTTTGAATTCTGTAAATTAATAGAAAATAAGTCTGTTGAATTAGAGAAGACAGCAAGTGAAGTAGATAATGAAGATATGGAAGAAGCCAATGAAAATATATGAATGCAATGACATCTAAGCAATCTCAAATAAATACAAAACTAGAATTTGTTTTCTCGTCTAACAAATTTTCCTTAAAAGGATAGCCAGAGTCAGTATAAGCACAATCATCCCCAAATACACAAAGCCACTTGTTAATGGAAATAGATCCAGTTACTGCATACCATGAAAACCCTCATGAAAACCCAACTACAATTTGGGCCTAAAGACGAAAGTAATGAGGAAGTAAAAAAAGTGAGAAAAGTACTTATTATTGATGACCAGGTAATTCCAATTCCGTTTAAAAATGTTTTGCAATTGCCTGAAGTTAGAGAAACTGGAACTAAAACAAGGAAAAAATTCATTTTGTGGCATCCTCAAAGCAGTGGCAACAATACTTTGTTTACAAAGAAAAGCAGAAAACCGAAAACGAAATTAACAAAAAGTTAAGAGCTGAAGACAGATTAAAAAAGAAACAGGAAAAAGAAAAATTAAGAGTAAAGAATCTAAAATTGTCTATTCCAAAAAAAAAACTGATAGATGGTCAGATTCTAGTTCGGAATCAGAACAGGAATGGACAGAATCAGGAAGCAGTATTGATGATATCAATATCTTCAATGATTCGGAGAATAATTTTAAAAAGAGATATTTCATTTTGGTCAAGTTTTCAGGCATTAAGCAATATCAAAAATACATATGCATTATTCAAAAAGTATTTAACTACACAGCGTTAGAGGTAATGGCCCTAAACTGGTACAGTGAAGGAAAAAATTTATTTAGATTAAATGTATTATAAAATAAAAAATCGGTCAAGTGCTAGTGTTCCGTGCCATCAGTTAACCTTAACCCGAGCAAACCTCGGCCGCCCGATCTCCGCCCATCTGCCGCGCTACCCGCGTATGCTCGGAATTGAGTGGGGGGCGTTTCGACTGCGCCAAATCAAAAATTTTGAGAAACGTGCAAGGACAAAAGTTGTTCCTTATATTGTGAGAAATATTTTTTGTCAAAAAACTTTTTCTTTAAAACCAATGGTTCAGCAGTTATAAGGGAATAAACTTACATTGTTTATAACACTTGATCGCGCTAGAATTTTTCAATGCTGATAATTTTCGATAATCTACACCTAATTCTTAATGTTCATGATTTTTTTTTCAGATTTTTCAAAGCGATCCTTCTGGTGATAAGGGCGGGGGACAGCAATTGTTAAGCGTTTTTCCCAAAAAATGTTTTAAGAAAATGCATAAAAAAATAAATCATATATATTGTTGAATTCGTGCTTCAATAGACTTTCATTGAAGTCCCACTTTACCCCCTGAAATTAACCCCCAGAATCAAAATTCAACTTTTTATACTTCACGTCTATAATTGGGTCAGCACACCCTATCTCTGTGCTAAATTTCAAATTTTTACGTCGAATAGTTTCAGAGAAAATCGCCTGTGAGAGACGTACGGACGGACACCGAAACACTAGAAACAGGAAAAATAAAAACTAAAGGAAGAAAAACTAAGAGAAAAGAAACCAAAATTATCCATTCCAAAAAAGAAGAAAAAAACAGTTAGATGGTCAGATTCTAGTTCGGAATCAGACCAGGAATGGGTAGAATCAGGAAGCAGTATTGACGATATCAGTATCTTCAGTGATTCAGAAAATAATTTAAATGATTTTAAAAAGAGAGACTTTATTTTGGTCAAGTTTCCAGGCATGAATCAAAAATACATTGCATTATTCAAAAAGTATTTGACAACACAGCGTTAGAGGCATGGATTTATTAAATAAAAGGATGCGGGATGATGTAACATTCTTTGAAGCCAAAACAAACCATTCTAAGCGACACTGTAAACACAATTTGTAAACACGTTAGAAGCATTACAAGATTTGCTAAAAGTAATAAAAGCCCTAAATTACTTTATTTTCTGCTAAATAATAATAAATTTAAGTTAAAAAGGTTTTATTATTTATAGGTTATGTTATTTCTAAAGGTGTTTATTTAAAGTCGCTCCGAGTCATTTATAAATCTATATAAATCTATACGTCGCACTTTTTCTTTTCTAGTTCATTAGACAAAGACGTATGTGTAACCGAGTGTTCAGACCGAGGTTCAGCCGTTTTCCTAAACAAGCAGCACAGACAACACTTCTGAGCTCCAACACTTCAATGCTATTTTATCTCTTTCTACTACCATTCTTGATTCAATTACGTAGTAATTCGTAGTCTTGTCTATGGTCGTAGTTCGTAAACTGCTCCCCCAAGAGAATAACAAACAACAAAATATAAGGCTTCACGTTCGATACGCTCACAGTATACGGATATCGAATCCTTTTATATAATAAATCCATGGTTAGAGGTAATGGCCCTAAACTGTTGCAGTGAAGGGAAAAATATATTTAGATTAAATGACAAGAACGTCAGTATTATTAAAAAATTATCGGTCAAGTGCAAGATATACTTGCACAATTAGTGTTCCTTGCCATCAGTTAACCTTAACCTGAGCAAGCCTCGGCCGCCCGATCTCCACCCATCTGTCGCGCTACCCGCCGCCGTATCACATCGCGTATGCGCGGAACTGAGTGGGGAGCGTTTCGACAGTGCCAAATTAAAAATTTTGAAAAACGTGTAAAGAAATAAGTTGTTACATCGTGAGAAATATTTTCTGTCAAAAAACTTTCTCTAAATCCAATGGATCAGCAGTTATAAGGACATAAACAATTAAATTGTTTATAACAATTGATCGCGCTAGAATTTTTCAATGCTGATAATTATCGTTCAATCTACATCTAATTCTTAATGTTCACGATTTTTTTCAGATTTTTCTGAGGGAACCTTCTGGTGATAAGAGTGGGGGACAGCAATTTTTAAACGTTTTTCCCAAAAAATGTTTTAAAAAAGACATCATATATGTTGTTGAATTCGTGCTTCAATAAGCTTTCATTTGATACCCTACACGATGCCCTTAAAATTTTTTTTCCCATGTCCCACTTCACCTCCTGAAATTAACCCTCAGAATCAACATACAACTTTTTATACTTCACATCTATTGGGCCACCATACTCTATCTCTGTGCTAAATTTCAAATTTTTACGTCGAATATTTTCAGAGAAAATCGCCTGACAGACGGACGGACACCGAAGTGATTCCATAACTGTTCCGTTTCACTTAAAAAGAACATAATTACTACACCTGCTACCCCCTCTTTTCATACTGCAGGGGATAGGATCAGATATAAATTTGACAAACCACTTATAGTGGATGTTTAGCTAAATCATTAGTTAAGTTTATTTGTATTTTCTAGTTTATTATTACATTTCAGTTTCAATCTTTAATGACCATGACTGATTTTAAGTATGACAGACTGATTTTTTCTTATTTTTAAGTGACAATCGCTGATTTTTGAATATGTGTACTAGTTATCATTATAAAAAATGGTGTTAAAAGTTTTAGGCTCCATGTCAAGAACAAAATCATTTTAGACATACTAAGTAGTGATTACTATGTTATTAAAATGTATTTAAAATAAATAGTTTCAACATAATTGAATTTTATTGATTTTTTTTTCTTAATAGTGACCAATTGGTTCATTGCCTTAATTATGAAATTAATTTTTTAAATAAAAAAATCACTTACTAGCCTCTTGAACTAGAAGTATTTATTTACACACAAAATTTGTACAGGATTGACCATTCTCAACATCCTAGTCAATCCAAAGTAGTTACTTGGCTACCTATTGGTTGAATTCTCAACACCTTGTTTCTGCGCATTTAATCAGGATAAGAATTCTTTTTAACTTTCTATTTTCTTTTCTTCAGTGTCTGTGTTTTCTATATTTACTGCATTATCTTCCTGATTCTTTGAGTTTTCTCCAAAAACTTCTTTATTTTCAAGGATATTTTCCACTTCGTGACCCTTTGGTTTTGCTTCCCCATTTAATTTTTGGTCTTTGTTCTCGGTTTTTTCTTTCTCCTTATCATCTTTAAGGCCTACACTTTCTTTGTTTTCTCCCTCTTTTCGTTCATTCTCATTACTGTTTTGCTTGTCTTGATCCTGTTCCTGTATTTTAGACTTCTTTTCTGCTTTACTACTTTTTTTGATATTTAACTTGCTAATCTTTTTAACTTTATCTTTTTTATTTTTATTACTCTCATCAGTTTCTTCTGAACTCTGTTCTTGATCAGTGGAAACATGGTCTTCACCCCTTTCTTGTTTGTTGACATACCTAAAAATGCAGGAAATTGGTTAAAAATGGAAATTACAAAGTTCAATTTACACACTTACTTTTGGAAAATCTTGTCTATTTTTTCCTTTCCCTCTACGTAGTTTTTCTTCAGCACATTTTCCAAAGAAATATCTTTAGTTGCTGGATCTTCAGTAGATTCTACAAAATCTAAATGCGAATCATATAGTTCCTGCCGTCTTTTCTTTTGTAGGATGCTTCCTAAGACCTTGAAGGATTTTTTACCTTGAAGTTAAAACAAACATAAAACTGATTAATAATATTTTTTAATTCTATTTAATATTACTTTTTCTTTTAATTGACTGGCTATTAATCCATAAACAATACCTACTTTCAATTTTAATTTCGCTCTCAGAAAGATTTAAATTTTCCTTTTTTGAAATTTTTGTAATGTAGTTTTCAAGCTCATAGTAACTTGGAAACATCAAACTATTCTTGTATTTCCTAGTTAAAGCTTGGTTGATTTCATTATAGCTAGAGTTCACAAAGGTTATTCTGTCGTAAGTCGCTCGTCCATTGTATGGATTCCTATTTATATACTGACAATATTTCGCATATACTTTATTTAATCGACTCTGATACCTAAAAATTATCATTTTCAATTGCAGATGAATTTCAAGAATAAATTACTAAGTTAAAAAAGCCTTAGTAACTTAGTAACTAAAAGACTGCTGTTTCTTTACTGACGGACGCTTCTATTTGCTAAGGCTAAGGCTCATATATACACACAAAAAAGAATCTAAAAATTCTGTCAAAAATTTGCAGATTTGAAGTAACACAAAAATAAATCAAAATAAGAGTATAACTTCACTTTAAGACTTATAAATTTAAAACAAGAAACCCGTTTTAACAATGTTACTTAAATTGCGAATACACTTTGTCACAATGAAAAAATAAAGCCCCACTAATAGTCATAGAAACTAATGACATCAAGAAATATTGCAATTTCACAAGATTTTAAGGTTTTAAGAACCGCATTCTGTATAACAAAAAAATGCTTAAACAATTCCGTGTAGAAGTACTAAAAACAAGGTCAAAGTTTCTAGAATTAAAAAAAGTGTTCCTTGCTATAAGGATAATCCACAAATATGGCTTAGGAATAAAATACTGGAATTCTAGGTATTTCCGCTACCTTAAAATTTATCTAGGCCTTGCGTTGTCGTGTTGCGTGCGCCTTTTCTATTTTTATAACCCTAATAAAACATAATGAGTATTCTGTCTCAGCACTATTAAGAATAACATTTTGGAAAAACGGTGTTGACATATGCGAAAAAGTAATAGAAAATTGAACAGTTTATTGATTATCTTGGAACATCACCTGGTTTTGCACTTTAAGTGATTGCATTTTTTTAATTGGCCAATTTCTTAGTGTCGGTTTTGGGTGGGTTACTTACAAAGATATTCATATAAATATTGATTTACTATTCTTACCGATCAAGCATAATATATGATGAGTCCTCATCATCATCAAAATTAACCTCAGCAACTTCAAGTTGATGAATTCTTTTTCTTAGTAATTTAATTGTATGTTCTAACTTCTTTATTTTTGGTAAGTGTTCTTCTTCGACTATAATAGTTGTTTCAGCCACATGCGACTTCAAATGCTCAAAGACTTTGTGAAATGCCAATACGGCTGTATTTGCGCCATTCGCTGTTGAAGACTTTCTAATTCTTTCTATGGAATCTATTAGGAGAGTTTTGAACCCTTTATCATTGACATAGGTACCACCCCGGTTGAAGTATTTCTTAATTATAGGCACTTTTTTGGGCAGTATTTCTTCAAATGAAGAATCTACTATCTTTTCTTCTATCATTTTGATAAATTTCTTGAAAATACCCTTTGCTTCTTCCAACTCATCCTTTAAAAAACACAATTTTTCTTTATGTATGTAGTAAACTCATCAAGAATAAATTTCTAACTAGGTACCTTTTTAAGCAACATAATGTAGGATGGCTTTATAAAAACCCCCTTAGTTTATTATTTTATAAACTACATATTTGACTCATTTACCCAAAAATAAGTTCTTAATATATTAAAAAATATATATTGGCTTAGTCATGCGTTTTCAGAAAACAATTTTAGCCTATAAACTACAACAAAAAAAAAACGTATCTATTGAAAATACTTATAACATGAACTTAAAACATTACAACAAAAATAAATTTTAAATTCATATTTGATTCAGCTACATGCGACTTCAAGTGCTCAAAAACTGTGTGAAATGCCAATACGGCAGTATTTGCGCCATTCGCTGTTGAAGACTGTCTAATTCTTTCTATGGAATCTATTAGGAGAGTTTTGAACTCTTTATCATTGACATAGGTACCACCCCGATTGAAGTATATCTTAATTATAGGCACTTTTTTGGGCAGTATTTCTTCAAATGAAAAATCGACTATCTTTTCTTCTATCATTTTGATAAATTTTTTGAAAAGACCCTTGGCTTCTTCCAACCCATCCTTTAAAAAATAACAATTTGTCTTTACGTATGTAGTAACTAAGTTTATCAAGAATAAACTTCCGACTAGATACCTTTTTAAGCAAGATATCATAGGATGGCTTTATAAATACCCCTTAGTTTCTTATTTTATAAACTACATATTTGACCCATTTGCCCAAAAATAAATTCTTGATGTATTAAAAAAAAACAATATGGCTTACTTAGTCATGCGTTTTGAGAAAAACAATTTTAGCCTATTAACTACAAAAAAAAAACGTATCTATTGAAAATATAACATGAAGTTAAAACATTGCAACAAAAATTAATTTTAAACTCATATTTATAAATACATCTATTTATCGGTCATATAAAAATTATTGACATTAAAAAAAACAATGTTTTCAAAACTGGCCATCAAGCTTCTTAATCTTTATAAATTTACTTTTAATATACATATTTGAACCTTTAATAAAATTAATTACGCAGGTAAAAGTTGGGCCATTCTTAAATTTCCACTGTATTGCAGTTGCGTCTTACATGAAGAGCAGAAAGCTTATGACGACCTGACTTTAATAAAATTTAGGTTTAGGTATATTAAAAGTAGAACTACTTTAAAAATATATTGCAAAATGTTCTGCATAAAGCTCAATATAAACAGTATTCTGTTTTTCGCTTACTTTGTTAATTATTATATTAAGTTTTAATAAAGTAAAATTCTTAAATTCAGGAAAGATAAGAAGTTTAGTACACATAATATTTTATTCTGACAATTGATAAACTTATAATCAAGCAACCAAAAATGCTGTAAACCTTTTACTGTAGAGATGTGTATACTTGTATACTCAACAGTGTTGCCAACACCAAAACATTAAATTGTGCGACGGATGGATGCAAAATATGCGATTTTATGCCCCAAGATGAATTTTATAAATTTAACAAAATGGAATTCCAAAGGACCACAAAAAGATTAAATCTGATTTCGACTCATCTTATTTTAATTTTTGTGCAGGTCAGGCACCGCTCAAGATTTTTTTTTTACTTTTTCAACTTCTCTGAAATTATGCGAATTTCTTTAGGGTGCAAAAAATATACGCTGGCAGGTGGAAAATCGCAAAATTATGCATTCAGTGGCAACACTGATACTCAATATCATTTTTTGGCGGCTGTTGACACATGGCAAAGATATTTGCCCATTTATAGTTCCCTAATTCAGAAAACACCTCGCGGACACAGACAATCGTTGAATTAATGAGAGATGGATATATTATAAATGGCCATACATTCATATGTACGCGACGAAGATGTATATTTCGCATCTAATCCTTGCAGCCGGAAAAGCGTCAATAGGTGGAATGTGTGCAGCACCTCACATCGAATGTCGTGTAGATGGGCACCCTTTTCTTACGCCTTTGCACCGGCATGCCTCTTTCCGGCAGTCTTCAACCCGTCTTGTCTATTCCGCATTCCTTCGCCATTTACAGAGCCGTCCCGTCCGATTTTAATTTATGAAGTGTGAAATCAAAATTTGTTTGTAGGAATATTGTTGTAGGTTTTCGGTGTTTTCAGAAAGCATTTTGCCATTATTTTGATTATTTTGTGCTTATTAGACATTTTGGTAGTATATTTGTTGGACTTTGTGTATCTGTAAAGTTTTTTTTTATTGAAAATAAGTAGGTAAACCTATTTTATTTGTTTACCAATTATCTAGACAAACAGTACCCCAAAATTAATTAATGTTTTAGGCACACCCAGCTTTGTAATATACACCTCAAATTATATAATTCCAGGAAAAATCATTATTTGTGGAGTGGTGTGTTTACTTGGTATTAACATTTTTAGATATCATTTTTTTATGGATCACGATTACTGCATTCCTAGTACATCCAGGCCAAGTAGTGAGGATTTGGTAACTTTAAATTTGTTTTTATTGAATATTTGATATTGACATAACTTACTTTCATATACTATGTATGTAATACAGCAACTGGCACAGAAAGATAAAAACATGCATATCATTGATTTCTCAAGAAAAAATCATTTGTGGTAAATGTTGTCGCATTAAAAAGAGATTAGTAACTCCTTTAAAACTGGAGGTTTCAAGAGCTTTAAATACAAGTCAAGGGTGTAAATAGCATTTTTTCTAAGGAAGGGGGTTGAAGTTGTTAAAATGCAAAAGGAAATTGGAAGTATGCATTTATATGTTTCTACCCTTTTCACTGCAAACGACATAACCCTAAAGTGTACAAAGGTTCCGCAAATTGATGTATTGAAAATAAGTTTAAACTTTGATAGATTTTTCATTAATTCTGTTTTAGATGATTTTAGGGCTAAACTTTTTTTTTAATTTAACTGTTTTGAGTTTTGTTTAACTGAAACTAAAAATAATTTATCTTAATTTATTTAAACTTATTCATAGTTCTAGTACAATAATAATTGTTTTTGGTAATTATTCGGATTAATGCAAACAGCGAATTTTTTCATGAAATTTTGAACAGACCCTAATTTTGGGTCGTAGAACACGAATCCGAAGTCAGTTTTTGGCGGTCTCGAATGGTTTTTCCAAAAAAAAAAAATGTTTTAACATTTAGGTTAGGTTTTTCAATGAATTTCTTTAAATTTCGGCACTTTTACTTAAACACATGTATACAAGTCATTACACACTATTTTTCTGAACCATATTTAGGCAAATTTATGTAAAAACACATTAAAAAAACAGAAAATATCAGAAAACTGAAAGAAAATCAACACGCCATCTGTGGTACACATTCTGATGGACAGACTGTTGCCAAGTTTACAAATCGTTTTTCCCACAAATTTTAACAGTTTCCAGCTATGAATAAATCCGAAAAAGAGATGGCAATATTGGCATTTTATTTTCCCTAGTAACAGTACTTTAGTTTAGTATTTATACATATATACAAATATACATATACATCTATATCAATGAAAACTGAGCAAACCTGACCACCTTTTTGCTCATGCAACCTGAGCAAAAAGGTAGTCAGGTTTGCTCAGTTTTGATTGATATAGATATATATGTATCTATATCAATCAAAACTGAGCAAACCTGACCACCTTTTTGCTCAGGTTTGCTTGGGTTGGGTATACACCTTTTTGTTCAGATATGGTTGCATGCATCAGCATGCAGGTGTTGGATTACTGATAAATAGGATTTTGGTTAGGTCTGATGTAGGTTAAAATTAAAAATTGTTGTTGACTAAGTTGGACAGAATAGTAACTTTAGTTTGTTATGGTTAGTTTTTTTATTATTCCTAATTTACAACTTTTTTTAAGTAAACCTGGCAACGCCGGACACTTGACAGCTGGGAAAATAATCGCTGCTAGTGGCGCGTAAAATGGAATTTTCCATAGGAAAAAGCAATTTTCTTACCTATTTTTGCCTAAATGTGGTGTGTTGTGTGACGAACAATAATAAAAATTATAAGTTTACAGATATGTTGAAGTGAAAGTGTCGAAACGTAAAGGAATCTATATAAAAACCTAACCTAAAAGTAAAAATTTTTTTTTTTGGAAAAACCATTCGAGACCGCCAAAATCTGACTTCGGATTCGTGTTCTACGACCCAAAATTACGGTCTGTGCAAAATTTCATGAAAAAATTCGCTGTTTGCATTAATCCGAATAATTACCTTGTTTTTCATATCTCTACACATACGTTGTCAGTTAATTAATTTTAGCAAGATTCTGTTCCACTTTAAACTGTCATAAATTTTGATAAAAAATGGGAAGTCTAGCACTGACCAAACAGAATGTTACTAGAAGTGACGTCAACGGCCGCCATTAAAATCTTACATGTATTGAGTATAGTCTAATTCAGTTTTGGGACAAGCTGACGCCCCACGTGCGAAATTAAAGACGGAAATACGCAGAAATAAATGCGCAATTTTTGGACACAAAACTAATTACTTACACCTAACAGCTATTTGTGAAGAAAAATTGACCAAACCAAATGGAAATAATTAACAAGTTGGGTTATGTTTCTTTGTGTTGTGTGAAAACTCATCTGATATTTTGGCGGACATCTGTAAAAAGTTAAACCAGATGAACTTTTTGCAGAATAAAAGCGTTATGTCAAAAATCCTAAGATGGCCGCCCAGCGACCAGTGAATCGCTTTTTGCGAGCCTTTTTGTGTTCCACCTCCGTCCTTAATTCCGCACATGGGACGTCGGCTTTACTACAAATACATATAGGCCTATACTTGCAAATAATAGGCATCCCTCCTCAAAACATAAATGGATGCTTTACAAGAAAAAGCCATTTTATAGCGCTACCTGTGTGTGTTATGTGAGGTGTTATGGGTCCAAACTTTTATTGTTTATTTCATAGATCATGCAAAATTTTTAACAACCTACCTGACTACCTACGAGTTCTTTTCCAACAATTGGAGATTCTTTTTTCTGACTATTGGAAACATTACTTATTTCATCAAGATGTTTTTTACCCGACTGCAAAAATTTTTTCTATATTTAGAAAGAGTGTAAAGATGTTTTTATTTTATATAGCAAAGGAAGCTGGTGTACTTAATATATTTTATGTTGTTAGAAAGTTACGAGCATACCTAAGTAGGTATATCACTTTGGTGGAAGTTGTACTGGTATTCAGTCTGCCAATAAATCATAAAATAAATAGGACAAAAAATTATATCTACCTACCTTTGATGTAGATGCACTTGTAATATCAGTGGCACTTGTCTTATCAATATGAACAGGAAATGTTTCAGTAGGTTCATTTTCACAGTGATTTTCCTTCTCTGTTTCATCATCTGAATCATCAATAACTATACTATGATTTTTTCCTTTGTCCTTTTCAGTCTTTTTAATATCTGCTTCTTTTTTATTATTCAAACTCTTTGTCTTTTTATTTGCCTCTACCTCAGTGTCACTGTCATCAATTATTTACTACGTTTCCATGCGATTCAGATCGAATTGAATCCGGATTTGGGATCGAAAAATCGTCGCGTTTCCATGAAGTGAATCGAAACAGGATTCAACCCAAACTCGATCCTATTTGGATTCCCTCTTCTGTTTGTAAATTTATTTGACGTATAACAAGAAATAAAGAAGATTATTATTAGACATAACCACATTTTGTGGAAAACTTTGTTATTGTTGTTGTTTTTTTCAATTTGTTTTGTACTTAAAAGTAGTGCAGTAAAATGAATATAAACCATTTTTTGTTAATGGCCCTTGCTGGATTTTACCTTGGGATATGTGTTTATTTCCATAATGCACATGAGTATGAGCGTAAGAGGAAGAAATCGCAAAATATGTTTTTTCTACACCTGCAAAAGACAGCAGTTAGCTTTCAAGGAAAAATAGTTAAAAAAAAACGCAAATCCCCACGGTTTTGGGTTAAAACTAGAAGCAGTGACTGGTGGGAAAGAATTGTCAAAAATGAATTTTTAGAAGAAGATTGGCTCGAGAACTTCAGATGTGGCTCTTCAACATTTAAATTTCTTTGCCAAAGACTAGACAAACATTTAAAGCCCAAAGATAATACTGTACGAAAACCATTGTCAGTTGAGAAAAAAGTAGCAATTACCCTTTATAAATTTGCCTCGTGTGCCGAGTACAGAGTTATTGCCAATCAGTTTGGTACACATAAGTGCATTGTTCACAAATGTGTATATCAAGTGACTGATGCAATTTTAGCAGAATTGAAAGAAGAGTATTTATCAATGCCTAATGAACACGAATGTATGGATATATCTGCATCGTTTCAAGAAATGTGTGGCATTCCTGGTATACTTGGAGCAATTGATGGAACTCATATCCCCATATTACCACCTAAAGATGGTTACAGAGACTTTCTGAACAGGAAAGGTTGGCCTTCTTACAATGTTCTAGCTGTAGTAGATAACATGTATAGGTAAGTATTTTTGACTTATAATGAAAGTATTTTGAAGGACGTGAATGAATTGTTCTTTTAGGTTCTTATTGTTGTACGTTAATAACTATTTGTATACTTAATACATTTTAAAAATTATTTATAAACTGACTAGCGTTTTTACATAAATTATATTTTTTTAGGTTCAGGTATGCTACCTGCAAACATCCAGGCAGCGCGCATGATGCTAAAGTCCTAAAAGATAGTATGTTATATACAAATCACCTGCAGCTTATACCCCAACATTATGACGAGATCAATGGTACTGAAATTCCTTATTTTCTTCTTGGTGACCCTGCATACCCTCTTCTACCTTGGCTAATCAAAGGATACAAAGGAAATATTACTCCAGAAGAAGAGTCATTTAATGTATATCATAGTCTTGGGAGAGTTGTAGTAGAGAATGCCTTTGGCCGATTAAAATCACGGTTTCGTTGCTTGTGTAAACGCCTGGACATTAGTTATAAGTTCGTTCCAAAGGTAGTAGTAGCATGTATTATTTTGCATAATATATTTGAAACCCGGAAAGAAATATTTGTAGAAAAGTGGCGGGAATCTGTAGAAACTGCAGAACTAATGTTTCCTCAACCTGCCAGAAATGTTGGACGAAATTTTGACGATCTTAATGCTGCTGTCATAAGGGATACCTTAAAAAACTTTATGTTGCAATATCCATTAAGAAAATCTAAATTGTTTTAAGTCTTTGTATAATTTACTTTTATGGTTTTAAGTGTTTTCTTATATTTTACTATGTATATTATACGGTACGAAAGAATGAAATGTTAATTGCTTATGATATTTATACCTAATTTCGAAATTTACTAGATAAACTCACCATTAAAGCCTTAAATTGTAAAGCCTTACTACAGTGTGGAGGAGTATCTTAGTGATGCTTTCTAGGTGAGGTACTCAAACAATATGTTAGTTAATTGTAGTATTGTTTTAAATTTTATCAACTTGTCATTATTATTATGTCCTTATTGTAATATGTACTGAAATTTTAGTGTCATTTTTTTGCTTACTTTTTTTAGATTTAAGTTGCTTTGTCAATGAGATAAATATCTTTGGACAATAAAGCTTTTTTGATTTGATTTTGATTTGAAACACAATGCCTCCGCAGAATTATTTATTTTAACGTATAAAAATAAACTAGTCACCTACACAAATATATGTTTTATTTTTAATTTTAACATAAAAAGAAATTAAGCAGATTTTTTTGATTTCGGGTGAACCTCAGGCTCACTGTCAGAATGTACATCGGCCTCGTGCTGCTGCTGTGGTTGTCTGGACACCGGCAAATTTGGTTGGTACACCTGCGGTTGAGGGAAAAATATAGGTAACTGCTGTGGTGTCTGCGATTTTAAAATTGTTTCTATAGAAGATGTAAATGTGGTTAAGATGTTTTTTAGGTCTTCTGCTCTCCTTTTGCCTTCAACTTCATCTTGCTTTCTTTGGAATTCAAAGAATTCTTTCATCTGCTCTCTTTGGAAAGTGTAAAATTCTGAGTTTTTTTCACTGCTTCCGAAGGTTTTTCTTTTGAGAGATTTCGTAATGCCCTTACTGGTGGATGGTTGACATTCTGCATCACTAGTTCTAGCACTGGTTGATGGTGAAGCCAAAAAGTCTGCCAGTTCTTGCTGCGAAATATCATCACTGACAACTACATCAACTGTGTCAGTACTTTGTGTAGACCACTTAGTAGCCTCTAATTGTGGCGAAGGGCTTCCTGGTTGCGAGTCATTTAACACACTATCAATACCTGACATCTGTGAGGCTGGTCTAGAACCCAAAATTTCATCGAGAAGGTAAAAATATTGGCACTCGCTTCTAGACTCTCCACTTTTCTTATTGCTTTTAATAGTTTTATAATATAATGTTTTTAATGCTTTCCACTTGTTTTTAATTTGGTCGATATTTTTTGTTAATATATTTTTTTTAACCATCTCACTGTGGATCAGTTTAAAAATTTCGGTATTTCGACATTTTTTTCCATCAAAAAGCTCAGTAATTTTTTTCTCTATGAAGATTTCCAACATAGCCTGAACCTCTTCATCAGTCCAGAAATTTCTGCTATTTTCAGGTGTACTCATTATGAAATACTTGCAAAACCAAAACTAAAAAGATAAACTTTCGTTTTCTATGATAAAAGTAAGGTTATTTATTTTTCAACATTTGACATTTCGTGCACCACTGCGCAAGACAAGAAGACATATTGAAATAGGATCTAAATTGCCTGTTTCCATGTTACTCGATCGTGTTTGGATCCACATTCGATCCCACAATTTTGCGGTATCGACCTTGAAACTCGATCCGTATTGAATACTATTTTTCGGGTGTTTCCATGACTAGATTGAATCCACAAAGTGGATTCAATCCGAACTCAATACCGCATGGAAACGTAGTAATTGATACAGTCTCTGGGCATCCTTTGGCTGAAGTATCTTTAGCAGAAGTATCAATCAGTGAATTATGTATTCCATTAATTTTATTTATTTTCGAATTTATATCATCCTCTTCATCATCTGTCAAACTAATCAAGTCTACATTATTTGTGGTATTTATACTTTTAACAGGTTGCTCAACACTAGTAGCCAAGCTTATAGTTTTCTTTGCAGAATCATTTTTATTCTCAGATAAATCATCATCTGAGTCCAGTAAAACAGTTTCAATTGGTTCATCAGAAGCGCTCTCTGTCGGTTTAGTAGTAGATACAAGCGTCACAGTGCATTCAGGCAAATTGGGGCTAACCTTCCTCTTCTGAAAAAAAAAATTAGGTATGTACTAAACTAAAAGTGAAGTGTTTTGCTAAAATACTATAAAATACCTTGGGAGGTGGCTCAATACTTTCCTCCTCATCTGAAGAAGTAAGAGAAATAACTTGATCCGACATTTTCTCGCTTGAAGCCCCTATTTTTGTTTAATTTTAGGGCAAATGAAAAAGCTTGCTTGCCAACGCAAAGTCAAAGCAAAAAATGAAGTATGATGAGCTCAAATTCCCTTAAACTTGCACAAGATGACAACTTGGCTGACCCAAAACTTATGATTTCGTAAACATTTTGCTCCTTTTTTGACAAATTGGCAGCCATGGTTGTCAAGAATGTCAAATTTGACGTAGAAAAAAACATCAAAGTTCTAAAAGTTTTGCTTTATAAGTTTTTTCAGTTGCAACTATGTGTTTAAATTAACTTTTGACTTAAAGAAATGTTTAGTTTCTTTTGCATACTTGCTTCAAATAGTCTTAAAATGGTTAATTATGATTTAAACTTAGTTTTAAATCCGATTCAATTTTTCCCGCCTTCAACATTTCGACATGAAAAAGCGATGTTTTTAATCGTTACTCACACAGAGATGGCGCGTAGTGGACTTCGCTGCAGTAGCTTTAGAGTACCTAGTGATTATGAAAATGAATTACGGATGTGTCCGTTTGCGAATGGTTTGTGGTATCAATTAGGTTATATAAAGAATGCTGTCTTCTCAGCGTTTGAAGTTCACTGGAAGATTAGTCATAAATGTAAAATAAAATTAATTTAGCTTTAGAAGCAAGTTAACAGAAGCCAGAAAAACTCGTTTCTTAAAATGTTTTTTTTTCACAAATGTTTGATTCCTTTTACTCTCATGGTAAGGTAAGTCCTCACGGGTGGAAGAAGCGGCACAGCGGATAGGCGCTTCTTTATATGATTGGTTGAATACCGCCATGTTTGTTAAACATGGCGGCGATCAACCAATCACAACAAAGCGCCTGTCCGGTGTTCCGCTGCTTCCTCCCGAGAGGACCTACCATAAGGATTTCGACATCTGGGAATCTTTAATTTTGCAATCCTTTTATAGATGTGGATATAAAAAGTGACAATTTTGCGGATTTTGAACCAGCGATGCCAGGCCACGGATTTCGTACGTTTATGTGCCAGGCTTAGACAAGGCTAAGGAAAGAGAGGGGACGCGTAACTATTTGACATGAAGTGTGACCATCCGACACCAGACCGATCCGCTCAATGGCGTAACTAGAGGTTTTGTAAATTAATTTAATTTTTTTCCTTCTTGCTGCAAAAACTGTATGAAATAGAATATTTAAAATAGTGCTATAAAATAAAACAATGTTATACTGGATTTTTTAAAAATTATGCATTTATTTTTGTAATTTCATAACAAAAACCATACTGTACCAAAGAAAAAATCGAAATACACTTACATATTATTATTAGCTTAGACGAGGAAAGAGAGAGGACGGGTAATACATGCTACGGATATGAAGCCATCTGACACCAAACCACGGATCACGCCACATAGAATTCTATTCTACGTGTCAAAGTCACATGACTACTCAAACAAAACAAACAATCCATCACATGGCCACTGTCATTAGTGTCAAAATCGCGTAGAACTCAATGCATCGTGATCCAGCACCAGGCTACGGCGGCGTATCATGAGAGGCGATTGTAGACTTACCAAAACGAATAAAACGACTTATAGTAATAATTTATTTTTGGTTTGTTAAATGTGGAGAAAATCAATATATCCAATGTACTACTTCAATTTTAATTGTTCTCAAGTATATTTAAAAAAATATATGTAATATAATAATAATAACAATTCTGAAAAGTTATTAAAACTAACTATATAGGTACATAGGCAAACAAATTTAGAAACAATAAATATTAAGTACGCCTAATAAACTGATACAAAAATAAATATTTACATAATACAAAAGTTGTGTAAAGTTATTCTGCTTTTCAAATTCAAATGGAAATAAGCTTTATTGCCAGAAGACTTACATCTTATAGACAAAGCAAGAAGGTAGTTCCTATATGATACATGATCCTACATACTAGTATTTCATTACAAATAAATATATATATAAAAATATCTAAATAAAGTATATAAGCAGACCAACACTAATAAAAGACAAACTCAACAAGGTATACAAACAATACACATAATTTTAAAACTCGATATAATCATATAGGTGTAAAAAAATTAAAATGAGTCATCATAAAATTCAGCAACAGAATAAGAAGCCCTGTCAGTCAGCAAATGTCTAACTATTCAAAGACTTTATATTGCTTAGAAGGTAGTTGTACTGCTTGGAAAAACCGTCTTCTAAGCTGTTTTTTTCATGGTGTTTCATCTAAGTTTTGTTCCACATTACCGGCCTTACTATCCCTGGCTGGCACAACAGAAACAGAACAGGAACGCCTCCAATTTCTTGCCTACAACAATACATTTAATTAGCTTATTTCTAGCATATGATACCAACACTAGGTACCTATATTACAAAATAATATTACAAAATGTTGTGTAAAGTCTGACTTACTTGCTTTGTTTGTGACATTTCCTGGAGATATTTAGGCAGTTCCTAAAATACTGTAGGTACTGCATCATCTAACAGACAAGTTTTTTCACCAATACTATAAAATAAATTCCAGTCAAAGTGCTTTGAAGAAATTTTATCATTTTTCTAGGACTCCAGTCTGCAACATGCATTTTTTTAACCCAAAGAGCAAGTCTTCTGGGATCGTTCATGAGGAATCTACAACAAAACAAATAAATTATATATTTAAAAAAAAACCTGCTGTACTGACTAATTTACGCACACAAAGTTAATGAAATATTATAATATTTTTTCCGAATAAAAACATACCCGCCACTGGAAAAAATCTTGCCATTATCATAATTTATATCTTTAATGAGTTGATAATGAATGAAAACATTCAAGCACATTGTTCAAATAAACATACATAGTCTGTTTTGAAAATGCCTAAATCATCATATTCGAATTGCGTTGATAAATTATCTCATAACAAAAATATTTCGAAAATTGTTTGTCTTGCAACTATGTAACATTTAACTTTTTACCTGTGAAAGGTAATTCCAGGCTCATTTCTCTCGTTTCGGCTTTTGCAGCCATAAGCAGTACAACCCACCATCATAAATTACTAAAATGTAGTCGTCTTTAATCAAAATTCTGTTCGAAACACCACAAAATATCTTTGATGTCACCGGCAATGTTTGGCACCAAAAAATGGCGTCGTCTCGAATTTTGGTCACACTTGCCATGCGTTAGCTTAAATGAGTGTTACCAGTCCCCTCTCTTTCCTTGTCTAATGTGCCAGGCCTACCGATTTTTCGGTAAATCTACCGAGTTCGCCTTAAATAAGCTACCGAGTTAAACGAACACTCTACCGATACCCATATTTTCGAAATCGTAAAATGTTTATCTTCAGAATCTTGAGGTGAAATTCGCAACAAACCTACAAATGCCCGAGCCGTTGTCGTCATACGACTAATGGGCGTGCGATTGTGGCCGATGCGACGTGACGGGAGCGTGTATTTTGAACCTTGTTGGAAAAGTGATTTTTCAGTGTAATATTATTTAATGTACTTAATAAATTTCTTTTAAAAGAATGATTCTTTATTTCTTAAGTATTTTTGGCATATAAACTAGCAAAAAATATAAATATATTGGGTGCTACCGAAAAATCCGGCAACTACCGACAATTTTGAACCGTCTTTACCGAAATAAATATCATATTCGACCTGGCAATACTGTTTCAAACCCAGCATTCTTCAGAATAGTTCAGAAACTGAATTTTTAATCCGTACATCAAAAAATATATGAGGTTTTATCCGTACATTTTTATATTAAACACAAAACAGATCAAAACTGTTTGTTTGGTTTGTCATATTAATGATTAATGGCCAAATCTAACTTCAAGTGCTGGGAAGCAAGTCGGAAGTTTGAGTAACGGAATATGGCAATACTGCCCATGTAACAATATTCGTTTGCGTCTATTCGAACCTACTCCGCCTTACTTCAGATTTTCTCATTAAACGGGGTTTTCTTTTAGAGATTTACACAAAATGAGATGAGTTTTGTGTTCACTATGTCGAAATCAATTTCTCAAAATTTTACTCTCTTCATAGAGCGAATAGAGCAAGTCAAACACCCCAAATGTCAAAACTCCCAAACTTCTTTTTTATGAGCTTAAAGTTGACTGTTCTTGACATTTCAAAGTCGTTTGTGTAGTTGTGTACGTCATTCAAGGCTTTTCCGGAATTAAATTGATAAATATTGTTTTTGTAAATCAAGCCCCTTTGCTAAAACTACCAATATTTAAACAATGGAAAAAGAATATACTTTTGAGCAAATTAAAGATCATAACGATAAGTCCAGCACATGGGTTGTGATTAATAACGATGTTTTTGATGTGACGGAATTTTTAAACGAGGTAAGTATCTAAATGTATTTTGTGTTCCGTATTCTTGTTGTTGTAGATGTGTGAACTTGATAACTCTTATAATAGGAAATTGCCTATTAAATGGTCATTTTGTTAAGTGGAAAATATAGGATAATATATTATTTTCGAATGTTCCAAATTTTCTGTAAGTTATAATTTCAAGGATACGAATGAGGACCTGTTGAACAATCATGATATTTTTCATTTTCAACCTTGCATTTCTTGAACTTGAGATTTTGAGATGTTAATTATTAGCAACGTTCTTGATAAAATGGCGAAGGCAGTTCCAGAAAAATAGTAAATTTAAAAATGTTTCAAGTGTCTTTAGCCATTTTTGGTTGTACTTACTTATGCATATCTAAAAACTACATAGGTACCTATTCCCCTTAAAATACCGAATGCTATATTGATTGCTTAAAGCTGATTGAAGTCCTTGTCCTGCTTTCAAAAGTCATTGTAATCATTTTTTATATTTACAGGTACTAAAAACATTCATTGTTGTAAGGTAGTATTTGATGCATTTTTAGCTCTAAACATAAACGGCCACATTTTCCAATGTTAGACTGGTATGTCGTCGTGATTGTTAATAAAAATATCAAATGTGATGTAGGTATGTGTAATACCTAGATAGTGCAGTGTCTGATCATAGACCTTTACACACTCATTGCAATAAATGTGGCTAGTAGGTAATTGCATAAATCAAAAGTTTAAAAAAATTGAGGTCACTGTTGAAGTAAGGTTTAGGGAAAAGTTTCAGGAAATAAATTGTAATTTTCAAGGTGCGAATGATGAACAGATCAATTCATTTCAGGTATTGGTCACGGATTTCTTATGGTATTGGTAGACTTAATAAAATAGTGTAAGAGAGATGCAACATACCAGACTAGTTTCAGGCATCATGATGGTAATGATTGGATGACCTATGAACTTTTAAAATTGATAAAAGACGGAGGCAGAGCATATAAAACTCTTAGTACTTAAAATGAGAAAAAGAAATATACAGAATAGATACATTGAAACTAAATTTAAGCTTCTCAAAAACGTGGTTAGGCGCGAAATACGAAATCAAAAACATCTTTTTTTGCTAATAGTTGGAATAAGACTGGCAGCAATGCAAAAAAACAATGGCAGGTAATAAATTCTCTCATAAATAGAAATCAAACAAGGGATACTGTAGGCAGAATCAAAGTAAATGGAAAAAAAAAATTTAGCATTACATTTATTTGTCAATTTACTTCACGAAGCGGCTTCATGAATTAATTCGCGAAGAAATTGTTGGTGTAATACTCTCTTTATCAACTAGAAGATCTTAATTTAAACCAGTACCAAATCTTGAACCTTTTTAGTAAATCTGAACACGAATCTTTTATTTTGTAACACATACTTATATGCATAATTTACTGCAGTGGCGTGTCAAATCTTGGGTGGTCCAGCATCATATTTGGCTTCTGGCTAATCTTATAACTTTGGTTTGTAGGTCCCATATCATTGGTAGGTACCAATGATACTGGTACTAAACTCCTAGAAGTTTCACATTCAACTTTAAAGTCGGTACCTCAATAAAAACCTAATATAATATGGTAAATCATAATCAAATCAATACTATTTTCAACAGTTTTATACCTGAACATGTTCTTATCTTTGCTTTGTCATCCACACTTATCATTGTTTTTGTCTTGTTATAATGGATTGTCATTATGTAAATTATATGTTATGGTTTATGAATAATTATTATCATCATCTCACCTAAGTAATTAAATTAAACTTTAAACTGATCCTATTCTCGTAAGGTTAGCGATTTCTTAAATTATAAATTGATTACCCTCTCGCAACATAACATTACATTTAAGAAAGTAAGTAAGCTTTTATTAGTAAGTATTGCACAAGCGCTTTTACAAGTCAAAATTAATGTACCTAATAAAATATAACATAGTGATCCCTGTTAAAAAGAACATACATATTATAAATTTATTGTGCTATAACATAACACGTTCTGGTTATAAAACAGATTAAAAATTAACATTAAGGCGGCATTCCCCACGTGGCGTCCACGTTGCCCAACCCAGTTTCATTTTGACATGGTTTTTCGGCTTTAAAATTTTTAACAATAACATTATAAGTATATTAAGTATAGATTGCAAGCAATTTTCAGTCAATTATTTAAAGTTTCAACGTGTATAATTATTTTATTCAGAAGATTAATATGTTAACTGTTTTGAGGTGACATTTTTTCTGTCACTAGAACCTCAATATTCTTTTTACATAGATATTATTTTCCTAAAATAAATGAAATGTCTTCAAACTTTTATTAATCTAAAAAATACCTATAGAATATGAATATATTAAAAATATAAATAAAAAAATATAAAATAAAGCAAAACATTGTACTAAAATGAAATTAAGTTGGCCAGCATGGACGCCACGTGGAGAATAACAGGGTTGGTTTGATTTAAATCAAATGATTTAAATCGTGATTTAAATCAAGTGATTTTTTTGAAAAAAATCAATGATTTAAATCATCTTTCTTCATAATGATATTTTATTATTACATAATAATTACGAGAATGATTATTTTATTTTAACTCGACTTGATTTTATTATCTACTATTATAATAGGTATAGGGCAGTGGTTCCCAAATGTCTTGATTCTGGACCCCCAAAATTAGAAATTAGTAACATGCGGACCCCCATCAACAGTTTAGCTTCAAAAATAATAAAAGAAACAACCTTTGTTAAAAAAATATTTATTTCAAAAGTGCGGATTTATTCAATGCCTTTAATATGGCTTCGGCAATTTGCACCATAAATAAAAACGGCATCCTATAAAAGTAACTGAAAAACTGAACTAAACTGAACAAAATATATTCTCTTTTCTAGCAGAAAAAATATAATATATCAATCATCAGTTTTGGATTTTAATGAGAAGAATGAAATACTGTTTTTCCTGTCATAGTTCTTTCTCTCGTTCTTTCTAAATCTGGTCTAAGATTTGAACAGCCTGATTCCCTAACGTAGTGCGGTCTAATTTGACAACCAAAAGTTTTAAACTGACAAGTGTAAGAATAAGACAATTAAGTTCTATGCTATGAACTTATTTTTGAGCTTTCTCACAAATTTGTAAAGAAAAGGGCACTTTTAGTAAGTACTTTTGACAAAAATAGAACTAACTTCATTACAGCAACTCGTGCCAAGATGAAAATGATTTGGAAACCAAGCAAATCGGTGAAATATCAGAATAATTCATAAGTTTTTAATAAGGACTTTATTAACAATGACAGGACAAAAACCTGTCAAAATATAACTGACCAACTAGAAGATTTCAATTTAAACCAGTACTAAATCTTAAACCTTCTTAGTAAATCTGAACGGAAATTTTTAATCTTAGATCTGAAGCAACATCCAGCCGATTTCTTTGTTTGGATTTTAGCAGAATGTATTCAGAGAAAGTTTGTTCATACATACGTCGTGCAAAAGGGCATCAAGTGTTTCAAAGCAAAGGTTGTCGGACCCCCGCAAAATAACCTGCGGACCCCTAGGGGTCCGCGGACCACCATTTGGGAACCACTGGATAGGGTATTATAGGTAGCTATATAATATGTACCTATTGTTTTTTGTTTGTGTTTTAAAATTGCCGTTTTCTGTTTCGTTTGCTGAAGTTTGAATTAATATTAATATTATTAAATTCATATTTTCTACTCCATTATTTAAATATTATTTACTGCATTTTAATTATTTACTATTGTAACTGTGTTACATCTGAACAAACAATAATGAAATAATACAAACCTAAATAAAATTCAAACATTCTGACTTATTCAAAAAAAATTTGTTTTTTTTGATTTTTTTTTAAAAATCATGATTTTTGCCAGGGTTGGCAAAAATCATGATTTTTTTAAAAAAATCAAAAAAAGATTTTTTTGATTTGAATCAGATTTTTTTCATTTTTTTAGGTTTGTATTATTTCATTATTGTTTGTTCAGATGTAACACGGTTACAATAGGTAGTAAATAATTAAAATGAAGTAAATATTAAAATAATGGAGTAGAAAATATAAATTTAATAATATTAATATTAATTCAAACTCCAGCAAACGAAACAGAAAACGGTAATTTTAAAAACACAAACAAAAAACAAGAGGTACATATTATATAGCTACCTATAACCTATACCAGTGGTTCCCAAATGGTGGTCTGTGGACACCTAGGGGTCCGCAGGTTATTTTGCGGGGGTCCGACAATCTTTGCTTTGAAACACTTGATGCCCTTTTGCACGACGTATGTGTGCACAAACCTTCTCTGAATACATTCTGCTAAAATCCAAACAAAGAAATCGGCTGGATGTTGCTTCAGAGCCAAGATTAAAAATTTCCGTTCAGATTTACTAAGAAGGTTTAAGATTTAGTACTGGTTTAAATTGAAATCTTCTAGTTGGTCAGTTATGTTTTGACAGGTTTTTGTCCTCTCATTGTTAATAAGTCGTTATTAAAAACATATGAATTATTCTGATATTTCACCGATTTGCTTGGTTTCCAAATCATTTTCATCTTGGAACGAGTTGATGTAATGAAGTTAGTTCTATTTGTATCAAAAGTACTTACTAAAATTGCCATTTTCTTTACAAATTTGCGAGAAAGCTCAAAAATAAGTTCATAGCATAAAACTTAATTGTCTTATTCTTACACTTGTCAGTTTAAGACTTTTGGTTGTCAAATTAGAATTAAAATTAGATTTAGAAAGAACAATGACAGGAAAAACAGTATCTCATTCTTCTCATTAAAATCCAAAACTGATGATTGATATATTATATTTTTTCTGCTAGAAAAGAGAATATATTTTGTTCAGTTTAGTTCAGTTTTTCAGTTACTTTTATATAGGATGCCGTTTTTATTTATAAATAGCATGATGCCTTTTGGTGCAAATTGCCAAGCCATATTAAAGGCATTGAATAAATCGGCACTTTTGAACTAAATATATTTTTAACAAAGGTTGTTTATTTTATTATTTTTGAAGCTAAACTGCTCATGGGGGTCCGCAAGTTACTAATTTCTAATTTTGGGGGTCCAGAATTTCGAGACATTTGGGAACCACTGCCCTATACCTATTATAATAGTAGATAATAAAATCAAGTCAAGTTAAAATAAAATAATCATTCTCGTAATTATTATGTAATAATAAAATATCATTATGAAGAAAAATGATTTAAATCATTGATTTTTTTCAAAAAAATCACTTGATTTAAATCATGATTTAAATCATTTGATTTCAATCAAGCCAACCCTGATTTTTGCCAACCCTGGAAAATAATAATAATAATAATAAACATAGTGTTGCTATACTTAAGATATTTTATTTAACTACATGCAACATTTGTACAATTTTTAGTGTTCTGTGAAACGGAACACTTATGGACTCACTTCGGTGTCCGTTCGTCCGTCTGTCTGTCACTGACGATCTCTGAAACTATACCACGTAAAAATTTGAAATTTGGCACAGAGATGGACTGTGGTGCCCCAATTATAGACGTGAAGTATGAAAAGTTAAATTTTTATTCTGGGGGCTAATTTTGGGGGATAAATTGGGGAATGAATTTTTTTTCTATGCCATCGTGGTATAGGGTATGAAATGAAAGCTTATTGAAGTACGAATTTAACTATATATGTATATGATGTATTTTTTAATGCATTTTTAAAAACATTTTGCGGGAAAAACTCTTAAAAATTGCTGTCTCCCACCCTTATCACCAGAAGGATTGCTCAGAACAAACTGGAAAAAATCATGAACATTGAGAATTAGGTGTAGATTAAGCGAAAATTATCAGGATTGAAAAATTCTAGCGCGGTTAATAATTGTTATAAACAATTATTTAATTTTATTGTTTATTCCCTTATAACTGCTGAACCATTAGTTTTACAGAAAAGTTGTTCGACAAAAAACATTTCTCACG
Organism: Philopedon plagiatum; assembly: GCA_963971165.1. Lineage (NCBI taxonomy): Eukaryota > Metazoa > Arthropoda > Insecta > Coleoptera > Curculionidae > Philopedon > Philopedon plagiatum. The sequence goes on along the minus strand of OZ020191.1, from coordinate 22,036,072 downwards.
ATGTAAGGAACAGTTTTTGCCCTTACAGGTTTTTCAAAATTTTTAGTTTAGCCCAGCAGGCTCCGCGCATACGCGATGCCACAAGGCGTTGGTGCCGTCGGCGGCGGGTAGCGCGGCAGATGAACGGAGATCGGGCGGCCGAGGTTTGCTCAGGTTAAGTGGGGGGCTGATGGCACAGAACACTAATTATGCAAGTGTAGTTTGTACTTGACCGATTTTTTTCTAAATACATACTTTCAAAGGCAACACATTGAAGAAATTCATTAAAATTATAGTTGAGATACTCCTTAAAGGAATAAAATGAGTTCAAAATTAGAAACCGCCTCATGCTTCCCAGAAATATTTTTTCCTCCAACTGTCTTATGGGAGGTGGTAGGACATTAAAAAAAAGACAGTAGTAGTCAGTGTCCCTTCTGGTTTATGCAAGCCTGTGAAAGTTGGGTATGATATTATTGTTGTTGCGTGTGTCATACCTGTGAACATCAAAGTGTGGTGTAAAATACTGCATATTCTGGGATATCCCAGCCCCACCATGGTGCGTTGCGTTCGCATCTACGTTGAGCTGCAGTGGCGGTGGGCGAAAAAAACACTATAATCAAGTCTTTTCCACATCCAACAATTCTTTTGCAGTTTCCTCCCGTGTACATGAAAGAAGAGAAACTTTCGCGGTTAAAAGGCAAAAACCGATAAAAATACATTATAATCAGGTATTCTCCAAAACAGAACATTTTTTCACAGTTTTCTCCCGTGTGCAGTGGCGGCTGGTGAAATTTTAAAGTTGTATATACATATCTCTGTTGCGGGACCCATGCCAAGTTCAAGGTTTGTGATAGAAAGTCTTCTAAGAATGTTCTGGTAAAGAAAAACAATATTTTATTTTTAAAAAAAATTGAATTTTTGTTTTGACCCTTGTTAAAAAATGAACACGCTTAGGTAGGTATTTTATATATTATTTTTTCTAAACTTTTACATCACTTTGTCGATAATTTTTAAATTTTAAGAGAAAAATATTCTAAATCTCAAATTTAAATTCCAAATCATTCATATTCTCGTAACATAAGGGGCTTTTTAAATTTAAATTCATTCAAATCACTTTTTCGCAACGTAACGTGACCACTTTAATTTAAAATCTAAATTGATCATCCTCACGTAACGTAATCGACCTCTTAAATTTGGACAGTTAAATGGCCTGTCCTTACGGAACATTAGCGATTCATAAAGTTTGAATTCTAAATTGGCCGTCTTTTCGTAATGTGCCTAAGCCGACCTCTTAAATTTGAGTGAGCCATTAAATTTACATTTTAAGTCGATTATCCTTATGAAATGTTAACGATCTCCAAAATTTAAGTTTTAAATCGATTAGATAGTTCTCCAATTTAAATTCATTCATTCAAGTCAATCATTCTTTCGTAACGTATATGATCTTAAATTTAAATGTTCAATCTATCATCCTTTGGTGACGTAAGCGACCTCTTAAATTTAACTCCTAAACTGGTTATCTTTGCGTAAGGTGAGTGATTAAATTTAAATTCTAAATCGGTTATCTGTTCTTAACGTAACCGACCTCTTCAGTTTAAATCCTAAATCGATTAATCCTTTTGTACCGTAACCGACCTCTTAAATTTCGAGTGGACTGTCCCTATGGAACGTTAGCGATTCCTAATGTTTGAATTCTATATTGGTGGTCCTTTCGTAACGTAAGCGACCTCTTAAATTTATATTTTAAATCGATTGTCTACGAAATGTTATAGTCCTCAAAACTTTTAATTATCGATCATCCCATCGTAACGTAAGTGCACTCTTAGATTTGCATTTTAAATCGATTATACTTAAGAAATGTTAGCGACCTCTAAAATTTAAGTTCTAAACCGATTAGCCCCTGTAGAGTAAGATGGGTCTCCAATTTAAATTCTAAATCGATCATCCTGTCGTAACGCAGATGATCTTAAATTTAGATTTTTAATCTATCATTCTTGGGTGACGTAAGCGACCTCTTAAGTTTAAATCCTAAACCGGTCATCTTTTCGTAAAGTAATCGATCTCGTAAATTTAAATTCTAAATTAAAACCGACCTCTTCAATTTAAATCCTAAATTGATTAATCCTTTTGTAACGTGAGCGGCCTCCCCGGCGACCTATTGAATTTGAATTCTAAATCGATCATATTTTCTGTACAAAAATTAGGAAAAATCTGTATACTTTTATTTTTATTTTGATTTCTTGTAGCTCATAAAATAATAAATTATTGCATTTATAATAATAAATAAGAAATTAGACTCCTTTAGCAGTTCCGAATAATCCGAATATAACATTTTATTTATTTTTTGATCTCATGTAATAGTAATAATAATATGAGTGTGAAATGTAAGCAATAATTAGATTTGGCTGCCTAGTGTGACTGACGGATGGATGATTCTAAAATTACACTTTGTTTATGTTCATGATTACGGGTCATAAATTTTTAGAGAACTAATAGTCAATGTGCAATAGCAAATGTGCATTTTAAGCAATTCGCGAGGTTTCTTAAAAAAAGCGTAATCACAATAATGTATTATTTAAATTAACTTAACCGTATCTCAAGCAACTGGCCAAAACGGTACAAGTTTTGGTAAGAATAATGATAGTACATAACATCAGTGGCGAATTTAGGGGGGTGCAGGGGGTGCCCCCCTAGAACATTGTACAATGAGGATTTCAATAGCGAATTTTATAAAAGTAAATATTGTAACATAAACATTAACCATTTGTACATATTCTACAAAATATAAACAAAAACAAACATTTTGTCGTCTGTGTAAGGCCTTTGAAATGAATTATACCAAAAAAATATGAATTCTAGATCAATACTAATATATACATAATATAAAAAATGCAAGCCTTTTTCTGCATTTTTGATTTACATGCTCTTAGATTGTTTTTGAAAACATTCCTTACACATCTCACTGCAATCTTATCAAAATTTGCGCCGGATAGTTTTGACTTCCAAAAGAGACAAATATCCCAATATTTTTTTTTATTCAAAAAACATCTCTGGAAAGTATTTTTTTTTCGAAAAACAGCTTTTTCGAAAATAGACTAACGAAATTTTTCAAAAATATTTTCTCGAAAACATATGTCGAACCTACATTTTTTCAAAAAGTCCTGACCGCTTTTTCAAAGATGCTTTTTAGAAAACGGATTTATAAAATATTTTGAAAACATTTTCTCCGTAATTTGAAAGTACATTTTTTCAAAAATATCTCCAAAAAAATAATTTTTAAAACAGGTACATTTTTCGAAAATTTATTTCTTCGAAAACAATATTTAAAAAATTAAATTATGAACTCTGGTAGCTTGGAAAATGTTAATGAAAAAAAAAAGACGAAAATATTTTGCCTGGAGTATACACATAAGGTGCATTTACACATGCATGGATTTAGTGGCGCCAGTGGTCGTGCCAGTTCTATTTGCACGCCAGTAAAGGTTTACACTTTGTTGAGAAAAGAAAAGTAAGTGGCACGCCAGTTTCATTTTAAATTTGATTGTCAGTTCTGCTGACCACTTTTTTTTAGCAATAAAGGTGCATTTACACATGCATGGATTTAGTGGCGCCAGTGGTCGCGCTAGTTCTAGTTGCACGCCAGTAAAGGTTTACACTTTGTTGAGAAATCAAAAATAAGTGGCACGCCAGTTTCATTTTAAATTTGATTGTCAGTTCTGCTGACCACTTTTTTTAGCAATAATAAACTATATAAACTACAATCAACAACTGGCGAGCGGACGCCGACGTGCAAGCACTTGTTTACACTTGCAAGTTTTGATTGTCCGTACGACTTTGTCACCACTGGCGCCAGTGATTTCAGAAGGATGCAGACTTTTTTGTTCTATGCAGGCAAAAATAAATTTTTATGCAAGTCGATGTTTACACTTGCTAATTTTATTTACTGGGGCGCCAGTTTTTATTGGCGCCACTAAATCCATGCATGTGTAAATGCACCATAATAAACTATATAAACTACAATCAACAACTGGCGAGCGGACGCCGACGTGCAAGCACTTGTTTACACTTGCGTTTTGATTTTCCGTACGACTGTGTCACCACTGGCGCCAGTGATTTCAGAAGGATGCAGACTTTTTTGATCTATGCATGCAAAAATAAATTTTTATGCAAGTCGATGTTTACACTTGCTAATTTTATTTACTGGTGCGCCAGTTTTTATTGGCGCCACTAAATCCATGCATGTGTAAATGCGCCATTATGCTAATATTAAATAAATATCACTTGGTATATGAATAAAAACTTATGAAATCCCACCACAAACGTACAAGTAAAAAAACAGGCCAAGTTCTCGTCGGGACTGTGTGTTTGGTATCTGAAAAAAATAACTGAAATGTAAAAATTATGTCAAGTTGCTTGCCTACACGTTATTAGCAGTGTTTTACTAAGCACAGAAAAATATTATGTGAACTGATAAATTTACAGACCAAACTTGGCAAGTTTTTATTAAAGAAATGAGCAATATTGAGACTCTTGAAAACTTGCCAAGTTTGGTCTATAAATTTATCAATTCACATAATATTTTTCTGTGCTTATCAAAACACTGCTAATAACGTGTAAGCAAGGAACTTGGCATAATTTTTACATTTCAGTTATTTTTTCAGATAACAAAACACATTAAAAATAGAACCTCAAGAAGCCAAGAAATTTTAAATTATTTTACATTACGAAATATTAACATATTTTATCTTTTAGTTTTCAAAATAACCGCCGATCAACTTTCACGAACTCGGCGGTCGTACCGCTAAAATTATGCTACCTACAGGTATATTTTTACTTGTGCGTCTGGCGGTAGCGTCCGGCGGTAACCGCTAGCGGTAGCGTACTGCTTTACTATATTTTATATGGCGCTATTTTCATTTATGCGTCTGAGCCGCGCGGCCCGACGTCCGAACGCGCGCGTCCCTGTCTCGACTGCTCATAGTAGCAGTCTAGCCGCCGACGGTCGCGCAATCGGTACAGTTTAGGTAATTGTTTTAAGCCTGTAAACGCATTTTTCGGTGTTCACTGCTTTTTTTTTACATCATGGCTCCACAATTTACTGCAAATGAAGACGAATTACTAATTAAAGAAGTTAGAAGGTATCCCGCCCTTTTTGATGCTCGTCTTGCTTTAAAAATGGGATCAACTTTTTGACGCTTTTTTCTCCGTAAAGCCAGTTCCTCTTCTTCTTCGTCATCTTTAATTAAGAGTACAGCAGCGAGTTCTTTTTTATCCATCTACTGTACGAGATACTGCACTTAACTGTCGTTTCTAAACAAGCGCCAAAATGCCAACGCTTTTAGCAAAAACACACAGACGCGACCGCCAGTCGTTACCGCCGGAGGTTACCGTCGGACGCTGCCGCCAGACGCATTCAGCGAAACCATACCTTACCAATACATTTTCTCGTACACCAACGTACAAAAACTAAATACCTTTATAGGAATTCACCTTTTTCTTTAAGGTCAGACCAGACCAGAACGACGACATGCTAGAAACATATAAATCTTATGAGTTCTACACGCTAGGCCTTGGACTATATAAATTTCTAGATTAATCTAATATACAGAATACTCATATTTAAGGATTTTGTTTTTTAAAATGATGTAATAACTTACTTTATCCATCCTGTATCTTGTATACGGGAGTACTTATATTGTAACCTTGAACGTTGCCTGATATTTTTACGTTTTGCTTAACGCTTATGAAAATGCGGTCAGACTATTGTGAAGAATGTAAGTATGTACATCACCTATCGATAGATACTGTTTGCTACGGGAAATAAATATTTAATTTTTATGGTAATTTTATGAACATATGCAACCAGGAGCGAGAATGGAACTCCTAGTCAGACTCGCATTGTTCGTCTGTCTGTATATCAGAGCCGAGTATAGGTACTTTGACGTTCCATAAATTATTGTTTGACTAGCGTTTGTAGAGCGTTTGTACAGGTACGATAATTAATTATTATCGGATGTCGCAATCGGGAATCGGACGGTACCACAATACACGAATGTACGATCCGGCACTCTTGATTTCCAAGGGACTTGCCCTAATATTTTCATTTGTGACAATCTCATGTTTTTTATACTGCACTTTATTGTCAAACTACATAAAATAGAAATTGCCAGTTTTTGTTTTTAGAAAAAAAATTAAATTAAAGTAAAACCTAACTGGAGTTCTTTATATTTATACCAGCAAAATTAACACACCACCAGAAATAAGCCACACTTTTGATTTTATTTATTTTCTGAACCTGTCGACCAACATGAATGAACTTATTCTTTAATACTTTGCTGGTTCATTCTTCAAGCAAGAATGTTATTGTGGCCATAATTTTTTCAAAAAAAATTGTATTCATATACTAATAAAAGTTTGGTGTTTTATCCGAAATTTTTTAACGTCCTGTGGATAACACAGTTGAAATTAAACTCTAGTCTTATGATTCTTTAACATTTTCTTTTTTTTTTTTATTTTTTTACCTCTGGTAGTAATGGGGTATGACGTTTTATAATTCAGCGTGTTTTTGTTAACTTTATATTTTATTTAAAACTTAGAGTAAATACGTAAAATTGAGAATAATTTCTCTAAACCACCTGAAAATTCCTTATACTATAAGGGTTTGAACAAATCATGGTAAAACAGCTATTCTCCGGGCTATATGCCCCACCCACTCCGAGCGCTGGATTACATACCAAAATTTGCCGTATTTTGACTAAGACGTTAGACAACAAAATACTTGGTTTTTGGTTTGACTGAAAGAAACTACCAGGAAGAAGGAAACTTTTTCTTTAGTTAGGTTAGGATGTCGTTACCTGCATACCGGTTTCGAACTCAGTTCTCATCAGTACAGGATAAACGAACATACCTACCTTCCGAAACAGCATATCCTTAAAGCTAACTCTGTCGAACTGCATAAGCAGTATAACACAGGCAGCGCCATCCATTAGCAGTTTCAAGCAGTCGGAGTAGAATTTACCGTGAGGTAAAATTATTAAAGCAATGAAAGAAGTCTACTTGTCAGGGGTACATATAAATAAATACGTAAAATTGAGAATAATTATTGCTTTAATAATTTTCTTAGCTTTAATAATTTGACCTCACGGTAAATTCTACTCCGACTGCTTGAAACTGCTAATGGATGGCGCTGCCTGTGTTATACTGCTTATGCAGTTCGACAGAGTTAGCTTTAAGGATATGCTGTTTCGGAATGTAGGTATGTTCGTTTATCCTGTACTGATGAGAACTAAGAGTTCGAAACCGGTATGCAGGTAACGACATCCTAACTAAAGAAAAAGCTTCCTTCTTCCTGGTAGTTTCTTTAATTCTTTCAGTCAAACCAAGTATTTTGTTGTCCAACAGTGTTAGTCAAAATACGGCAAATTTTGGTATGTAATCCAGCGCTCGTAGGGGCATATAGCCCGGAGAATAGCTGTTTTACCATGATTTGTTCAAACCCTTATAGTATAAGGAATTTTCAGGTGGTTTAGAGAAATTATTCTCAGTTTTACGTATTTATTTATATGTACCCCTGACAAGTAGGCTTCTTTCATTGCTTTAAAACTTAAAGCATGTTGAGTTATAAAACGGCATATCTCATTAAGTAGGTAACAGAGATAGAAAAATGAATGAAATAGGAAGATACACCAGGTTAAAGTTTGATTCGAACTGCGTTATATTATAATTACTACTCCGCAATGAAACAAAATTTCGGAAAAAAATTCACCTAGTTTAAAATAAAAATGAACTACTTTTTAACAAAAATGATCATAGGGACATTTCTGAGAAATGACCGTGAACAGTAAAAAAAAATTCATTCATATAGGACCGACAGGTTCAGAAAATAAGATATGTTCAGCAAAGTTGTGGCGAATTTCGGTAGTGCGTTAATATTGCTGATCAGGTACATACCAGAGTTAGGCAAACTACTTGAAAAAAGTAGTGGAGTATAACTACTAACTACTTTATCAAAAAAGTAGTTTAACATACTTGGTAGTTAAACTACTTCTTCAAAAAAGTGGTTAGACTACTGATATTTAACTACTTTTTTAACTACAAACCAAACTAAACATGTACCGTTGTGGCTTCCAAAAATGATTTAAAAAAGGACTATCAAATAAAAAAATTCAAAATAAAATAAAAAACTTTTTATTATTTCAACTTTATTTTAAAGTTAACTCTCCACTGTCTTAAATTTAAACATACATTATTAACACAGTTCCTTTTTGGTACAAAACTCAAACATATTACATAATAGGAATAGGAGGTATTTAAACAAATAAAAAAAAATTTGAAAACTTTTAAAACCTGCAAATTCTATATTAAGTTTGCTTATCGCTTACTGGATTGGAAACGTCAGACGAAAAATTTCTTGGTCTGGTCACTAGTCAAATACATTAGCAAAATTTTCTGTAGAGGCACATTTCCTACCCTAACCTCTGACAACGAAATTATCCTGACCTTTAAAGGGAAAGTTGAACTATTTGCCAAACAATTTGCTGCCAATTCAAGGGTGCCTAGCGGTGGCGGTTCCTGGAATTTCAGGTTGTCGTATCTCAGTTTCTACGCATAGGACCCACACCAAATTATAAAATGTTACTGTTTGGTACTCTACAATCATTTTCGTGAAAAAAATATTTCATTTTGAAATTTGCGAAAAAAAGGTAATTTTTTGGGCTGCTTCACCTGAAATCTGAGAAAGCTTTGAAGATAATTTTACTCACCATATTTTTTCATAAAGTATATCAAGTTTTATCAACAAATTCCAAATTTTGCGAAAATATTTTAATTTTCCTTAAAGAAATGACATTTTAAATTATTTCTTAGACTAAATAGGGTAAAAATTTTAAAAACTAATTTCAAGATATTAGAAGTAATTCAACGAAATTTGAATTCTATCGATAAAATCTGATAAAATTTATGAAAAAAACCTGAAGGTAAAATTTTCTTCAGAACTTTCTCAGATCTCGGGTGAAGCGGTCCAAAAAATTAACTTTTTTTCGCAAATTTTAAAATTAAATATTTTTTCACGAAAATTTTTCTAGAGTACCCAATTAACATCCTATAATTCGGTGTGGGTCCCATGCGTACGAACTGAGATACGACACATCATAAATTTCAGGATCCGCCACTGGTGCCCAGAACCTTGTTCAGTTCAATGCTAAAAAAAGGACCATTAAATAAAAAAATTAAAAATAAAATAAAAAACATTTTATTATTTAAACTTTATTTTAAAGTTAACTCTCAGACGACATTGTCATAATGGTAAAAGATGAAAAAAGAATGAATTAAATTATAAATTTTAATAATATTTAAAAGAGTAGCTACCCCAATCATCACTTTGGCTCGGAAACATAGTCACTAACTCAAAATCAAAAGAGCAGAATTCAAAACACGGAAATGAGGTTCCTTAGAAAAATAGAAGGGAAAACAAGAATGGACAAGATATAAAATACAACCTATAGAGAAAACTTGCAAACCAGGCCAAAACAACAGGTAATTGAAGAAGGACAACTAAGATGGTACGGAGTGGTATGTAATGAGTAATGAGGATGAATGAAGAGATAATGGTTAAAAAAGTTTTGGTAGCAAGAACGGGCAGAAAAAGGAATAAAGGAAGGCCGAGAAGAACCTGGATAGAACGAGACATAAAATGCCACGGAGTGAAACAAAAGACACCAGACAGAAAAGGCTGAAAAAAAAATCTGGAGAAGAAAACCCAAAACCCCAAAGAATAACTCAACGCCACACATGCCTTACATCCGAAAGGGTAGAAAGACTAAAGGATTCAGTAAGTAAGAAAACTCAAGACAAAGGGACTATTTTTGATTCTGGTCCAGAACGTTTTTTAGCTCCTGGGACAGGCGTATCGAAAGCACTATTCGGGGGGCGGATGAGGGGGAAGGAAAAACATCCCACTATGCGATAAAAATCCAAAATTGCCTACCGTTTTTCCAAATTCTCGCCGAATAAAACCATCGAGCTTTTTTTGATACGAAGTCCGAATAGCCAACTCGTACTCTAATTAGCCAACTCATGCGCCTATCAGGGCGGGGGTGCCCAGAACTCAAGTCGTGCTGTTACCGCCTAGTGGGCGACCGGATTTTATAATATTAATTTGTTGTCATAGGCTTCTGGTCATTGTCAAAAAATGCATATCGTGCATTACGGTGCATATTTATTTATCCATTTTTTACTTAGGACAAGTCACAAAAATTTTACCTATTTATCAACAAAGGTTGGTAAAAATGATGTATCAGATGAGATTTCTATAAAATCTTACTAAGCATAAATATATCTAGCCACATCGACATCAGACGATGATTTTAAATTTTAATTGTTATTGTATTGAAATAATAATTTCGCTTGTAGTGCTGCTTGTTTGTTCACTTGGTTCAGTTTAGTCAGGCAACTGGTTGGTGTCGGTACTGTATAAGTGCGCAGTACCCGAGGTTATTTAAAAGTGGTTCTTTGAACTTGACTCCAGTTCCTTTGCATTATTCTGCATCCGCGATTGTGTTTTTACAGGAAAAACTTTAGTTTTCTTTTTTGTTTAATACATACATTTTATCCAAAATGGTTCAAGAATACACGACTGCACAAATTAAGGAACATAACAGCAAATCGAGTGTTTGGGTGTTAGTTCATAATGATATTTATGATGTAACAGCTTTTTTAAATGAGGTGAGTAGGTATATACGCAAAAATATTCCCTAACTCTGATTGATCAGAGTTTATTGTTGCATGTTTAAAAACAATGCAAAAGTAATATAAAAAATGTGTAGGCATATTTTATAATTTTTATGTCACTTAGCAAACTGACATTTTTCTTACAATACACTTAAGGCGGAGCTATGGGACTGCAGGCCTCTTCCAAGACCGACATAATCAATTTTTTGATTCATTTAAAAAAAAATTATGACCTGTGTTCAAACCACCCCAATCCTGCTAACAATTTTCCATGAACATAGTTCGGTCCCTCCCAAAGCCAAAATCCGTGTTATATTATGTTATAGTCACAAAAAAAAAAAACAGAAAAAGATACTGTAGGAACTTTGAAGCAGGACGTTTAGAATATTTCGCTGTGATATATTTTTTGAAAATGTCCCCACCCATCGTAGCTAGTTTGGACCTTGGCGATAATAATTGTAGATAAGCGCTACTTGAAAATCTATTGCAATTAAACTTGTCTCTGTAAGGACACTCTAAAATGGGAAAAATAATCCTAATAATATAAAGCAAAAAACTCACTGATTGACATATTAACGCATAGCCCACACCGCTGAGTCTAGAAACTTGAAATTTTGCACAGAGGTTTCTTATATAACGTAGGCATCTACTAAGGAAAGGTTTTCTAAAATTCAACCCCGGGGGGGGGGGGGGGTGAAACAGTATGTATGGAGAAATTTTTAAAGAAAGGGGCAATTTTAGTACGTACTTTCGATAATGATAGAACTAAATTCATTCTAGCAACCCGTTCCAAGATGAAAATCATTTAGAAACCAAGCAAATCGCTGAAATACGAGAATAACTTCGCAAATTTTTAATGACGACTTATTAACAATGACAAGACAAAAACCATCAAAACATAACTGATCAAATAGTAGATCTTAATTTAAACCAGTACTAAATCTTAAACCTTCTTAGTGAATCTGAACGTAAATGTTTGAACACGTGTTTTACAGTTTTTAATACATCAACCCCTAAGGGGGTGAAATGGGGGTTCAAACTTTGTAATGGAGTAAATATATGGTTCTGTTACCTTGAAAGTATACACATGTTTTATAATTTTTTAGAAATCAACCCCTAAGGGGGTGAAATGGGGACTTGAAGTTTGTAATTTAATTATGGAGAAAGGGCTTTGTTCACACATGTGTAATAAAATTATATAAAAAAAGTAAAAAAAAAACTAGACTGCCAAAGAAAACAAGAACAAGAATAAAGTTATCTAAATTTTTAAAATATGAGAACAATGAACAATGCTTTTTCGACTTACTGCTAGAACATTCTAGAAGGTAAGGAAATATAATAATACGTTAATACCTATTTAACATTCAATCATTGCTGACGTAACATACTAATTTCATGTTATTTGAAATGGTCCTCTAATTGTATATCATAGTTTTTGATGACCTCTGGTCACGGTTGCCGTTGACAGTGAAACATTAGAATTTTTTGACAAATGAGGGTTTATTAAATTGTTAAATTTAATCTCCAAAACTGAATAATCCAATCTTTGCAGGAAACTACCTGCAATCCTGCAAAGACATATCCGAAAACAATAAATGGGTACCGGCATTATAATATATGTATAATGTGTTCTACGACATAGGCAGACCAAATTTTTTAGTTTTTGAAATGTCTATGGGAAAAAGTTTGCGGGATTGGGGGGGGGGGGGGGGTAATGATGACTCTTAAGCAGTAAAGTCTGATGCTTGGTTCAAAAATGCACCTTACACGAAATAACTAATTAACGTAGTTAAAATATAAAGGCTTCCTATGATTGACATTAAAAAACCATGAATTTGTTAAAATGGGAAATGTGAAATATTTCGTATACACAAATCTTCTGTGCCTGGCCCAGGAGGAGAATTTCGCCCCCCCCCCCCCCCCCCCGACCTTGCTTTCACTATAATATTTAATCTACAGTGCATTTTTAAAAGCTGATTATAGAATTTTATGTTAAATTTTTACCCCATGTTAGGCTCTGTTATATTAGAAGTATACAGGGTGAGTTGTTTAAAGTGTTACAAGGCGATATCTCGAAAACGATTTAAAATATTTTCATGGAATTTTGGTTAGTTAATAAGGAGATGGAAGGACATATTTAAACCTATTTTTGACATTTACCTCCTCTCTCCATTTTGATGGGTAGGGGGTAACTTTATAATTTTTAATGGAATGATGTATTTTGATGTAAATATTAACCGTACACGTCATAGTCAGACGATCTCGTCGAGCCTCCACCAGCTTCTTATTCGTATTGGCCGATCGGACATTAAATTGAAAGAGGCGTGCCAGACAGCTATCGGCGGGATTTCGCAGGATTGTAATTAGGCTGTAATTAGTGAAAAATGCTTGCTATTATTCGACTTTTGTAGTTTTAATTTTTTGCGTTAATTTTTTAATTGCTGTTTTGTTTGTTCGGTTGTCAAGGCTGGCAATTATTTTAGGTTTTATTTAGTAGTAAACAGTTTTGTTTGTTCACCACTTCACAATTTTCTATAATATAATATATACATTCTCAATGCGGCCCTGTTCAATTTCACTGTTTGAACCGATCACTTGTAAGCAGCGTGCATCTGTTTATATTCGGTCTATCTTCGAAATAAATAGACTTTAGGTAAAAGTCTACATATTATGTGTACCTACCAAATTTTTTTCTGGTTGGGTCTTTTGGTTACGGAATTATGATTTATTAGGTTATAAAATTAAAAAAAGATTTACCATTTAATTTCAACTTATTTATCGTCCGTCGTACTTGAGAAGTTGTTCGAAATGTCCCCCTTCAACTTTCAAACAGTCACTGTTTTTCTAAACGAATTTCGTAGCCGCTGTAACATTTCAGGTGTCACTAATTTCGGTCTTTCATATCTATCAGTTGTAGGTGCATCTCTCTTTTGTCCTTTCTAACACCCCACAAAAAAAGTCGAGAGGGGTCAGTTCGGGGACCTGACAAAAATAATCGTTAAAAAGTCAGAATTCTCAACTGACTTACATAAGTAAAAATATCCATGGAAACTAATAGTAATTCTGAAATAAGTGAACTTGATTTATTGGTAAAATTTATTTAGTATCCATATACCGTAACCGAAAAAGCAAAACAAACAAAAGTTGTACACTGACAAATTAACATAATCCTGAGACCCAGAAATTAACCTGTCAAGTTTAATCGCTATACCTCCAATATAACAGGGGATTAAAATTTTAGCATGTACTTTATGGCCTGCTTTAAAAAAATGCACTGTATATTTTTGTAACAATTATTACCATAAGATAAAAGTATCTGATTGTGGAAAAATAATAGTTCTTACATTTTTTTCTGTTTTTCTTTTTTTTTTGCTTTGCTTTTTACGTATATGTTTTTCGAAGTTAAGAGTTTCGCTTACATTCTAACAGTCCTTTTGTGTAGACATATAATAATACACATTATAAGGAATTTGAATTTTGCATCTCGTATGTTAAGTCAATTCCTATTTAACCTACTCGTAATGTTTAAGTAAATTGCATATTTACAACATTTAATTGTCCCGAATAAGGATAAACATATCAATATATTGTTACCTTGCAGTTTAAAAAAATACTTATGCTGGTATCAAGGTACAAATGTTGTTAAAACAAACATTTATGATAAGTTGATTAGATAAATATGTACCTTCAGAGATTACATTGACTATGTAAAATTCAATTTAGCAGCAAAAATTTAATAATTAAAGTTACTCTTTTGTCTGCAGTAACAATAATTTTTAAAATACGTGATTAGCGACATGCAGCCAAATTTTTGAAACAGAACAAATTTCCAATTCCCGACTGTTAGGAGAAAGTCGCCTAATTATTTATTACAAAATTACAAATTACTATACAGTCTTTATTTACCCGGTTTTCGGAATTTTTTACTCAAGTATTTTTTTATTCACCTTAAAAAATGGCTGATATTTACTCTCTATGCCACAATGGAATGGTCCAGTGCAAAAAGCACTTAAAAAGGCGGCAATACACTTATCGCGTCACGCGAGCTTACGTGCTATTACGCAACATTACGTCACGCGTATCACCGCACTTCCCTGGCCTCACATGTGATAGCACGGTTTTGTTTTGTGTCGTGTTTACATATTTTTGACAAACGTGACATCACATTTATTTCTCCTGTTCAGGCTGCTATTTTCTTTTTACACATGTTATTATTTACATGTTTTTATTATAGACCGCGAATGGCGGTCTATATACCGAGCCGTGATTTTGGAAAATGTATGTCTGTTCGTTCGCAGAGATGGAACAATCAAATTTTCTGGGTTTATTAGAGGGATAGTGCGACTAGCTTCGGTAAAAAATTCAGTTATACAGGGTGTATGGTTTCCGAGGTATTAAACGGCAAAGTCGAAATTTACGCGGTTTCTTGTGATATCGATTATAGGTCGCAAAAGTGAATTAAATTGATTTAAATTTCCGGAGGTTGTAGAGGACCAGGAGCTTCAGTTCAGAGTCCTATTGAAATTGGCGAATATCCGAAAATGGCAAGTAATTGTTTTGAATTTTCTTTTGCACCTTGGTTGTTCTACTGTTGTTTCATTTTTTTTAACCTAAACCTAAGTACCCTAGTTCGCTGTTTTTAGTGTTCTAAAATTAGCCAAACGGAACACTTATGGAATTACTTCGATGTCCGCCCGTCTGTCCGCCACAGGCGATTTTCTCTGACACTATTCACCTTAAAAATTTGAAATTTAGCATAGAGATAGAGTGTGGTGGCCCAATTATAGACGTGAAGTATAAAAGTTGAATTTTGATTCTGGGGGTTAATTTCAGGCGGTAAATTGGGAAATGGAAAAAATTTAAGGGCATCGTGTAGGGTGTCAAATGAAAGCTTATTGAAGCACGAATTCAACAATATATATTATGCATTTTTGTTTTGCCTTTTTTAACATTTTTTGGGAAAATCTAAAAATTGCTGTCCCCCACCCTTATCGCCAAAAGGATCGCTCAGAGAAATCTGAAAAAAAATCATGAACATTGAGGATTAGGTGTAGATTGAGCCAAAATTATCAGGATTGGTTTTAGGGAAAGAGTTTTTTGACAAAAAATATTTCTCACAATATAAGGAACTACTTTTGTCCATACACCTTTTTCAAAATTTTTAATTTGTATAATGTTATACGATGTTGGTGCCGTCGGCGGTGGATAGCGCGGCAGATAGGCGGAGATCCGACGGTCGGGGTTTGCTCAGGTTAAGTGGGAGGCTGGTGGTACGGAACACTAATTGTATAAACCCAAGTATTGCTTGCACTTGACGGAGTTTTTTCCTCTGTAGTCTCTATATTGTTTTCCTTAATCTTAACATCGGTTTCCTGTTGTGGCAACGCTGGTCTACTGTACACCCGGTGATAGGCAAAATTTCAGATGTGTTTTCCTCCTTAGAACTGAAAGTTTGGACGGTCCTGACATATTTCCATTTGATTTATATTTATTTGATGGTTCCATTCATAAATAGGACAAATTCAAATAGGATTTTTAAATAAAAATATCTGTTTTTTGATGACTTTGGTAAACAGGTGTTTTTATCTTTGTTATGTGAAGAATAGCAAAGTAATGCGTAATGGAGATATGCAGAAAGGAAACAGTATTCCTTTAGATTCAGAAGCACAAAATTTGCGAGACATTTCATAGATCTTTTTTGCTGTTTTTTTTTTCTCGAAAATATATTAATACGGATCATTTTTGCTTTGATATATTTCAAGATACTTTCTGAAAACAGGTTTTGCAGCATTTCTCAAAATATCTTATTTGGACTTGTTCCTTTTCGGATAAAGCCTCCCATGGCTGGCCTCAGGTATTTAATCTAGTGAAGGAGACAACTTTGGTTGCATCTCACTACTTCCTTATAGACTAGGTGACAATCAAGAAACGCAATGCTTATGTTTATCGCGTCAGCACCTTTGACAAAATTTCCACCTCCTAAAACATGCTTTGGCGGTTAAGCCCCTTCATAAGGTCAATTGATTTTGCATTTTGTTTGTTTCATTACGTTTTTATCCAATTTTTCAATGCCAGATATGCAAAATGAATATAGTTTACGTTATTGTCCTTGTTGGATGTTTTTTCTTCTATTAAGTGCGTCAAAAATGGCACTGCATGCGACAATGAATCCATTTGATGACTTCCATTTATAAAATTCCAGGTAAATTGTGTTTATTTCAACTTTGACTTTATGTCTGTAATAATTAATTAAGTCAGTAAGTAAATAATAATTATTAAATAAGTACTTAAGTAAAGGATGTTCTATAAGTACTGTAATAATAGTCAAGGATATCTTCTTATACTTAATACAATATTAGGGATTCAATCATGGTTAAAACTATTTTTGGTCACTTTAGAAATATTTATTTTTTTAACGCAATTTTAACTCGCCTACCAAACTACAATGTATGTACAACTGTCAAAATTTAAAAATGTGGTTAATTATCCCTTAATTTTTATAGTTTGGCATAAGACGATTAAGTACCTGAGCGTATACGCAAAACAGTGACATGTATCTTTTGACAAGTGACATTATAATATTATCCCTTCCACTGTTGAAACGTTTTCAACGGTCACAATCAGTTTTAAAACGTAAGGAAACCGATGTTTCTAACCGAAATCCAAAAACATCACCGCTTTTAGCATTTGTCGGTAAATGTTATCTGGTCGCTCGCAGACGAGTAACAGGAGATGCTTATGACAGTAAGAAGTCACGTGATCTTTTTAAAATAGGTACCTGAGTGCAGAAAGACAACTCCAAATATGCCGTAAGCAAACTTCGCTAAAGACTTTATATTTTTGGATAATTCTATTATATTAATATAAATAATGTGCTTGTCTGTGTCATCATAACTGTGCCCCCCAGCGGACTGCGCCCGGTGCGGGGGCACCGACGGCACCGCCCTAATTACGGCACTGATCAAGAGCTTATTTATCATTTATGTTACCTGTAACCTAGTCTTAATAGTTAAAGTTGAATCAATTTTCCATTTTTTTGCACTCAACTTTATTAATATGTCGCCACCCTTATCGCAACAATAGTTTGGTTAAACGTTTCTATATTTATCTCAAGATTAGCTAGTATGTACAAAGGTTATCGTGTTCAAATGATATTTTAATCACTGTATAAATTTTTCCATATTGGATTTTTTAGTTACTATTGGGTCACCTATGTTGTTCAAGGTCGTCTATCCGAAACGTGTACGGTTCCACGTCATTATGATACTAATTCAAAAATGGCATGTCATTATATTTTCGTAAGTATATCGGGCGATAATAATGTCACAGAATAATGTATAACCGATATACATATGTTCGGTATCAGATATGTTCGGTATCAGATGTTCTTCACTTTTGGGCATTTATTTTTTTGTACAAAAATTTACGCTCAGGTTCACTAAAAATGTTTAAAATTTTGTTCTGTCATTGTTAATACCTAAGTTGTCATAAACACGTATTAGTTATTCTAATATTTCGGCGATTTGCTTGGTTTCTAAGGAATTTTTATCATGAAACGTGTTGCTAGAATGGATTTAGGGTTAATTTTGTGGAAAGTACGTTCGAGTACTAAAAATTGCCTTTTCTTTTATAAATTTGCGAAAGAACTCGGCGACGATTAACTTTGGTGGTCGAGCCACTGCGTTCGATCACCGAAGTTAACCTACGCTCGGCACGGTTATTGCTTGGATGGGTGACCGCCAAGGAATGCCGTGTCTCGCACTAAACAAGGAAGGTGGTAGAGGATTCTTCCTCGTCCGAGGCGGCACCACCCCACACATCTGCCAAAGGGCTGGTGAAATCCATACGGATGTTTCCAGCTCTGGATGTGTGAGACGGATACCCCAGTACACCCACGGTACCTAGAGTACTTAGGTCAAGGCCTTCGTGGGCTTTCCAAAGGTAAAAAAAAATAAATTCATAGTGTAAAACTTAGCTGTTTTATTCTTACACTTGTCAGTTTAAAACTTTTAGTTGCCAAATTAGACCGGTCTAGGGTTGAATAATTGAGCCGCCAGTATTCTATGTAGATGTTATACTAAATTGTCTATTTAATAAAAAATATTGTTATCCGATAAGTCTTAGTATGGGCAGATATCTTTGCTATTAGTAAAGATAGAGGCACCAAATTTTAGGTGTGTCTTATTGGTTAATATAAATCTACTTTTTTATGTAATTCAACTTTTTCAACCCCCTTGAGGGGTGGCGCTAGGGAATTGAGGTCAAGAATTTTAAATGCAACCCTATGCCGTGTGGTACCTCATTTTAAAAGTATTCAAATAAGAAACATTTCACCACCAACCCGAGATATGTATCTTAATTCATTATTAAATGGCAAGCCTTTAAAAATTAAAAATCGTCAAAAAAAATTACAAATTTAAACACCTTTAATTTTCTTATTACCTTAAAATTTGTTCAAAATGACCACCATGAAATTCTTGGCAGCAATAAAGTCGATTTTGGAACTCACTTCTCACATTTTCGAGAATGGCAGGTGTTACTTCTTGGCAGAGTTCTAAAATCGACCTTATTACTGCCAAGAAGTTCGTGGTGGCCATTTTGAACAACTTTTGGCTTTGCTTGGGAACAGCTTTTAAAGTAATAAGAGAAATAAAGGTACCTACTTAAATTTTTTTTCACGATGTTTAATTTTTATAGGCTTGTCATTTAAAAACGAATTACGATAAGGACCTCGGGTTTGCGGTACAATGTTTCTTTTTTGAAGGCCTTTAAAATGCGATATAACACGGCATAGGGTTGCATTTAAAATTTTTGACCTCAACTCCCTATAGCGGCACCCCTAAAGGGGGTTGAAACAGTTAAATTGCATAAAAAAGTAGATTTATTAACCCATAAGATACACCTAAAATTTGTTGTCTCTATCTTTACTAATAGCAAAAATATTTGCCCATACTAAGACTTTTCAGATACAATAGTTTTTCAGTTTCCAAACGGATGTCAAAAACGAATTGTACGTAACCCAAAAACGAGAAAAAACTATTTGTGCCTGCTGTTGATGCAGATGCAGAAGCAAAGGGCATTTTCACTAAATCTAAATTCTCTCGGCCAGATTCTCCAGCGCTAGTCCGGTCTAATTTGACAACCAAAAGTTTTAAGAATAAGACAACTAAGTTTTATACCACAACATTATTAAAAAAGTTTTCCCGCCAATTTGTAAAGGAAAAGGAAATTTTAGTACGTATTTTCTACAATAGTAGAACTAAATTCGTTTAGCAGCATGTTCAAGGATGAAAATCATTTGAAAACCAAGCAAATTGCAGAAATATTAGAATTATAAGTTTTTAAGGATGAATAACAGTGACAGGGCAAAAACTTGGCAAAGCCTAACTGATCAACTAGAAGATCTTAATTTAAATCAGTACTAAATCATAAACCTTTTTAGTGAATCTGAACGCATAATTTTAATTTCAACATCTTAGATCATTGCAATAATCGCAAAGCACGATAATAAATGAAATCCTGAGGTGTTCCATACTTTTTTAATCGAAAATAAACTAATTAATACCTCTATTCTGTAATAATTGAATTTACAGTGCTAGAAGCTTACAGCATTTTGTGAATGTGACATATTCATATCTCAGCCTGTTAATATTCTTTTGTCGTTCTGCCTTTATAGTGCTGTAAAATAATTGCAGAACACCATGGTAAAAATTAATTTTTTAAAGTCTATGGTAAAAATCTGGAATAACACGTTGGATGCTTATTGCCAGTGATGCCACTAAACGCGACGGATAGTGTCTACATTTTCGCGGTAGGGCAAACGATTGGCTAGCGCATTCGCGTGCGCTCGGTATTTTGAAGCCACGTGCTCAGTCGGTGTCCTGTGACCATATTCGGTAGCATTTCAACATAATTAAGTAATTATTGATAAGAAGGAAATCTATAGTACATTTTTAATAAATAATGATTGTGGGACATATATTTCGACAAATGTTTTATCTCTAAATTGCGTCTTTTGTAAACAAAAGTACTACAAAAATCGAGAAAACCACTAATTTAAAGATATTGAATGTCGAGAGTTTTTCAGGATTTATGAGTTTACGGTTTTTATGTACTTAGAGTGGCTCCATCTCCACGATACTGTTAGTGCCGGTAAACATAACATTGTGACGTAGGTTGAACTTTAGCGACTTTTTGTAAGAATACTTATTTTGTATTTATTTAGGGTCAATGGGAGAACAGTGGACCAAGAGGGTACAGTAAACCAAGTTAGTTTTTGGTTGGAAAAATCATACCTACATATTTGTTGTATCTGTCAGTCAATAATCTTCATTTGGCATTGATTCGTCCACTCTAGTCACTTGGCATTTAGCGTTAAGGGTAAACTCGTAAGACGTATTTGTAGTGTTGTCAACGACCGCAGTTTTATTTTTTAGGGTTATAGGTACTTTTTTTATTCATTTCGTGTGTGTAATTGTCAAAGTATTACCGTGTTTCCAAGTAAAACCATGCTAAGTTATCTTTCTCCGAAATATGCCGTTGTGCCTTAAATTTAGACCGATTTTTGTGCAAGCAGCATTAAATTGAAAGTGGCGGGTTGGTACACAATGGATCATTCATTGTGGTACACAGTGAACTTTTGCCATTATAAGCAAAAATGTTATTAAAAACTTAATTTCTTTATTATATTATATTATTTTATTATATTATTTTTAGAATGCCGCGTAAAAAAGTTATGGAGAATCGAAACAAATCACTATATTTCTATACATAAGTTTTCTGAGAAAGGCAGGAACTACTAACCAATTTCGTATGCCAGATACTCCAGATCTTGCTGTAGTTCAGGACTGCGATGTGAAGTTTATATTACCAAACCGTACGAGGAATATGAACATACTTTTTTCTACGAATGTCAATAAAAACCTTTATTGTATGTTCAATAGTAATTTCGGAACATGGTGCATTGTGTTTTACACATTTTCATTGTGCTTCAATCACCATGGTGATTGAACTACAAAGTTCCCATTGTGCACGGGTATTTTTTACAAAGGTGGCGTTGACATCCAAAATCTTTATAATTTTTATTTGTGGAATGTCAGATTGACATTTTTTGACATCTTAAAAGGAAAAATATTACTAATCCCATTTTATGTAACAGTAACATTCGTAGAAAAAGTATAGTGTAAAACTCGCATGGAATGACCATTTCCTACTCGTATGATTTGCAGCATTCGCCTGCGGCTCATGCTGCAAACGTCATACTCGTAGGAAATGCATGTAATTCCATGCTCGTTGTACAATTTTTATTGCATAAATCGTTTAAGGATGTCATTACAAACCAAAAAAAAATATTTTGAAGAAAATTACTAAGATAATTTAGCTACAAAAATGTTTACTTTTCGATATAATTTATAACAATTTAAAAAGCAGCCATTTGTCCTTAATGAATAATGACGTCAGGATATATCAAAAATAAGTGTCAATCTACATGTTAACGTAAAGCTTAACCTAAAGTCGAACAGGTTTGTTTTTCTCGGAAACAGTTAGAGGGGGAGCAATGGAATTTTCTGGGTTAATAGAGGAATAGTTCAACTAGCTTCGGTAAAAAATTCAGTTACACAGAATGTTACACAGAATGTTTCGTTTCGGAGCTATTAAACGTCAAATTCGAAATTTTCGCGGTTTCCCTTGAAATCGGGTACAGGTCGCAAAAGTGTATTAAACCCATGTATATTTTCGGAGGTTGTAGGGGACCCGGAGCTTCAGAACTCTATTGAAACTGGGGAGGATCGGAAAATGGCAAGTAATTCTTTTGAATTTTTTTTGATCGAAAAATGCCATTTGCAGACCCTTCTTTGATACCTAAGCAAACCCAAGCAATCTACACCTAATTCTCAATGTTCATGATTTTTTCAGATTTTTCTGAGAGATCCTTTTGGTGATAAGGGTGGGGGACAGCAATTTTTAAACGTTTTCCCCAAAAATAAACGAATAAAAAATACATCATATATATTGTTAAATTCGTGCTTCAATAAGCTTTCATTGGACACCCTACCATTAAAATTTTTTTTTCCTTTCCCAATTTACCCCCTGAAATTAACCCCCAGAATAAAAAGTCAACTTTTTATGCTTCACCTCTATAATTGGGCTACCACACTCTATCTCTGTGCTAAATTTCAAATTTTTACGTCCAATAGTTTCAGAGAAAATCGCCTGTGACAGACACACAGACGAACACCGAAGTGATTCCGTAGGTATTCCGTTTCACGGAACACTAAAAAATACGTAAATATTTCCTATACAGGTATCAAAAACTATCAGAAAAGTCTACAGGCTCCTATTTAAAATAAAGAACCTGACTAGCTGTTCCCAAGAAACCCCGTATTTCTAATTAAAGGTGGTGAAAAGTAGGTATATTTAAAAAATGATTAAACGGGGTTATTAGGAATGACCGAAATTTGTTCTATAATTCGGTGCATCAATTTACGATTGACGTTGAAAATTTTAAATGAAACTTGACTTCGGGGTCAAGACCAGTGAGCGTGCGTGGAGATAATGTATTACATGTATTATAAGTTATTTTTAAAAATGTTACTATATTATGGTTTCGTGTAGCGGAAATTTATATTTAGCGGCTTTTGTAAGGTTACATGTAACTAATTATATTTATCACAATTATTCTGTCATAATTACATGTTTCAAGAAACAGCTTTTTATCATTACCATTTTTCTAGTTTCTGTTTCATTAATGGCCTTCATCGGAGGTATTATTAAATACATATAAAGGCAAATAAAAGAAACTATAAAATTGAAGAAAATTACATATTAAATTAAATTGAAGAAAATCACGTACTAAATTAAAACATATTAATTAAAATAAGCAAATCTTGATATGTGATATAATTCAAAGAAATATGATGCTGAGGGATTGAACAGGTCGCGGTCTGACTATGAAAACGAAAGTATACAGAAATCAAATTATTTTTATTTTTCTACATAATCACCCTCTAGCTCCATGCACTTTTCCACCGGTTCTCTAATGCCATCACACTACTTAAAAAAAAACGATTCATCGAGGTTTGCGAAATAGTCATCCACGGCGGTTTTGACCTCTTCATTGGATTAAAATTTCAATGCTCCTAGGTGGTTTTTCAGATTCCGGAAGATATGGAAGTCCGAATGAGCCAAATCAGGCGAATGTGGTAGCAATTTAAAGCCACAGTTATGGATTTCGGCCATAGAAATATCTCTAAAACAATAACCTTAAGTAGCAAAATATTTGGAGTTATTTTACATTATAAAATATTTACATTCATATTTTATCCCTTAGTTTTTAAAATTCCCGCCCATCAACTTCCACGAAGTTAGCGGCAGCTGCTTAGTAACAAACCCATGGATCTATTATAATAGATCCATGAACAAACCTAATAAAACGAAATTCTCCATTTAACCGTCCACGCATACGTGTGCCATTTTTGAAACCTAGTGGACATTCTATTTTTTTTTAAGAGGGCCGTGATATAAACCCTGTTCGCTGTTAGTACTAAAACGGTCGAAGGGGCGCATGGCGGGGTTGCCGTATCCTTAATTTAATTCGCCACGTTGCCCACTACGTTTAGTTATTTTCCGTATCAGGCGGGAAATTGAATTTTTTGAATTTGGTCGAATTTTAAACCTTAATATTTTTGTTATTATCCGTTCAACCGACGTAATTTTTGGTGTGCATGTTTCGATTGACAGTGCAATAATATTAACATATTTAATAAAAACGCAAAATGTGGTTCATTACTAACCAGAATTCAATAGAAACCCATTTTGCACTGAGGCTTCTAGAGCCAGTGTAAAGTTAATACACTTTTTTTGAAATAGGCTTTAAAAAACCTCAAGTATAATTTATTGGTTTTGTGTTTTTCTGGAACAGGATTTATCTTTTACATTTTTTATTTTACCCTGTATATAATCTTTTTCCATTTAAAAATACTTAGCATTGTTTAAGGACATTAAATTAAATTTCATCATGACAGGAAAGAAATAACTATTGGTAGGTCATTATTGTGCGATTAAAATTTTGTTAGTGGAAGGTTTATACCATGGATTTATTAAGAATGGATACGGGATGATTTAACATTCTTTGAAGCCAAAACAAACCATTCTAAACGACACTGTAAACACAATTTGTAAACATTGGCCGCATCTTATTTTACCTTGTATTTTTGTACAAAAAATACGTTAGAAGCATCACAAGATTTACTAAAAGTAATAAAAGCCCTAAAATATTTTATTTTTCTGCTAAATAATAATAAATTTAAGTTAAAAAGGTTTTATTATTTATAGGTTATGTTATTTCTAAAGGTGTTTATTTAAATCGCTCCGAGTCATTTATAAATCTATAAATCGCACTTTTTCTTTCCTAGTTCATTAGACAAATACGTACGTGTAACAGAGTGTTCAGACCGAGGTTCAGCCGTTTTCCTGAGCAACCAGCACAGACAGCAACACTTCTGAGCTCCAACACTCCAATGCTATTTTACCTCTTTCTACCACCATTCTTCATTCAATTACGTAGTTCGTAAACTAATCTCCTCGGGGAACTGTTTTCATAACAAACAACAAATATAAGGCTTCACATTCGATACGCTCACAGTATACGGACATCGAATCCTTTCTTAATAAATCCATGGTTTATACAGTGAGCGGCAAATGTATAGCATAAATTCGATAAAAAATCAAGGAAAAACGCTCGGACACGTAATCTCTTATTATAACTTGTACATTTTTTGACATTAAATTCATTTATACAGGGTGGCTCTTGTAAGAGCTGTGGCGTCATTAATATTTTTTAATGGAATAGCCCATTTTTTGTTGCATCTTTGAATTCTACAGAAAATTCTGATATACATATCTGATGTAGCATACCCTATACCTTAACTCCACTGATTTCGAAATAAATCCGTATAAACATTAGAACTTCAAAATTTTGAAATTGAAAAAATTGTGGGTAGCATGGAAACTACGTAAATAGACTTGCTTATTGTCAAGAAGCCCATGAGTGGCATATTCGAGCATTTAATTAAATGATTTTAATTTAATTTTAGCTATTAAATTTAAAATCTAGTAAAAAAATTTAAACGTAATTATTTCGGAATCCGTGGAGTTTAGGTATAGGGTATGTTACATAAGATATGTTCAGAATTTTCTGTAGAATTCAAAGATGCAACAAAAAATGGGGTATTCCATTACAAAAAACATTAACGACGTCAAAGCTCTTACATGAGCCACCCTGTATAAATAAATTTAAGATAAAAAAATACACAATTCATAATAAGAGATTACGTGTCCGAGCGTTTTTCCAAAAAAACTCTCCCTTGAATTTTTATCGAATTTATGCAATACATTTGCCGCTCACTGTATACAGGGTGTCCGAAAAGTCTTAGTATGGGCAAATATCTTGGCTATTAGGAAAGATAGAGACACCAAATTGTAGGTGTATCTTATTGGTTAATAAATCTACGTTTTTATGTAATTTAACTTTTTTCAACCTCCTTACTGGGTGACGCTAGGGAGTTGAGGTCAAAAATTGTAAATACACTATGCCGTGTGGTACCTCATTTCAAAGGTCTTAAAAAAAATCTTTTTACCGCAAATCCGAGGTCCGTATCTTAAATTGTTTTTAAATGGCAAGCCTTTAAAAATTATAAATAGCGAAAAAAATTAAGAATTTAAATACCCTTATTTCTCGTATTACTTTAAAAGTTGTTCAAAATGACCACCATGAACTTCTTGGCAGTATAAAATCGATTTTTGAACTCACTTCTCACATTTTCGAGAATAGCAGGGTATTGCTTCTTAGCAGAGTTCCATAATCGACTTTATTACTGCGAAGAAGTTCATGGTGGTCATTTTGCACAACTTTCCAAGTAATAAAAGAAATTAAGGTATTTCAATTTTAAATTTTTTTTTTCACAATTTTTAATTTTTATAGGCTTGCTATTTAAAAACGAATTAAGATACGTATCTCGGCTTTGCGGCAAAATGTTTCTTTTTTGAAGACCTTTAAAATGAGGTATCACATGGCATAGGGTTGCATTTAAAATTTTTGACCTCAAATCCCTAGCGTCACCCCCAAGGGTA
Source organism: Philopedon plagiatum (assembly GCA_963971165.1). Lineage (NCBI taxonomy): Eukaryota > Metazoa > Arthropoda > Insecta > Coleoptera > Curculionidae > Philopedon > Philopedon plagiatum. The sequence continues at coordinate 22,009,234 of OZ020191.1, read as the reverse complement.
AATTAAATAAAAAAGTAGATTTATTGCCCTAGCGTCACCCCTCAAGGGGGTTGAAAAAGTTGAATTACATCTTTATTAATAGCAACGATATTTGCCCAGACTAAGAATTTTCGGACACCCTGTATATATCTTAATGATTTTCGATGTCGTAAGTAGATCGCAATAAAAAATATTGTCTGCTCTACTTTTAGGTCAGGGTGCAGTTTTTTAACCGATTATTTTTATAAATTTGGAAATAAAATACATATTTAAACATTTTTGCGTGGTCTTATTAACGTTAAAATATGAAATGGCATTGTTAAGATTAATATTTTTGTTCATAAACAGTAAAATTTCAGGTAATTGTTTTTCTGATAAGCCATAAATCATTACATTACCTTTATCGTTATTCTTTACGTTATGGTTTGAATTATGGCTGATTTAATGACAGAAATCAGAACTAACCGAATAGATTTGATCCTTTTAACAGTTCTCTTGGATTTTCTTTCTTATAGTAAAAAATACATTATCCTAGAGAATATAAAGAACACAGAGACTGTATGTTTTTCAAACCTGAACACATCTACATAAGTTCCTACTTCGTCCAAGTTCGTATTATATCCCTTAGGAAGGTCTGAGCTTAAACAATTTAACACCGCTTTGTAAACTCAAGGGGTTTATCTCCGGAAACGCTGAGAAAACGATAATAGGATTACTTTGTGTTTGAAATCAGATTTCTGATACCGCAAAGTGATGACATCACTCCCCTAAGATGATGATGTAGCCTAAACTTTAATAAAGAAAATTATTAAACAGACCCGTTGCTTATTTAACACACAGATAATGGCCTTTATTAACCTGAACTATAATACTAGTATAGATAAGATTCGTAGTAGGTCTCTCAAAATCTAGTGTTGAGGATAGATTAGTTTCGTTGACTTTCTGATTTACTATTCGTATTATCTGGTTTAGGATTTGGCCAAGCCGCCCGAACTCGTAGGGTAGGCTCAATATGGGACAAATAAGCTTTCATCTACTGCGTGACTAAATTACCAATAATTGTTACTTAAATTTCTGTATTTATTTTCATATTGTATTTTTGTTGTAGCACCCTGGTGGTGAAGAAGTCCTGCTCGAGCAAGCCGGCAAAGATGCCTCCGAAGCCTTCGAAGATGTCGGCCATTCAAGTGATGCCAGGGAGATGATGTTGAAATATAAAATAGGGACCTTGGTCGCTGCTGAACGTAAACCCGAATTACCCAAGAAGGGTATTAGCGACTGGAAGGATAGCGCGGATCAAGATGGAGGAAGGTAATTCTGAAATTTCAACTGCGCAAACGGAAACATGATCCTTCTAAGTTTTACATATTATTTCTACTGTTCCTTGTCGCACGTCGATTTGGCATTTCGCGATATCAAACGACTATCGGTGGTACTAGTTTTACAAGGTGGCAGTTACAATTGGCTTAGATTTTACTGATATATGTTGTGATATTGTCGTTGGTAATTTTAAACCACTCATTGTGGAGGGGCAAGCAATGTTACATGTTAAACATATAATGACTTTATAACCTCCAATCATATTGAAGCCTAGTAAAGTTAAATAATACATGTACCGACTTGGAAAAAATAAATTCTCCTTTTACAAATCTAGTTGCAGACATTGAGATATTCATATATTTAGAAACCGGTTTTCCAATGCGAAGTACTTTACACCATGTTTCTTCCATATTTCATCGTTAGAAAAATATCGAAAATATATTTTTCCGAATGTTTAGAAGAGCACTCTGAGACTGAACAGTGCCGTTTGCTTTTCTTGTTATTCATAGTTCACTCAAACACTACGGAAACTGTGGAAAAATACTTTAATGCTAAAAAACGAAGAAAAACCTAAGTCAAAACATCAAACTAACCCAATTCCTTTATTTCATTGCGATTGGCAGCACCGTTCCTTGAGACCGCGATTGCATCGATTGATTCAAGTGCTTTGAGAGCTACTTGATTGTATGATAATATTTTTCATTAATGGAGGAATATTTGTAATGCCTTACGTATGTCGTGTAAACTTTCCAGCGACTTTGCATATATTTCAAGCAATGGCCCGAAAAATTTTTCGAGGGTATCCAGGCTAAATGACAGCTCAGCCTACCTTAGTTTTGGAACCATGGGTAAATTACTAAAGGCTTTACCCTAGTAGGTCGGATTTCTTCCAAACTCACCTTCTTTCGAAAAGAATACATTTTTACGTTGAGGTACTGCTGCCAGGTTTCCACTACTGCTCAATAAAACGAAATACTATTCACTCATGGTAAAAATCGGAGATGACACACAAAGGGCTAACTTATTTTAAGGCTTCTTTGACACAAAATGATATTACGAAACTTAATCCCCATTTAGCTATTTTAAGCTTTGCAAAGAGTTAAACACTTACGAGACATAACTAACATACAGGAAATGTAAAAAACATCTTTTAAATGTGAGTTGTTACAAAAGTAAAACTGGTCTTCATCGAAATTTTTGGTAATTTTTTTTAATAAGGCCTAGGTTTCAGGTATTTTTGCTCCTGATAATAATAAAATTATTATTTTTGCAGCCAAAAAAGGAATAAATAGGACTTTTTCAAGTCATGTCAAAAATTTTCGTGAAATTAGACAATATAACAAGTTATGCGGTTCAAAATTTGAAAATTTTGATGTTATTCATCTCAAATTTGTGTACCCAAGGCTAAAATTACTATTTTTGAATGACATGACAGTGTAAGTATGTGTAATAAGTAAAAAAAAATGGTTAGAATGCATGCTTTTTATTTTTTTTAACGGTTGCTGGAGTAATTTGAAAAAACGTATTTAGTTTTGCCCTTGGCATACCTGTAGTTTTTTCAGGACTATTCAGACTATAGTAAATACACATACTCCGGGATTCACTATAAAGTCTTTTTGCTACTGAAAGAAAGGACAAGTTATGTGTTTTCCACAATCATATAACGAAACTCAAATCCCAAATTAAAAATTATTTGGCAACCAAGCAAATCGCTGAAATACTAAAGTAACTCATTTGTTAAGAACATAACGGTGACAGGACAAAAGTTTGTCACAACCCAACTGATCAGCTGGAAGTTGTGCTAAATCTTAAACCTTTTAGTGAATCCCGGTGTTGGTGTCCCCTTTCCCTTACTTTTAACTGTATTTATTTTGTTTTTTTCCTATGGCATTTTTCAAAAAATTCTTTTTTTTTTCAGCTCAATCAAATCTTGGGCCATCCCAGTTTTTCTAGGATTAGCAGTTGCAATTATCTATCGCGTATTTTTCATGTCATAAAGTACACACGGAGAGGAGGGGAGAGATTAAAACAGATGGAGATTTTTGTGACAACACCTATGCATTTAACGTTTTAAAGATTATACACCACCGTTTTATCTATTTTGATATTTAAATTTATAATAATTTTAGCGTATTGTAAGCATGTTTACCTATTTCTATTGTTAGCTAATTTCAACTGTTGCAGATTATGTGATTTGTAACTTAAGTTTTTTTTGTAATAAATATGGTCGTCTACATAAAAAGGGACCACTTCGGTGTCCAAGATGTTCCCGTTTTTGGGTTCAGACATCAAAAATGGGAAATAAAAAGTTTGCGTACCGTTATATTTTTAGGCAATTGAAAGCTATTTATGGACTATATTAATCCAATCTTAACTCCATACCAACACAGTGGACCCTTTTCATGATGTTACCAAATATTTTTGTCGGTTTGGTTGAATGTCCAAATAAAAAATGTTAAGTAAAGCATTCGTTTTATTTTTGGCAAAAATTAAGTTCTCTTCATTGCTCATCAAGTACTAGAAATAAATAAAACGTAACTTGTACTGTTGGCAACATTTTAAGTAGATCTGTTAAGGTGTAATTGAAAAAAAACTACAACCAGGTCATTTATTACATTTACATATTGGTAAGGAATTCGACCCTTTTGATTTACTCGGTAGAATACTTACGATAATAACATACCGAAAGTGTGAGTGCTCATTTAGAAAAAGAAGTTGGTTTGGTGGTTTTCAAGTTTAAGTTCCAGTATTCCTCCATATACAACCCATCACGGTGATGTAAGTAGTGCCAGTGATAATTTTTGTATAGACTTGTTTCATAAACAGGGTGATTCAGGAGGAAATATACTATTCAGGGACCCAAAACACACATAAAAGCTCCCGTAAAATTATGGATTCTTAACCGAGACAGAAATTCTTAAACCATTCACAGCCAAATTCTCCAATGTGAGTTTTTTCGCGAATTTATAAAGAAATGGCAATTTTAGTATTTAAAATCCAAGTAAGTCGCTGAAATATTAGAATAGATCATAAGTTTTTAATGACGACTGAGTAGCTAACTGATCAACTAGAACATCTTAATTTAAACCAGTACTAAATCTTAAACCTCTTTAGTAAATCCAAACGTTAAATTTTTGCAAAATGAAGTATCAGATAATATCAGTATCAAACAGGATACCACTGTCAAGTGGCAAATGTCATTATTGTAGCCTGTACGTATGAATTTTACCCTACAGTAACTTTTATTTTTGACAATATCGAAACCTTTTATGAAGAAAATTTATTTAGAATTGTAAACTAATTTCTAATAAACTGTTATCTCTTTATTCATTAATTTGATAACCTTTGCGTTTCTTAACCTCTGTCTTGCAGTATTTTGATGATGCTTTAAAATAATTGATAGATAACAAATTTTATTTTACAATTATCAACTTGAATACAGTACTAATATTGTAATAATTACGTAATAAGTTAATAATATTTGACGTTTAATGGCGGGTATGTAAATATCATGGCAAGCTAATTAGAAATGCATTCATATCAATGTGTTCACTGTTGTAGGGTAGAGAATGGGAAAATGTACAAAATCAACAATTTTTATTTTTATCAAATTGTTAATGAATAAAGAGATATTAGAAAATAGTTTACGATTCTAAATAAATTTTCTTCATAAAAGTTTTCGATATTGTCAAAAATAAAAATATTTTACTGTGGGGTAAAACTCATATTTTCTGACAGACCTCGTATATGACAGGAAAATTTCGATATCTGATGGTTGCATTTTAGGTTTTTGACCATGCAGAACTTTTTATGAAGAATAACTTTTTGTCGTAAAATTAATAATAAAGAAGTTTCCCATATGCTGCGAACTGAAGCAGACACACTGTATATATATATATATATATATATATATATATATATATATATATATATATATATATATATATATATATATATATATATATATATATATATATATATATACAGGCTGATCCAAATTAAGTGTCCACCATTGGTAACTTTGTTATTATTATAGATACAGAATTGGTTAAATTAGCAAACTAGTAGTATTTTTAATGCTCATTAAAATAGGAGAACGCAAAAAACAATTGAGCATCGTGTTTTCGAGTTTTGAAGTAAAATACAATTTTTTTAAATGGAAACCCCTGTATATTATATTTTTTTCTGTTAACACTTCAAATTTAAAACAAAAAAGATTATAATGATTTTTCTTCTAGGATGAAAATTAATGAGGTTATGAAGCCCAAACGAAAACAATTCAGTTAGATTTGCAAACTTTATTTTACTCAACAACTTATAATAAAACAAAACAAAATAACTATTTTTTTCTTAAAAGATGCTCAAAAATACCACCCCGTTCTTCAATACATTTTTGTGCACGTTTCTGAACTGCTCGAACTGTACTTAGTATTGTCCTACCAGCTATCTGGTTTATCTTTTCCCTTATTGCAGTCTTGAAGGCATCAATGTTATCATACTTTTGCTTGTAAATTTGGTTCTTTAAGTAACCCCACAAAAAGAAATCAAGCGGGGTTAGGTCTGGTGACCGGGGAGGCCACAGAATAGGGCCATTTGTTCCCATCCATTGATCATTAAAAATAGTAAAATTGATAAGTACCTCTGTAGTTGTGGGCAGGTGCGCCATCTTGCTGGAAATGCAGATTCTGTCTACTTATAAGATCTAGGTCATCTAAGAAATTATTCAGAATTCCAGTCATAAGTACTATGTACCTTTCGCCAGTCAGGGTGCCCTCATAAAAAAACGGACCCACAATTTGTGATTATTATAATTATACCACACCAAACGTTAAAACTGAAATGGACTTGTGGACCTCTTGGATGTACTAACAAAAGATTTTCCTTTGACCAGTAATGATGGTTTTTTCTATTGTACATTCCAGAATTTGAAAAATTTGAGTCATCGGTCCATAAAATATAACGAAAGTTATTTACATTTTGGCGACAGAAGTTAAGATACCAGTGGCAAAAAACAAGTTTCTTTCTGGATCCCCTGCCAAAAGCGCTTGAACTGGTCGGTACTTATAAGGAATAAATTTGTACTTTTTCAGTATCCTATGAACAGTACCATAAGACAAATAAGAATCCTTGACAATATCTCGTATCATACTCGTATGGAATTCTCACGGTAGGCTTCAAAATATCCAATAACTGCGGTTTCCATGGCCTCGTTTATTATGAAATTCTTTTTTGTCCTTATTTTCGCAAAAACACTTTCATTGCTTCTAAATTTTCGGTAGAGCCTCAGAAAATAACGCGCATGAGGTTGAATGCGAAGTGGATATAATTGAGCGTAGTATTCTCTTGCTCCCAAAGATGATATTCTGCACACTAAATAGGATTCCAACATATCACACTTTTCTGAATGGGTAAAAACCATTTTTTTTCCAAACCAATAACTGACAACAAAACCTATAAGCGAAAAACGAATAAAAAACATACTAATATTTGACACTATTTGACAGACGGAGTTATCATTATTTTCCAAAGCCTTCTAGATCGATGGATCTCCTGTTCTGCAGTTCATCGCTAATCCTAATACCATCAAATCGTGAAGGTCATGTTGTTTTCATAGCCATCTTAATATTGTAATCTGTTATTATTTAGAAATCGTAATATCGACGTTATTTTTGACTCTAGAAAAAAATTCATTATAGGCTTTTTTGTTTTAAATATAAAGTTTTGACAGAAAAAAAATATAATATACAGGGGTTTCCATTTAGAAAAATTGTATTTTACTTCAAAACTCGAAAACACGATGCTCAATTGTTTTTTGCATTCTTTTATTTTAATGAGCGTTAAAAATACTACTAGTTGGCTAATTTAAACAATTTTGTATCTTTAATAATAACAGAGTTACCAATGGTGGACACTTAATTTGGATCAGCCTGTATATATATACACTGTGTGTAAAAAGTCCCGGACCGGTAAGTTATTTCGAAAAAGGCGCACATTATCAAAAAATTTCCTGTATAAAAGTTTTAAGGTTTTGAAAAATCCACAAAACAAGGATACCTGTAATTATACAGGGTGTCTTAAAAAGTCGTGGCCAACTAAAATGTTGTTTTTTTAAATGGAATGATTTCTTTTAATCACATTTTCTGATTTAAATAAACATTCTGAACAATTATTATGTAACATGGCATGTAGTTAAACCCGTTAGTTTATGAAATAAATCGAATTAAAGAACAATACATACGATTTACGATATTACATTTATTTTGTGTTTTGACAAGCTGGTACCAGAATTTTTTTGTGTCACTGTCATAGTAAATTCTGAAAATGTCTCTAAGCGAAAGGGAACGTATAACTTTACTAATGATCAGAGGTTTTGGAGACCGGCAAAGATCGTTTAATGAAACAAAGGAAGTTTTCAACACATCTTTTCCAGACCGACAGCCCATATCAAAATCTACAGTTGTAAGAACAGTTCAAAGATTCGAGGAAACCGGATGTTGCAAAGACAGAATTCGTTCGGGAAGACCGAAATCTGCAACTAGTGATGAAAAACAGTTAGAGACACTACTTCATTTTGTTGAGGATCCTCATTTGTCGCTGAGAAAAGCTGCTACACAAGTCGATGTATGTTTTAAATCAGTTGAAATTATTTTAAAAAACAGTAAATACCATCCCTATAAATTAAATTTAGTTCAAGAATTATCGGAAGACGATTACGATCGTAGAATGGAATTTTGCGAAGTAATGATGCAGAATCAGGAAGAAAATAACAATTTTTTTAATCAAGTAGTTTTTTCGGATGAGGCAACATTCATGCTAAATGGGACTGTCAATCGACATAATTGTCGTTACTGGGCAGATCAGAACCCACATTGGATGCGAGAAACGCATACTCAACGACCTCAAAAAGTAAATGTGTGGGCCAGTATTATTGGCAATAGATTAGTGGGGCCTTTCTTTATAGAGGGGAATTTGACAGCAGATATGTATCTCCATATGCTGCAGAATCAAATTGTGCCAGCAATAACCAATACAGTAGGGCCACTTTTACGACATACATGGTTTCAGCAGGATGGAGCGCCACCTCATTTTGGGCAAGCTGTAAGAACTTACCTCAATAATACTTTTCCTAATCGCTGGATAGGACGAAGGGGTCAAATAGAATGGCCCGCTAGGTCGCCGGACCTGACGCCCCTCGATTATTTTCTCTGGGGACACTTAAAAAATAGAGTGTATGTTACAAAACCCGCCGATCTTGACGAATTGAGAAGAAGAATTATTGAAGAATGTGAATTAATTAGTCATGAAATGTTGCAAAATGTTATTGACAGATTTTATTACAACTTAGCTCATTGTCAAGCAGTCGCAGGGAGACATTTTGAGCATTTAATTTAATAACGATTTAAATTTATTTTTGTTCTGGTAAAGGTGGTAGTTAATTTGTTCCTTGTATTTTTTAATTGTTATTGTTATTAAATTATTGGAAAAACTTGCATGTGCACATTTAGTAATTTTTTTTCTTCCAGTAATAGGGTAAATATTCTGTTACCAGCTTGTAAAAACACAAAATGAATGTAATATCGTAAATCGTATGTATGTTCTAAATTCGATTTATCTCATAAACTAACGGGTTTAGCCACATGCCATGTTACATAATAATTGTTCAGAATGTTTATTCAAATCAGAAAATGTGATTAAAAGAAATCATTCCATTTAAAAAAACAAAATTTTAGTTGGCCACGACTTTTTAAGACACCCTGTATAATTACAGGTATCCTTGTTTTGTGGATTTTTCAAAACCTTAGAACTTTTATACAAGAAGTTTTTTGATAATGTGCGCCTTTTTCGAAATAATTTACCGGTCCGGGACTTTTTACACACAGTGTATATATATATATATATATATATATATATATATATATATATATATATATATATATATATATATATATATATATATATATATATATATATACATATATATAATATATATATATATATATATATATATATATATATATATATATATATATATATATATATATATATATATATATATATATATATATATATATATATTATGCCGATAAAAGCCATCTGTTTGACGAAAACTTTGTCTTTTTCAGCTCGATTAAATCATGGTTGATTGCAGTTGCTGTAGGTGCAGTAGCAACAATAATCTACTTCTATGTCTTTATGTCATAAACTATGCAAGGACGGACATTAAAGCAGAAGAAAATTTTTGTGACCACTACTACGCATTTAACATTTTAGGGACTAAATATATGTTAGAATTTTAAATTATCTATTTTGATAAATTTACATTTATAATTTTAGCCTATTGTAAGCTTGTTTAGCTATCTTGATTAGGGAATAATTGGGAATGCACTAAAGTAACGTTCTAACTATGTGTTACCTTCAGCAAGAGGAGACGCAACCGTTTATTCATAACTAGCCTTTTGTTTCCTTCATACATTGTGCGTGTGTAGGACAAAGACTAACCGCTATAATTTTGTCTCGGCGCGCCACCGTAATGACTTTCCAGGTCGTCTGTATTTCACCAACAAAACCTCTGAAAAGAGTTCTCAACGTGGGGTAAACCGCAGACCAAAATTTCTACACCAGACATCCCCTTTTCTAAGGACATCCCCGAATATCCTCGGAAATCCTTGAAAATAGGCATAACCTCAAATGTAACTGATCGAATATTATTTTGTAAAATCTAATTTGAATGTGTTACAGATTGAATCATTTTTTTATCTATATCAGATTAAGCCAAGTAAAGCTGTAACACTATTCCGCTTTATGGGTTCTTATAAATTATCTAGATTAAACTGCACAGTTGTCAAAGATGTCTTCTTGCGGTCACAGTAATATTCAAATGAAAGGAAGCTAAAGTTGGTGAATATTGGTACAAGACCCTATGTTACTCAAACCTAAATCTTGCAGCCGATCTAGGAGCCTCAAGTTGTCGCCATTTGAAGATCGAAGTTCTGGAAGTGGTCGCCATCTACAGAACTCTCGTGTCGCGCCGTCTCCCTCTTGACACCGACGGGTCAACGAAGTTTGAACTTAATGTTTATTATGTCTAACTTGCCATTAAATAAAACTCCTGACTTTTGTATAACAAGTAGAATATATTAAAGAAATGATTGAAAATATGCTGTACAAATAATGATATAACAATAGACAAAATGAAATTAAGATATAAAATAACAAAGAACAATTTAACGAATGCTAAATAATGAACTGAACAATGATCTGGACAAGCGTTTACTATACGAATTGAAAAGATATAAAAAGAAAGATCATTATTTTGTAATCTATCAATTCCCCAATTACTTATAAAAAACTACCCTTACAACAGTCAACCCCTTTGAGATACATAAGTCCCCTGACTATATAATATTTAAGATCAAACGTGACACGCGTCGCACTACCCTCGAAACCCGGATTAGAACTCATTTCGACTGTTGTCGAAAGCCCGGCTGGAGACTCGGTGTTATATATTTCCCCAGTACTACCTAGACTTAAGGTCTCTTTTAGCCCTTCGCCTGTTACAGAGGCGGAGTAACGCCGAATTTTATACAAAACGAAATGAAATTAAATTGTTCTTGGTTTAATGGATGGTTTATCCATCATATAAAGGTTAAAACACTATACTAACATACGCTAAGGCACTTTGAATACGTGATCGAAAAAAAATCTTTATTGGTTACTTTCCAAAGGTAAAAAATCACGTTCAAAAGCCTTTACATATGGAATTCTAATGTATAGCTCTCGCAGTTACTTATATCTCTATTGTCATGTCAAGAATATTCGTTATCTTGCGATAATTAGTAAATCGCCAAAAAGTTTCTAGGTACAACACTAGTCGTTAATAACTTCTGACTTTTTCTAACTCGTACAGAAATAAAAGTAGGTACACTTATTTACTGTCTCTCACGTAAATTTTATGATTACAAAGATTAGTTTTCAGTTCCAATACTCAGCCTTCTGCCCTTTTTAGCTTTATGGTATCTATGATGACAAACATATGGGTAAAATTCTTGGGAAAGAGTTTTTAACTAATCTCTCTAAAATAATCTTAAGCAAACATGTGGCCCTCGTAAATTAAAAGTAATCTAGACCCAAAATGATTTTAAAGTAAACCTTTTTCTCGCTTAATTTTGTGGCTTTTCTTAAAACATATGTTAGGCTCAAAAATTATCCCTAATATTTTAATACATGTATTCGTTTTGTCACAAATGGTTTATATAGAAATTACGAAATGTAGTAACTTACCACTACAATAATATTAAATTAATTTTGTTGGCTTATTACTTTAGTTTAGATATTGTTAATCGAATTGTTAATAACCTCGTTAATAACAGTACACACAATCTGACCTTAAACAATAAATGGTGCAAAAACCTACGCACCTGCGTGTTACTCCCGATTTTAGAAAAATTCCTAAGACATCCTTGGGACATCCCCGGACATCCCCAAGACATCCCCGAACATCCCCGAAAATCCCTAGAATTCCTCGGACATCCTCAGATATCCCAAGACATCCCCGAGTCTGCACACTAGAACTCCCCAGCGGTTTACCCCTCGGTTCCGAATGAAAAGAATCCATTTTTCCACACAGTTGGCGCTGACGCAACATTCCGGGAAGTTTATGAATAGAGTTCTTACAAAAAATCATGTAAATTATCGTGTACGTATATTCCGACCTGCCTGAAACGTACACACAAAAAATTACGCCTTTCAGATTTATCAGTGAACCAGACGACGCCACGTGAAGTGACGTAGCCACTCTCACTGGAAATTGCGTCACCATGCAGTGGAAATAAATGACGAAAAATAATGGTAGATCTATTTTATTAATCCTTAGTCATATGTTTTAGCCTGTGGTATTTATGATTGTAGATAAGTATTAACCCACAGTAATTGCGTTTTTTTAGTAGTCTATCAGTCTGCAAGTATGCTATATAACTGAAAGCCTGGCAACAGGTGGGAGACCGTATAATTCGCCGGGTTATAAATAACTTGGGAATCACTGATTGCTTGGGTTTGCTCGTATCTGTACTTGATTCTAAGTCAGTGGTGTTAACGCTAACGCCAGCTGAACCTATTCAAATAACGGTCACGAAGTCATAAAAGCGAGGAAAATTATATAATATAAAATAACCTTTTTTAGAAAGAGATGTGGTAAATAATAATGTTTAGATTCTCTAATAATTATTAGTTTAATAATTAATTATTCTAACTTTAGATTATAATATAAACTTAGAAGAACTAGTTAGGCGTCAGTGTTATCGTATAATTACGTCACTATTGTGCGTGCCCAATAATTCCCTATTGTTAGCTAATTTGAACTATCACTAATTATGTGATATGTAACGTAAGTCTTTTTTAATTGATATTTTTATCAGTTTGGCTGAATGGGCAATCCAAATAAAAAATTTTAAGTATGGCATAGTTTTATTTCTTGCAAAAAATATTGGCGACTCAAATTAAGGAAGTCAGCTGATTTTTTAACGGGAAAGCAGGGCTGACTAGACGACAAAGTTGACAAATAACACAATAATGAAGGCCAAAACATTCCCCGCTATGGTACATAGTTAGCTAACCGGCCGAAGAGAACGCCACATTCTTAATTTCAGTTGCCAATAGTTTCCTTTGTTCCTTGTCAAAATGTATGAAACTATGGTTCAGCGGGTTTATTAAGCGTTGCAGAAAAACAGTTTAATATATAAAATGTCTTAGGTTTAATAAAACGTATTATGTGACGATGTCAAAAAATTTGTTTCAGGTGTCAGTTTGACGTAATGTTTCCAGTCCCGGGATGGTCCCGGAATTTTACCCAAAATATCTAGTCCCGGGACCACAGACATTTATAATAACGTCACGAACGCGCTAATTTGGGGATTCCCCGGCGTTCGGTATTTATTGCTGTTGTTTTATACTAATGTTACTCAAATAAAATACTTAGTCTACATGAAATACTTAATTAATTAATTTTTTCATGGAAAATTAGTTGTATTGCAACATTATTAGAATTTCGGGACCGTTTTCGGGATTTTCAGGACTAGTACTGGGCCTTGAAATTTGGTCCCGCAGACCTTTTTGATCCCGGTATCTAAAAACCATAAATTGACGTAACGACGTCATCACTGTCTTTTTAAATGATTCTGATTTTTCTCTTAATTTCGATAGATCGTTTAACTGTCAACAACCATATACAATTCGTATCGGAGGGAAGAAAATATTTGAGAAAAAAAATATTAAACATTATTAAATATTTTTTGTCTCAATTAGTGTGACACTGTTCTTTATTGAAATATCTGCAAATATCACTTGTCATTTCCATAGATTTTACTCTGATTTGACGTTTTAAAATGGTTAGGCTATCAAAAAAGGAAATAATTTAAATTTTGCTGTTGGCTGATTGTGTGAACATCGGATGAGAACTCCACAGCAACTTTATTTTTTTCAATGTATTTTTTTACATTTGTGGGATTCTTTTGCTCTTGCAATTTTACCTTAAAATATTTATATATAAATGTGTGGGGAAAACGCTTGCACAATCTCATTCTTACCAGCACTTTTGAGTTCTATTTAAAACTTTGATATGACGACACTATAAATCTGAAATGTAAAAAAAGTAGAACACTGACTATACTACACTAAATTACACTACAAGTATAGATTTTTTAGATTTCAAGTGACTATAGCAAATATAGGTACACAATGCCAGGTATTTCTAACTCTTTTTTATTTAAAAAAAAATTGCGTGTCTGCCAATACCTAATAGGCGTCTATATTTTACAAAAAATGTCTTTTTCAGCTCGTTCAAATCATGGTTGATTCCAGTTGCTATAGGTGCACTAGCTACAATAATCTACCGTTATTTCTTTATGTCATAAATCAGGCAAGAAAGGGAGGAAGAGAAAGAGTTTAAACACATTGAGATTTTTGTAACAACATTATGCATTTAACGTTCTAGGGATTAAGTATATGTATAGACCACTATTAGAATTTTAAATTATCTATTTCAATATTTTTATATTATTTATAATTTAGCTATTTTTATTGTTACCCAATTTGAACTGGCACTAATTGTGTGATTTGTAATGTAAAGTGTTTTAAATTAATTTGTCAGTTTGGCTAAGTGGGCTGTAAATAAAGAAAATAACTAAGGGATAATTCTACCTGAACAGCATAATATGGGGACTTTCTTGAGGATTTATAACATTGAAGTTTTCTCAGGTTGATGTACATATATCTTTTATGGTAATCAGTAATACCAACTTTTTTCGTATCCATATCCACACATTCCGAACCAGAGACAGCCACTATGATGTACTGTTTGGTTTGCCTAGTTTTTTCTGTACCTACCATAGGGCAAAATCTTGCTAAGAATATTGTTTCCACGGTCAATTTCCTGGGTGGAATACCTGGAGAAATCGTTTATATCTGATTCTTTTTATTTCATGCCAGCTGACAATGAACTAAAGCAAATATTTCACGAAATTAAAAATAAAAAAGCAGCCGGGTGGGATGGTATTTCAATCAGTTTTTCAACACCTGCCTTATACTGCTTTGAATGCACTGGCTGAGGTCATAAATTTGTCCTTGTTCATGGGAAATTTTCCAAATTCATTTAAGATTTTATCGAGGTGCACCCGCAAACGTTACCATAATAAGTAAATATTATTAGTTTTCAGTTTTCAACCCTATTAGGCTAATTTAAGAAACACTATAATCAAAGTACAAACTAGACAAAACTGAGCAAAAATATTAGTTAACAACGGATCTACAAAGACCATCTTCTAGGTAGCGAAAATAAATTACATTATTATTTAAAACTAACTTCTAAAGAAACAATATTGATAACATTCATGTGTGATTTTCATGGTGTTGTTGAAGGCTAAGTGGACTATAAATCCTTAAATATGGCACACGGCGCTGTGCTGGATGAGATGATATTCAGAATGCTTCTTTTTCCATCTCTCTTTGTGACTTCCTGTGAGTGTCTTGAGGAAGTAGCTGGCGCTGATTTGGCGCAAAAAATTAAAATATAACGCGTGTTTGTATTGTTGCCTATGAAGTAAAGTACTTTGAAATAAACAAAAACCAGACATTTTATAAATTGGCGGATGCGTCAGAAAACTACTCTCATGCAACAATTATTACTATTTGTAGTTTTTTTGGGTTGCATATCTCTTGTTATGTAGATTTTACTCTAAAAGTAACAAACACATTAGTTTTTGTTTTTAATAGGGCGGATAGTGATAAAAAAGCGTGGAATATTTGTGTTTAACTTTTGTTAATTTTAATTATTAGTTGAGTTCTCTTGTGTTCATTAATGGCTGATGTACTGTGTTGTTACTGATAAATATTTTAACCTAATATGTTTTTAAACGAAGTGTGTTTTAAAGAGATTTTACTACAAGTCAGAGCCTCGTTGTGCGTCGTTTGGAAGCTCGTTGTAGTAAAAAACTTTTGTCCTTTGTCACGCTTTTCGTTTTTAAAGCTTAAAGATGCAGTTTCCTCGAAGCGGCTAAAATAAACGATCGTCTCTGAGCGATCGTCGTCAGCGTTCGTCGCTAAGTGTCCATTTCCCTCCGAGCGGCTTCAGTCGATGAAATACTACAAGAAGTTTTAATTCGAAAAATACCTATTTCTTTCCAAGCATTATCGTGTATACGTTGGTTTTTGTATGCCGGCGAGTTTAAATCAAATAAAGAAGGCTGTTTAGCCACCATTTCTATTAGCTTTTCATTTTCTTCGTCGTCAAAAGCCATTTTTCTGTTAAATTCGACACAATCTTGGGAATATACACAAATAAAACAGTCTTGCCCAGCCAGCGATTGCGATTATACTGCTCTCAGAGCAGTCGACTCGCGACGACCGCTAAAGACACCTGTGGTCGCTCAACATAGCCCCCTGGAGGGAGACGGTTACATTGATCTGCCATTGTGCAGTGGTTCACGATCATCACCGAGCGACGATCGCCTATGATGGTCGCCCCGAGGAAACCGCACGGTACGGCCAAATCAGCGACTTTGTCGCTGCGACGAAAACGCTGCGACAAATTTTTATGTCGCAGGAATATTTAAGTCTGGCCAAATTAAACGACTTTCAGTTAGTTTTACAATGGACGCGGAAGAAGAGGCATTGTTAGCGATTGCAGTTTCTAGATATCTCAGGCGAAAGAAATTGAAAAACAAAAGATTTGCAGTTCATCCTATAAATATGAAGAGAAAGAAACACGGCTAGTTTCACACTTTATACAATTTGTTACTAAAGGACGATGCAAAATTTTTCGCTTATTTTCGGATGTATCCCAAAACATTCGAGGAGTTGTGTGAATATGTGGCAAACATCTTTGCTGCTTAAAATACAATCCATTACTGAATATCTGAGCTGGTCGCAACGTGTAGCCCGACGCTAATCTGGCCACTTGCATTAAAAACAACGGAGAGCGTTTTTGTCGCCGCCGCAGAAAGTCGCTCTCGTTCGCGACAGTGCTGCTGTCGGTGCACATGAAACGCTAGATTTGGCCAGGCCTGTTTAGTTGCATTTGTTGTCAAGCTGCGACTGAGTCGCAGCGTTTTCGTCGCAGCGACAAAGTCGCTGATTTGGCCGTACCCTAAGAGTTTTTGAATTTTTTTTGTCGGAAATGAATGCGCTAGGCAAGTGTAAACACAATGATGCATTTGAAACAACTTTTTCTTGTATCAAAAAATCTTATTGGATATTTTTACGTTACCTGGTACTAACATAGACTGTGAAACACTAGCACACTATTTTTTCGTTTGGGTTATTTACATGCAAAAAACTGTCACCAATATTAGTTTTAATGTCCATCGCATCCAATGCTAGGAAAATCTTGTGCAGACTTGGGTAATTTTGGGTGAGGACATAAGCGTGCTCGATTCATGTTTTTTTCTGAGACAATGAACTTCCTATATGGTCGGATGTAATAAAGCATAACCGCGTAATTCACGATGAATTATTTTCTAGACTCTGCTTGCAATGTCATCCACAGGTTTTCTTAAATGGTGGTTAAGATTTTGTTTAAACAAAGACTTTTCTTCTTCGTTTTCATGACTGTGGGTAATAGACGAGATTTCTTTAAAAATACTTTGCGAGTCACGTATTTTAAGAAACGTTGTGCAGGTTCTTTGAGAACATGCCCACCTCTGAACATCCACCGGCTTCCAGACTTTTTTGGAATTGAAACTTATAACCGTCCATAATGATTAGGGTTTTGCTCTTAACACTTTTGGAAAACTCCATATTGCACAACCTTTTAATAATACATGATTAATAGCCAAAATTGTATATCAGACTGAAAAATATTTAATTATTAGAACCCAGGAAAGTATATCCTTTGTAAATAACTGATTTTTAATTATTGTTGCATTGTTGCCGGCCAACCTCATGGTTTACAGGTATAATAAAGATACTAAATATAGTACCTATCCCTTTAACTGCAGGTTACCCAACCTTCCGGACGCAAGTGGGCCATAACATTTTAAGACCCTGGACGCAACTGGGATATATTTCTGTCCGCGGGATGCAAGTGGGTTATACCGGATTTCAGTACTGGAACAGGGAAAAATAAAATACTTATATATTAATTATTTCAATTCATTTTTTGTCGTATATTTTTTTTTTCAGTCATTCCTTAAACAAAACATAAAATGATAAGTAGGTAACATGCATTCTTGCTATCTTCACTCACGCTTACTCTTATATTTCTTTTAATACTTACATAAAAAATTACAATAGGCATTTAACGAATACTGCTCATATCTTTTGATGTTTAAAAGATACTACGAATTTAACGTCTTTAGTTGCGTTCATACAAGCGCAAATCGGCAAAAAAGATAACACTAGGTAGGTAAATCTTAAGTGTAAATAGATCTGCATTACATACAGTGTATGTAACCGACAATATATATGTATATATATATATATATATATATATATATATATATATATATATATATATATATATATACAGGGTGGTGCAACCAAGATGGGGTGGACGATTGTGAGTAAACGGTGAGGAATTTCGAAAAAATTTTTTTTGGATATTATAGATACTCAAACCCGCTATGTTTTAAAATTATAGCCATAATACAGGGTGGTCCGAAAAACTCGTGGCGAACCAAACTTGTGTTTTTTTAAATGGGACACCCTGTATATAATTGTTCCAATTGATTCTCCTGTTCGTTACGATCATTTTGATATAGGGTTTATTGGGTCTAAATCTTATAGTAAGGGAATGGGACGCGGTTAAAGTTGAAAAAATGCTCACAGTTCGGCCATTTTAAAAAAAAAAATTGAAACAGGTACGGAAAAACCTAATATTCCATAAAACGTTACATATCCTTGAATACATTAATCGCTTGCAATTTGTTTAAAATTATTCACTGTTATACAGGGTGGTCAAGTTTTGCAAATACGCCCTGGACTCATTTTTTTTAAATGGAACACCCTGTATATTTTATTTTCATCTTAAAGATAACATTGCTAGCTTTCAAAAAATACCATACATGATGCCTTTCTGACCAACAGTTTTTTAGTAAACTAGCCGTGAAACCAAGGTTTCTTCATTCTAATACGATTATACTGAATTTATGTTGTTTATTATTAAATATCTAATTATAGGAGGCCATGACACTATCATAAATGAAACAGGATTGACGAACTTGTCAAAGCTATTGCCGCACAATCCATTATTTGCAAGTTAAGTGTAGGTGGCCCAATAATTATGAGGTAAGAAGACTGAGACCCGAAACTTTTATATGTTTATTAGAGATATTTTAAAAAACAGAAAATATTGTTTTTAGGAAATGTAAAGTAATTAATAAACCAGTTATAAACAAATTTTTTGAGAAACGAGTTGCCAGTATTGCTTGAAGATTTACGTTTAATGGTAAGGGGATCCTTATGGTTTGAACATGATGGAGCGCCCCCGCATGACCATAGGAATGTAAGATATTTTGTCGATAAATTGGAAGACAGATCGTTGGATTGGGCGAGGTGGACCAGGTAAGTGGTCAGCCAGACCACCCGACTTAACACCACTAGATTTTTTCTATGGGGGCATGCTAAAGAAGAAGTCTATAAAGAGGTTCCAACCACAGTGAAAGATATGAAGACGAGAATAAGAAACAGTTTTCGCAACGTTTCAGAACAGACTTTGAGAAAAGTGAAACTTTCATTTATGGATAGACTCGAAATGTGCCTTCAGCAAAATGGTGGTTTAGTTGAACACCTTATATGAGTTTTGTTAATTGTTTATATTAAATTAGGTTTACAAGTAAGTACATATCGAAGTAATTTTTAAAGATGTTCTGTTTTTGCTTAATTAATTTTTTTAAACTATTAATAACACTGATAACTGATTATCTTTGTTTATAACTGGTTTATTAATTACTTTACATTTCCTAAAAACAATATTTTCTGTTTTTTGAAATATCTCTAATAAACAAGTAAAAGTTTCGGGTCTCAGTCTTCTTACCTCATAATTATTGGGCCACCTACACTTAACTTGTAAATAATGGATTGTGCGGCAGTAGCCTTGACAAGTTCGTCAATCCTGTTTCATTTATGATAGTGTCATGGCCTCCTAATATTAGATATTTAATATTAAACAACGTAAATTCAGTCTAATCGTATTAGAATGAAGAAACCTTGGTTTCACAGCTAGTTTACTAAAAAACTGTTGGTCAGAAAGGCATCATGTATGGTATTTTTTGAAAGCTAGCAATGTTATCTTTAAGATGAAAATAAAATATACAGGGTGTTCCATTTACAAAAAATGAGTCCAGGGCGTATTTGCAAAATTTGACCACCCTGTATAACAGTGAATAATTTTAAACAAATTGCAAGCGATTAATGTATTCAAGGATATGTAACGTTTTATGGAATATTTGGTTTTTCCATACCTGTTTCAAATTTTTTTTAAAAATGGCCGAACTGTGAGCATTTTTTCAACTTTAACCGCGTCCCATTCCCTTACTATAAGTTTTAGACCCAATAAACCCTATATCAAAATGATCGTAATGAACAGGAGAATCAATTGGAACAATTATATACAGGGTGTCCCATTTAAAAAAACACAAGTTTGGTTCGCCACGAGTTGTTCGGACCACCCTGTATTATGGCTATAATTTTAAAACATAGCGGGTTTGACTATCTATAATATCCAAAAAAAAATTTTCGAAATTCCTCACCGTTTACTCACAATCGTCCACCCCATCTTGGTTGCACCACCCTGTATATATATATATATATATATATATATATATATATATATATATATATATATATATATATATATATATATATATATATATATATATATATATATATATATATATATATATATATATATATATATATATATATATATATATATATATATATATATATATATATATATATATATATATATATATATATATATATTAGGGTGTCCGTTATTTCCCAAGTTGATTTTTTTTCTTGCGACGCCCCCTAAATTTTTAGTTGATCGTCTAAAAAAAAATGTCAGACCAAAATAAGCCCTTAATATTCAGAATAAACCTTCCCATTTAAATTACATGGGATTTTGCCACTTTTTACAATTAATTTTTTTTCTCGGACAAGATGACTTATAGCAATGAGACATACATATTCTTATAGGAAATTGAACGCTCTACAAAAAAGGTCTCTTATAATTTTTCGATTAATTCACTCCTTAAAAAGTTATTCAAGGTGAAATTTGAACTCTATGTAAATTTTCAGATTTTTTTACTTTTACGGCAAAGTGATTATTATTTTGATAAAAGTTATTAGGTTATTTCTAAAAATATATAATTCTGGTTGTAGTAGGGTAAAAAAATTTTAAACATGGAAAATAATATACCGCATAACAGGTAGCTGGTTCTAGTTTGCATCATTTTTGAGACTATTCATTTATAACACGCAGTCAACTAATGTTTATTGAATTTCATAAATTTTTGTATACTTTCATGAAATTTCCCTTCAATACAGTAAGTGACTCAAAATTACAGTACAAGCATTCCCGCCAACACACGGATTTTCTATTCACGCAAGCGCGCTAAGTCGCATTTAGTACCTTGAATAACTTTTGAAGGAGTGAATTAATCGAAAAATTATAAGAGACCTTTTTTGTAGAGCGTTCAATTTCCTATAAGAATATGTATGTCTCATTGCTATAAGTCATCTTGTCCGAGAAAAAAAAATTAATTGTAAAAAGTGGCAAAATCCCATGTAATTTAAATGGGAAATGTATCGTCTTAAGGGCAAGGTTTATTCTGAATATTAAGGGCTTATTTTGGTCTGACATTTTTTTTTAGACGATAAACTAAAAATTTAGGGGGCGTCGCAAGAAAAAAAAATCAACTTGGGAAATAACGGACTGCCCAGATTTGGTTACCAAATGGGAAACTTTTTTATTTTTGATTTTACGAGAAAAAGTTATTCTTGATAAAAAGTTTTGCTTGTCGCAAAAGTAAGACTGGCATTGAAAAAAAAGATATGTTATACAGGGCGTAAAGAAAATATAGAAAATCGAGTAGTTAAGGTAAATAGCATCGAATTTTCGCTAGTGATGTGATTTGTAAATGCAAATAAATACTTTTTTAATGAAACGTTTCATTAAACTTCTTTCTTAATTCTTCTTTTATGACTTAAAAGCGTTTTTTTTTCTGAAAAATCTAATAACTTATTTTTATTTTCATACCTGTATGTGGTGCTGGTTTCATAATAGGTAATAGGTAAGAGTGACATTGCCGGTGATGAGGTCGATATATTACTTCCTGTTACAGAGGAACCCAAAAAAAGCCTTGAACAAAGATCCCATGAATTGGGTTACTTAATTAAATTTAACCAAACTGTTTTAAAGAAAAACAAATAGAAACACTTTAAACCAAAATTTATTCACGCATTTCCTGGAGACATGGATATACGATTTGATTATTGTCACTAGATAATGGGGTATTATGAAGATCATCCAAACTTCGAGTTTCAAATTTTGTTTTCCGTCGACGCGACGTTTACCACCAACGGAATGTTTTAATAACAAAATTCGGGGTTTTGGAATATAACTAATCCTTACTGGGTAGTAGAATGTCGGAGTCAAGTGTCTCAGAAAGTTAATGTTGGATGTGGTGTTTTGAAAAACAAAATTTTAGGACCAATTTTTTTCGATAATAACATTAACGGACAAATATTTCTAACTTTTTTGCAAAATAACTTTTCTGACATTATTGATGAGTTGCCCCTGAATGTAAGGCAAGATTTGATATTTAGTTAGATGGTGCCCCTTGTCATTTCTCAGCAGAAGTAAGAGCCTGGCTTAACTTCAATTTCAAAATTGGGAGAACTTCGAATCAAGATGATAATTTTACGGATTAGCCGCCTCGGTCCCCCAACCTCACACCTCTTGATTTCTTCTTTTGGGGGCGAATTAAGGAAATTGTTTACAAATACAGACATGCAAATCTTATTCATTTAAAAAACAGGATACGAGAAGCATGCGAAGAAATCCCAGCCGATCATGAAAATTTGCAGGTTTAAGAAAAATCTTATTACGTGCACTAAAAATAACGGTGGTTCTGTTGTGGCCTAAAATTTGTTTTTAGGCCACAACAAGTTAAAATAAATAGTTTTCTAAATATGTTTTCTTGATTTTCGTTACGCCCTGTATGGCATATCGTTTTTTTTTCAATGCGAGTCTTACTTTTACAACAAGCAAAACTTTTTATCAAGAATAACTTTTTCTCATAAAATCAAAAAAGTTTCCCATTTGGTAACCAAATCTGGGCAGACGCTGTATATATATATATATATATATTATTTCATACTTTGCTGTAAATATATAACTTACAATATTTTATTACTGACTAGACTTTAGTTTAACAAAGTTTTGTATGACTGATCTTGTGGTAATATGTTTGTTTTACTGCTTAAAAAAGTAAACTCTTCTTTCCCGTTATTTTGTAATTTATTAGTTGTACAAATTAAAAAAAAATGAGCAGTATTCGCTATGCAAGACATAATTACAAAATTAAATAACTACTTAAAAATTCAACATGAAACTTGTAAAAAGTAACAAGTCTTTTAAAAAGAGTATCGTATATAAAGTCATTTAAAATTGTAAAAACGGTATAAAAGGTACAAAAATACTAATAAATACAACACTAAACATAATGTTTGATTTGTTTATAACTAGAAGGTAAAAATGAGTATAAACTTTATACAAGATCGAAATGTCGTTGCGTGAAAAAGTCAGTTTTGGTTACTTCATATCGTGTTAAAATATCTAAAATTAAAGCTGTAAAAGGTAATGATTCCGTCACAACTGTATAATTACATGAAAACTCTGTTTTTGTCTTTATTAAAGTAAAATTCTTTAGAGAAGTTCACACATACAAGCGATGACGGAAAGATAACCTTTTTATTAGTTTAACGGTACATACTTTATAAATAAGCACATACTGTATAGTAGGCCTGTGTCCAGACATTAAAATTTAACAAACATTTCTAGAAAGCTAAAATTTGAATTACATATAGATATGTTTGTAGGTATAAAAATGTTTAGGTATCTACAATTATTATTTATTAACTCATACCAGTGTTTAGTAATGAGCTTATGACTTAATAGGGTTTAGTCCACTTGGAATACTAAATTTCAATAACAAAATCATCGAACATGCATGGAAAAATTCCAAATGCACAGAAATTGTTGATTTGTCATATAACAGTACTCCGCTAGAAGGTGCTCCTACGCTACCCAGTCTAGTTACGTAAGTGTATTGTGTTCGTACCTGATATCAATATAAGTGTTTTTGGTAAACCGCAGCATACTTTATCAACCCCTACGTGACATTTGGTGGAGAAGCGCCGTGCTTAAGGCCTATAGATACGTGACAATATATTATTTTTATATTAAGAAATGAATTTAAGCAGAGACAATAATAAAGGTAGGTCTAGATAGATGAGTAAATATCAACATTATATGCTACTATTTACACCTAGAGTGCTTGCTATTCAAATTTTAGCATTTTAAAACTTTCTCCGAATTATCATAATCTCTTTTTCTGGACATAGACTTAATATGCTAACGAAAATATAATTTGACTACAGTTTACATAGCCTAAAATTTAAATAAAACCTTTTTTAATATACTAAATACATAAAATGGATGTATTCAGTACTCATAATGAGTAAAAAATGCAAAATTACTTGGTAGCATTAAATTAAAAATTATTTAACCAACCAAGCACTAACAAAAATTTCTTATTTCCTGGTGAACGTGCATTTTTATTTTTACTCATTACAATAAATAAAAAAGCTGTACATTTAATAAAATTTTGCAAACCCATACTTCATCCAAAGAAGAAAAATATTTGACACATACTTATATGTCAAAAATTGCACTTATGGATGAATACTAGTTACTAAAATATATGACTTTACTAGCCTAATATTTGTTCGTGCTACATTTGAGCATTTTTACACTTCGGTTTGACCAGATTCGTGTTTGGTGATTGGTTTTTCATTGGCCGGCTTCGCTGTCACTGTCACTTTTTTCTGTAAAAAGATTTTTTTCTACAAACGTGTTAAAAATGCATTTTTTAACACGCCGCAGACGCCTTAAAAATGTTACTTTATGGCACTAGTGTTAAAAGTACTTTATAGCACTAGTGTTAAAAGTACTACTATGGCAACTACGACGCCAACAATGGTTGTTAGATTTTTTGACAAATGTCAACTTCATAATTTTATATTATATTTACGATGCTACTTAAAACTATGTGTTTCGAATATGTTAAACTTTCTAAAAATTGTAATTGTATTCTTGTTTTTTATTGTCGTTTGTAGAAAAAATTTTGTATGATATTTGTGTTAAAAGTACTTTTAAGGCACTCATTTGAATTGCAGAATTCGCTTCGCTCATTCTGCAAACTTTCAAATTCGTGCCGTAAAATTATACTTTTAACACTTATATCATAAATAACTATTTTAAATAAAACAAAAGATTTAATTATACGAAGGGTTTCAAAACACATGTGTTAAATTTTACTTGAAGATTTCTTGGCCAAGAATATTACTTAAAAACTTCGTAAACGTTATCGTTCATAAATATGGCATGGCGATATTTAAGAACATAGTTTTTCATGCTACATTATATTTTTGGCTTTGGTATCTTTTAAGTATGTATATGGGCGTTGAGAAATACTTTCGCTAGTAGCGTGCGTAGGATCAATAAAAATACGTTCTTGAGAAAAATATACGCTATTAAGTTTGACAATTTTCATGCTTAAAAGCTGCGTTTACATTCGTTGCGAAGTCCCGTTTTTGGGGAAAATAAAAAATAGTTATTAAGAGCATAAAGTGGTACTTTCTAAGATAAAAATTATTTGGAAACCAAGTAAATTGCAGAAATAATAAAACAGCTCATAAGTTTTAAAGACGACTTAATCACAATGACAGGACAAAAACCTGTCACTACCTAACTGCTCAACTAGAAGATCTAAATGTTTACCATTACAAAGTCTTCAACCTTTTTAGCAAATTCTGAATCAAATAATATAATATCATTCCCATAATACCAGGCATTGCGAAAATTTACAGATTGCATTAGTAAGAAGTAATTTTGGAAAAAAATCTCTCCTTCATGAAGGAATTATAATGTACAACGATTTATCAAATTTCATCAAAAAAATTACCTCAATACCTAAATTTAAAAAAGCAGTAAAGAAATTTTTATTAAAATGAATATAACTAAGAAACTTCAAATTTTAAATGTATATGTTGTATAATGTATGTATACGTATGCGTATCTCTATATGTATATAGTATATTACAGTTTTCGATGTTTTAAAATTGTTACTTTTTATTTTTTTATTTATAGTACAATAGTATTATTTTTTATTAATATATGTATTTTTTCATATATTGCATTTACTTTTTGTTTAGAGTTATAACTTTTGACAATTTATTATTTCAACATTCCCTGTAATGAACCACTAGTGTTAGTTGGGAATGAGTAAATAAAAAAAAAAAAAATTTAAATCAAAAGTCGTCAGCTCGCATAAAAATTGAGATGTTTTTTGAAATATTTTGTAAAAATCCAGAAAACCTATCTTACCTTTTTTGCCAGGATACGCATGCCTCTTCAGTCTATCGTATAAATCATCCTTGGTTCCATACAAACTTGCATTGCTCCTTGCCAGACTATTCATTTTTCCATTAACCCCATTGTGCAACCCCTCCTTCATATACGTTTCGTTGTAGAAATTTGGCATTTCCCATCCATCTTCCTCGTCATCGTAGTAGTGGGCATACGTAGAGTGATGGGAGGGAGCAATAGATTCTGCATAAGGTGTTGGGGCCCCGTAGTAGAAGTTGACTTGGGAGCCATTGGCGTCGGTGGCGGGGCTTAGTAGTTTCTTTGGTTCTTTACGACGATTCGCTCTGAAAGGATAAAGAAAATTTGTATCTTTTTTATGACCTATTTTAGAATCATCACTGTGTGTTTGGAATCCTCATGGTGTGAAAGAGGTAAAAAAACTACAAAAATTCCTTTAATTGGAAACCAAATCAAGAACGATTAAATAGATTTTTTTATCTCACGACAGCCCACGTAGAATTTAAGCCAGATGTAATCTACTGACACGGGATTTAAAGAAGAAAACATTTGCAGGCAATTTGTTCCATAATCTAAAGACTTTAGGTATGAATGAGTGAGAGAAGTTCTAGGCTTTTGTAGCTGGACAGTAAAGGAATGCATACGTAATGCACCTCTTGTTGTTCTGCTGGGAACAGTCAATAGGGGAATTATAGCGGCTAGTTCTTCAGAGCAAAATCGGTAGAAAAGGGAGAAGTAGCAGTAGAAAAGGGACAAATCCCCAATAGTGCGGTGATGAGCGGGAGAAAGGAGTTTTCGTGTGAGGACTGGATCCTTGATAAGTCGAATGGCTCTCTTTTGGATAGAATCAAGGATGTTATGTGTCGAAGGTAATGCCGCTCCTCAAATGTGGGAACAGTACTCTAGGTTAGGTACTCTAGGATGGGGCAAGTTGCCGGATTTCTTGCGTGACAGGAAACAAGACTGGGTTTCGGATGCTTTGAACTGAACAAGGTTCTTGGCACCTCAGTCTAAGATTAATTGAAGATCTTGGAAAAGGGATAAGTGTATAGATCTGCGTCTATTATCCAGCTCGTGATTCGAGACCTGTCTGGAAAAATGAATGTTAGAGTTGAGAGTACTATCGTTAGCATAACTGTGGATGGGATTGGTAGTTGAAGAAAGCAGGTCATTAACATGAAGGAGAAATAGGGTTGGTGCCAGGACTGAACCTTGGGGTACGCGAGCATTGATAGGATGGAAATGAGATGAGTGACCGTCCACTATAATAGATATGCACCGATTAGAGAAAAAGCTACATATCCAGGTACATAGTTTGGAAGGAAGACCATAAGAAGGTTAACTCTTGAGGAGTGCGGCATGCCATACTTGGTCAAAGGCCTTGAAAATATCAAGACTAACCATCTGAGATTCGCCATGAAATTTTAGAGACTTGTTCCAGCTATGTGTGACAAAGGTAAGGAAATCAGCTGTGGATCTTTAATGACGAAATCCGTGATGTCTGTCATGGAAGATATTGTATTTGTCTGTATATTTTAGAATTTGCAAGTGGATGACTTTCTTCATAACTCTGCTAACAGAGAGCAGAGAGAAAGGTCTATAGTTGGACGGCAGGGACTTGGAACCTTTCTTCGGGACGGGCTACATACGAGCAGTAGTCCAGCTATCTGGGAAGATTCTCTTGTCATCATAGGAGATCTGGAAAAGACGAGTTAAGATGGGTGCAAGTTCTGGAGCGCATTTTCTTTAGAACAATTATTGCTGGTATGCCATCCAGACCGGAGAACTTTTTGGTGTCAAAGGATAGAAGAATTGTTTGAACTTGTTTGACCTTAAGCATTACGTCGGGCATTTTGTGGGGTACAGACGTATCGCTTGGAAGAGCGAAATTGGCAGGAGGGATAAGGGTGGAATTGACAGCGAATTGTTTGGCAAATAACTCAGCTTTCCCTTTAGAGGTGGAGATAATTTAGTTGTCAGAGGTCAGGGGAGGAAAAGTGCTTCTACAGAACTGTTGACTAATGATTTTGGCAAGTGACCATAGAGATTTGCTGCCATTGGAACAGGAAAGCACTTTATCTTTTATGTGGTTGGTAAAAGCACTTTTGGACTCTAAGATAATTTGATTGTATTGTTTTCTTGCCTCGGTAAAAATTGGACGATTTTCGAGTGTAGGATTTTGGATAAACCTTTGTGAGCTTGGACTTTTTTGAGCTTGGCTTTATCACATGCCTTAAAGAACTAGGGCTTTTGATGGTGGAGTTTAGGTATGTGGAATGAAACTTTCAATACCTACTTGAATGATATCTGCGATATGAGGGTAAATTTAGGAGGGATCGGGAGTGGAAAAGGAAGTTCCAAGGGAAAGCAGAAAAGAAGTTTCGAAGATTCCGGCATGATTTCAACGAATTTGGGATGTATGGGACAATGAGTTTAAATTGCCAACTTTAAATTAAAGAATATCAAAAGCCGACCTGATACAAATATAAAATTCTTAATGGTTATTGTTTTATTATGATTTAGATATATAGAAAAAGTGAAACTAAGATTTTTAGAGTTAAGAGCACGAAAATACAAAAAAAAATGTTCCACATTAGTAATAAGAAAATTTTTAAGTAATCGCATAACATGATATGGAAAGATTTAGAAGGGACCGCAGTTTGTGCTTCATAAAAAGAGAATGGATCAGGAATTGGACCGGTTTATTAGAAAGCTTGTACATTATGGTTCCTAGCTTGTATTTAAATTATATAAAATCTTATCTATGACCGTTTTATGGGTTATAACTTATAATGTTATAATAAATAAATAAAATAAATTAAATTAAATAGGTGCAGGTAATTTTTAATACTGCAGGAATTGTAGTAATGCGCTCTTGCACTAATCATAATTTTAATAATAGGGTGTTAAATCATGGTGTGTTATATGTGTTTTTCGATAATAAAGAGAATCCTGGGCTGTTACATAACTTTTTAGTCGAGAAATAAAAACCTGATAAAATTCGGTCGGATGCTCATTGCTAATGCGCGACGGCTAGCGTCTGACCTTTTGCGGGAGATCAGCTGATTGGCCAGCGCTTTCGTGTATAATCGCTGTTCTGTTAGCAACGGGTTTACTCCGATTAAATAAGTATTTTTTGGTAGGAAATCTACAGTAGATTTTTAGTAGAATATGAGCGTGAGGTATATGTTTCGATAAAGGTTTTATCTGCAGAATGTCCACGGATTGGGTAGACAAGAGGACAAATGGAAAAAAATGAAAAAAGGTCATTCTTTATAAAAGTTTTTGCTTGCTTTAAAAATAAGGTCCACGATGCCAAAAATTTGTTTTTTGTACAGGGTATGCAAAAACTAAATATGTACTGAAGATATTATCAGTTTGGCTTCAATCACATAAATTATCTGAATACAGATAAATCTACATTTATTTTTATTGCAAAACAGACCCAAAAAGAAAAAATAACTCCATTAAAATTTAATAATAAAACTATAAACTATTCTAATACCATCAAGTTCTTGGGATTATATATAGATGAAAAATTAAGCTGGAATAAACATATAGAATATTTAAGAAAAACAATATCTCCGTTAATAGGAATTTTTTATAAAATACGAAATTCAATTTCTGTAAATATTTTAAAAAATATGTATTACTCTTTTATATATTCTAAATTGCAATACTTAATATCTGTTTGGGGATGTGCTAATTTTTCAGTTGTAAAACCTCTTAAAATACTACAAAATAAGATAATTAAATGTATTCATAAACTCCCTTTATTAGAACCTACGAATAACTTATATAAATCTTTGGGATATTTAAATATAGAAAACATTTTCAAATTGAAAGTATGCACATTTATTCATTCAATAAAAATAAAAAATAAATATTCAGTTTTAAAATTAAAAAAAGTTAAAAATGAGTACAATACTAGACAGTGTGATTTATTAGAAACAGTACCCATAAAAAGTAATATTGGCAAAAAATGTTTGTTATATAATGGTATTTCAATATATAATTCTTTGCAAGAACAAATAAAAAATTCTAATAATATGAAAAAGTTTAAAAGAATAACAAAAAAATTTTTTATGCAAAAAAGTTTTTAGAATTTTAGTTGATTTTTGAGCTAGAAGCTTTTTTTCTATGATTTTATATAAGAAATCTCTACAATAGTTTTTATAGTAGTCAATTTTGACTGATTTTAATGCTTTTTTCTTTCTTTCTTTCTTTTTTTTTTTTTTTTTAAAATATTGTGTAATATATTATGTTATATTAGAGATTCCCTGTTATAAACTTGTAAGTTTGTTGGGAATAAATAAGTTGAATTGAAAAAAAAAAAAAAATTTGGTTAAGAGTAAAGATGCGTTTTTTAAATAATTTTAATGCAAAACGTTAAATAAAAAAGTTATATAAATTTTAATATAATCATATTCCAGATTTTCAAGTAAAAATTTCAAATGTCTAAATTACGCCCTAAAAGCAAAATTGTCATCTTTTTTTTATTTGATTACACTTTTGATAACTGTGACGTATTTGTGAAAATAATAAAGATGTCTTTAGAGCAAAGAATATTTATAATCAAAAATTACAAAAATTGCAAGAATTATTATCGCTACGTTATTGAGAGTTTCAAGAAAAATTGTCAAATGTACAATTATGCAGAAGTTCAGTACATAAACTATCAAATTTTTAAAAAAGCTGAATCCGTTATTGATTTAAAGAACAGAAAAGATACGGCAAAAACGAGGCTTCTTCAGTTTTAATTTTGCAATCTGTTGATGAAAATTACATTACGTCTTTAAGAAAATGATCACGAAGTCTACAATTGTGCAAAAAAAGCATATTCAAAATGTGTTTAAGGAAAATAAAAGTATCCTTTTAAACCAATTTTTAACCAAACTTTTGAAGATGGAGACAGTTACAAACGCTTGGATTTTTGTTGGCGATGAAATTCTAAGCAACAACGTAAACTCTTATTAGCTGATAATGTTCTCAGGTGAGTCAACCTTGAATACAAACGGCACTTTAGGTTCTCAGCATGTGATATACTGGGGTAGGAAAAATCCAGAGTTTATACTGTCAGGATTACACAGCAGTAATACTGTCAGCATTATAAAAATATTAAAATATTCGAATAATCTTCAATATTTCACTTCATTCCATCATTCTATACTCCGTACACGATCAATATTACTCACAATTTTTTTTAATACTGACAGTAATAATGATCGTGTAGGGCCTGCTTTAGAATAGCGAACCGCCGTCAGTATTTTAAAAAAGTAAATGTTTGGTGAGTCATTTCCTATTATGGGATTATAACATATTTGTTAAATACATGTAATAGACATTCTTATTTACATTATTCTGGAGTCATTTTTGTCAGGCAAATTAGAAGAATTGCCTCTTCAATATCGCGGTAATATGTATTTTCAGCACGATGGGTGTCCTGTACATTATGCTGCAGAAGCAAAGGATTTACTCAATCGCAAATTTGTAAATTGACGGATGGGCCGAAATGGTCCAATTTTGTGGCACCCAAGGAGTTCCGATTTAACAATTTGTGATATCTGTCTCTGAGGGCGCATTACATTTCACATTTGAAAGATATATTGAAAATGACAAAGAAGTTTTAAGGCAGATAATTTTAAGAGCGATAGAATCGATTTTACTGAAATAAATAAAAATACACTTTAGCCATTTTCGACGTCAATTAGAAAAAGGCGTATAATATGGAGAAGTTTTTGAAAAATAAATATGTGCCCTTAATTTTTTAAATGCTTTTTATCTTCTGGCAGCCCATGAAGACCAAAGCCTAAGTACCATGTTCCGTGGGTATACTAGGGAAGCCCGACTCACACATCCAGAGCTGGAAACATTCGTAGGGATTTCAGCCCTTTAAGAGGATGTGTGGGGTGGTACCACCTCGACTGAGGAAGAATTCTTTTACCACCTTCCCAAGCGGTCACCTATCCAAGTACTACCCGTGCCGGGCATCGCTTTAGCTCAGTGATCGGGCGGCGAATAGTTCGACCAGTGAAGTTAAACTTCGTAATTTATTTATTTCAAATTTTTACTTGAAAATCTGGAATAAGAATTGTTTTTAAATTTAAACCAACTTTGTTGTTCAACGTTTTGCATTAAAATTTAAAAAGTCAACTTTACTCTTAACCAAATTTTATGTTGTTGTATTTTTTGCATACTCTGTACAGAAAACAAATTTTTGACATCGTGGATTTTATTTTTAAAGCAAGCAAAAACTTTTATAAATAATAATACCTTTTTTTCATTCCATTTGTCCTCTTGTCTACCTCATACGTGGACATATATACATATAATATACGTCCTAAATTGCGTTTAGTGTAGAAAAAAGTACTCCAAAGATGTAAAGAATCAGTACTACAAACATATTGAATGTCCAGAGATTTTATGTATTTATGACTTTACTTTTCGTTTCGGTACTTAGGGTTGGTATATTGTAAGCTACTTTTAGAATTGAACTCTTGCGATTTTTCATAAGATTTATTTTGTGGTTTTTTATTCCCTCAAAAAATACTATATCAAGAAGTAGGAACCCCAAAAATTCTATTTTTTCTCGCTCTATCAGTGGCATATTACTACAAAAATAACGCAATGAGGGGTTAAGAATCTGAAATCATTTCGGAAATTATATCTTGTCGCAAATTAGACATTCAAGCGGATTTTTATTTAATATTACACCCATATGAAATACGACCAACTTAACATTAATGTCCTTACCTGGCACAAATCATCCATATAAGCAAAACGATAAAGATAATAAGTATCACAGATGCTGCAATGCCACCGGCGATGTAAGCAAATTCTGATTTATCACCACAGTGTTTTCCTGTAAAGCTACCAATACACCTAAAAAGAAAAAAATGTTTAGGCCAACCTTTCTAATTGTGATAAACAACCACAAGTTATAATATTGTAGGTATGAAAGATGTATCGCAATTCTGTTTTGAGATCACAAATACTTTTTATGGATTTTCTTCATATATTCAGCCTGGACACAATTGTTAATGAATTCAAAAAATTACAATTTTGACTGACGTAAACATAATATCTTTTCATTTGACTCACCTGCAAGATGGTACACCCGTAACATCTTTAACACAAGCACCCTCGTTTTTACAAAATCCATCGCACACGTCACTGCAATCTTTTCCGGTTCCATTGTAACCAGGTTGACACACGCATTCAAAGTCGCTAGTTTCAGTAGTAGTAGTTTCAATAGGTAGACAGTCAGCCTTAGGATGACAATGCATTTCCTGTCCTTTAATCTCACAAGGGTTAGTACATTCAGCTTTCGATTTCTAGAAAAATATGTAATTTCATTAGTCGTTTGAGCAGCAATCAGTGCTAGAGCCCATAAGATATTAGAAAAACTATGTATTAATAAATCAAACAAGTATTGTTTAATTTGAACCGCTTGTGCAAGGTGTATGGGTATTGAATGAAAGTAGGTGGCAGAGGAATCCTTCCTCGACCTAGGTGGTTAAAGGGCTGGTGAAATCTTTACGGATGTTTCCAGCTCTGGA
Source organism: Philopedon plagiatum (assembly GCA_963971165.1). NCBI lineage: Eukaryota > Metazoa > Arthropoda > Insecta > Coleoptera > Curculionidae > Philopedon > Philopedon plagiatum. Next base: position 21,975,211 of record OZ020191.1, on the reverse strand, counting down.
TGTGTGAGTCGGATTTCCCCAGTACACCTACGACACATAGTACTTAGATTTGGTGTTCGTGGACTGACAGAAGATAAAAAAATGCAAAATTTTTTATTTTCATATTCACTTCCTTAATATTTCATAATTCTGTATAATACGATTAACCAATTTTTTAGAATTACATTATTAGTGTAATACGATTAACCAATCCTATAAAATTTCATAATTTTGTGTAATACGATTAACCAGTCTGTCCTAATGCAAGACCAAAATAAGCTGCAGGACCTTCATTTTTAAATTTCAGGTGTTTGATTTTTATTTTCGCACAATTTTTCCTATTTCTATTTGTTTTTCCATAAAATAATTATGTTTGTTTACTTACATAAAACACGCAATAAAATTACAGAGAGTAGAGGGTAGACGTAGGGTCAGTATGTTATTTTAAACAACAAGTTTTGTGTTTTCTGGAAAGATCAAAATATTTAAAATCGAGGAAAAGAATCGAGCATCCACAAAATGTCTTTTAAAACTACTTGAGAAATTGTTGGGTAGTTATCATTTTTAGTGATTAGCAAAAGGCCCGGAAATATACAGGATTTCATTTCCAATTTAATTATTTGCCATATAATGCCAGTTGAGGTAACATTTGAAAATTCAACATTCATGTATGCAATAAAGACAATATATGACAAGAGACGTAAGGTGGAATTGTGGTATTGTTACAAGGTTCTGTAAGACTACTAGGGCATCCTAATGACCACTTACCGAACCGGTACTCTTAGTACTCGTATTTGGAGGACAAGGAATACAAGTGGTTTGTTGGGATTCGGGCTGATAAAATTGTCTCTTGCATGGAATACAACTGTTCAGTGTTCCATTAAGGTATGTTCCGGCGGAACACACTGGTAACGAACATTCTTCAATGGTTGTAGCACCAGATTTTGGAGTCGTTCTACCTAGTGGGCATCCTATGCAAGCAGCTTGAATACTTTGAGTTCTGTAATAAAAAAATTTCAGAAAAAGAAATAAATACATATAAAATTTCTATATTATAGTTTGTTATCTAGATAAAACCCAGTTTTCCAATCTTAGTCGTACCTATAAGTTCCTCTGGGACATGGTTCACAGCGTCCATCCAAGGCTAGATGTTGTCCGCTGTCACACTCGTCACGACATTCTTTGGCAGATATAGCTTCGTTTGTTCTTGTTGTTTTTCCAAGGCCACAAATCTTACATGTGAAAGAGCCTTCCTGAGGTTGGTAGAATCCGTGGCCACAGGATCTACAAAGTCCTGCTTCGTGATCGTAGTATTTACCAGCGGGACAACGCTCTAGAATGAAAATATTTTCTTTAGTAAGCAGTTCTTTGCATCTTGTAAAAAAGTATAAATTGAAACCCAATAGGGAACTTTTTCTTCTTTTCATTAGCACTTACCTTTACAATCTGCAGCACTTCTTGCTCCCGCTCCTACAGTCACCCCAGGTCTACCTGCAATAATGGGACACTGAATACACTGGGATTGTCCTGCTTCACTCTGGTACGACCCTTGTGGACATGGAAAACATGTTTTGGTGTCTTTGTTATAGTAGGTACCAATGGCGCAAGGAACTAAAAATAGTACAAAGTACTTGGTAAATGGGTAAAAAAGTAAATGTTATAAGTGAAAAATTTAAAAAGATGATATTTCAGGTAATTTTCTAGCTTTTTAAAGTCTTTAAAAGTGTAATTTCTAAATTAGCTAATATTGACAAAATATATCGTACCACAATCCGGTGCTACGACTACTTGGCCAGGAGGACAGGCATAATCTGATTCTAGAGCAAGAGATGATGGGTCGGGAACTGTGTTGGGCAAAATATCTCTCACGTCAAATTGATCTTCTTCCAGTATGAGTTTTTCCAACAGTTCTTTTACGGTAGATCTTTCGTTGGTGTTAGAGTTGACCATGGGATCGCTAAAGAGATTTCTCAATCAAAATTCTGTCTTAAACTGAATTTGTACGAATAATCCCAGTTTACCAATTTGCCAAAAAGTAGTTAAGATAAATAAAAATATAACTTTTTTCTTACACTTATACAAGAAAGATGAAAAGTGACATTATATATGTATATACAGGGTGATCCTTAAGTTATGAAGAAAATCCTGAATGCGATTCCTGAGCTTATTTTAAGATAAAAGTTAGGTAGGAGATTCGAATATTTTTTTAAAAATATATTATTTTCTTCAAAATTTCGGAAACACTTGAATATACGGTATTGAAATTTGGTGTCAATTAATTTTGCAATTAACTGCACTTTTTAGTTAAAATAATATATTGTTTTAGCATCATGTAATAGAGTTATTTAGTAGGGTGTGGTTTAGCAAGTTATATTGTACGTGTAAACAAAATAATTTTCAGGGCGAACTTGCATTGTGCGGAAATTTCATTGTTTTTACATATAACAGACATTTTTAACCGGTATTTTTTTGGAAACTTGATATACTGGGCCCTTACATGTAAAACAACAAAGATCTATAGCGAATTAGAAGCTATTAGTGCATGCGGAGACAAAAATAGATGCAGAAAGTGCTTACTTTATTGCCGGGAAAGAAATTTCAATGTTGTAGGTATCACTGGTGGATTGGCGTCCTTCTCTGCCTTGTCTATAAGAGAGAAAGGACATGCTATTCTACACATTCATCTACTACGATAAGCTGCCTACTATGCTAACACAAAACACTATATTCTAAAATACTATATTCTATAAAACTCATGGTTAAACAACATAAAATCAAATGAAACTAATGAGTATTACGATTACAAAAAAACACACACAGTTCTAAAGAAAAATCAATTTGAGTAAGTTCTACTTTGATTTTTTTTATTTAAATTTCTACTTTCATCATCCAATCCTTAAGATTCGTTGCTGAATTTCGAATATCTTATTTTTTACTAATAATGGAAAATCCGTCAGCTACTCTATAGAAGAAAATACTAAGCGTTTTTGATAGTCAATTTTACTTACTTATCAACTGGAACGCTGGTATTAATGACGTATGTACTATCGTCTTCCGCGTCCTCATTGGTTTGTCTTGTTTGTCTGCTATTTCTATGATCGCATTTTACGTCAATATTGAGTTCTTTACATTCCCTTGTCCCTTCTACTGAAAATGAGCAGAAGTTCCAGTCCCTAGAGAAATATTTAGTTTTAAAACAACAAATTTCATCTCGACAAACGGTATTTTCGCATTTTTTTTTATCTGAGACAGCCCACATAGAGTTCAAGCCTAAGTACTAACGTACCGTGGGCGTCTAGAGAGAAGGGAAATGTAATCTGTTGATACGGGATTTAAAGGATTTGATGTTGGGAGGGGAAGGGAAAATATCTGCAGGCAATTTGTTCCATAATTCGGAGACCCTAGGTATGAATAAGCGAGAGAAGTGGGATGTTCTAGACTTTTGTGGCTGGACAGTAAAGGGATGCATACGTAACGCGCCTCTTGTTGTACCCGTACCCGTACCAACTTTAGGGGTTTTAATCGTAAGCCCACTGGGAATGTTTGGGTAAGAAAAAAAAACATTTTGTAATTTGTGAAAAAAGTTGAATTTGCCTGTAATGACTATAACTTTTTAGTAACACATTTTTTTCTCGTAAAATTTAAAAATTCTCCACAAAATGATGTAAAATTTGTTCAGGTTGGGTTTGAAATACCTAAACGTGTTCATTTTTTCCCAGGAAGGAGGCGCAGCAAAAATTCAACTTTTTTCACAAATTACAAAATGTTTTTTTTTCTTACCAAAACATTCCCAGTGGGCTCACTATTAAAGCATCCTAAATTTGGTACAAGTCCTGTAAGTAGGAACACATCAAAATAGTGGAGGAATGCCTTGCAAACCTGAAAGTTCTGGCACGGCACAACAGGATCACCCTGAAGTGGGTGCCCGGACATCAAGGAATAGAAGGAAAAGAAGCCGCCGATATGCTAGCTAAAAAGGGAGCGACAGAACCCTTGATTGGCCCTGAACCCACACGTACCAAACAGCTCGAGGAGCAGTACAGGAACAACTAACAAGACAACATCAGCTGTACTGGATGGACCTCCCTGGCTTAAGACAATCGCGATCTTTTATCAGGGAGCCGGACAAAAATAAAACCAAAGCACTCTTGCAACTAAGCAGGAGGAAACTTAGAATGGCAACAGCACTCCTCACGGGACACTGCCGCCTAAAAAGGCATCTCAAAACCATTGGACTAGAGGAAGATCCTACTTGTAGAGCATGTGAGAAGGCGGAAGAAACTCCCCACATTATATGGCACTGCCCTGCTCTAAGCATGGCAAGACTTAAGCTTTTCGGGGAACCATATATCCAGGTACATAGTCTGGGAGGAAGACCAAGAAAGAAGGTGGTTTGATGAGGAGCGCGGCAAGCATTCCTCTCATAAAATCTTAGTTTGGGGAACATACGGTATCGCTTGATCTTGTTCCGGGCATAGGCATTGGGCGTATTTCTCATATAAAATACAGGACTGAGATAAAGCGAACACCCGTGCTCTGCGACAAGAATTCGGTTGGCGAACTTCTACTACCATTGTCGAACTGTTGTCTGTATCTGTCTCTCTTACTCTTTCTCAAGTAAGTATGGAAAACACAACAAAATTAAAGCGCGATGCGATTTCTCCTTCCTTGCGAATTCTTCTTGCACTCGGTTGCGTTTTCACACTCACACATGACGTTTGACATCCATATACATGGATGAAAACGGAACAAATCTGTATAGAGGCGATATAGACTTTGGTGGACCTGTTTGACGGCAATGTACTGTTTTTATGTAGCGGACTTTATTAAGTTTTTAAACATGTATTGGATTGTTGTATTTTAGGTAAAGGGGTGTTATACAGGTTGTCCCAGAATTTTCTTAACGAGCGATATCTCCCTTATTGGAAACACTAAAAATTAACAATGCGACATTTTTTAGGTTCTCGAATGGGCTTTTACATGGTACCTGTGAAATATGTTTTACTCTTTCAACCCTTTATTTTAAAATGGCACCCCCGATAAAAAAGGTAAAATTAAATTTTGTAAAATAAGTATTACCACTGTGAATTACAGATTATTAACTTCTCTTCTTGAAATTGTTAATTTTATGTTAGTATGGAAGAAATTTGCTTAGATTACTTATTTGTCATAAAAATAAAAACTAAAACGGTGAAACAATACTTTTCAAAAATATTTTCTTATTCGCTTCGTGATATTTCCATGAAATTTCCATAAAGGATAGGAATAAATATCCCAAATAAGTTTATTACTAGATATAAAACAAAGTAAGATTTCTATTTTTGTGAAAAGAAATTGGGGGTCTAATTTGAAACGTTAGGGGTGGGGGAGGATTTTTGGGGGTTGGCATAATGGAAAATGATTTCAAGAATATCTTGTGCAAGTCCATTCGATATCCTAACCAACCCCGCTTAGATCACTTTTTTAGCTTTTATAATAAATGAGATATTGCTCGCTAAGAAAATTCTGGGACACCCTGTATATAAGGCTTAGCAGAGCTTAGTAAGTAGTATATAGTAAAAAATGTTAAATATAGATATTTTTACTTAAAAGTCATTTCAGGTGAGTTATCACCTCCCTTGCTTCGTCTTGAACCGTAATGGCAATGTCACTGTTTGTTAGAAATTACTAACAGCGACCTTGAAAATTAAACTATGATCATTCACTTTAACCGCATCTTCTTACCTGTTAAGCGTATTCACAGCATTGCGAATTTTCTGTCTTAGCACACCTTGTCCAGCTTCATTACACAGAACAGAACTTGGGAACAGCATATTAATTCTAAATACTCTTTGAGCCGGTTTATAAGCTAAAACATATTTTTTAATAAATATTATAAAATTCTGTTTTATAACTTGTTTGCCCATAATCAATTTACTTACATGAACAAGCAGGGTAGACTAATGGTAAATTAGGATCTGAACTAGGTCTCCAGAAACCTTCCGCTCCACAAGTATAGAATTTTGGTATTGGTTGCGAGAATTTTAAGCCTGAATTGCAACCAATTTCGCAAACTTTAAATTGTCCACCAGCTCCCCAGTCTTTGCAAGTTTGATATCCTCCGATTGGGTCGGGAATTTCGGAGCAAAATTCCGACATAACCGATACCTAAAATAATAGGTTAGTTATAAAAGATCGGCAGATTTTAACATGTTAATTAATACAATATATTTTAAACGTATCGTCTTACCTTAAAAGTACAAGTAGCAGTATTACCAGCTTGATCACTGGCAACATACGCAATCTGATATATACCCCATAATAAAGTTTGTCCAGGTCTGTGTCCGCTTTTTTCCTGCACGCCCACAATACCAACATTGTCACTAAAATGGGGCTCGTCCCAGGCCACCAATGCTGATCCATTTTTAGTGATAATCCAGAGATCTCCGGGGCAGTATTCCACTTTAGGTGGAATTTTATCTACCTCTAAGTCTTGACATTTCAATCCACTATAGCCTGGCGGACAATTTCGTTGGCCGCAATGAGTTGGGACTATTCGTTCCACACCTCCAACAGTTTCTTCGTATCCAGCCCAAGTCAGAATGAGCCCTCTGTAGAGTACAGGCTCTGTCCTACAATCTCTCACTTGCTTCTGGATTTCATTGGTTACATCCAGTGCTCTATTCCAAATCTGTACTTTGGTCAGGTGTCCTTGGAAACCGGATTCTGTATAGGCTTTTGGATTGCCCGATTGGGGTTTACCCAAAGTTACCCAGGCACTAAAAATATCAATAGTTAAACGTGTTTGTAAAACTAGATGTTATTATAGCTATTTCTTGTTGAATAATATACTTACTTCTCTGGTAACTTTCTGCCACTACCGTATCCTTCAATTTTGCTGGCAATAAGCCCTTCAGTAATCATTTTGAGTTCTCCGCCATTTTCTCCATCCCATACAATAGCAATGTGGTGCCACTGAGCATCGTTTATGGTAGTATAGTCTCTGTAGCTTAAGTAGACATCTTGAAGATCGGGGAAGATGGATACTTGAACTCCATTAGAGTGGGCTTGTATAATTGGCCTTCTTTCCGAGGGGACATGCTTGGATCTATTAAAACAGTTTAACCTTTACATTTCACTACTTATTAATTCATATTTTCTTTATTGCATATGATGTCGCTTGTGTTTTAAGAATTTGTTTGTCACTTACGTTACACTATACAAAGTGAAAAATATTCCATTCTCATCTTTTTGCGTAAACTGAATCCACATAGCAATGGTAAGACTAGTTGGTGTGGTAGTATAGAACGGCACAACTTGTGAAGCTGAGCTACGCGTTGCGTCGCTAAAGTAGAGATCATAATCCACAGAAATAGCTAAAAAAATTAATGGTGTGGTACGGCGTTACGATACTGCAGACAATATAACTTAAGATAAAAAAAAATCAAAGTATGTCGTGGAATCAAAGGTAACATAGGTAAAAGGTACTTACAGGTGAATAAAAAATGAAACTGTCAAGTTCTGAAGTTTTTATTTTAAAGAAAATTTCACACCTATAATTTTAAACCAATCAAAATACGTTATTTTGACAGATCACCATAGCAACGGAGGTATTTTAGTGAAAAAATTTTTCTCCTGGGGTACCCAACACCGAATTATACTGGACATTTTTTGACGTTTACAATAACTGACCATTTTTGACAAACTGGTTTTTATTTTTTTACATAATATTTAGTTTTGAAATTTTCTTTCTGGAAATTGGAGCCACAATCCTCTATTAATGCAAGTAAATAAGTCATGGTACGATGATTGATCATTACATCAGACAATTTCACGCATATTTTGCATATAGTATAATTTTCAAATCTATTCATTTTTTAAACAATGAATTTTGTTGGTTTTACTGGCTGTGCAATATTCTTTATTGCAACAAAACGCGAATTTTTTTAATGTTTTGAAATGTCAAAATATAATGATCACAGCCTCCTATGATTAATGCTTGCTGACACTGATTATGAATTCTATACCATTAAAGCGCGCATAACGCACGTTAATAAAAACGCAAAAAAAACAATTTTCTACCACTTGTAGTTACTCAAAACTTATGTAAAATTGAAGAACATACTATTTTCTATCTTGAAATAGTATTCCCATTCAACTACAATAAGAAGACGTTACCAATTTGAAGGCCTATATAATTGCTGCCAAAGCTATAACGCGCTTGTGAATCTGTTCATGCAGCTTCCCGAAAAACCTCTAAAATTATAATTTTCTACCACTTGTAGTAAGCTCAAGTAACTATAAAATGAAAGAATATTATTTTTTTTTGTTCCTAAATGGCACTTTTGAGCTACTACAATCAGTAGAAATCAACAGTTTATAAAAAATAAATAAACATAAATTTTAAAAATATTTGATTTTCAACCACAATTCGGTGTGGAATTTTCTTACCGAATACCACTCGAGGTCAAATTAAAATCCGGAAAATTTTATCTCGCTCATGAATATTTTTAGAAAATTTCCCTCGTCTGCGACTCGGGAAATTTTCAAAATATTCATGAGCTAGAAAAAATTTCCGGAAATAATTTGACCTCTAGTGGTATTACTAGTGAAAATTACATTATTGTCATTGTCATTGCATAATACAGAATTAAAAAAAAACATATACAACAAATAACCTAAAAATTATCGTTCAGGTTCACTAAGAAGAACTGGTTTAAATTATTTAGATCTTCTAGTTGATCAGCTATATTTTGACAGGTTTTTGTCCTGTGATTGCATATAAGTCGTCATTAAAAACGTATGAATTATTCGAATATTTCAGCGATTTGCTTGCTTTCCACATGATTTTCATCTTAGAACGGGTTGCTAGAATGAATTTAGTTCTATTATTGTCGAAAGTATGTACCTCCTAACATTGCCATTTTCGTTATAAATTTGCGAAAATCCTCAGAACCAAACTCACAGGCTAAAACTTAGTTGTCTTATTCTTACACTTGTAAGTTTAAAATTTTTGGTTGTCAAATTAGACCGCACTAGCGTTAGAGAATCTGGCCGTAAAAATTTAAACTAAATGAGACATGTGTTCGCCTTCTACTTTCAAACATGTTCTCATTCTTCTTTTTATAGCAGTAAAATATTGGTGAGCACTATCCTGAAATTTATTTGTAATTTTAGCCTGTATGTCTTCTAAATTTTCAAAAGGGGTTTCGAAAACCGAGTTTTTAATGTGTGGCCATAAAAAAACTAGCACGGCGTGAGATCTCCGGACCGAGGTGGCCACCTAACTGGCATATTACGCAGTGGCGACTGGTTAAATTTCAAAGTTGTATATCTCTGTTCCTGCTTACAGGACCCGTACCAAATTTAGGAGTTTTAATAGTGAGCCCACTGGGAATGTTTTGGTAAAGAAAAAAAACATTTTGTAATTTGCGAAAAAAAGGTAAATTTTTGGTGTGCCCCTCCTAAGAAAAAAATGAACACTTCTAGGTATTTTAGATATTATTTTTTCTAAACAAATTTTACTTTATTTTGTCGAAAGTTTTTAAATTTTGAGAGAAAAAAGTGTATTAGTAGAAAGTTATAGTCATTTGAATTTTTCTTAAAATCATATTTTAGACTTAAAAAAATTCAAATGACTATAGCTTTCTACTAACACATGTTTTTCTCTCAAAATTTAAAAACTGTCGATAAAATGATGTAAAATTTGTTCAGAAAAAATAATAAATAAGATACCTAGACGTGTTCATTTTTTTCTTAGGAGGGGCACACCAAAAATTTAACTTTTTCGCAAATTACAAAATGTTTTTCTCTTTACCAATACATTCCCAGTGGGCTCACTATTGAAACCCCTAAATTTGGTACGGGTCCTGTGAGTAGGAACAGAGATATGCAACTTTGAAATTTCACCAGCCGCCACTGATATTACGACTAATGATTCGGTCTTTGAAACATTCTTCCAAAAAATTTAAATTAACAAGAGTTAAGTGAATTGGTGCGGCGCCCTGCTGGAAGTAGCCTTGTCGCATCTTTTCATCGTCTAATGCGTTTAGAAATTTTTCTAAAATTTCATTACGGTATCGCGCCTAATTTCGACATTTTCTGTGAAAAAAAATCGGTCTACTTAATTTTCTTTTTGATATTGTCGCCCACACGCCAACTTGCTGTGAATGCATATATGCATATAAAGAAATATGGATTTTCAGAACTCCACATTTACATTTGTTGAGAATTTATATAATCAGAGAGGCAAAACCGTGCCTCGTCAGTAAAAATGGTTGTTTCAAATAAGTTTTCCTTATTATGCAAATTACCCATAAATCACTCTGAAAATTGCATTAGCTGCGGCTTGTCGTTTGGTAACAATTCCTGGACTGAACATACAAGAATAAGCGTACATATCCAGGTCACATTTCAGGATTGTATTGCATGTTCCGTAGGATATATTTACTTGCTGATTAGACGCCGAATAGGGGTTTGCGGGTGTTCATTAACAATTTGCCTCAATTCTACTTTTTGTACAGTGCGAACTTTGGGTCTCCCACTGCCTTCCTTTCTATTTACACTTCCTGTTTCTCCAAGCAAAGCCACAGATCTAGTCCAAATTTGGCAAACCTGGTCGAAATCCATGAGTGTGTGGAACTTCTGTTTGAAAGTCCTGAATGGCGTCCCGTGTTGAATACACCCACTGGTCATCAACCCTTCTACCATTTCTAAAGTAAATTTAGACCATCAAAGCTTTTTGTCGTACCGTGATTACTATATTTAATTTTCTTAAAAATAAAATCTTCAGAACTTGACAATTCTATTTTTAATTCACCCATACGTTTTACTTATGTTACCTATCAAGAGTAATAATTCAAGACATGCGTGACTGACGCCACGGCATACTTTGAGGACGTTTTTTTGATCTTACTTTATTTGAAAACGATGACGTGATAATTCTATAATTTGACTTACTTTTTCTACAATCTTCACCAGTCAAGTTAAAAGGACACTGACAGTAGAATTTTCCTGTTAAGTCAATGCAAGTAGCACTTGGAGGACAAGAATTTTCCTTACAATCTGCAATATCTTCTTCACAATATTTTCCCGTGTACCCTGGTGGACAGACGCATTTGAATCCAAATATGTCATTGGTACAGGTAGCACCATTTTTGCAAGCTTTAACTTGGCATGCATCATATTCATATTGACAACCGATTCCTAGAAAGATAATTTTTTCAAATAACCATAATTTTAATTAAACTAGTTTAAAGATAATGAAAATCTATTCCTTAAAAAGAAATAATTGGAAGCTTACCGGTAAAACTGTCGCTGCAGGTACAATTAAGACCAGAACCAAAGTCTTTACATTTACCGCCATGCATGCATGGGTTACCAATGCATCTCTCTGGAGCGGTTTCACATTGTTTTCCGTCGGTACCTAATACAAACAGAAAACTAGCTTGAATGTTTCCCGTAGCAAAAAAAACTACATTATTAACTATCGATTTCACTTTCATCATTGGTTAATATAAATTTGCATACCTGAAGGGCAAACGCAGAAGAAATCTTGGAACAAATTGATACATTTCGCATCGTTTTGGCAAGGTTTGGTCTGACAATTGCCTATATCCGTTTCGCAGTTTACTCCCGTCCATCCTGGTTGGCAAATACATTTGTAGCCTCCAACTTCATCTCGGCAAGATCCTGATGAAGTTTATTAAATTAGTAATATTTTAAATTTTTATGTTTATACAGCACTTCTGTAACATTGGTACTATTTTAACTTACCCCCATTCAAACAAGGATCACTCTGACAATCGTCGATGTTCTCCTCACACATTTTTCCCGTGTATCCCGCTCTGCACATGCAGAAATACTTATTATCCAAGTCTACACATTTATCGGTTCCCACAGGGTTGCATGGGTCGCTTAAGCATTCATCAATTTCAGCTTCACATTGTAGACCGACGTAGCCTGGCCTACATTTGCAGCTAAAACCGTCAACGAGATCAGTACATGTAGCACCGTTTTGGCATGGTTTTGATGAGCAGAAGTCGATTGTATGTTGACAGCGTTTACCTACAAAAAAAAACTCTTTATAGAAAGAACGAATTAGAATAAATACTGATTTACAAAACTGGCATATTCTGTTTCGTACCGGTAAATCCTGGTTCACAAGTACAAACATAATCATTAATCAGATCCGTACAATGTCCATCATTTTCACAAGGATTGGGCTGACAATTGTTTATGTTGATTTCGCAACTTTCTCCTGTCCAGCCAGGCTGACAGACGCACTCGTGGTAAAATAATTTGTCCACGCATACTCCATTTTTGCAAGGAGATCGGCCACAAAGATCGATCTTTTCTTGGCATCTCTTTCCAGTAAAACCTAAAATTATGTTTAACATTGTTTTATGTTCATTTCAGATCATTTTTTACACAACCATTTACCTGTTGGACAAGAACAGCTGAAGTCATCCACCAAGTCTGTGCAATTAGCACCAAGTAAGCAGGGTTTTTCTGCACAATCATCAGCGTTCATCTCACAAGTTTGGCCTTCCCATCCAGGCAGACATTCGCACATAAATCGTCCTTGTTCTAAAGCGATACAAGTTGCTCCATTGTTGCAGGGGTTGCCATTTGCTGTGCATGGATCGATCTAAAATAAAAGGAATGCTATGTAGCATAAAAATAATTTTAACTACAATTAATTTAATCACTTACGGTAACATCGCAGTCAATTCCTGTATATCCAGACCTGCAAAGACATGTAAAGTTCTTATAACCAGGTTCATCTTTACACATTGCTCTAGCTGGACAAGTATCGTTGGAGCAATCTGAGCGTTCTTCTTGGCAATTTATACCTGAATATCCTGGTGCACATTGACATCTAAAAAATAGTATTTGTTAGTATTTTTTATATACCTTAATTAATGAAGTTGGAATATCACCAAGACCAACCTATATCCCTGAGGCAGATCAATACAAGTACCGCCGTTGTAACAGGGTTGGGAAGCACATTCATCAATGTCAATTTCACATCGTCTGCCAGAGAATCCTGCTGGACAGAAACACTGAATTCCATGACCCATTGGAACACACAAACCTCCATGTTGGCAAGCATTTTCTGTACATTGTACCTTAAATAAGAAATTAAAACATATTAAGCTAGATTTACAACTAGCAAAACTTTATTAATTTCTATATACAAAGTTCAGAATTTTTTTTAAACCGTTTATTAAATAGTGATAAACCTACTGAGTGACATTCATCTCGTCCCGTTGCACCTGGTCCTTCAGTTTTCATATTCGTTGGACACTCGTTACAAGACGTTTGTCCTGGGATTGATTGGTAGAAATCTTTGGGACATAGCGAACAGGGTGCCAAACCTAAAACAATGAAATAAGTTGATTACAGCAGGTACCTACTTAATTTAAATAAAGAAACGTATTTTTAGTACTATTTACCAGTCGGTGAGTATTGTCCTGGGTTACATTTTGGTTTACATAGGTCGTTATTTGGAGCAGCTGGTTGATATGTATAAGTGTTAGCTGGACAACCTTGACAATCTTTGAACCCACCAGTTGGGGGTTCTCCAGAGAAACTGTTTCTTGGACATTCTAAACATGGTACCTATCAAAGGAAAAATAGTGAGGGTTTCCGACCACAGTCTAACTGATATAGAATTATATTATGAACACTTCTCTAGTTTGCTTTTATAAGACTACTTCTTACCATTCCAGTAGGAGAGTAAGTTCCATAGCCACACACGGGCACACAATCGTGGATGCTCTTTGAACCCTCTTCTCTTGTGTATGTTCCTTGTGGACATCTAGTACAAGAGCCTTGTCTGTCTCTATTTTGGTAAAATCCTCTAGGGCAATAAGTACATTCTTTTTGTTTTAGGCCCGCGAACGTTCCTGCTGGACAGTGTACTAGAAAATAAAAAAATGACATGAAAAACTTGTTAATAACAAGATAAGATCTAAGTCTAAGGCATAGTGAAAAGGAACGCAAAAAATTAGAAAGCAAGGTTCTTACAGCATCTTGGAACATCATTGGTATCCATATTTAAAACCTCTCCCATGTGGCAAGTAAATCCTCGGTTACTGTCAGATTTTAACGCCCTCAAAGGTGGACATTGATTACCAATTGCAGAAACATTAAGAAGAGGCTCAATCACTGCGTTTGCGTAGGGTACTGATAAGTCGAACATAAGGTTCAGAGTACTGCCACACAGATCGTAGAGCTGGGTCTGGCGGATTTCAGGCACAATTTCTATAATGAAATCAACCTGAAAGAAGAGATTAAATATATTTATGATAAGTACTTAGACTGGTCATATTTGATTTTTTGAACTGTAATCATACCTTAACAACATTTTCTTCAACCAGACTGGCAACGGCGTTAATAATGGACACATTCATCTTAACATTAACGGCAGAACATCTGCCAGACAAAACGTCGTTTAGATTGTTATAAAATTGAGCAAGTAAGTCTGTATATTGGGTCAAACATGCTGTAGCCACAGCTCCATTGGCTCTATAGTTCATGCTCGTAGTAAAGTGGTAGTCGGCTTGTTGTGTATCTGCAATAAATTTGAAAATTTTTGTTTATTTTGAGTTGTAATCTGTAACCAGGGACTAGATATTTGAGCTTCAAAGGACGCTTTCCAAAAGAACAATGTCAAGATACGGCCATCTCTGCAGCGGAGCATAGTTCTTTTGAAAGGCGTTCGTTTAAATTCAAGAATCTAGATTCAGAGACTTGAAAACATTTATACTTCTGTCATTTTCTTTTATCATATTGTTTTCTAACAGGCTTACTTTCAGAGACACAGTCAGGTACTACACTGGTAGGCTTCCAAGGATTATTCTTATCACAACTAAATGTTTTTACAGGTTCACCATCTGTAAATCTGTAGCCAGGGTTACAAGTAGCAATACACTGAAGTCCACGATCGCCCGGAAGACAGTTTATAGCACCATTTACAGGTGGTTTTAATTCCCAATCTACACATGGTGTTGCCTGTACGGAAACCTGAAAATAGTTTTTATTAGGAATATGTTAATCGTACTTTGATTGTCGCATATTTTTACATAGTGCATAGCAAGAAATCTAAATCATTTTTGATTTAGGTCATTACTTAACAGTACCTGGATTAGTACAAGATCTTATGCAAATAAATAACTGTCTAAATGCTTTAGATGTAAGCCGTAATTTTTTAGAATATCAAATTGCATTTACTTACTTGATAGTAGCATGACGCCTTGTTGCCATATTTATCAGTAGCGATTACAGTAACATTCTCAAAAGCGCCAATAGCAATGGTTGCCTTTTCGGGCACAAAAGTGAGATAAACTTCACCAGAGGCATCAGTTGCATTAATTCTTACTCTAGTTTCGTTGAAGTTAACTGGGTAGCTGTCCTGACGATCGACTAGTTCTATGACGTAGCTTGGAGGGCAGCTTAATTGAGGTGGAGTATTATCTACAGCAATAAGGTTGTTCATTTTTGATTCAGAGCTAATTATTGTAAATTATAAACATATCTGAATTTCATAAACATACGGCCATGTTCTCCAACGCTAGTCCGGTCTAATTTGACAACCAAAAGTTTTAAACTGACAAGTGTAAGAATAAGACAACTAAGTTTTATACCATGAATTTGTTTCTTAATTTTTTCGCAAATTTATAAAGAAAAGGGCAATTTAAGTACGTACTTGCGACAATAAATAGAATTCAATTCATTCTAGCAACCTGTTCCAAGACGAAAATCATTTGGAAACCAAGCAAATCGTTGAAATATTAGAATAATTCATACGTTTTTAATGACGACTTATTAACAATGACAGAACAAAAACTTATCAAAACATAACGAATCAACTAGAAGATCTTAATTTAAACCAGTACTAAATCTTAAACCTTCTTAGTGAATCTGAACGTTAATATTTATGAAATGTAACAACGATAAAATGGGTATCATATCTAGTTAAGTAATGTTAAAGCACAATAAAACGGGTGTCATACCTGGCACAGTAATGTTGATTTCACAAATAGCAACATTTCCATCATAATCAAAAGCCACGTATTTGACCACCATATCTTCAAAGACGTATATGGGTGTCTTGAAGCTGGCAGGCTTCACTTCGAGTCTTGCAATGCTTCCAGAATTATCGACAGCTGTCGGCTCGGTAAAGTTAACTGGTAAGATACCTCCACTTGCATCCTTTTGTACAACTATTGGTTGCTGAGGGCAGTTTTGGAATACTGGGGTTTCGTTATCTAAAATTTTAATAAGAATAAAGAAAATTTGTTTAAATAATTACTTCTTTAGTGATATTTTGGAATATTAATTTGATTTGTTGATTCTTACCAACACAAGGTGAATATCCATAATCATAACCCAAAAGAGGTTCTTTCTCTGGTTCGTCACAACCCATAAGCTCAAATTTCAAGCAAGCATTGTCCATGTAACTTACGATTCCCAGGATAACAAATCTAGCTTGAACGTATTTGGGTAGAGATATCATTGCCAGCTCACCATAGTTGCCAGGGTCTCTCATCGTTAAATTGAAGTTGGGGAAATAGACTACGTAGTTTTCATTATCAGCCTAAAAAAATGCATTTTTTAATACCCATCTTTATGTACAAAGCCAAAAATCTATGATATCTTTAAGGTACATTGGTTATGTCCATACAGAATATTGATATTCTTACCTGTTTGTAAAAGAATCTTATCTCCGTTGGCCTACCAACTATATCATTGGTGACCACACCTTTAACCAAAATAGCTTTCACTCTATATACTTTGCCAAGATCTACACTAACGTAAGTAAAGGCTTCTTGTTTACCGCACCACCCTGTTACTGAGCTTAATCTAACATTTTTCGCCTCATAATTTGGTCTTTCGCTTGTAGCGTTTATAGCTGAGTCGGGGATTCGCCCTTAAACACACAGTTATACATAAAAATAAATGCTTTGACTACTTAAATAATTCTTTATCCACTTGATAGACTTCAAAATACTTTTATAGAAGTTTTTTTACCTGATGCTAAACCAAGAGGTTTAACTACTTTACATTCTGGATCTCGTACACAAGTAATAGGACGAGGATTGATCAAAATGTATCCTGCTCTGTTACACCCAAAACTAACTTCAGAACCTTGTTCGTAACTTCTAGCAATTTGGAGACCGTCGCTAGGTCTGCCTGGATCTTGACACACTGGTCCTTCACATCTGAGATCTCCAAAGTCCCAAACACCATTGGCTTGACATCTAAAAGAACAGGTTGTCTTTAATTAACAACAAATGCATTTAAAATTGGAATAAAAATAATCAACACAAAATTCTTCATGTCCTTGACATAGAAAATTTTTATTTTCTATTTACCTTACAACATTATCATGCTTGCTACTCTGACCAGCAAGTTTAAAAGTGTTCTGACATCCGAAGAAGAAGGAAGATTGATACTTAGTGTCAACATATTGGCCATACTCAGATCCTGGGGATGGAAGGGGGATACCGCAATCTACTCTTGGGCAAGAGGGCATGGCGCCACTTAACCAGTAGTCAGGAAAACCTAACGATAAAATAATCATATATGTACTATTTAAGGGTAATGTAATAGCAGAAAGCTGCCAAATGACCTATAGCAATTACTCTACCTGGTTTGGGGTCATAAACACACTGTCTAAATCCAGCACTTGACGTTCTTCTTAACTGCCTTCCAGTACTTCCACAGTGAAGAGTTACGTTATCTCTGAAGGGTACAAGAACGCTGTCTTCATCATTTCGGAGGACCTTAAGACCTTCGTTCTTATCATCCGGAAGAGACACACATTGAGCATCTAAAATGACCCAAGTTATATGTATATCCAAGACATTTTCTTGGTTAATTATAAAGTAAGAGGCAGTCAGTTGTTTGGTTGTTTATTCGGACTTACATTTACATTCTGGAACTGTTCCATTCCAAATACCAGTAGAAGTACAAAGTAAGGAACTGCTTCCTGACATGACATATCCAAAGTCACACTGGAACTTTACTAGGTCTCCAAAGTGGTACTTTTCTTTAGTCGAGAAGATAACCCCATTTTCGGGAGAGTTTAGCGATGGACACATTACCTGAACACAGGATTTGTTTACTTGATAGATATCACCATCTCTTTTACCATTTTCAGAGGGTTCGATAAAGAAGGAAGCCGTTCCTAAAGCCACGGAAATAATTAAATAGTTGCTCTGTTCTTTTGAAGTTTTCATAATCATTACTAAGATGCCTTCTTAAGAAAACCTGAAAATTATTCACTTACCGTTTTGTTGGTACAATTCATATCCAACATTACAAGCGCAAGAGTAGTCGCCTGGGCTATTGATGCATTTCTGTTGACACCCGCCATTATTAACTGCACATTCGTTAATGTCTGCGCACTCCAGTCTAGTGCAACCCATCACTTCTATCTTAAGACAGGGAGCACCGACATAATCCTAAAAAAGGTACAACTTATTTCAATAA
This sequence comes from Philopedon plagiatum, assembly GCA_963971165.1. Classification (NCBI taxonomy): domain Eukaryota; kingdom Metazoa; phylum Arthropoda; class Insecta; order Coleoptera; family Curculionidae; genus Philopedon; species Philopedon plagiatum. Next base: position 21,956,752 of record OZ020191.1, on the reverse strand, counting down.
AGAATATAAGCATTAATAACATTCTATTTGAACGTGTGCCAAATATGATATTACTGAAATATTGTCGCAATTTGCATACAAGTATTTTGAGGTCAATATTCTTAAATGTATTGGATCCCACTTAGTACATGACAGCCCCCAAAAAACATTGTATTCTACCTTATAGATTTTTTTTATCATGCTAATAATTAGCTTATTAAAAATGTTTTACAATTGAGTAAATACATTACCTAAATGCTATTTTATTTATGAATATTTAGTATACGATCTTCTACAGAGAAAGAGGTACACTTACTTGAATTTTAAATTTAATATATTGAGCTTCAATGGGAACGGGCAGATTTAGAATACTCAGTGTGGGTTTTTCTATGGTAAATTCAACAGCCAGTCCGTCTGGGTTTCGGTAGTCTTTGAATACATCTGTAAGATCATCAGTGTACTGTATTCTGACAGCTGATGTAAAAGCTATGTCGCCGTTTAACCTTGTGACCGCCATGGTTCTGAATCCTCTGATAATTGTGGGAGCACGAAGGTCCAGAAGAACCCAGTTTAGTCCACCTTCAATTGCACTGCCACACCAGCCTGCTCCATTATTTAGACGTACCATCTATAAAATACACGTTTATAAAATTTTAAAAAATAATGTTTGTATTATCTTCTCGGATTTTATTAAAGCAAGTCAGGCGCAGTAAATAATAGGTAATAATAAAGGTAAACCCCCGTATTTGACTTATTACCAAAATGGCGATAAAATGTAGTTCAACTTAGATTTTGTTTATAGATAAAACTAAATACATAAAGTTTTCTAAAAACATAGATATATCTAAAAAACTCTTAAACAGTTTTCCACACAAAAATATGGTTTTAAAATTGATTACACAGAATAAAATTCCATACGGGTTCAACAGTTAACAAAAATATAAGCACATGCTAGGACTATTACCCTTATCTGATAAATATGGGAATATAGCATAGGAATATTATCAATATCTTAGAAACATACAAACACAAGCTAGGACGACTACCCTTATCTGACAAATACGGGAATATATCATAGGAATATTATCAGTATTTTTAATTGTTAAAAATTGCAAAAAAGCATTTTAAATCAATAGCATCATTTTATTCCAACAAAATATAAAATTCCTAATTTTTAAAGAGTTTTTTTTCTGGTAGAGATAACCAAAATTGTTTTCTGTTTTCAGGAATAATTTGACCCAAATTTTTTAAAATTTTGTTTACTTTAGTTTTCTCGAATTCATTAGGTTCTTCTTTGAAAGAAGATGTTGGCAGAGCGTCTATAATGTTTTTTTTTTTGTAGGAACTCCAACCTTTTCCAATCGTCATTATTGGCTAACTTGTAATAATTAACAAATTCGTTTCTTTTGACCAATATTTGTGTTATTGCGGAAATATAAACTTTTGGCGTATGCTTTTTAATTTTTATGGAAGAAGCTAAGTTCTTCCATATTTGGAAATTTTCAAGTGCCATTTTTTTAACACAGACTTTCCTTTGTTGCTTATTTGCACGGCACTTGCAAAATCTTCAAAATCATAAACTTTCTTTTTTCTCTTAAATGACTTTTCCACTTGGTGGTGGAAGGAATCAGCGGACATAAATATATGCCCAGGCCTGAAGTAGTTTATGCTGATATACCGTCCAAATGTAAATTAAAAATGAAAAAAGGCCCATATTTGATTTGAACAATTGTCAAGCCATAAAATAAAATAATCTATATCCCTATTTTGAAGAAAAAATTCAATAAATGGACGTATGTCTTCTTGATTATGTTTGCAGAAAATGGCAAAAGGACGATCAACTCGTATTTTTCCAACAGGAACGAAACGTTCGTTATATGCCGTAAGTCTTAGGGTAAAATGGCTCGTTTAAACCTTTCTAAACGAGGTAGCATACATTTTGAAGGCCCACGAAGACTCATAATATCGTGTTGTCATCATTATTATTTTCCTTGTCTAAATGTCTAAACGCGCAATTAAATGCAATGCTAAACGAAAAGCCCGTATTTGGAAATTAATAAGCAAAATCCACGGATCTGAATGCAATGAGAATGCAATGAGAGATAAACTAATATTTTATGGGGTAACCTTACCATCTATTTCACTTTCAATATTTTTAGATATCCAGAAAGGCGGCAAACCAACAAAGTCATATTTAACGGTATTAAAGCTAACCTTGTCAATTTTGGATCATTTTTGAAACCTCGTCTAAACGCTTACAATAAACCACAGCGAGAAAATGATGAGATTAATGTTTTGGCAACATTGGAGACAAGCGCTACAAGTTCATGTAGAATAGTTGAAGACGGAGTAGGACTGCCAAAATCTATAGTTCAGGAAATACTGAAAAAACATCATTTCAAGCCGTAAAAGATTCAGCTGGTACATAATTTGCATCCCGGAGGTCCTCAGCGTCGCCTAGAATTTTATCACTGGTATTTATAAAAGATTAACATAAACCGACATTTTTACCGCAAAATTGTATGGTCGGATGAAGCCAATATTAGCACTATTAGCAGCGTAGAAATTTTAAATCGACAAAACAGTAGATGCTGGTCGCAGGAAAACGAACACGTTATATTACCAAGGGACCGACAGGGCAGACTTGGCTTGAGTGTTTCCTGCTTCATATTGGGGTCTAATATAAAATTTCATATTTATGAAGGAGACCTAACTGCAAGCAGATATCTACATTTCCTGGAAAATATGTTACCAGAAATTCGCGATGTTCCTTTGGTCCAGTTAAAAAATATATTTTTTCAGCAAGACGGAGCTCCTCTTAATTCTCACGTTATAAGAACTTATCTGGAAAATCGTTTTCCTGGTCACAGGACTGGCACACATGGCCCCATAAGATGGCCTTCCAGGTCACCTGATTTGTCAGTTTTCGACTATTTTTGTGGGGTTGTTTGGAGAATAAAATATATCGTACCCGGCATCAAACGATAGAAGAATTGCGTAATGCTACTGAAATGGAATTCAGAAATTTGCAAGCACGGCCAGTTATCCTTTTAAATGCTTTACAAAGGATAAACAAATGCCACTATTGTGTTCAGAATAACGAAAACCAATTCCAACAATATCTGAAATATGTAGATATACGTTTTGCTCCACGGCTTTCTATAAAATATTGACATTTTTATTAAAAATTGTGATTTACCAGCTTTATTGAAAAAATAAAATCATGTGCTATATATTTTTGAAAAGCCCTTGATAAGCGGAATGTAACGACGTATAAATATACAGGGTGTCCCATTTAAAAAAAACACAATTTAATCCATTACTCTAAAATTATAATATTTAAAAAAAAAAACTAACTACGTCATTGTATTCTACGTAACATTCTGCATAAGAGCATTTTTTTTACTATTTTGATATGATGGGACTGATGGGGCATAGCCCATCAATCCCATCATATCATGCCCAAAAATGAAAATTTTCAAAATCACCCTGTAGCCCGAAAACAAAGAAAACTATGAAAATTCTGTTTGTGGCATTTTTCGTTTCACAAAAAATAGCTGATAATAACTGAGATAACCCGCAAATAAAACGAAATCCGTAGACCCTGTACATGTTGTCTATTTTTAAAAGATTTCTAAGGATTTTGTTGATATATTTTACAATGATAGCCAGACGAGTATTGGTAACTTGTTTTGATACAAAATGAAATGAGTACATGGCAAATTATTACATACCGATTTATCATATCCAGGTTCACTGCTAGAAACAGTAACTGACTCGTCAGGGATTCCTCCATTTATTAAACCTAGATCTGCAACTGGTCTGCATTCGTTAGTTGGAGCAAATCCTAAAATAATTTTATTTGAAAATTATATTACTTAGCTGATATTAATAATCAGTTGCCAAAGCCATCAAAAACAGTAGAAAAACATCATACGTGATTTGGATTAAATATTAAATCGATTTTGAAAAATTTTTATTTACCTTTTCGACACTTGCATTGGAATGACCCAGGCGCGTTAACGCACTCGGTAGTTGCGACATCACACTGACTACTGATACATTCATTAATATCGTCACACTTTGGCGGGTTGTTAAATTTCTGATTCTCTCCACATCTCAGGATACTATTTCCAATGAGTTTGAAGCCTTTGAAACATTGAACTCTTGCTTCGTCATTGTAATAATATGCACGTGATGGATCAGTGATAATACCGTTAGCTATTTCTGGAAGGATTGGACATCTGTAAAAAAAGTTTAGAATGGTTATGATGTTTAATAACCGGAGAGCTACTGAACCCTGTTAGTAACGGTATTTGCACAAAGCTGGAAATTTATATATTGACCATTGAAGAGCAACCATAAGCAAAAGTCATGACCTGGCAGGTCTCCCCCGGTCGCGTCATCAACCCCTATATTTTTGAAAATGTAGGAATAAAAAATTTAAAGTTAAGCCACAAACTTCAAATTTTAATATGGTTGAATTTAGACATAATATACAAAAAAATGCCAGGCGATTATGAAGGTCGCACGCACCTGCCAGGCGATTCTAAATGTGCTGTGTGTAGGGCATAAAATAAACAGTGTCCTACAAGGTTCCAATTTTCACAGGCTCTTTATTAAGCGATTTAACGCAACGGCCAGGCGATTCCGACGGCCGCAAGGGCCCGCCAGAGGGGGTCTTAAAAGTGTAATAATTTTTAGTAAACACAGCAGGCTAATAAAAATACCAAAAAAATATTACCATAAGTGTAGTGCATGTATATACCCCTGTTCTACGCCTCTGTAGTTTAATGGGCATTCATGTAGTGATAACATGCCCCAAAATTCAAATTGACATCTCGTTCCTAGCAGATATTACCTACATAATAAAATGTTATTTATATCATACTTCTTTAACACCCATTTTCTAAACAGTGAGACCTGTATAAAAATTTGATTTAACTTTTTCTCATATTTCTCTTAAATACATATATACCACGTTCTTAAATAGAGGTACATTATTGCTGTGGAAAGATGCTCAAAAAAATTATAAATAAAAAACCTTGTAACCTTCAAAAACGTGTAACTCCGCAAAAAATGTGTCTAAAAAATCAAATGAAAGCATTTTTGGTTTAGTTTAAAAAAACATCATGTTCATCAAATTCCAATAGTAAAAAGCAGCGACTACAATAACCAAAAAAAAGCAAAAATGTCTAATTTTACGTGTTCTTTAGGGCATTTCCAATAGGAGGGTCACTTTGTGTCTATCTATAAAATGCCGTTTGGTTCATCCTGAAATCTTTTTTCGATCAAGAGATATTTGATTTAGTCCATTTTATTTTCGGAATATAGTATTGTGCGTCGCCCCCCAATGGAATTTAAAAAGTTAAATTATATAAAAAAGTAGTTTAAGTAACTAATAAGATACACCTAAAATTTGGTAGCTGTATCTTTATTAATAGCAAGTGTATTTGCCCATACTAAGGCTTTTCCGACACCCTGTATAATATTGACAATAATTTTTAGTTTCAAAAAAGTACTTTTTTATGATAAAAATATGTTTTTACTTAATTTGAAATTGCATTTCATACAAGCATCTTATACCTACATAGCATCTCCAATCTTTTTGCCCTCACAGTCCCGTTTTATCTATCTCCGCATCTGGCGGGCCCTTGCGACCATCGGAATCGTCTGGCCTTAAATATATATACGATAAATAGTTTAATAAAGAGCCTGCAAAAATTGGAACCTTGTAGGACAATGTTTATTGTATGCCTTGCACCGAACACATTTAGAATCGCCTGGCAGATGCGGGCGACCTTCAGAATCGCCTGGAATTTTTTTTTTTGTATTTTGTTATCTCTAAATTTAAACATATTAAAATTTGAAGCTTTGGAATTAACTTTTAATTTTTTACATTTTCAAAGTGATACGGGACCGGGGGAGACCTGCCATGTCATGATTTTTACTTATGGTTGCTCTTCAATCGTCAATATACAAATTTTCACATTTGTGCAAATACCGTTACTAACAGGGTTCAGTGGCTCTCGGACTATAAATATGTTATGGAAGTTGTCTTTTCCTGAACCTGTTTAAGCTAAATCTTTAAAGCAGATATGGGTGTAGAATCTCCTTGTATTGTTTTCCCTTGATGTAAAACTTTACCTTGCCCTAGAGCACACTGGAACATCTCCACTCCATGTACCATTGCTCATACATAAAATAACAGGAGGACCGCTTCTTATATATCCAGGTTCACATTCATAACGGATGATAGTACCGTAGGATCGACCTAAGCCATTCAGAATTGTAATATTTGCATGAGGAACTTCTGGAAGAGCAGCGCATTGAGAAGCTACAAAAAACGATATATTTATTACCTTAGATATTTATATTTTCTTCAAAAGGACAATTCGAATCAATGGTGATGGTAAAAAAAGATCTTTACCTAGACAAGTTGGTTTTTTCTCCCATCGGCCATCAGCTAGACAGGAAATTCTTTCAATAGGTTGGCTTGAAGGAAAAGCAAACCCAGCGTAGCATTGGTACATCGCTTGGCCTTTGTAAGTTACATTAGTTGATCCTATTGAAAATCCGTTGTCGATTTGAGGTACTGGACCACAGTATACCTCCTAAAAATAATAAGTGTAGATATTAGTAGTTATAGACGAAATTCAATAGAAAGAGAACTCTCTCACTATGTTCTAAACTTTGTTGTGGAGCGGTTTTTAGTAAAAAAACTCTCACCTGACATTTTGGTATATAATTGATAGACCAGTTTCCTCCTGGTTGACACTGAGTAGTCAATCTATTTCTACCAGTAGCAAATTCTTGCCCAGTGGGACAACTAAACGTGATAATTGTACCAAAAGCGGTATCCCTGCTAGACGCAAGTGCTCCAGCACCAGGTTGGAGCTGTGGGCAATCTAAAAATAGTACGCAAACTCGTGAACAAAAAAAACGTGTATTAGATCTGCGATTTCATTCACTATGGATGTACTTATAAGGTTTGCAGTTAATTTAAATGTTGAAAAGCATAACATTTTAACAACGGAGCTAGAAAAGTAACAAATAATTTGAGTTTTTGAACTAGGCTTGCCAAAATCTTAAAATTTCTAATGGGGGAAAGATGACGAATTAATTCTGTCATTTTTTCTACCTGCTGAGAATGTTGCTTTCCATCCAGTTTTACTGTGCAGGGCATCTGTCGTGAATCTCACTAACATTTCGCCGCTGGAAGCCGTCAAAGTAATTTTGGGATTTGTATTTTCCGAAAAACCGGTTCCTGGATGCAATCTAAAAATAATAATAAATAATCGTTTGGAACATTTTTGTCCATATCAGTAGCGGTTCCAGGTATTTGCTGAGGGGGGGGGGGCGACTCGAGCCGATCGTAGAAAATTTTATAACGGGTTAAAAAACACGTAAATTAAATTAACGTTTATTACAAAACTTCCGAATAACAGAAAATATCTATAAAATAAATTCAATTTTTCTTTTGATTTCTCAAAATCTGTTTATAATATTTTTAATATTTGAATGATTATCTCGATGAACAGGTAACAGTGCTAGTCCAGTTTTACGAATGAAAAAGGCTAGTAATTTTACGAAGTTGAACTGTAATTCAGCCGTCTTCAACTCTCGAGCCATGAAGCACAAATTGCAACATCGCAAATAGCGCCGCACATGGGCTGATTCTATTTCGTTTAATACGTATGCTATAATATGGAATACCACATAGGGGAAAATAGTGAATATAAATTATATAAAAATAAAATAACGCGTGTTTCAGAACCATGGATGAATTAGAAAGTATTCGATGTTCTGTATACTGTGAGCGTATCGAACGTGAAGCCTGTTTATTTGTTGTTTGTTATGAAAATATTTCCCCTAGAGGTCTAGTTTACGAACTTTAAGGAAATACGTAATTGAATGATGAAATGGTAGTAGAAAGATATAAAATAGCATTGGAGTGTTGAAGCTCAGAAGTGTTCATGTCTCTGCTGGTTGCTTAGAAAATACGTCTGAACACTCGGTTACACGTACGTCTTTGTCTAATGAACTAGAAAAGAGAAAGTGCGATTTATAGATTTATAAATGACTCGGAGCGACTTTAAGTAAACCTTTAGAAAAAATATAACCTATAAATAATAAAACCTATTTAACTTAAATTTATTATTATTTAGCAGAAAAATAAAATATTTTAGGCCTTTTATTACTTTCAGTAAATCTTGTGATCCTTCTAACGTATTTTTTGTACAAAAATACAAGGTAAAATAAGATGTGGCCAATGTTTACAAATTGTGTTTACAGTGTCGCTTAGAATGTTTTTTTTGGCTTCAAAGAATGTTAAATCATTCCGTATCCATTCTTAATAAATCCATGTTCAGAACCATGAAGTGCAAGGAACAACACAAAACACAAGAATATTTTAGATGCTTTGGACTGTAAAATTGAGAACATACATAATGTATTTAAACTTATTTAAACTAAAAAATAAATAATTTAATTAGGGTCCCTTCTTAAATAATTTTCTGGCGTAGGCAAATATTTTGGTTAATTTGTAAATAGGCGGGTACTGCGCCATCCCTTAATTTGGGACATGATAAAGGAAACTCGAGAGTATTGCCATTTTTATCTTTGTATGTTTCATTTCTAATAATGTTACTTACATTAAAATATTTACAACACACAACTGAAGAACGAGTCACTGAGAAATTGTCTCTGTGCATGGCGCGCAACCAAATATTTTTATTTTCATCGGCTTTTGGAAAACTACACGTTGATTGATACACGACACGTTATCAACTGTTTACTATTTCTAGCCCCCGTGCTATGTTGCCAGACGCCATCTACTTCACGGCTCCCTTGTTGAAAAGGGTTGTGGCTGTAAGCTCTTGTATTAACACGAAACGCTTTTTGATTTTTTTAATAAATGAAATACTAATTTGAAGTTGAGCTTTTTCTTATATTTGTTTCCCTGGGAAGCGCATGACGTATATAGATTCATGTTGTGATTAGGGCTAAGGGGGAACCCCTTTCGCCCCCCAATCCGCGCTTGGTCCATATAAAAATGTTCTTTTTTTACCTTAATCCACTAGTTGTTGATCCATCAAAAACTTGAACAAAATCAGATTTGTCCACAACAAAGTCGTTAAAATTTAAAGATAAGGGCCCACCACCGGGGTTTCTAATTTTGTAGAGACAGTCCTGGTTGCTTGGATAATTTTCCAGTCCAAAGGCTGGTGAGGTTAACGTACCATTCCTTGCTATAATCGTAGCTTTGCACCCCTGGGTATATCTATAACAAAAGACACGGTATTACAAACAGGACACAATATTTTTTATAGTTGTATATATTATTTGGAAACATTTTGTCACAGGTCTCTAAAATCCTTTTGGTGCTTTAATCTCCAATAATTTTATCACATAGTGAGAAGTTAAAATTGGCATACAAGATACTCTTAGCAATTGCTTGTCACTTCAAATCAGCACAAGAAGAATTTCCATTGTGCCATCTGAGACAATACTAGATTTAACAGCACCAAGGGTTTGGTTACAAAATAGGAAGCGTCTCTGCTTTTAATATTCTCTTCCTAATATCTCAGAAACAATTAGTGTCCGAATGTAAATTTATTACATTTTAGCAAATATAAATAATGCCATAACTTGAGAGACTATTAAGCCACAATTCGCATATGACCTTCCATTTAATATTATGACAAATATTTTATATTTCGGAGTTGTTTGGATTTGTAACTTATTATTCAAAAACATGTTTTACTGTTGATAAACAAAAACAAAATTATACACCACACTGAGTAAATCTTTCGATAGACATTTATTTATTTAATATAAATAAATCTTATATTTAGCAAAACGTTATTTTTATGCTATAAAACTGTGTTGTATAAGTGAATATGTATTAATTGCTGAGTTTAATGTGGATATCAAAAAAACCCACCTTATTCTAAATCCTCTTTTAGAATCTCCAAGACTTGTCTTAAAGTACACATAGAGCTGGCTATGAGTCGACATGATAATTCTCTGGTTATTCTCTAAACTCCCTGTTAGCCTGGCAATAGGTTTACTCTTCGGGGAATCTCCGTCTCTGACAAAGATATAATCCCTGCTTTCATCTAGATCGAGATCATCGATTTCTAAAGTTATGATCCGGCCATTTTGAGCATGGATGATGTAGAGACATTCGAGGCCACCAGGATACTGTTCGGGGTAGCCGGGGGATTTGAGCACTTGACCTTGAGGTGTGGCACGGAGCATACCTGTAAGTAAGAGTCAATGACAAATTTGTTAAGGGGTTTATTCATTCACACCGGCAATATGTGGTACTGACAGGTACTAGTTCAAATTATTAAAATTTCAGCTGAGGGTTTAGCGTCACTATCTCTTAGTCTATTTGCACCTGGTCTAATTTGAAAATCAAGGTTTTGAATTGACATATGTGAGAATAAGAAGTTTTGCACTATAGATCTGAGTTTCTTTGCAAATTTATAAAGAAAAGAGAAATTTAAGTATTATGTTGTTAATCATAGAACTAAATTCATTTTAGCAACATGTTCCAAGACAAAAATTATTTGGAAAACAAGCTAATTGCGGAAACGATACTCAGGAATTCGTAGACGACATAATATGTCGTCTTGATCAGTTAGGTTCTGGCAAGTTTTAGTCGTGTCATTGTTAATATTATTAACAATGACACGACCAAAACTTGCCAGAACCTAACTGATCAACTAGATTTAAGTTTAAAGCAACATTGTCTCAAACTTTTTTGTGAATTCGGTGGCAATAAATTTATGTTAAAGTCAAGTGACTTAAAATAGAGCAAAACAGGTTATTTTAAAAATGTGTGTATCATACAAGGAACTATTGTGAGACATAACGAAAAGCAATTTTAAGTTTATGGAATCAATCTTGTCAGGTGTATGGACTAGAGGCATAGAAAATTAGTTTTACTTAATTTTTTTTATCCACATCCAAAGTAACTTAGGATAAAAAAAGTCCTCAAAGTATGCCGTTTAATCAATGACGCATGTCTTGAAAGGTAACATCTGTAAAATGTATAGGTGAATGAAAAATAAAACTGTGAAGTTCTGAAGTTTTTAATTTTAAGAAAATTACATTATTGTCATTGCATAATACAGAATTAAAAAACATAAAGAACCTAAAAATTATAAATTTAAACTAAATGAGAGACGTGTTCACCTTCTACCTACTGCCAAACATATTCTCATTCTTCTTTTTACAGCATCAATAACATTGGTGAGCAATTGGGGGGAGTTGTTAATCTCCTGAAATTTATTTGTAATTCTAGCCTGTAGGTCTTCTAGATTTTCACAAGGGGTTTTGAAAACCGAGTTTTTAATGTGTGACTATAAAAAGTCGGCGTGAGATCGCAGGACCGTGGTATCCACCTAACTGGCATATTACGACTATTCATTCGGTCTTCGAAAAATTCTTCCAAAAAATTTAAATTATCAACAATTACGTGAATTGGTGCGCGGTCTTACTGGAAGTAGCCTTGTCGCATCTCTTCTTCGTCTAATGCGTTTACAAAATTTTCTAAAATTTCATTACGGTATCGCGCCAAATTGAGAGTCCCTTAAAAAATTGGTCCAATTAACCTTCTCTTCGATATGGCCACCCACACGACAACTTTTTGTGAATGCAGAGGCTTCTCTATAAAGAAATGTGGATTTTTAGAACTCCACATTCTCATTTGTTGAGAATTTACATAACCAGAGAGGTAAAAACTCACTAAAACCATGACCATGCCTCGTCAGTAAAAATGGTTTTTTTAAATACGTTTTCATTATTATGCAAATTACTCATAAACCATTCTGAAAACTGCATTCGCTGTAGCTTGTCGTTTGGTAACAATTCTTGAACTGAGCTTAGACGATAAGCATACATAAGCATGTCACATTTCAGGATTATATTGCAGGTTTCACAGGATACATTTACTTGCTGGCTTAAACGCTGAATAGGGGCTTGTGGGTGTTCATTAACAATTTGCCTCAATTCTTCTACTTTTTGTGAAGTGCGAACTTTGGGTCTCCCACTGCCTTCCTTTCTATTTACATTTCCTGTTTCTCTAAACAAAGCCACAGATCTAGTCAAAACTTGGCGAAACTGGTCGAAATCCATGACTATGTGTGGAAATTCTGTTCGAAATCCTGAATGGCGTCTCGTATTGAATAAACCCACTGGCCATCAACCTTTCTACCATTTCTAAATTAACTTTCGATCATAAAAGCTCTTTGTTCTGCCGTGATTACCATATTATTTCATTTTTTCATTGACAGTCATAGAAAATAGTTATTTTTGTATTAAGTGCGTGAAGTGAGTGTTTTTTTAATGGCATATGAGAGTGTCAATTTTTTGCCGAGACCGCAGGTCGAGGCGAAAAATTCTCTCGAATGTGTCATTAAAACACGAATTTCACAAACGAAATACAAACAACATTTTTTGTACAACTGAAAGTTTGAATTAATCGGTAAAATTGTATATTATAATAAAAATTTTACCATATAATTTCACATAATCAAGTTAACAGCCCTGTCGTTACTATAGAAATGGTTTGTTGGCACGTTGCTTGTTTTGTTGTCATACGTTGATAGCTGTTCATATTTATTGCAATTTTTTAAATAAATAGTATAAGTACTTAAAATGGATGTAGATTACGATAGTGATAGCGAGATTCCTTCAGATATAGCCGATATAGCAAATTCGGCTATAGCTAACATGTTACCGGCGAAATCAAAATTTATATACGAGAAAAATTATAACCAATTCCGTGAATGGTGCGGCAAGAAAAATATACAAAAAGTGTCTGAAAAGTAAATTTGTACAAAAAAATTCAATACATTTTTTAAAAAGTAATGTTTTATCGTTTTTTTTGTAAATCATTTTTCTAGTTAAAAAAAGTCTTTTTTTCACCGTGAAAAAAAGTCTTTTTTTCACTGTTAAAAAAACAAAAGGTTTACGTATCGATAGCGATGAAAAAATGTCAACTTTTTTTGACAGTTGTACAAAAAGATTTATTTGACAGTTTGTATTTTTCATTCACCTATACCTTATACCTATTTTACTTTTCAAGAATAATAATTCAAGACATGCGTGAATGATTCCCCGGCATACTTTAAGGACTTTTTTTTTCATCGTACGTTGTATGTGGCTGGATTACTAGTTCTTGGTTAGATAAATAAAATAATAAATGAATATATTTTTATGTACCCAAATTTTAAAGATTTACCTAAAATACTATAGATAAATGTATTAATTATCGAAGTTATTAATATAAAATAAATTTAATTACATTATAAAAGGTAATAACCAATCGAAAGCTATTCATTTTATAAAATTAGGGATTTATAGGATTTTGTCGTTACGTAACTTGGGGATGGGGATCAAAGACTGCGTTACGGATCGTTACAAGGGGGAGGAGGGGATAAAATTACTCAAAATTGGTGTAACGTAATTTATAAATGGCCCCTAGGGATCAAACTTATGATAACCGAAAATATGTGATTTTTTCTTACCTCCACAAACTTGTGGTTCAGTTTTCCAAGAGGCTCTGAAACCTTTCCTTTCAACAGAAGCATCAGTACTAAATTTGACGATCATAAAATTCGAGGCAGACACAAATGATCGATTGGTTAAGTCCTGTTTTCCAGACAGAGTTGCTAAGTTAACCGATGTATCTTCGGTTCTTCCTAAAAATATACATATATTATGAACGAACTGCAAATCAAGTAGCCGAGCAGCGATTTCAAGTTAGTCCACGTTAACGAGTATAAGAAAAGAAACTATTTCTTAGGAATACTAAACATAAGGAAAATAAGAGATCATTGGTTTGCTGGATCCGTTCATGTAGAATTTTCCAATAAATGATCATTTCTGCAATAATTATGAAAACAGACGATATCTGGCAGCATTGATTTTTTTTATCTCTTTCATTTATATTTGATCTTCCTGACTATTTATTCTCACACCCTTCATTTTTTACGCAGGTATTTATAGTTACCAATCCTTTTTGTAGCAATAATCAAGCCCTATTTAATAAAAATAAATTGTGCCTATTTAGAAATGTTTTTTTCTTGTACTCGTTGACGTAGAACAAATTGCAGTCGTCGATTACAATAAAGTAATTTTGATAGGTGTAATTTTGAGTTTGGTGAGCTAATTATATACAAAAACGTATGTATAAAGGTAAAATTATGTTACCTCCAACTAAAATTTGTACAGTATCAAAAGTTTTCTCAGTTTCAAACTCTTGAAACTGAAGCAGGATATTGTGTCCTTGAGGTCCTTCCAACGTCCATTTGCAATTGGTGAGTGGGGCATATTTGTGGGGATAATAGGGAGAATCCACAACATCTCCGCTGCTGGCAAGGTAAAAGTTGCAATTTTGGGCGCAGTCGATTTCATCGCTGTTGTCGCCACAATCATCTAAAAATATTAAAATTTTCTTCAAAAACCCGCTTTAAAAGGCTCTAAAGAGAGTAAAACTATTATTTGAGGTGTATATGGTTATCAGTACCTTGTTTATCACATTTAAACTTCTCATTTATGCAGTTTCCGTTAGAGCAATGGAAGGATCCCGCTGGACATGCCTTTGCTCGACACATGAATGGAAGAAGACTTTCGCACGTAGTAAGTTCCCATGACTGGTTGTCTTCTGTTATTGTAACGTCAACACATTCACCTGATGATGGGTCTGGTTGATTCAGTGACCAAAAACCTTAAATAATATATAAAACGTAACGCTTTAAGCTACACCTAAATAATATATATATATATATATATATATATATATATATATATATATATATATATATATATATATATATATATATATATATATATATATATATATATATCAAGGAAAGTTAGCGCACTAGGTGATATGACGCGGTTAACGTTTCGGTAATATTAATGCTTATGGGGTAAATCAAATCGGTAATACTATACCATGGCTTACGGCAAATGAACAATAAAACCTAGAAATGAAAGAAACCCGAAAAAAGTTTAATCCAAATGTTGTAGTTTTGCTTCAAATTGTATATGTTTTTTTTTATTAACACGTTTGACTAAAATTATTTTTGTGTTGTTAGTCTTAATACAGCTTGTTAAACTATGGTGAAATGACCTTAATGGAGTTTTTTGTGTAAGTTTATGGTATAAAAATGCACTGCGATATCTTTCTTCTATGCATAAGGCGACAACAGAACAAAGGTAGTTTTCATTGAAATTTGGACTCTGATATCTTATTTGAAGTAATATACTTGAATGAATACCTTATCCATTAAATTTTAACGGTCTGAGTTTGTTTCCAGTAAATACCCCAATGTTGATTTTAAATATATGTGCGTCATCTCTCCTCGATTTAGCCTATATAATATGTCCTAATATTTATTTCCTTACCAGAATACTGCGACACCAAAGTCCCCGCTGCAGATTCTAAAGTATTTGTTCTCAGGTCGTCTAAAGAGGCCAATCCTAACCAATAGTGATCTAGACCTCTTCTTTCTGCTGGGACCGAAGAATTCGCTATCGATGCCGTCAGATTATTTTCCGAATAAGTTTCCACTGCCATGAGATCGCTGCCATACCTAAAACAAAAGAGAACACATATTTATTTAGTTATTTACCTTGAACCTTATTTCTAAAGACAATAACAAAACATATTACGAGAGAAAGTGGGTATTTTTCAAATTTGGATTGTTCAGTAGGTATATGTTTACAAAGCTATGTGTAGAAGTTTGTGTGTTCCACTTAACACGGATATTCCTAAATAATTCGTTTATTTTTTAGACGTCATATTTAAATTTTCCCTTTTCCAAACTCCCCTATACAAAATTTTACTCAAATGTGATTGCGTTTTAGATATCAAGTATCTATTAAAAATAGTTTTTCAATATACCAGTCCAAATATCGCGAAAAATACGAACTTTCGGGAAAAAAACTTACTTCTTACTGTTAAGAAACGAAAATACTACTCAAAAAAGTGGAATCTAATTCGAAAAGAATTAAAAATGTTATTTAGTTATTGTAGGTGTGTCCTAAATAAAAAATAACAATAATAATACTAATACAGTTGAATGGCTAAATTATATTTTTTAATAGATAGTTTTTTAAAGATAGTAACTTCTTTAGAGAGTATTTTAAATTTAAAGCAATAAACGTACAGTAAGTTTTTCCTAAAGTTGGTATTTTTCGTGTTTTTGGGTTGGTTATTACAAGAATGCCATTGTTGATAAATATTTGGAATCTAGTCTTATTAAAATTTTGCACTGGACGTTTTGGAGAGTGACAAATCTCAGCATCTAGTGCCGGGTCCAGAAACTTGAAATTTTGCACAGAAGTTTATTATTTAACGTTGGCATCTACTAAGGAAGGGTTATTCAAAATTCAACCCCTGAGGGGGTGAAACATGGGTTCAAACTTTATATGGAGAAACGTATTAGATGGTCCTATTAACTCGAAATTTCATAAAAGTACTCCAAAAAATAACGGTCAGATTTTCCAACGCTAGTCCGGTCTAATTTGATAACCAAAAGTTTTAAACTGACAAGTGTAAGAATAAGACAACTAAGTTTCATACTACGAATTTATTTCTGAGATTTTTCACAAATTTATAAAGAAAAGGGCATTTTTAGTACGGACTTTCGACAATAATAGCACTAAATCTATTTTAGCAACTCGTTCCAAGATGAAAATAATTTGGAAACCAAGCAAATCGCAAAAATATCTGAATAATTCATGTTTCAGAATTCATGTTTTTAATGGCAGGACAAAAACCTGTTAAAACATAACTGATCAACTATATAAGATCTTAATTTAAAGCATTATTAAATCTTAAACCTTCTTAGTGAATCTGAATGTAAATATTTAAACATGTGTTTTACAGTTTTTAATAAATCAACCCCTACGGGAATGAAATGAGAGTTCAAAATTATTGATATACTACGGACGAAGTCGCGGGCGAAAGCTAGTAACTCACAATTTCCTGTGATTAGGCAAGAATGCAAATTAGTATTAACTTGCGTTTGTCACACTATGCAATGCAAGCTTTTCTTAAGACTTCAATTTAAATAACAATTTCCTTTAGCGTTACCATCAATTTAAACTATACTTATTAAAGATTTCTACAATAATTAGTTCAGATCTAAAACAAACCACAGGTTATTAATGACCTAAATGTCGAAAGAATTCAGCAAACACCTTGAGCAATGCATCGTTATGATCACATAGCGTAAAGATATCTTAGCAATTTATAGAAATTTTTTAGAGGATCTGACGCAAAATGAATGGTAACAGTCCATTAGGGTTTCGCGTTAAGACGGAAGCATAATGTGACTCTTTTTTCCGGTCAATCCACGTGATCAATTTTTCCCCTAAACAGTAGAGTGGCTTAATACCAAATCACTAGATATTTTCATTATGAATCTGCAACATACATCGGGATCTACTTAAAAAGTTTAAGATTTAGCACTGGCTTAAATTAAGACCTTCTAGTTGATCAGTTACGTTTTACGTTACGCATTTTTTACCCTGCCATTGTTAATAAGTTTACTTTCGTACCAAACCTAAGCAAACCGATTTGCTTGGATTCTAAATGATTTTTTATCTTTGAACAGCCCACGAAGCTCAAAACCCAAGTACTATATGTACCGTGGGTGTACTATGAGTGTCCGACTTACACGTCAAGAGCTAGAAACATCCGTATGGATTTTACCAGCCCTTCAACCAGATGTTGGAGTGGTGCCTCCTCGGACGAGGACGAAATCCTCTACCACCTTCCTTGTTTAGTGCGAGACACGGCATTCCCAAGCGGTCACCCATCCAAGTAATGCCGGGCGTCGCTTAACTTCGGTGATCGAATGGAAACTGGCTCGACCATCGAAGTTAAGCGTCGCTTTTAGTCCTACTTATTGTGGAAAATACACACTTAAAGTGTAGTTTTCTTTATAAATTTGCAAAAGACTTAGAAATAAATTCACAGTATAAAGTCTATTTGTCTTATTCTTACACTTGTCAGTTCAAAACTTTTGATTGTCAAATTATATCGGTCTAACGATAGTGAGTATGACTGATATGTAGTAAGAATGATTATTCGCTGACTACTACTCTTAAAAGAACAACAATAAATATTAGAGACGCACGTAAAAAATGATTAGAAAAATTAGAAATTTACAATAGGTGAGGTTAACGGTGTACGCCAAACTGAGGAAAGTAAAAAACTAATCACTATGCCTATTAAAAATATTATATATAGATAATTATAATTATACGATATGGCGACTCCAACACGCACATGACCGACTTTACTTAGTGTCAACGAACATCCTTCCTTGCCCTAATTTTAACCGAAATGCCTGGTCATCAGACCGAAAAAATGAAGATTTCCTGACAGTGTGTGACGACACCAGATTCACACATACGAAGCAACGCCTGATGATGATGACGACGATTTAAAAAGTAGGTCTGCTGCTGTTAATATTACAGGTGCAGCAGGTATTACTGAGTATGGTTCTTTAGAGGAGTTTTAGCATTAGAGATTTTACGAAATCTAGCGGTGACATCTGAGTAAATAGCTGATATCTCTCTTCTGTTTTATCTGATCTGAAGTTCAAATTTACTTTTAAAAATTAGAGACAGCGGGGTATATTAGAATGGCGGACTCGCCACATCTTATGTGATGTATTAGATATACCGTTCCAGAGGAGTGTTTAACATTGTTTAAGCAAAGTCTAACTGACTTATTACGCCGATTGTTACTGTCGATGGGACCATAAATCCACCACTACATACCAGAGACCACAGTAATCAAACCAGGGGACAGCGATGGAAGTAAATGCAATTCCACGTGCTGGAAAAGTTCTGGCGACCGTTTTCTGCCATTCTCATAGATTACCTCGAAAGGAGAAAACAATAAATTCAGGGTATAATGCGAGCTTACTTGACCAACCTAACCAAAAGATTCGCGAGTAACGTTCCGGATTAGCCAAAAAGAAAATTCTATTCCACTAGCTCCTTGCTATAAATCAATCACTAAAAATTTATCAACTTCACATTCAAACTTCTGCACCTTATTCGCCAGATTTGGCTTCATCGGATTCCAAATTGTTTCCGGTTTGCAACCGAGCCGTTCGTGAAGAAAATTTGTGTCTGTTGTCGTAGATTTTGACATTTTAACAATTTCAATTTTTTTTCTCGACGGAGTCCGTCTATCCGTCCGTCTGTCACAGGGAATTTTCTCTGAAACTATTCGACGAAAAAAATTGAAATTTAGCACAGATATAGAGTGTGGTGGCCCAATTATAGACGTGAAGTATAGAAAGTTGCATTCTGATTCTGGGGGTTCATTTCAGGGGGTAAAGTGGGACACGAAATTTTTTTTCTCAAGGACATCGTGTTGGGTGGGTGGCACTAATTGTGCAAGTATAGCTTGTACTTGATCGATTTTTTATATTAGATTCATTACCGTTTTATGATTATTAAATATCAGAATTCAATATCCGAAAGATTGTATTTTTGAAAATTCTTTGTAGATTCGTGAAGACACATAGTGTTTGTCGTTATAATAAAATAACTTACACATAGTTAAATCTCCAAAATCATCAGTTCGCCATTGGCAATTTTTTTTAACATGCGGTTGCTTTCCTCTCAGTGACGACCGGTTTGAGGGAATTACTCTTTATTTATTTCACATGCCTAAGTCAACGATATTTGAGATCTTTTTGTTTATTTAATAGAAACTACGTTTTTAAATATGAAAAAGTAGTGTTTGCGCCTAGTGCCACCTTAACAATATTCTAAACCAGTTGGGGTCTTAATTTATCTCTTTGAAAGCTGATTTCATGAAAGTTGTCCAAAAAATAACAAATATGTGTATGTATATACAGCGTGTTCCACGGAGTTCTTTCCATATTGGAAAACTTTTTACAGAAAGTTGAAAAAAAATCACTTTGGTGTAGAAAACTATGTAAATATCCGACGTTAGATTGCCTCGGAAGAAAAATGGGCCTATCAGCTGGTTATCTAAAATACCGCAGCACACAGTTGTCTTAAAATATTATTGATCTCGACACTGGATAATAAATCCCGGATTAGCTCTACTCCAACAACGACAATTTTGGGAGCTATTTCATGTAAAACATGCTTCATCAGAAAATATATTTTTGTTTGTAAAAAGGCGGGTCATCTTTATGCATACCTTGATACCAATACCAAGCCGAAAAATTAAACCAAATATTAAAGTCTCCAGGTTTCAACGTGTGGACAAATGTAGGTTTGTAATAAAAATGATTTGCTTTAAGAACTCTTCCAGCAGTGGATTTACAAACAGAGCGTCTATCCTTTCTAGGAAGTACTTTTTCCAAATTTCTCAACGAAGTCTTGGGACTTTCAACAACAGCTTGGATAATATGTAAGTAAATATATAAATTTAAGTATGTATTTAGTTAGCAACACGTTTCAAGATAAAAATCAATGGAAAATTAAGCAAATCGCAAAAATAATAGTCACAAGTCTTTAATGACGCCTTGAATGAATAAATAGGTAAATTATCAGTTCACGACGATCTTAAATTTGCTTAAGCCACATGGCCGGTTAGCATTCCACTTGGCTACACAGGTTCACTTCAGGCCAATCTCCGTTGCGAATTTCAACAGCCTGTTTGATTGAATCTGCTTAATATCCTCGGATGTTAAAAATGGATTTCCCAGATAAGTTCTCCTTAGCCTTGTAAGCGCTGGACACTCACTAAGAATGTGGGAAATAGTTTCATCT
Organism: Philopedon plagiatum; assembly: GCA_963971165.1. Classification (NCBI taxonomy): domain Eukaryota; kingdom Metazoa; phylum Arthropoda; class Insecta; order Coleoptera; family Curculionidae; genus Philopedon; species Philopedon plagiatum. The sequence goes on along the minus strand of OZ020191.1, from coordinate 21,935,977 downwards.
TGCTCCAGGCACCACCTGCATTGAGAATAATCACCGATTCCGATTTTGTGAAGATGTTGTTTAAGGTGGCAATGTCTTGTCAATAGACCAACAGTGATTAGAAGGTCTTTTCTACTGAGTAGTACCATTATAGGGCGCGTGTTTGGCATCATTATGTGTTCCTCTACTTGCCTTATTCCTGGAGTCTATTCTGACTTCAGCGCCAGAATTTCCGCCCTGCTATCCGAGCGTATATTAACGTTGCCAACTCTGCTGGCGTGAGCCAGACAAAACTAATAATACTGCGGAATAGCATACACTTCTGCTTGGAAAACTGTTGTTTATTGTACGAGAGAATAGCATTCTAGGATGCCAGTTTTCTTAGTGAAAGTTCCTGCACCAGCTTCTTCGTCCTGTCGTGATCCATCTGTGATTGGTATCCATTTCCAGGGACAGAAGATTCGTTCGTCCCTTGTCAGCCCTCTATCTTAAGATTCCTGTTTCGTTTCAGAACTGGAATCATGCATACCGATTGCATGAGTAGTGGATGCCGCTTCACTCCATTTCCTCATATGACCTGTATTCGTGACCTTTAGATGTCCAAGGTAATTAAGGTGATACGCCGCCGCTCTCATTGCCACGTTTTCTATTTAGGTAAAGATGAAGAGGGGGTAGGTTCAACAGAACCTCCAGTGTTCGAGCCGAAGCAGGCTTCCTCGCAACAGTTATTCTCACACATGTAATTTTTGAACTTTGTCCAATTGAAAAAGGTATTTGTGCTTATTTGCAGTAGGCCATCATACCATGGCACCATAATAATATGCTATCATTGGCTGAATAAATCCAGTATGCGATTTTAGGTGTCAGACCCCATGTACAACCAAAAACCTGTTTGCAAGTCCAAAAGACACATCTAGCTTTTTTAATTCTCGGGCTTCAACGGACTTATTAAGAAACTTATTAACAAGCTTCTCAAAACCTGCCTTTTAGGTCAAAATATTTTCGATATTCCTTTAAACCATGCATTTGTCAAGAATTATGATCTTCATTCTTGTCTGTCTAAATTTCTATTTGTTACTTTTTAATGTGGAAAAAATTTAAATATAACGGTTCAATTAATAAAATTAGTTAACAAGGAAACAAAAGCTGATGAAAACATTACGTCATTCAGCCTAAACAAAAACTGCATTTTGTAGTAATACTATGAGAAAAACATTAATCTCCATAATGAATTGTAAATATTTCCTTGCATAATTACAGTATTTACTGTCTTAACTATCTTAGGTAAATTGGTAGGTGCAATTTTTACTAATCCCAGGGTTTTTTCCTTAGTTGACTAACGAATGACAAAACCTACTTATTGTTCTGTCGTGCCTACAACTTCATTAAGAAAGATTCCTAATTAATTTTTCCATTGTATTAAATATGTAGGTTTAATTTTTGATGTATGGTGTAATGGGGATTAAAGTTGTTGATTTGCATTGCTATTTTTGTAAGTAAAATTTTAGGTGACGTAGGAAATTGCCCTCTATCTTTTTGTGTAGGTAAAATAATAACTTTAAAGAGCACTAAAATACAATCTACAGTTGACTCGTAAATGATAAGCACAATCTCTACTGGAATCTAGAAGCAAATAAAGAATTTTTATTAGTACCCATAGCCACCACATCAAGTACAATCTTTAGCTGAGAGAAATAAGGGCTTTAAGGATATTATGGGTATATTTTAAATGGACTCCTAGTCCCCTAGGGTGCACACCGAAAGTTTAATTTGTCGACTAACAGTGAGATCTCATTATAAAGGCTTTTTTTAAATTCTTTATTGATTGCTTAAATTTCAGCTATATGCAGCGAGGTAGATCACGTCTCAAAGATTATTTTTATAATTTAGAGAGGAAAAGACACTTTCCGCACGTGTTGGGTTCAATGTTTTTTTACGCGCGTGAGGAAAATTATCTAGTTTTGGTATTTTTTTAAAATATTTTATTTCATTATGGACGTCAAAGTGAAAATACAATTCAAAATTATTTTCTATTTTCATTCGTTACCAACAATATTAATGGTAAAAGAACAGTTACTTGCATTTGTTAAATTTATGACAGAAGGTAACTGGTTTTTAACTGGTGTATAAAGATTTCTTGAAAAGTCGAATAACCTCTGTATTTTCACTTAGACGTCTATACTGATAATCAACAATTAGGTAAATAACACAAACATAATTGCATAACAACGATATAAGTAGAAAGGCCCTGTAATTATTCGGTGGATTCATAATTTTTGGATATTTCCCACCAATATTTTACTAAATATGTTAAATTGAACCTCTTCGGTCCGGGTCCAGTGACGTTAATAAAATTAGCATATGAAGCCTAATAGTGGTGACATAGGTATGTGGTTGTTGATGTATTGATTCCCGTGTCAGTGCTGAAAATATTTTAAGCTATAGTACGGAAAAGTGCAACTTTTAGCACGCATGTAAGTGCGGAAAGTAGTTACTTTCCGCATGCTCGTAGAAAAAAATATGTTTATATTATAATTACTAGAGTTGCAGAACGAAAAGAGATCAACAGTGCAATCGGCGAGTAACCCCCAGTTTGCATAATTAATTCTTACTTAGAATTTATACGTGTATTTGCTGACATTTTTCAGATTTAGCTGAACTTAGTCTCATATAGTTTGGATCTACAAAAAATTTTCAAAAGTATTCTTTCGACAAACAGTTTTCGTAAACTTCTTTCAAAAATAAATTTTTTCGATAACAGCTCGAATTCGATTGTATGTATACGATACGAGGTATTTTTCTGAAAGAATCTTTTTCGAAAATATGATTGACAACCGGTCAGGTTTTAAATTCTATTATTCGGATCATATTGGTAACAATTTTTTAATGTAAGTATAAGAGAACTGAGAAAATCTGAGCAGACCTGACCAAATCAAAAGGAGGCGAATGTTTGCTTAGGTCTGCTTAGTGTATTCTTTTGTCTTTGTTATTATCATTTTATCTCAGAGTTAAAAAATTTAATTTTTGATAAAATATTTTTTCGACAAATTCTGTATTTGAAAAATAGATATTTTTGTTTCTAATGTTCGAAATACTACTTTGGTGGTCGAGAATCAAACTTTTTTACTAGTCGTAGCCGAGTCGAAAAATCATTCAATATTCATAACTTAGTATAAGTATCTTATCATCTTAAATTATTAAGGAACGTTGTTGAGTACACAGAAAGTGCAAAATTAAATAAAATTTTTCATAAACATATAAATTACAGTTGTGTCCGAAGAAAGAAAGAAAGAAACAATTATTAACTGTAATGAAAGTATCCTATAAAATATTACGATACTCACAACAAGGTAAACTTCGTGAGTTTCCTTAAAATTAAATTTCTTAGTTTATTCATAAAATGGAATATTTTATATATATATATATGTATCTTATATTTGAATAAACATTATTATTATTATTATTATGATATATATCATAATATCATTTAAACATCAGCAATCATATACCTATATCGCCACTTAATTATACTTTGTCTGTTAATTAACGTCACTGGACCCGGACCGAAAATTTAACATATTTTAGTAAAATGTTGGTGGAAAATACCAAAAACAAAAATCCAAAAATTGTGACTTTACCGAATAATTACAGGGCCTTTCTACTTATATCGTTGCTATGCAATGAAGTTTGTGTTATTTATCTATTTGTTGATTGTCAGTATAGACGTCAAAGTGAAAATATACAGGATATTCGACTTTTATCCAACTTTTGAGTAGAAAATGGAGATCAAGGAAGAAATTGAAGAGGATATGATTGATGGAGTACCGGAAGACATTCTCAAAGGAACCAAGAATGTGACTGTCGAGCTGTTACCAGAAAAATCGAAATACCGTTATGCCAAACAATTGGAAACATTTAGTGAGTGGTATACAAAAAAGAAAATAAACAATTTCGAAAAAAGAAGAGGTATGTAATTCTAGTAAAAGTGTCCGACATTTCAAAAACTTGCAAGCCATCTACGTTATGGTCAGGGTACTCAATGTTAAAATCTATATTAAAGTTAAAACATAATTTGGATATAAGCAAATATAAAGTGATCACCTTTCTTACAACAAAATGTTGGATTTCAGCCAAAACAATCTAAAACTATAACAAGGAACAATATAGAGCAATTTCTTAACGAGGCTCCAGATGATGTATACCTTTTGACTAAAGTCACATTATTTGGGGTGGCAGGCGCCTGCCGCCGGGAAGAATTAACTTATTTGACCCTAGATAACATTGAAGACAAAGAATCCTTGACGCATATTACGATTCCTGACAATAAAACCCATCAACGCAGACGCTTTGTAGTAGCGGGGAACAAAATTTAAACTTAATTAAAAAATAAGCATTACTGCGGCCACAAAATAGAAGATTTTCTTAAATTACCGAAACAAAACGGAAAGTGTTCTGTACAATGTGTTGGAATTAACAAAATCGGCATTATGCCACGGACGTGGCATAATATATATATATATATATATATATATATATATATATATATATATATATATATATATATATATATATATATACATATATATATATATATATATATATATATATATATATATATATATATATATTATATATATATATATATATATATATATATATATATATATATATATATATATATATATATATATATATATATATATATATATATATATATATATATATAAACCAGAGTAAGCGACAGCAATGTAAAATTTTAAGATCTTCTCTGCTACATCATTTTGAAGCTCTCCATATTTCACTTATTTGATTTGTCTCCCAAAGACGGTCCCAACGATACCAAAAACTCATTTTGCCGACAATGGCGCTTATGATACTTTGCCTGGATATGGACGATAGAGCAAATTAAGTTTGCAACGTTATTTTTCTTTGTATAGGAATTATGTTGTCAACATTTTTATGTCATATATTTGACAAAATTAGACAATACTGTCACAAGGCTGTCACTCTTTTTCACATCTGAAAGATTCTCTGTCGTTAATTGTCATATAGTGAAAATATGATGAGATAGTTAGATTGTTGCAGATCAGGTACTGAAATGTTGCCAATGGCCAAAATTAGATATAACAGAGATACCAAACGAATAACACTTAACCATTTTTTGTAGGAAATGTTAGGAACTTGTAATTCTTAATTAAATGGCTGTGTGCAACAACACATAGGACAACTTAATTTTTTTAGATACCAAGTTCCTCTTAAACCATCAGTTTTATAAATAATTAGATTACTTAATATGAATAATTTGGGGATTTATTAGTTATTATAAATAAGACAATGGTAAAATGTTACGTAAATTATGGCAAAATTCGCGAAGACCTTACCTTCTACATAATTCTGCTGCTTTTTCCCATGAATGCCTAATATTGAAAAATTTGTAGCAATATAATCCTCTTAATTCCCAACCTGCAACAAAAAAGATTTATTGGTAATTTTTAAGTAAAAGCATTTATAAGAAAGAACTAATTCAATATACCACTAAGCTTTTATCAGTTGCCATTATCTAATACCATAAAAGAAAAAACTAATTAAAATATTCTTTTAAAACCACAAACTTAGTGGTTTGGAAAACGTGGTGAATTATGAGCAAGAAATCTTTTAAATCTTTAAAATTATAGTCTGGAGTTATTAATTACGCAAGATTTTGTTTCATAATAATTTAATATTACTCTGGTTGACAGAAATCTAAAAAATACTGGTAAAATTTTGAAATTTACTTTTTAAATAACGGAGAATCGGTACTTTTTTATCTACACATTTTTAACGGAATAAATAGTGGGTACCATTCACAAGTCGCAGGTCCTTAACTGCCAAAGTCTAATAGCCAAATTCACTATTGTTATGCAGGCGCGGCCCGTGATATTTTAAAGTTGTATATCTCTGTTGCGACTTATGGGACCCATGGCAAATTCAGGTCTTTTACTAGTGAGCGTACTAGGAATGTTTTGGTAAAGGAAAAAATAATTTTTGTAATTTGCGAAAAGAAGTTGAATTTTTGAATTGACCCACCAGGGTAAAAAATTAACATGCTGAGGTATTTTATTTATTATTTTTTCTAAACAAATTTTACATCATTTTGTCGACAATTCTTAAATTTTAAGAGAAAAAACGTGTTAGTAGAAAGTTATAGTCATTTGAATTTTTTTAAAAATTATATATCAGGATTAAAAAAATTGAAATGACTATAACTTTCTACTAACACATTTTTTTCTCCTAAAATTTAAGAATTGTCGACAAAATGATGTAATATTTGTTTAGAAAAAATAATAAATAAAATACCTCAGCGTGTTAATTTTTTACCCTGGTGGGTCAATTCAAAAATTCAACTTTTTTTCGCAAATTACAAAATTATTTTTTTTTTACCAAAACATTCCTAGTAGGCTCACTAGTAAAAGACCTGAATTTGTCATGGGTCCCATAAGTCGCACCAGAGATATACAACTTTAAACTTTCACGGGCCGCGCCTGTTGTTATGACAGAACTAATTTGATAATTGAGGTTTGCAATTGGCAAGTGTAAGAAAAAGACAAATGTTTTCTACTAATTCTCAGATTTTTCTCTGAATTAAGAAAGAGACAATTTGAGTATACATTTTTCACAGATATGGAACTAAATTTCTTTTAGCAAAAGTTTCGAGATGAAAGTCATTTAAACACCAAGTAAATTCTAGAGATGATAAAATTACTCATCAAAAATTTTGAGCCCAGATTTTTCAACGCTACATCTTTCTAATTTGACAGCCAAAAGTTTTAAACTCACAATTGTAAGAATAAGAAAACTAAGTTTTTTACTTTGAATTTGTTTCCAAGATTTCCTGCAAATTTATAAAGAAAAGGACAATTATTAGTACGTTCTTTTTACAATAATAGAACTACATTCATTCTACCAATACGTTCCAAGATGAAAATCATTTGGAAACCAAACAAATCGTTAAAATATTGGAATGACTCATAAGTCGTCATTTAGACTTGGGTGAACAATGACCGAACAAAAATTTGTCAAAACCTGACAGATCAACTAGAAAATCTAAATTTTAACCAGTCCTATTTTGCATAATTTTCATAGTATGATACTATCGTCACGTTTAACTTCAAGAATATGATTTCACACATCCTTAATAGAATGAAATAATCATTTCCTTTGATAGAATCATTCCCTTAACTCGAAAGCTGACGTCCAGGCTATTTTAAATTTTGTTTTCTCAACTTTAAATTGTCAATTTTAATGTACGTCATTGAAAACAACTTAGATTTTGACGGCCAGATTCACTATTTTGAAGGCCGGACTAATTTGACAATCAGGTGCTTAAATTGACAACTCTCAGAATAAGAAAACTACGTTCTATAATATTTATTTTATTTCCGAGTTTTTGGTTTTGACCAAATTATAAAGCAAAATACAATATATCCTTGTATGTATTTTTCACAATAAAAAAAATTAAATTCACCACGATATAAGGGAATTAAAAGAAAAATATTAACATACTATACACTATGTACTGTTCACATAGATCTACCCCTGTAACAACGTCGTAACACCAAGAAAAGATTTTATTGATAAAAGTTGATAACATTTAATTTCGGGTTTAATTAGAAAGAATCAAAGAAAACTATTTTGAAAATCAATAGGTAGTGATTAAAACATGTAAAGCATAATAATATATAAATTATTACTTTTATTACGTTACTCTACATGTTTTAATTTTAATCAATAAATATTGATTTTCAAAATGTTTTTCTTTGATGGGGAACTCTTTTTGATTAAACCCGAAATTAAATACTTTATTAATTTTTAATAGTTCCTCAATAAAACGTTTTTTTTTTGTGTTACCACATTGTCATAAGGGCAGATATAGTTTTCTCACTGTGTACAGTACCTACCTAGTATGTCAATATAATTATCTTTTAATATACAGGGTGGTTCAGAAATCCCGCATAATATTCATAATATGATCTATCTTTAATGCGATATTTTTAAGTTAAACACTAAAAAACCTGAACTAATTGAACAGTTTTCTCATTTTTCTGTAATATTTTCCACCGTCTCCCTTCAAATCTCTAACCCCAAACCACCCCAACTTCTTTTCAAATGGCAACGTACGTCAAATGGGGATTCATTGAGAAGCTTGCTAAAAACTAAATTTGATCCTCCAAAGCTCCTGTACAATGTACACCTTATATGGGTGATACTTTTGGCTTTTTACAAATCTTAAGACGGTTGATTTGCTGGTAGCATCGCTATTTAGGCCTAATGTACTAGTTGAGGAATGAGGATTTTCATTAATAGATAGGAGTATATAGTTTTTGTCTTCATTTAAGGCAGGTGGTCGATCACTTCTAGGTAAATCCCTTACTGTACCGTGTTCCTCAAATTTGTGAATTATCCTACTCATAGTTGACTGCGTAATTTGATTTTTGGGATACTTTGCATTACATAACACGAAACTTCATTTTGGTTCCGTATTTTGTCCCCGCAACCCAAAAACATCAAAATTTCAATGCGTTGCTCTGGTGATACCATTCTTAATAAAAATGCACAGAACCGCTTTAAAACTCAATAAGCAAAGTACTAAATTTATTGAATTTGTTTATCTAGCCAAAGAGATTAGGAATAAAAAGTGCATAAATAAAAATAAATAAGAATCTTATTTTATTTACCAAGTAAACAATATGCAAAAAAATTCTACACATTCTTGTTGATTTGGGGATACGAAGCACCAGATTTGCCTTTTATAACTAATTAATTAACTTATTAAAAACCTACAAAAAAAATATATTTTAAAGATAATGTTACATTAAATTTTCAACGAGCCCCCATTTGGCATGGGTTGACATTTGAAAAAAACTTTGGGTGGCTAGGGGCTAGAGGGTTGAAGAGAGACGGTTGAAAATATTGCGGAAATATGAGTAAACAGTTCAATTAATTCACGCGTTGTAGAGTTTTACTCAAAAATGACGCATTAAAGAAATATGAATTTAATGCGGGACTTTTGAACCACCCTGTATATTTGCGAAAATAGCCAAATAAAATTCTTTTCAAATAAAGTATCTTTCTTGTGGCCACGTATGCATTTTTTTTTGTCAAGCTGCAAAAACCTAAAATTAACTATTTTTGTCGCATTTTGAAACCTGAAAAACCTTAGGTTGACCAAATTATGGGACCTCTTGGCTGCAGTGGTTTTCCCTGACTGTCCTAACTTACAATCATTTAGGTTCCGAGCCTCATAAAGGAAATAATAGATTAAACTATTCATTTATAAATCATTCTTCACCTAAGCAAATCCATCGACCTAAGATTACGCGAATAAGAGAAAGAAAAATGTTAATATGCTGGGGATAAAACGTTATAGTACTCGTACCATCGTTCGCATGAATCGCATGGCGCCCATCTTATATAATCGTCATGCGGCGTAGCCAGTTATGTTAGAAAAAGCGGATCTTTTTGATGAGACCTAACATGCTGATTAAATTGTATCCATTTTGGCAATGCTGCTATTACGTATCCATTTAATATACTCCAACTCCACTCCTCGCAGCGACTGGGTTGTTGGCGACAAGACAGATGTTAATAAAGCTATCTGTTCTTCTGTATACTTAAAATTAAAAAAGTACACTCTTCTCACTACTCTGCTTCGCTTAAACTTGCTTTTAGATAATATAGAGCACTACTATTTTTACATCATCTATAATCAGCATGGATTCTACCACTTATTTTATAGTAACAAAATTTTTATATTTTTATTTAACAACAAAGGAAACTGTTCTAAGAAATTAAAGAAAAACCATACCTTAGAGCTAACTTCTTTAGTTCCCTATTCACATTTTATTCGACGATTTAAATTTCGAATATTTGTTTACTACATTCTTAAATATTACTTAAGATTTGTAGGACACATTTTATAACATTTTACCTAACATCAAATTATTTAAATTATCGGTAATCGTTTTAGGCCAGAGAATATCGCATAAATTTCTTTGACCTACAGAAATACTTTGTATACAATTATACTAAGCATCAGCCATCATGATTCTTGCAGAACCTGTCTATGTTCAACAATAATTACCACAACTACGTCGATAGAAAGTATTTAAAAAAGAAAACATATTTATACAGGGTGATCGAAAAATTCATCGGGATACTTTTACAGGTGATTCTACATGGATAAATAAAACTAGTAAGCCATGTAACAAAAATTTTAAATCTCAATATCTTCCTGGTACAGCCTATCAAAGTTCAATTTTTTTTCTTATTTTTTACATATTTGGACTATTTATTAACTAATCAAATTGATATTTGGCACAGATTTAAAGATTATGAAATATCAAACAAAAAAGGTACTCCTTATCCGAGTCCCTCCTTACCGTTTAGTCGCAAATTAGAGTTTACGATTTTATTATCATTAAATTCATTTAGATGGAAGCAAAAAATCAAGCTACCATGGTAAAAAAAAATCAGTTAAATTTTTATTTGACAGCTAAAGAATAAATAATAAGTCAAACTTTCTTCGGTGTTAGTAACGTCTTGAAATTAGTGAAAATATTCTTGAAATTAAAACGGTATTTAATTTCAAGAATATTTTCACTAATTTCAAGACTTTGCAAACACCGAAGAAAGTTTTACTTATTATTTATTCTTTATCTGTAAAATACCAATTTCACTAATTTTTTTACCATGGTAACTTGATTTTTTGCTTCTATTTGAACATCTGATTTAATGATAACAAAATCTTTAATTCTAATTTTTTTCTAAACGGTAAGGTTTATCAACTCGGATGAAGAGTACTTTTCTGTTTAGTATTTTATTATCTTTAAAATAACATATTTGTATTTGCAATATCTGTCAAAAGAAAAAAGATATGCGAAAAATAAAATTTGGGTTTCAGGTAAAGTGGCCTCTGGTGGCACAGTGGAGAAACATTTTTATGACAGAATGATATAGATCGCCAAGCTGAGTCCCTGTGCCAATATTAATTTGATTATTACGAAATAATCGAAATAGGTAAAGAATAAGAAAACAAAATTGAACTTTAGGGTTGTAACTCGAAAAATATTGAGATTTCGAATTTTTGTTATATGATTTACTACCTTCATTTTGTCACGTATAATCACCTGTCCAAGTGTCCTGATCCATTTTCGGATCTCCCTGTATACACATATTATATGAAATAGAATGCATCAGAATATATGGAGATACAGGGCGAATTATTTGAATTTTATGTTAAATCTGGCTGTATAGGATTACGTTAAACGTTAAGTTCAGTTTATTTCAATGATAGACCAGAAATTTCCACGCATTGCTTCGTGGATCACTAGGGCTACACAGGAGCCCTTAGGGGCTTCGAAACTGTTTTAGTGGTGAAATTTCCCGGTCCTGTAACATAGTTTTAGAAGAAAGTGTCGTAACTATGTATTTGAAAGCATCAAAATTGTATTTATTTTTGTCTTTATTTCCATTCATCAGTATATGAACACTTTTTACATTTTTACAAATTGGCTACAAATTCTTTTGTAGCCAATTTTAAAAAAAAATATTTTTGTCAGTTCTTAACTTTATTTTACTCGTAAGAATCTTACATGGGACCGAAGTACAGTATTTCAAGGAAACGCGTGCCATTTATTACATCCTTTCATAGCAGGACGACTCGAGAAAGCGTGAATATTAAATAACATTCCATCCCCTATTACGCCAGGTATATTATCTTTCAGTTACTTTCTGGCGGTAGAAGACGAAGCTTGTTTAATCACGAGTGTGTGTATTGGAAACAATTCAAGGCAGTGTTTCTCTGTGGTCATTCAAGAGAGCCCCAAATAAGTGCTGCAAAGTAATATATGTGCAGCTCACGATCCTTTGTTTGTAAATAAGTATGAAAACATACAGAGAGACTGAAACCGTCGATAACCTTTCAGAGAGAGGAAAACAGAAGAAGACGTTGAAATGATAACATAACGCTAGTGTTAGCTTCATCACGTACATTTTACAAAAAATTTAAATGCAGTAAAAATAAAACTGCTGCTATAAGTTTGTTTGCAAGTGGTCTGAACAAAATAATAAAGAATGGATCCCAAACACCGAAATCGGATCTGTTCTGCCTTGGTAAAAAGAAAATGACATTTTAGTAATGGCCGATCACCGGATGCAAATAAAACTAAAAATGTTTGGTCACTTATAAAGAGCAAGCTTAATGAAAAAACATTCCTCAACTATAAGACACTAGCTTAGCTTAAAAATAAGACAGATATGCCGCAGCTTATTAGGGCGGCATGTCGAAATTCTAGTGGACAGCGTACCAAGAAGATGTCCAGACATTGGCCAGCCATTGTCGCTAAGAATGGTCATTGGACTGTATATTAATATGTAGCGTAATAGCTTATAGTATGTAGTTTATTACACAGTAAGTGTTTTTATTATCTTTGAATTTTTCAAGTTTGATTATTTGCTGATACTCTCTTCCTTGATATAATGTAGTTCTTCATCAAATCAAAGCCAACACAATAAAGTCACAATAAAATTGACAATTTTCGAAAAATAATACGAAAGTATATATTTTTGAAAATCATCTTTTTCAAGAGTTCATGTTTTTAAAACACATTTTTTTTTAATACGTTTTGGAATACGTTTTTTGGGCAACGCGTTTTTTATTGAAAAATTATATTTTCGATAACTGTGTTTTCAAAAAATTGTATTTTTGAAATAACATATTTTCAAAAAAATCATTGTTTTTCGAAAATTTCAACAGTTAACTAATATCTTTATTGACATTCTTGTAGCTAACGTTTCTACATCTAGAAAAAAAATACACTTTACATCAAGGAGATAAGCCGAAATCTGTTGTTCTGTGTAATTTATGCTACTAATACAACCAGAAATATGAAAGTTAGCACCAGCATCTCGCAATTACTCGTAACGCACATTGACATTACCAGAAGTACTATTTTATAAATTGATTTAACATTTTGTGCATTCTAAGTACATGATAATAGCGCTTTTTATTTGTATGTGTTTTTTAACATAAGAGAAAGCCTAAATAATTTACCGTTCAAACAATATGGTGCAGGTTGTAGTGGAATTAATATTGGTGAAAACTACGGAATAATGGTGTTGTATTTTCTGAGAGTGAGATTAGATTTTCTTAAGATTTGCTAAATTTTACCCTGTGATTCACTGTCGCTCTCATTAATCGGTTTAATTTGACCATCAATGTTGAACTCTGACAAATGTAAGAATAAAACAGCTAAAATTTGTATTATAAATTTGTTTCCGAGTTGAGGTCAAAAATTTTAAATCCAACCCTATGCCGTGTGACACCTCATTTGAAAGGTCTTTAAAAAAGAAATATTTTACCGCAAACCCAAGGTCCGTACCTAAATTCGTTTGTAAAATGTTATAAAGTTTTTAAAATTTTTATGAAAAAATGTACAGGGTCTTTGATTATATTTACGTGGCTACCTGGAGCCTTTATTTTTGAAGATAGAAAAAAATGTTTTATATAAAAATTTAAGTTTTTTTTCCATATTATCTTTTGAAATTATCAGTAAAAAAATATCGCATTAAAAAATTGGAAAAATATAGGCAATTTCAATTTTTTTAAATGGAACACCCTGTATATTATGCGCTACAACGAAAGATCTTTTTATTCTGATTTCAAATATATATATATATATATATATATATATATATATATATATATATATATATATATATATATATATATATATATATATATATATTGATGATATTTGGGTGAACCATTTTTGAGATATTTTAGCTTAAACTATAAATAAATTGCAAAAAAATTTCATATTGGTATCAAGAAAGCCATGGAAACAATAAAATTGTTATGTTTTATAAATTCATAGTTTAGTTATTTTCTACAATTTGATTGTTTCCATGGCTTTCTTGATACCAATATGAAATTTTTTTGCAATTTATTTATAGTTTAAGCTAAAATATCTCAAAAATGGTTCACCCAAATATCATCAATATATATATATATATATATATATATATATATATATATATATATATATATATATATATATATATATATATATATATATATATATATATATATATTTGAAATCAGAATTATAAGATCTTTCGTTGTAGCGCATAATATACAGGGTGTTCCATTTAAAAAAATTGAAGTTGCCTATATTTTTCCATTTTTTTAATGCGATATTTTTTTACTGATAATTTCAAAAGATAATATGGAAAAAAAACTACAATTTTTATATAAAACATTTTTTTCTATCTTCAAAAATAAAGGCTCCAGATAGCCACGTAAATATAATCAAAGACCCTGTACTTTCGAAATAGGGTTTCGAGAAAATATTTTAGAAAAATTTCGAAAATCCGTTTTCGAATAAGCTGTTTTTCCAAAAAAAGTTGCTCTCAAAAAAGAAGTTTTTCGAAAAAAAAACTATTTGGTTATTTGCTTCCTTTAGTAAGGAATGTTAAAACCATCTAAGAGCATGTAAATCCAAAAATTTTTGGACTACACAGTGTTCTTTCTCAAAGCTGTTTCACAAAAATATGTGGTCGTTGTGTTGTTTGCCCAGACCCTTTAATCATATAATACTTTACTTTAATTGACGTTTCATCAATTCATTATCTATGACAATATCATTACTATTAACTAGTCGCGATCCAGTTAGCTAATTCTTAATTTAATTGCTGCGTGTAACCTAATCTAGATCCACCAAATTCAAGCACAACGTTGCTACTTTCTTTACAAAAATTTACTCCTGCCACAGATTTCGTTACAACATCTTATGTCCAATCAGACAACCAATTATCGTTTGAGTTAGGAGTCTTCTAATAAATAGTTACTTATATAATCGCAGATCTTGTTCGCTATCCTATAAAATTCAATAAATTTCTACACAATTAATTTTTAAAAAGTATACGCTGGCATTTATGTAAGTGACGAGACCTTGACATTTTTATAAATTCCTCAGATATCCACCAACGTAAAAAATGTTAAACGATTATCGGCCATAATAAAAACTAACGCATCAAGGTGACTAACTTGACTGCATTACCGGTAGTGACTATTAGAAAATTTAATTAACTGTTTATTAATATTCTGTTGAATTTTAAAAATAAAATGTCTGCTGAAACCTGAACACATTCAGCGTCGATTACTTCTATTTCCTTTTTGTAGCATTGTTGTTGCTTAGTCATTTGCTATACAAAATTTTTATGTTAACATTTAAAAAAGACAAATAATAAAGAATAACCTAAAACAGGCGTCTTATCTCTATATGCAGGGTTGTGATTAATAAAGTAATAAATTCAATATCTGGAAAATAAAAAAAATAATAATATCTTAAAATCCCTTAGACACGTCGATTTAGTTTTATTTTTGCCCATATTCTAAAATTATTTTGAACTATACTGGGTGACTCAAAAAAGCTACATAACTGTCAACTTTGATTTTATTAATGGGACATCCACATTTTTTGGCAGATCTGAATTCTCTGTAAAATTCTAGCCAAATTTTATATACCATAACCTATAAATGAAGTTGACGGTTTTCGAGATATTAAGATATGAATGACAAATTTGATACATTAAATAGATGTAAAATGTAACGTTCAGATTCACTAAGAAGGTTTAAAGTTGTAGTACTGGTTTAAATTAAGATCTTATAGTTGATCAGTTATGTTTTGACAGGTCTTTGTCCTGTCATTGTTAATAACTCGTCATTAAAAACTTATGAATTATGCTGATATTTCAGCTGCTGGGTTTTCAAATGATTTTCATTTTTGATCCAGGTGCTGTAATGAATTTAGTTCTATTATTGTCGGAAGTGCGTACTACAATAATTGCCCATTTCTTTATAAACTTGCGAAAAAGCTCAGAAACAAATTCATAGTATAAAACTTAGTTGTCAGTTTAAAATGTTTGATTGTCAAATTGGACCGGACTAGCGTTGGAGAATCAGTCTGTAAATGACATAACTTAAGGCAAAGTTCTGTCTTAGATATTTATTTTAATGACATTGTCACTGTCAATAGTTGACAACAAATATTGCTCTGTTGAATCCAAATATTGGGTATGCGTTTAACCGAGGAGAGAATCGAAATTTTAATAATGCTTGGTACTGGTGACAAGACCAGGACACAACATGAAGTTTGTGAAATATTTAACAATCAAGGGTTTTTAAGTTATTTTTTTTTTATTTTCGAGATATTCAATTTATTCCTTAATTTATCACAACCCTGTATATAAAAGACGCCACTGACTGACTGACTGACTGATTGACTGACTGACGTATCAACGCACAGCCTACACCGATGGCTCAAGAAACTTGAAATTTTGCACAGAGGTTTCTTATATTATAACGTAGGCATCTACTAAGGAAGGGGTTTTCAAAACTCAATCCCTAAGGGGATGAATCGGGGGTTCAAACTTTATATGGAGAAAAAATATTAGATGGTCCTATTAACTCGAAACGTCATAGAAGTACTCTTAAAAATTAATGTTTAAACACATGTTTGGCAGTTTTAGTGAATTAACCCCTAAGGGGGTGAAATGGGGGTTCAAAGTTTGTAATGGAGGAAAATTGTTTTACCGAGGGCGAAGTCGCGGACGAAAGCTAGTACAAGATAAGACAATGTTAATGATTTGATTACCTGAAGTCATATTCTCTTAGCAAAAAAGGTAAGCAGTTTAAATGGCATTTTAGATCGGAAGGAGGAAGCGGTGCTCGATTACAAGATGAAATAAAAAAGAAACCAAAGTAGTAAAAACGACAGAAGAATCATGGCTATTAATCTGTAAGAAATTAAACTAGAAGAAGTCGATGACTTTTGTTATTTAAGTGATAAAAAAGGACAATCAGAGCAAGTGCGGCGTGACGAGAAGGATGTCATAATCAGAAATCTGTTATTACAAAGAAATTATGATGGTAAATTGGTGGACAGAGTTACATCTGAAGTAGTACTAAATCGTATTTAAAAGGTCTGTACAGAACATTAGAGACAAAAGATAAGACTGGAAAAATGTACGACCAGATTTACTAGAGCTAACTGTAAAACTGGTCTAATTTTATAAGCAAAGATTTAGATTGCCAAGTATAAGAACAAGACAATTATGTTACGTATAACGAATTTTTTAGGAAGTTTTTCATAAATGTATAAAGAAAAGAGCAATTTGAGTACTTATTTTATACAATAATAGAACTAAATTCATTTTAGTAAGAAGTTGCGATACAAAAATCATTTGGAAAATGTAAATCGTAGAAATAATAGAATAACTCAGTTATAAACTATGACTGTCCAACTGTCCAACTTAAGCAGCAACATTTTTTATGTTTAACTCATATTAAACACCAAATTTATTAATGAAATTTTGCTCGGGTTTTCTGAGGTTTGTTATTTTGCTTAGACCCAATGTATGCCATTTGCTCATGCTCGAGATTTTGAGTAGTACATATGAGATTAGCAATTATATATAAAAGTTTTATCTGCGAAAATAATTCAAAGAATTTCAGTTCAGATTTTAAGGCCTTACTCGTGTAAGTGTATTAGTGAAAGGCGTGCCGAAGTTTAGAAAATCCTTTAAGTATATAAGCAATGTGAAAAGGATTATGCGATATTCAGCATATACAAAACATAATGGCATTGTGTATAGTAAGAATATTAAGGGCATAAACATAATAAAAACAAAGTTAAAACCCAAAGGATACAATAATATACTTTGACAATAAGAGAAAACAGAATTTCTGAGGTTATGTTGTATTCTCACTCATATACGTATTACTACTATATTGTTAGCATCCAATCTACCCGTTGTTAAAATTTGAAGCAAAGATCAAATCTCCTATTCTTTTGTTTTGTACCACGTGACGTGCCAGTACTTGACGGAACTGTCACTGTCAGTTCTGACAGCAGTTTAAAATGTGAGCTTGTCGGTTTCCTTTTCGTCTTTTTACCTTTCAAAAGTAAAGATAGCTGGGCAAATCACGTGGTTGTTTAGGAGGGATGTTCAATACGTCATGTGACTGGTTAGCAATTGTTTCCGAAGGCTACGTCTTTGTTTCATCATTTTTCGACCTTCGCTGCAAAAACCCCCCAAGGCTATGTTCAGTAGTCACGTGATGAGTTGCTTCAACATTTTTTCGTCGTTCGCTATATAGGAGTAATACGTATGTGTTCTCACTTCATCGCGTTTAAATTGCGTTATCCTGATATGGTCGTGGTATGACATCACGTTCTCCAAACTCGCTCCATTCGCTCTGTAGAGCGTCAACACAAACTCCCTCCTAACAATGGTTCCGTGTTCGGCTATGTCAATGTTAACTCAAACATATTATAAAGTTTTTTGTGTGTTTGACCTAAAAGAAACTTGACAGTCGGTTCTCGGACTAAACTACAAAAGATCTACATTTAAACCAGTACTAAGCATTAAAACTTTTTGGTGAATTCAGGGACTATTGTTTTTAAAACTAAAGTTTCGACATATTTGGTTGTTTAATGCAAATTCACTTATCATTATTATTATTATAAAATCGCTAAAGTTTAAATAATCATGTTATATTATCTCATTGCTAGTTAGTAAAGTAATTATTAAAAACAAGCCGGTAAGAATCGTTCACACCCCATTAACAACAATAATTTACTTTTACATATTATAACTATTGCTGTATTCTGTCAGTATATCATTTATTAAAAAATATGGCGTTACGCAAATAACTTTACAATTCTCTAGAATTTAAAGCAAGTAAATACAAAGCAGCTGTCAGATTAATTTACTTTTAATCCTAGCTCTATCTTCGATGAAAAATTGCTTAGATAGACTTAAATACAATTCAGAATAAGGTGAAAGTTATTAGCACACATCTAGAACTAGTATTTTATAGGCGCAGACAGTGTTGCAACAAAACATGCTTGTGTGATCAATGAAATATTAGTTTTTAAATACTTTAATAATGAAATCTACAATCTTTTTTATCATTGTTTAGTTAATCTGAGCTATTAAAATTAAATTTTGGCATACCAATTTTACTGTCTTCATTAGTTGTTACAATGGCCACATGTTCCACCGATTTTTCTCTCAATTGAATGAGACTGGTACTTCAATATGTACTCCAAGCCATAATTTTCGGTAAAGTGACAAACCAAACTTGCTTTCAACTAAGATTAACTAGCATGAATACCAGTGGTAATTTGGTGAAATTTGGGCTAAATTATTATTAACATCAAACCCAACCTAAGCAATAAAGTCCATGTTTTTCATTTAAGATGACTGCTGAAGTTTATCTTGGAATACTTTTTTGAAAGAAAAGGAGTGTCAATTGGTATGATATTTTAAGGAGATATTAATTCATAATTTTTTCCCAATATTATCAATCATAAATGTGAGAGGGCATTTTTATAGTCGGTCACAGTGTTTAAAAATTCGACCTTAATTTACTAGTCCACAAACTACATAAGGAAATCTTAATTTTCTCTGTTGGGGCATAATATAGCGGGAGGGGGGGGGGGGGAGGCTTAAAATTTTCTTATGTAATACATTTGTTATAATAGAACTTTGTTAGAATACAATCTCGCCTCCGTGTTAATTTGCAAAAATGTACTATTTGACTCTAACAACGTTCTTATTCAAACATTATTTGAATATTCAATCCCCTACCACCACTGCCCCCCTTCTCAATACCTCAACTGACAGAATTGGTCATCACCAATTTTAAAATAATGTACAGGGTGTCCCACTTTCGACACTTTTGGGGGTATTGGAGTTATTATCAAAGATAGAATGTTGCGGTTTTCACATGAGTGTCTTACTTTTTGACGAAACGAAAGATTCTGGTGTCAAATTTGTCATGGCTTTCTTAGTTTTTAATCTACAGGGTGATCTTGGAAATCTTCGCTTTTTAGGCACCTCTCGTTTTTCCGTTATGCGCTAACTTATCGAAGAGGTAAAAACGGATCTTGACAGAGTATTCTACGCGGAGTTCAGTGGCGTAATCAGTTAATTTTTTTATTTAACCAAATTTATGATTTTTTAAATAGTACACCCTGTATATTATTATTTACATTGGTTAAGCATAATTTGGACTATACCTATAGTTGTTTATATTTATTTGGAAAAGCAAGCTTAAAACTTTTTAATAATTTACTTTATTTGTAACAGTAGGCCAAGGCCTAGTATAAGCAAAGATTTCCCAAATCACCCTGTAGATTAAAAATTAAAAAAGCCATGACATATTTGACACCAGAATCTTTCGTTTCGTCAAAAACTAGGAAACTAATGTGGAAACCGCAACGTACTGTCTTTGATAATAACTCCTAAACGTGTCGAAAATGGCACACACTGTACAGGTCTACAGGTAAGTTGTGGACAAATATGAGACACGTATTTTTCTTGGCTGCTAATATTCGCATAAAGGGGGTAGAAAGGGCCATAAAATTTGTCAAGTAAGGGCCTAGAAATTGTGATAGTAGGGGGACACGTGGACCAAGATAAAAAATCATCCGTTTTTCTTGAGTTATTTCTAATGGTCTCTTATTGCATATTCAAAATATTTCGTAAGCTCGAAAATTTACTCATTTACTCATTCGCATTTATGGTGAACCGTCATCTTAAAATGGTTAAACTTTACCTCAAATTTTGATATTTTAAATACATATTTCAAAAAATACCAAATTGCTATTTTTACTAGGAGGGCTATAATAATTCTACGAAATCGTTGATTTTTATTTTTCCAATCCAAATTCATCTTAAATTGTTTCAAGGTTAGTGTGGACTGTGGACTTATTTCACTTAAAAGAATTTAGAAACACCCGTACTAATTTGCATGGTTTTCTTCAGGTTTCTAAACCCTGAGCCAACAATATAACCAAGTAGAAAGATTTTAAGCGGTAGCTTGAAAAGAAAGCTACTCCTATTCAATTTTCTGTCACTTCCGGACCATAACCTTGTGTTTAAATTATTTACATAAATGGGTAACCCAATAAATCATACATAGACGTTACAACAATAATTTATTTATATTCCAAAACCCGGTTCTTGTCAGCTTTTATGGTTTGAGACCGTTATTATTTTCATATGGAGGTGTACTGTTAGATTGCCATACGATATGAACCATCTAAATTCCATCTATTATTGTCATTATATTATCAATTGTGCATTGTTAGAATTATTATACTTATGTGCATTTAATGTTTATTACTGGGATGCCAGCAGTTGTTGTTAAAGTACCATAAGAGAAATCGGAGTACCTACTTAAATAAGAAAAGGAAATTTATTTGCAAGAACATTTAATAGAGAATCGGTGTAGTAGTTTTGGAATTTGTCTTTTCGTCTTGGGAAATATTCACCAAGCCCCCAAATTTGACTTATTATATTATCGTCTAAAAAAGTATCAGTTCAGAAAAACATCATTGAACCTCCAAGCGATATCCATCATGTGTAGACCTTCTCCAGCGGAAAGAACTTCTTTTAATTAGCGACAGTTGTAATCATTGGACAATTTTTTCCCTCAGATTTTAATTTTGACTTTGAAAAAACACCATCAAGAATGTTCAGTGTACATACATCAAGAGCTTTAAGGAAAGTTTTTTGAAAAAACATTTATTAAAAATATTTTTCCGAAAATACAATTTTTTGAAATTGCCTTCTTCCGACAATATATTAAAAAAATAAACAGCCAGGTTCTCCAACGTTAGACCGGTATAATTAGGCAACCAAAAACTTTAGACTAACAAGTGTAAGAATAAGACAACTAAGTTTTATACTATTTGTTTCAAAGTTTTTTCGTAAATTTATTATGAGCAATTTCCACAATAATAGAACTAAATTCATTTTAGCAACACTTTCAAAGCATTGGCGTTACAATATCCCCCCCCCCCGCCTTGATTCTTGACGCAAAGAAAGATTGTTTGCATATTGCAATCACGAGCATTTATAATAAAATGATATCATAATCTTTCAAATTCCATTGAACACACAAAGGATTTTTTGCTGGCGGTGGTTAAATTTATTTATGTATTTTTCTAATTAAAGACCTCCCTGGAAAAATGTTGTAGTCAACATTTTTGGCATATCGATGATTTCAACGGAATAATGGTATCGCGTCAGCTCAGTTATTGCGCGTCAGCTCAGAATTGTTATAGATGTAACATAAGATAAAAAAAAACTACCTCGCAGTAAGCTTTGAAAATGTTCCGCATGTCTTGATTTATTCCTAAATCTAGGAAAAGGTGATAAAGGTACCGAAAGGTATATATTAAATTACTCTTAACAAAAATTTGACATGTTTTTTTTAAGAGAAAACCTTAAATATGGTTTAAAAAAAAACAATCAAACCCTGTATTATTAAAAGAATTTAAATAGCCTGTTATGAATCAATCAGAATTTTACAGGTAATCAAAACGTATGGCAACAGGTTAAGGGGTAGTTTTCTAAATTGAATTAATTAACGACACGCGAAAAAATTTCAAAGCTTACTGCGGGGTACCTCTTCTTTATCTTAAGGCAGCTGGACCATCTCCTGCTAGTGAATCCGGGAATCGCTATGTTTTAGTAGCGATGCATCACTTTAGCAAATAGCCAGAAGTCTACGCAATGCCGAATCAAGAAGCTGTCACTGTTGCCGACGTACTATTTGAGCAGTGGATCTGTCGACGTCGAGTACCAAGAGAAATACACTCTGACCAAGGCAGGAACTTCGAATCTGCAGTATTTGCGAGCCGATATAAACTTCTAGAAATTCAACAAACTATGACAACACCCCAACACCCTCAGTCCGATGGGATGGTAAAGCAATTTAATAGGACTGAAAAATTAAACTAAAATTAAAATCAATGAATCACAAAGTAACTGACACAAATACTTTCAGCCATTTACTCGCCTATCGCTCTATTTTTATTATAATCTGGTATACATATAAAAAGATAGTCAACATCCCAACAATATATTTTAAACAGATTGAACTTGCCAAAAATACTATAATTACATTATGAATTTAAAAAATATGTATATTTGTTGACAAAACGCATTTTCGAAAAAGATGATTTTCTAATAAGTGTGTCCTAAAAATTTTCATAGATTTACAATTAAGGACCACCCAAAATACTCTTTAGACATCGGCAGCATTCTGCAATATTTTCTCATTATAAATAAATGCTATAAGTAGGCGACTGACACAAAAGCATTTAGGATAATTAATTTTGATTGTAATTTTGTTAGGGTCAAAAAAGTAATAAAAAACCTTTAAATTACATACTATTTTCTGCTTATTCATATGTCTAATTAATTCAAATGTCACGTTGCGTTAATTTAGCAGTTTCGAAAAAGCCACTGATCAATCAGTGTCTATTTAACTTTATAGGTATTTAAGAGAATTATATTGATGTTAAGTTGTTGGACAACTAGGTGTGTACATAATCAAAACGCATCTGGTTGTGTCGTTACGAGAATTTGGTAAATATATATCCCTCGATACAAACTTTCGCGTGAAGTAAAAATTGTAGTAAGTTGAGAAAAGTTCAGTCTATTAGCCTCAATAGAGATCATTGTCTTAAAAATGCACATGCAGTAAAATATTCTTAAATTTTTTAAAAATGTATTCTAAATTTTAAGTGCATAGATACTTCTAATGAGATGTTTAATACGTGGTTTGGCAGAGAAGCACGAGAAATCTTCAAGGCAACATATGTAAACAGGTTGTCATTAAGCAACTTTTTAACTACTTATATTTGAAGCACATCGTACAGGAAAAAATTCAAACTAACTTTTTTAATTGGTAGTTAAGTTATTAAAGTCTCATATCCGTGATTTTTGGCAGTAACGTATGACGCCTTTATATACATTTCTTTGTATTTCAGTAATAAAAACGGTTGTATTTAAAATTTAGTGTTATGCACTGAAATAACGTTAACCATAATTGTGAACAATGCTTGAAATATATCAAGAAATTATAATTTTTTTCTGAACATATTAGTGTAATTTGGATCTCACTTTATGTCCTCAAATCCGTGATGTCTTCCCGCTGTTTCAAATAATAAGTACGATATATTACGTGGTAATTCTATTTTCAGTAATTTTCGTCTACTTCAGTATTACCCATAGACTAAATAATACCTAGACGAACACTGCCCTGCAACGAAAAGCGGGTCTTCCTTGAGACATTTGGTGGGTTTACTGGTTTATGGTTTAAAAGTTTGTTTGTCTGCCATATATAAAAATGTATACTATGTATCTACATGTACATGGTGGACAAACAAACTTTTAAATCATAAACCAGTAAACCCACCAAATGTCTCAAGGCTCAAGGCAAATGGTTCAATGGCTTTTCGGTGTATTCGAGTGTCTGTCTATATTCTTTATAGTCTCTGGTATTACTAATAGATAGAGTTGTGGCTATTTTCAATTGACCGGTGAATTTGACCGCGGTCAAATATTAGGTGGTCAAATACTTTTGACCTACTAGTTCTTCTTAGCTAGGACTAAATTTTCACGGCGAATAACGTCACAACGTAACTGAATAAACCGGGGGTTTCCCCGAAACTCGCATAGATCATCGCACATTAGTCTTTCATACGACAAAAAACATATACTACGACTTATGAAATTAGTACTCATTATAACATCACAATTTATCATCAATATTTATAATTTTCATTATCGCCAAGGGTAATAAAACGGTAAAAATCCTTTTTTTGGTAAATAATCTTTTATACATAATTATAGTTAAATACGATCATTAGACCCACTATAAGCAAATACCATTTTTATATATTACTGGTAATTAACCTAAAGACAGTAAAATTTCTCATACCCGTGAAGCTCATCTCTGTAAAGCTCACTTAGACAAAAGAAAACAATAAAATAGAGATTTTTCATCTTTTAAACTTAGTTTTACGAATTGCAAGAATCAAATGATCTAAATCATGAAAAATAGAAACAAAAACAGATGAGAGAAAACTTAGTAGAGAGCAAATATCAAAGTGGTTTTTCTACATTTTCCACCCAAAAAATTAAAAATAACTTTAAAAGAACAAACATTTAACTCTATATAACTACACTACTTGAGCATTAGCAATTTTGTAACTCTCACACGCCGCAAGGGTCACCGGACGGACTGTTAGACGATTCAGAAGCCGCATTACAATAGCTTCCCTAGGGCCTCCACCAGCCCCCGGCACTGCCGGCTTTCCCGCGTTGAGGATGGTACCTGTATCTACTCTTCGTGTGTTCTTTTTTGTTATATATTTGTATTTGTACATTGCACTTTGTACCTTGTACTTATGTATATATTTTTGTAAGTTTTTGTGAAATTGTATCTTATTTGTTATAATAAATGTCTTTAAAAGTAAAAAGTAGTAGAGAGCGTTATCATCAACATTAGTTAAATTTTTTTTTTTTTATTTTATTGTTATAGACATCATTATCATACATCAGTTCACCTCAGTAAAAAGTCCAATAATTCGAAAAATTAAGTATGAAAGCTTGCACACTGCACATATTATAGTTATTTATTAAAAGCATTAGTAAATACCAACATAATATATACTGACTAGCAATATCACCGCACCAAAAGAAATTTGCAACAATTTGGATGGTATATTTTTCCTAAACCTATTGTCCGATTTGAATTTTTATTTCTGCGTATTACAGGCTCATTCTTTAAGAATATTACTGTTTTCGTAGTTTTTGTTAGAAAGTTCATTGTTATTGTATACCGGGTGTAACAAACATATCGTGTTTTTTTCCCAAAATTCGCAACACCCTGTGAAATATTCTTACTCAGAAAATATTGCATTTAAAACCTAACTTGAGCCTCATGTTTTCTTACCATTTGGTTTTTTGGATCACTTAGTCATGTTTGACATTAAAAGAGTAGGGACTTTTATTAGTCAGCATCTTTTTATTAGAATATCATAATAAGTAACTTTTTAAAAACGTTAATAAACTAACAATAAATTAACGATTACAACACAGACTACATAAAAAATTAAAATAGATATCAATAGCGTGTGTTTCCGTCTCTACTTCTAATAACCGTTGCATATCGACGAACACGAAATTAAATTTGCTATTTGGTTTTGATCAGTATCATTCCAAATTTAAACAACTATCGTTTCTATGTCTTGCAAGATTGCAGGAAGGGGCGGACACTATCTTAATTTTCTCCCAATAGTGTCCCACAAATGCTCGATCGGGTTAAGATCCGGACTGTGCGGTGGCCAATTCAGTCTGAATATTTACCTCGACTAAATATTCAGATATAATGCGCTTTACGTACGGTCTTGCATTATCGTTATTATCATTAACAGCGCGGACATATCTTGATCCTTTACGTGGATGTTCTTTAAATAGCGAAATGTATACTAATGACGTTTTATCTGAACACGTTGTCCCTTTCGCTCCTTATATCGGCAATAAATATACCATTAAAATTGTTGCAAATTTCTAGTGATTCGTTAATACTGCTGATCACTGTATTTTCTTAAAAAAATATTTAACTTGTCCAATATTTCCTTCAAGATTTAAACATCTTATAGGAATCCACCATGTACGAATTGTCTTCTACATTGTGTTCCTGTATGAATCAGAGTGGTCAATTCTTGTACTCCAAAATAAAGGGAAAAAACCCTAGCCATTGGGTTTATTTAATGTCTTGCTGAGGCCGGTTCTCTAGCCGGTGAGTTGTTTGAGTTTACTTTTTAGCTCTCTCATTACTATCTTACTTAATGAGGTTATTTCATCAAAGAAAAATAATTTAGTTAAAAGGAACTTGTTTTGTGGTGATACGGTGATGATGTAAGAAGGAGACTGGGCAAAAAATCTTTTACCTTGTTATTTTATTACTCATAATCATCAAGCAATCATTAAACTATTCTTGTATATTGCAAAATATACAGGTACTATTAGCAGCAACAATTATTCATATTATACATAGGCGGGATTCAGCGATAATACATGCCACAGAACAACAGAGATTATATAAAAGACTTCTCTGTTATTATGCCCATATGAGTTACAGAGTGTTTTTGAAGTTAATTTACGTGTTGTAAAAATAAAGTTAAGGAGTGCAACGTTTCAATGAATCAATACAACACAAGATTATTCTTCGGTCTTATATAGGACAAGGGCTGTGAACTTCTTCAAAATCTTATTCAGATAATATGGTCTGTAGCCTAAAAACGCTACCTAAGTCAAAATAAAATAATCATATTTTAAACAGAAATTTTAAAATGTTTGCTTTGATATTAAAACAAAATTAAAAGAAAAACATAGGAGTACATACTTGAGTACATCCTCCTCTTGTTAAGTCAATTAAAAATATGGGGGATGTACTTAAGAAAATGTATTATTACTTTTTACATTAAACCTCTTTGTAAACAAACTAATGGTAACATGTCAGTCTCGTGCTTGAATCAGTTACAAGTTGAAATAGTAATAAATACATTCCTCTAAATGAAAATAATTTTTATTGTTTCTTTTATTATTTTTTTTAAAGAATGCCCAAAATTTAGATTACGGGCAACAGTTCTTAAAAATCAAAAATTATTTTTATTTTATCGCAGTGACATCATGTGTCAAATGTGCGGTAACATGAAGGCATCGCGTATTGAGATTAAAACGGTTTTTTTGCCTAATCTCTTTTCTGCTGAGGTAAGTACAGACATAGTTAATTTTATTATAATTTTCTGCACAAAACAAATCTGTTTTAATCAGTATAACCCGCTATTCCGTCAGTTGTGTGCTTATATTTTTTTGTGTGAAACAATTTTTCTCAGGTAAGTAAGTCATTATGGTCCTTGCCTTAGAACGCATTTTTTGTAGTGAATTGTTTTCTAGTATCTTTAATGTGGACAATTATCGTATAAAATCAGTTCGTTGGCTGTCAGTTTCGTGTCAAATTGTAGTCACAAAAATGACGATTTAAATGATATTTGTAACAGAAATCAATAAATTACACTGAGAAAACATTGTGGGACATTTCACTACAATTGTGTACCTTTTTCCCACAATTTGTTCTCAAAAACGTCCAAGACCAATTTGTAGCAAAATTTGCTACAATTGTATGAAAATGTATCAAAAAATGTTGTAACTAATAATACAATTAGAATAAATTGCTCTACAAAGACTTTGCTACAATTTTGTGTGAAGAAACGTCCAAACGATTTTTTCAGTGTAGGTATATTTGATTGTTATCATACAACAAAAGATAGAATTCGAAGAAGTTTTATTTCTTTTATTATTTTTACATATTTTTTGGAGAATAAAAATTGCGCAAAAATGACTCACTATTGCGGCAATCATCTACTACAAAATTTATTGCTCTTATTTTATGAATTGTCACTTAAAACTCCCTATGTACTACCTATACTATATTCAATAAATTAACTTAATAACCAGTCGCTATATTTTATATCTAGCAATTAACAGAATTCAGCATAGTAGAAAATAAATAAAAACTTCAAATGTATTAATATTTTAACATCCTGTAGATAAAATACCCCACGGCACATGGATAGAACGTACGCAAAGAACAACATTCCTGCGATATCTTTAACGTTACGCAAGAATACAGTTGCTGCTCGCCGCTGTTAATGTAGTCACTTCGGACTGGAAAAATTATATTATTATTACCTACTGCGATTATAACGTTATGTTTTATGCAGAACAACTGGCCAACTGAACAAGAAAAATATTGTGAAATTTCTATAATAAACATTCTATAATAACAATCATTATATTTTAAGCATTGATGAATCCTCTTGAAATACTTCAAAACTATTCTCACGATTACACATATATTCTCATTATTTTAAAATAATTTTATAGATTTTGTTTGTTTTATGGAAATTTCTTGTATAATAAGCGTTTGCGTATGAAATTACGGCAATAGAAAAATTGAGAAAAAATATAAAAATAAGTTAAAGGCAATATTTATTTCTAGTTAAAATAATTATTTTAATAAAAAGGTTTTAACTTAAGCAATTGCAGTAACAAGTTTACTTGACAGATGACAACTATCCATACTCTCACATTGGGCCCAAAAAAGGGATACTATTCAGGGATAACGATGTGTGAATGTCATTTTTTGTTTGCTTTTTCGGAATGCATTGACAATTCTATCACATATTTAAACTGCTTCGCTAGAGATCCCTCATCGCGTATTAAATCTTAAAGAAAATTTTTACCGTTGTTAGTACCTCCATTTCTCCTAGTATCGTTATTCCTAATTGATGTTTTATGACATTTTGACACAAAATGGATATCAGTTAATGACAAATCTATCGAATTATCTTTTAAACTAAGGATGTTGAATAATAATTGCAACCTTATCAAAAACATAACATGCAGATTCTGGACCTTTTTGTTACATGGTTTTACACCAAATGTTTGCGTTGGTTATTATATATCAGTGGCAGTAGTAAGATAAACGGAAAAAATATATTTCTCACTGTGTATATATTAGTATGCAACAGTAAGCCCCATTACGCCAGGATGCCACGAAGCGGTGCTTTCTTTCGACAATTTTCGGCAAGCATATCACAGTCGTTTACGCTGGCTTCACATTTTTCTATGTAACCAGGAATCTGCAGCAAAGCTATTTAAATCTGTGGTTCTACCCACAAAACATCAATATATTTTTATATTCTAGTGATAGGTATACATAGAATATTTATTAAATGTACATATTTGATATACATACATATATATTATTATCCTATATCGCATGTATTCTTGTATTTCTATAGAAAATAAATATGATTGTTAAACTTATTTTTAATCCGTATTCTTAATCAGAATAAGAGTAATTATGACTTACCATTTGGGCATGTGAATAAACTATTTGAACTTTGTGCTAAATCAATCCTAAATATGGCCAATATGGCGACCAATATGGTCGCCTCTATCCTAATCAACATCGACCTGAAACAATATAAAAATACACTAATTATTTATTCATATCAAATGCTTTTTCGTTCCTTAATAGGTTCAAAAGGATATTAGGTATACGTAGGCCAACAAACCATTTATTTTTAGATATGTTTACTGTTTCAGTTACGGTTAATCAAATATTTTATATTTTATATTAACTTGGAAATGGAAATTGTTTGTATTGCCTATTGATTCTATAAACTTTTTGGGTTTTTCTTTGCCATTTTCCTTACTTGGGACAGTCTACATAGGTTTTCAGTGTGTACTTTGGCGACGTCAGAAGAAAGCAGGGGTGGCCCAAGTCACCCTTCAAATTTTCCTGGCCACCCCTTAAACGGGTTCTAAGTTAAGAACCACGGTGCTCAAGGCTTTACATTATTATTTCCGGCGTAGCATTGAGAAGAAAAAGTAAACAGAATTGAACTAGATAACTAGATAAAGTTGTGCTGAAGTTGGCGCATGTACAGACATTACAAATAACAGAATCTTATAAGCCTAAAATGACTTATTTATTAACAAACCTTATTCGTTCAGTTTACCATTTTTACAGACATAAAGTAGCCCTTAGACGATCAGTATACTGATGACAGACGTCCCACGATCAATATCAAAGCCTTTCATTGATACTGTAGTGCAGGCGCGGCCCGTCCATAAGGTCATTTGGTCAATGACCCACCTAAAATTTTCAGTGATCTACCTAATAATTTATTTTTTAATTTTTTAAAACCAAAAAAGTATCTTTTGTTTCAAAGTTCCATGCAAAAACTCCCCAAGACAGAATCAAACGAAGCCGTCGTCAAAGGATATCCAATAAGCTTGCTCCGGGTTGGGTCATATTTTAAATTGATCTTCTAGGTTTATATGGACGATATAAATTCATTAAAAGTAAGAGAGAAACAGACATACGCGCTTCATTAAGTTAAAAAGAGACACAATTGGTCGACGACCCACCAATAATATCGCTTTCGGGGCGCGCGTGGTTGTCAACGCCACCGCGCTAGGTGTCGGGTTGTCGCAAATTCTGACTCACTAATTTAAGTCTGACCAATTTATTATTAGAACAATATTCGCAATTCGCGATACATTTATATATTTAATATAAGCTTATCTAATTTTATGTTAAGATATTTAGGTATTTACTACTACTAATAATAATAGAATAATTGTATTGTGTCTATAAGACATTAAAACCTACAGTAATAACAGCAACGTGGCAACACAGCATTCGACGCTTTGTCAGAAATGACAAGTGAAGTGAGTGATGGAGCAAACGTCAAGACTTTGTTTTTATTTATCGGTTTTATGTTCAAATATTTTGACTTTCAAGTTGGATATTATTGGTTATTTGCGATATTTTTGTGCATTACTAGTACCTACTTGGGTACTTATTTTAACAATGGCTTTAACAGTGCAAGAAATACTGCAGTGTAAAATAATAATAATAGTTCATTACCATTTGAAAAACGTTTAGAAATTAAAGGAAAAGGACGCCCAATACCTCTTTTGGATGTAAAATCGAAGACCACTAAAGACAGAGGAGAAGACATTAGCAGGTATTTTAAGCCAAGTATGTACCATATTTCTGACTTTTACTGGTTGCAATTTTTTCACTCTGTTTTGCCTCATGTTGATATCTTTTTTGTCAATTGCAAAAATCTGGAATTGATGCAATTTTGATTGGTAAATATATTGCAGATTTTAATTCAAACATTCAAAAAATTAGAGAGAGTGTTATCTCTACAGACGCAAATATTAACATCGAGGCAAGTACATCTAAAAAAAGTCCGAAAGAGTCCAAAAGAACAATTTCTTTAGAAATATGGGATATAATTTTATTAATTTTGTCAGAAGTCCGCTGTCGTTTTAATTTTACAGAACATTTAATTGTCACACGTTTGTTTAATACAAATAATTTTGCTGATTTATTTGTATTAAAATACAAATAACTTTTGTATTTTTTAAACAGTTTAAAATGTTAAATATTTTTAACATTTTAAAACATGTTTAAAATAATTATGAGATGATAAACGTTTCCAAGCTTAAATCAGAATTGCTTGTTTTATTTAGTCGTGAAGATTTTTATAATAGTGCAGGTGCTGTTGCCATTTTATAGCTCTTGTTAGAAATGAATTTTGGTGAAATGTTTTCAGAAAGTGTAAAATTATTAGAGATTTTATGTACTATTCCAATGACGACAGTGGAAAGTGAGAGGTGCTTTTCGACTCTAAAAAGGATTAAGACTTTCTTAAGAAATACAATGGCGGAGTCGAGGTTAAGAGCTATGTTGAGCATTGAGAAACCTTTTATTAGAAGTATTTATAATTTTAATGAGCTAGTGAGTGAACATTTCTCCCAACAGAAGGATAGAAGGATCGATTTGATATACAAACACATTTAACTACATAAAAGGTGAGTAAATTATAAAAAAAAAAATAATATTAAAAAGGCTTGCACTAGTTTCCCACAAAATTTGACCCACCTGTAAAAAAACTCACGGGCCGCGCCTGCTGTAGTGTTTCTAGTTTAGTGTCTGCTGCTGTTATAAACTTTAAATTCATTATTAAGGATATAGCAAGAGCCTGTCTTACATTTTGCCAAATTTGGACTTCTGAAAGCCCATCAGGAATGCTAACAGTCCATCAGTATTTGTCCTAAAATGATCAGTAATACTGTCAGTCAGACAAAATGCTGTCAATCTGATTGGCCGAGGGCCGCTTCAGAATTTTATGTGGTTTACCCGATCCTGTATCCTATACAGATTGTTTCTAGATTGTTTTGAATGCTTTATTTTTGCACCTTCAAGTACATTAGAATTAAATCTAGTTACGTTTTCAGGCTAGTTAGTCCGCTAGGTAAATTTTAAAAATTGTTTGAACAGATAAGTTGCGTACTGAAATTTATTTAAAAATTAAAGAGTCTATGGTGGTCTTAAAGATTATACTAAGCTTTTTCACAACCGCTTGTGGTTGTAAGAAAAAACAAATCAAGTTTTAGTTTTGATCTTCCTTTAAAACTTTGGCCCCTTTGTTTAAAAAACTGGCGTCACTCCTTCCTGAGCATTGACACGAAACCTGAATGACTAGAGATTAAGAAAAAAGGGGAAACCTCTGAAGATAAGACGTTAACTAATCTGTATGCTATTTATGAAGGGAAGAAAATGAGATGGTCTGGGATTATGTACAATGGCAGAGGGATGTATATGTGTACTTCTATGTGTTCTGTTGGAAATAGCAAATGGAGAAATAATAGAGAGTAGAAATTCTGAAAAAAAGCTTATGGGAAGAATATTCCGAGTTAGATCTGATTTTGGAATGTTATAAATATGACTTATTTGGTACGCTACTGATGACTTTTATTTAAATGATTTTATTTCCCAAGTTAATGTTAACAAAAAAACAAAAAAATAACCCAAATCGAGCCCTGCTAACCCGTAAAGCAAGCCAGAAACAGTAAAATCTTGTTTGTCAAGCGACTGTGCAAATATCTGAAATTATGATTATGCTTCATCGGTTGGGCAGAGGTCGAACTATTCGAGAAGTAGGTCGATCATTGCATAAGAATTTATCTAATTTATATTCCTCTTGAACGGATGACGTTGGTTGGCTTTAACATTGTTTGATGTTATTGGTCACTGTTTTATTTAAATGTTTTTACTTCTATAATAATCAGAGTAAATAAAGTCAGTAATTACAAATTATAATTAAAAAGTCAGTCTAGTTGACAAAGTAATATCTTGAGGGTTTCGTGGATCTTGACCAACTTGATTGAAACGTACATACAGCATACAGCCATTGACAATTCAAACTTTCAAGTCTAAATGAAAACGTAATGCATATTTGAAAGTTTGAGTTGTGAATGGCTGTACATATCATGCGTTTGAAAATCTTGAAATTCTATGACATTTTAAAATATAAATTTCAAGATGAAAGCATTTTTTCTATAAATTATCGTTAAATCATGATGAGATTAAACGGTAATAAATTGTACGAAAACATCGCAGTGAGGACAGAGTGTTGCCAGAGTATAGTTTCTTCAATGCATTACTCCAAATTCATCAAAATTATTCACAAAGTTCTAGAGTTACAAGATAAAGTAACTTTCGACCAATCAGCCGTCGGTATTAAAACACGCGAATGATCTCACACAGCTGCTAATTTGAATATAGGATAAGTCATATAGAAAAAATAAAATTAATCATGTTGTTCCGAAACATACACAAAAATATTCAGTTTTGTAAAATATTATTCATTGATACAAAGGCAGGGAAACTATTAGATTTGAAGAAAAATCTTGGCAACACCGCACAGCACGTACGTTCTCCCGAAATAAAAAAATCATTTACACATAGATTTAGGGGCTTTATCGTAAAGTAGACTTATAATCTCAACTATTTTTTTGCTCTTACAAATGTATCTGCCAGAAAAAGCAATGAGGACATTTTATTGGGCTAGTCATGTCCAAGCCATGTACAAGTTTTGAGCAAAAATTTAAAAACCGTTTTTAAGAAAATCGAAATTTTCAGTTTTATTTAATACTAAACTACCATCATGTATTTTTTTTGGAAAAATCAAAATTCATATTGTACTATGAACTTACAAGATTTGAGAATAATTGTTAGCGCCATTTTTGAGATAAAGGACATTTTTCTAAAACCTCTTTTTCAATATCTAGGAGTAGTAGAACCAAAATTCGTCAAAATCTCAGTCGAATTTTTAGACATCAAAAACCCTTGAGTTATTCCAAAATGTCTGCGATTTTCTTAGTTTCCAAGTGACTTTATTATTGTGAAAAACAAATTTGGAAAAGAAATAAATACAAAAATATAATACAAAACGTATCCTATTCTCATACCTGTCAATTAAAACCTTTAACTGTCAGATTAGACCGGTCTTAGCAGTAGTGAATATGATCGAAATAATTTTTTAATTCTTTGCGATGACAGTTTTTCGTTGGTACACCTCGGATGTTAAAAAAATTATATTGCACAATTTTATGACCACAACAACGTAATTCAAAAACAACCACAATTAAATCACAAGCATAAGTGACGTATAACATAACAAACATCCAAAGATTTCTTATATTTAATCCGGTACATGCTTCATGCATCGCCTACTTTTGTTCTACTTTGCTAATTTTAGAACCATATCATTCAAAGTGCAAAGATCTTAAGCTTGTTTTATTATATTAATTTGTTGCCATTCTTTTTAACATTAATTAAATTAGATATGATTTTTTGTAATTCACATGGTTCTGTAAAGTAAGTTCCGCCTTTAAGTCGATTAAGTTCCTGTAGAACTAAATAAAATTTGCAATAAACCACAGAATGCTAATTTTTGTATCCTTGATACAGTATATTTTCTTTATATATTTTAGAAAGCTTTGTAAAATCATGTCTTGGTTTTAAAAAAATATACAGGGTGTCCCACCGAACATTTTTCACCCAGGTTTATTGTGAATTGAATTGCCTTTCCAACGGGAACTTGCTCGTTGAAATCGGAAATCGGGTGAGTAGTTTTCGAGAAATTAAATGTTAAAGATATTTGGGTTTAAATGTACACAAAATGCTAAATACTCGTACGCATAAACATGGCAACACTGTAACAATGGGTCTTTGAAATTTCACTCCTTCTGTCAAAGAAAGGGCTATCATCAGTTTGTTTGGGTTTGATTGATATCGGTTAAATTCATAGTAAAACTATTAATTTTGCTATAAATTTCATTTTGTTCAAATACGCATTAAAATGTTGTATATTCTTGAAGAAAGAGTTGAAATTATTTCACTTTTTTTTAGAAATGCTAGATCTGCCGCGTTATCTTATAATGAATTACACCCAAATAGACACTTGTCTCATACTTACATACGTGCGAGAATTAGTGGCGAAATTCCGTGAAACAGGATCAGTGCTGAACAAAAAAAGAAATATTGAAAATCCTGTCAGAAATGGAGCTGTGGAAGTTACAGTTTTGGGTCATGTTGAAATTGATCCCATACTTAGTACGAGGAAAATGTCAGAAGTATCGGGTGTTTCGCGTACAACCATCTAGAGAATTTTTAAAAAGCATAAATTCCCTATAAAATAAAACTGGTTCATGAATTTAATGAAGACCATACCGATCGCCGTTTGGAATTTTGCGAGTTAATGAGTGAAAGAATCATTCGCGATCAACTAATTTTTTTTTACATTTGTTCATCAGATGAATGCTCGTCTTCTCCTTCATGGAACTGTCAGCGACATAATTGTGGGTATTGGCCGGATTCCAACCCTAGAATCTTTGGAAAAGTAGGTATATACTTAACATTCAATTAAATGTGTGGGCTGGAATTTTTGGGGACCGCATTATCGGGCCATATTCTCTTCATGGCCATTTAACTGGTGAAATGTACCTAGAGTTATTGAAAACAACTACTGACCCTGCTTTAACGAATGCTATTGAAGAAGATGACCGTCATCGGCCAGAAAATCTAATTTTTCACACTATGCATTTCCTGTAAGGCAGTATCTGAATGACAATCCAGGAAGATGGATTGGGAGAAGAAGTCCTGTTGAATGGCCTGCAAGATCTCCTGATCTATCGCCACTGAACTTTTTCTGGTGGGGACATTTAAAAACAAAATTTCATGCAACCCAGCCCAATTCTTTACAAGACTTGCGACAACGAATAGTGTACGAGTGCTGACAAATAACTCCCGACATGCTTCATAATATTCGCGAACATTTCGAACAGTGCCTTTATAATTGCATGAAGGTTGGGGGTGGACATTGGAGCATTTACTTGATTGAAACAACTGGTAAGAAATGTTGTTACTTTTAAATTTTAATTTCATTTCTCAGAAACTACTCACCCGATTTCAATGAGCAAGGTCCCGTTGGAAAGGCAATTCACTTCCCTTTAAAATAAGGTATCACTTGGCCCTCTTCCCAATTAAGATTTTAAGGGTGAAAGGCTTAGGGGTTCAAACACGGTGGGTGAAAATTCCAAAAATATGTCTGCCTGAAAACTAAAGTATACGGCTCCGAGCGTTTTTTCATTTATTTATTTAAACGAAAATAAACCTGGATGGAAAGTTTTCGGTGGGCCACCCTGTATATTGGTACAAGATTATATTCTTGAATCAAATCGATAATTTTTAAGAAAAAGCAATCTTCAGCACAAAATTAGTACCGTGTTGAAATAGATGCTTACGCCATATATCCGAGAAAAAGGGATATTTGGTAGGGAATAGTATATTGTACAACGAGCATGGAATGACATGCATTTCCTACGAGTATGACGTTTGCAGCACGATGCCGCAGGCGAGTGCTGCAAATCATACGAGTAGGAAATGGTCATTCCATGCGAGTTTTACACTATACTTTTTCTACGAATGTTACTGTTAATAAAATGGGATTAGTAATATTTTTCTTTTTAAGATGTCAAATAATGTGAATGAAATTATAAAGATTTTGACGCGGCACCGGTCAACGCCACCTTTGTAAAAAATACCCGTGCACAATGGGAACTTTGTAGTTCAATCACCATGGTGATTGAAGCACAATGAAAATGTGTAAAACACAATGCACCATGTTCCGAAATTACTATTGAACATACAATAAAGGTTTTTATTAACATTCGTAGAAAAAAGCTTTTTCTGTCTTTTTCTCTGACAATTGAAATTACAACTTAAGTAGTTTAGAAAATGTTAATAACTAACAAAACTGAAAAAGATCCTGGCCAAACCCAAGCAAGCCGATACATATTTAAAACCTGCTACCTAGATAATATATAAAAAAACAGGCAACATTAGTACTCCAACAATATATTCTGAACAGAATAAACTTCGTCCGTTCGAACTATGTTATTCTATAATTATTTTCGAAAAAGCACCTTCTGAGAAAATGTACATTTAAAAAATATTTTATGAAAAATTTTGTTTTGAAACAAGGGTTTTCCCAAACAAATATTTGCCAAAAAAAATTGTAGATCCGTTTCCTGGAATGAAGTCAATATATCGATTGAAGAAAAGTATGGTTAGAGAAATGACTTTTATTATCAATTTGTATTCGGCACATCCAGACCCCACTATGTCCCACTTGATTTGTTCGAGTTCCCTTTCCAGATGTTCTAAACGTTCTTCTATTCTTATTGTTCTGATATTATAAGCTGATACGTACAGTTTGTTGGAGTAGTTTTAGTTTTGTCCAATTTCCGTGGTTTCATCAAGTTTCTGCCTCCCCCAGAATCTACGAGGCAAACTGAATTTTCTTCCCCCCTTGCTGAAGGTCAATGATTCTGGCCCCTCGATTTTATATAAAAAATAGGCTAAAATTCTACGACAGACACGAGTTTGGCTGACGTGAAGTTGCATCCATTCCATAAGGTTGAGATTTCACGACATATATAGTTACAACGTTTGTAAAGGACTTTCTTATGGAGCCGGGTCTTAGACTGTGAATAAGATGTATGCTTTTTTTTATCGACAAGGGTACCTGTGCTCATTGACTTAATTCTCTAAGTCTATGTATAAAAATTACTAAATTTAAATTATTGGGTGTTCTATTTTTTTGTACCACTTAGTATATGCATTTTCTGAAAGACATTTTTTCAATACCACGCATAACTGAAAATCAAACCATCACACATACTGAGTATTTGTAACTCTAATTTATTTATAGGGAAAACATTTCTTGATGGTGTGATACACGCAACGACGGTAACTGTAACTTGTCCCAGAAAATCAGCGAGTAATTAACATAGTGAACAAGATTTGTCACTTTTCAAACTATATCATTGTAATTAGGTTTTGTTAGTGCTATAATGAGTTGTGCTATTAGAATGTTTTTAACTTGCTTTTGGCTTACTTAGGTGCTATTAGAAATATAGCGTTAGAAAAAAAAAACAAGTAAAATGCTTATATTTCTACGTGTTTTTACTATGTAATTTAAGGCCTGGATTTTATTGGCCCAATTTTTTATGGTGTAAATAAAATAGGAACAAACATTCTTTATGCTTAGAAGGTTGTTTCTTATAATTTGTTTAAAGCTTGACGTAAGAAAAGCTGCACTAAGGAAATTAGTGACATATATGTTTATACTACTTACTGCTTCTAGTAAAGAACTCTATGTGTTGTTACACACTTTAATGCTTAATTTCAGAAATAAATAGGCTTTTTTTCATTCACATGTAAGATGATGTGTGTTATACTATCTTTTATAATAAAATATAAGAGAAAATATTTTAGCTAATGTTGATAGTTACGCCACAGTTTAAAAAACGGGCTTTTAAGCCCGAATCAGTTGGGTATCTTAGCAATATCGTTGAGGCCAAGAATTTGGACCAATAGCAGCAGGCCTGCCTAGTTGACGCTTGCGCATTTTTCAATTTATTCCAGGCGGCAAACATTGTTGCCACGAAGAAAGTTTAAGAAGTAGGTGTAGGAAAACAAGTAAATGCGATATTACTAAAACTAATTATGTAATTCTAATCAAAGGATTATAGTCAAATTTAATACAGAAGACATATCTGTTAACGCTGACTGAACCAACTGGTTCCGTTAATATATTGATGGGTTACGCTTCCGCTTGGTTAATTTAGGGGGTAAAAAGGTAGTTTTATTGTAACAAGAATAGTAATACCAAAGAGTAACTCCATTAACAAGAGGCGAAAGCTTTGTCGGATTCTTTGATGTTTC
The DNA here is from genome assembly GCA_963971165.1 of Philopedon plagiatum. NCBI lineage: Eukaryota > Metazoa > Arthropoda > Insecta > Coleoptera > Curculionidae > Philopedon > Philopedon plagiatum. Next base: position 21,896,361 of record OZ020191.1, on the reverse strand, counting down.
ATGTACCCATTTCCTGTAACCTTCAAATTCTTTTGTAATCCTAACTACACAGTAAAAACATGTTCAGTTTTTATAAGAAAGCCATCTTACACGGAAAAAAAAAATTTACTATTTTTACATTTTATAAACTTTTGGAAAATTGAATTTTACATTAGTTAACGTTATACCAGAAAGCTGATGCTAGGAGGAAAATGTTTATAAATAATATTTTTACTTTGTTAGTTCTAATAAAGATGGAAAGAAAGAGTAATCTGTATCTGTGCCTATCATACACTTTGGTTTTTTGAAGGATAATGAAGGCTTTAAAAAGGACTGGATTGGTTAAGAATTTTCTAAATTTTAAGTCGTTGTTAAAGCCAATTTCTACTACAAAAAAGATAAGTTTTAATAAAAGAAAAATTTATAATCTGACGGCCCCATGTCAATCTAATCCACTGATATCTTAGCGATCCTTTGGCGAAAGCGCTTTTTTCTTTCGCCATCCCTTTTAAAATACTCTCCTCTACCCTAATCCACTAGTATTTTTAGTGCCCCTTTGGCGAAAGCGCAAATATGCCTTTTGGACACTCACCCTTACCTGTTATTCAAGTACAATAATTTAAGGTAATTATTTTATTTTTTTTTAATAAAAGAAAAATTTATAATCTTACGGCCCCATGTCAATCTAATCCACTGATATCTTAGCGATCCTTTGGCGAAAGCGCTTTTTTCTTTCGCCATCCCTTTTAAAATACTCCCCGCTACCCCAGCGACATACAGATTAAACTCTATGTCGCTGCTCTACCCTAATCCACTAGTATTTTTGGTGCCCCTTTGGCGAAAGCGCAAATATGCCTTTTGGACACTCACCCTTACCTGTTATTCAAGTTAATTATTTTATTTTTTTTGTTGTTTGTTTTATTTTACTTTTAGGGTCATTGTAAGCTAACAATAGGCGCTTATATAAAGTTAACGATTGTAATTGTGGTTGCTTTGATCTATATTAAATATTTTGTTTTAAAAGGTTCAATTTTCCATTAAATAAAGAAAAACAAAGTATCCAAATTGCATTCATCAATATCAATCAATCTCAGACTGAAAGACTGGAGCGACGATAATTCTGTACGTCGGTCCTGTGAACGGGTCATATGAACGGGTCTTGATGAACGGGTCACGAAAAAGAACCGGGTCTTCCCATCCCTACAGATTTGATTTCAATAACCCTAGCAAAATGGCGATTTCGCACATGCGCCTGGAAATTTGGACAGGGCGGGAGTGTCAGCTTTCGCCTCTTATAGGTCGGGTTACTCTTTGGTAATACATTAGTTTATAACCTTAGTTTAAAACCTAGAAATATAATTTTTACTGTGATTGTGTTATTTCTCCAATATTACTAACAAAATTCTTCGGGTTTAGAGATATCGAGAATTAGCAGCGCTGCAAGAAATGCTTACGATACGGATACGACGTACCTCTACGTGAAATAGCTTTCTTGCTCTAAAACTGTAGTAATCCGGTTCTGCCTAATGGTAGCACATACGTCGTAAATTGAACCATTTGCCGATATTTCGGCTCTCACAAAAAAAACAATTTTGTGCTTCACGTTTATGAATGAAATTCGCAGGACTTGACAAACTGATTCGCGTTTACGCGTTTTCTCAACTGTGGTTACGCTTTGTTTTCTTTCTTCTTCTCTCGTCATTCATCTCGCGACCAGGTTTTATTTTTTTACTATGTGTTCTTATTATAGCTCTGTCTTCGTTTTTGTATTTTGTTTTTTGGTCCTCGCAATTCTTTAAAATAACGTAAACAAATCCAAAATCTTTCTTTAATTGATTTTTACCTAAGTAAATAAATGACCTTCACGGAGGTGAGAAATTTTACCGTTTTTCGCAGTTAATTACCAACCAATTACAAATTTAAGAATATTTTTTGATTAGAACGAGTCATATGATTGTATTTAACCCTAATTAAGTGTTACAAGTCGATATCTCGAAAACGGTTAAAAATATTTTGATGAAATTTTGGTGTTAGTAGGGAGATGGGGGGAGGGCATAGTTACCCATATTTTTGACCTTTGCCCCCTCTTTCTATTTTGAGGGGTGGGGGTAACTTTGAAATTTTAAATAGGATGATGTATTTTTGTTTATAAAATCACGAAAAAAACTACGTACGTGTGCAAACATTTTTATTATTGGCTCTTTGGGTTACAGAATAATGATTTATTAGGTTATAAAACTACCAAAAATTATTTACCATTTAATTTCAACTTATTTATTGTCGATCATGCTTGAGAAGTTGTTCGAAATGTTCCCCTTCAACTTCCAAACATTTTCTCACTTTTTCTAAATGAATTTCGCACCCGCTGTAACATTTCAGGTGTCACAAATAAGCAGGCAAAGCGGATTCGGTCTTTCATATCATCTAAAGTTGTAGGTGCACTGTAGTCTCCATCACTTTGTCTTTTATAAATCCACACAAGAAAAAGTCATGGGGGGGGGGGGGGGTCAAATCCGAGAACTTAGCAATAAACTGAGAAATAATCGTTAAAACGTCAACATTCCCACCTGTCAAGTAAAAATAATGCAATGCATAAGTAAAAGTACATCATCCCATTTAAAATTGCAAAGTTACCCCCCATCCCTCAAAATACAGAGAGGGGTAAATGTCAAAAATATGCTTAAATATGTCCCCCATCTCCCTATTAAGTCACCACAATTTCATGAAAATATCCAAACCATTTTCGAGATACCGCCTTGTAACACATTAAAAAAACTCACCCTGTATATAAGAAATGTCTACCGAAAACGAATATTTACCGTTTGTTTGCGTTCTGTTGGTTGTTTATAATTCTTACTTTAGTGAGAATTATACACATAGGGTTCTCGCTGATGTGAGATGTGAGAATTATAAATATCCAACAGAACGCAAGCAAACTTAAACATTGCAAATAAATGCTTCCGATATTCTTCTTGCCTGTATTGACAATTAAAAGTTTTTTAACTCTATTTATGAAGTAGATAACAACAATAACAACTACCGAGAAAAGAATTACAACTGTGTTTAGTATTTAAATTGGCGAAAAGTCTTCAGTGATGCGAGGAAGTAAAACGACATTCTAGAAAAAAAAAATTGCAATTATAGTTTATAATTATAGTTAAAATTATTTCTGTAACACAAAGTTTTAAATACAATCATTTTTATTACAGAAATACAAAGAAATGTTAGCAAAACTTACCACAAAACAATAAAGTTGTTTTAAATTTTTATTTTTTTCTTAAGATGTGCTTAAAATATATGTTGTTTAATGAAAACCTGTTTACAAAGAGAATCTTAAGGTTTCTCCTGCTGCCCTTGTAAACCACGTCTGTAAACATCTCATAAGAATCACTTAAAACTATTCAGACCATCAGACCTAGTATACGGTCTAAGTAAAAGTGTAACAGTTAGTTCCATCTTGTCAACGAAAACGTTTTTAAGTTATGAACCCACATGCGAAGATTAACAAAGACAATAATTTAAAATTTATATAGCATGTTTAATCCTACGTACAGCTATTGTTCATGCATATACTAAAAATTACACCTCAGGGCAATCTCAAGCATCAGCAGTGTCTTTACTATTAAATTAGACAGAATGTCAATCTAGAAACTTAGACGACGTTTACTGGTCACAGTAGTGAACCCTACGAGGGGGTATTGATATCTAGATAGCCGGGAAAGTTTCTAAAAGACAAAATGTAATATGGTTGCTATGGTTACAACCATGACATTTTATAAATAAGTTGTCAAAGTTTGACATCCAGAAGTTGTACGCTGACAAAGCTGTGAATTTTTGAAAACGGCACGTCTGAAAAAAGCTAGGTTTTGAAACATTTGAGTTCGTCAGTTATTAATAGGTATTTATTTTTGAAAGGATTATCGGGCAAAGACATTTTTGCTGATATAATAGAATCCTCAGGTAATCAGTGTCCTTCATATGCCACTATTAAAAACTGGGTTGAGAAATTTACAGTAGGAAGATCAGATGTCAAAGATGAGCACCGCTCTGGAAGACCAATTTTTGTGACAACTCCGGAAAAAAATGATTCTGTCCATGATATGATTTTAGGATATCTACGAATTGGGTTCAAATGTATAGCAGACAGTGGCGACTCGTGATCTTCGAAATAAGTGAATCACACTTGTATTCCCCCCCCACAAAAGATCCTTAAATGGTGTTTTCTTAATAATGCCGAGAATAATACATAAAGGGTAAAAAAGTACTTAACAGTGTCAATTTATTGCTTAAATTGAAAATTTATATTAAATCTAACCAATTTCGAGAATGGTGTATGAGGCACTGACTGGCTTATTTAACCGAAATTTTAAGTGATTATTCACTTGATTTATATGGCGAGCCGCCACTGATAGCAGAAGCAGTGCACATTTCCTATGAACGTCTATTTCACATCGGTCATCACGACTTGGGTATGAGAAAGCTTTTGGCACAATGGATTCCGAGATGCTTGAATGCTGATCAGAAGCGCGTTCGATTGACAACATCGAAGAAAATCTGCCGTCGCACTGTGGTCTAGAAAGAATATTTAGCGCGAAAAAAGGTATAAATAAAATATAGCAATCAGCGTCATTCAAATGGTTTATGGGGAAAAGCAACCGCTGCTAACAAGAGAATTTACAGAAAAAGGATAGGGCCATAATAATAGGTCCATAAAGTCCGAACGCATAGGTAGTTGCCCTATTTTATTATTATTTTATTATTACCAGTAACTGTTTGTTTGCAGTAGTCCATATTTCTTAAAGCGATATAATTCAAATTTCTCCATGGCTAGTGATGAGGAAGGTTAATACAATAATTTCACTATACCAATTATATTATTGTAATATAATTGTATTAAAACGTATTTTATGAGAGGTTTTTAATATTTATATTTGTGTATAGTTTAGAAAAATTGTAGGTGATTGCTTGTGTTTGAAGACAAAAGCAATTTTTTCAAGGGCTTAGAATTGCTTTATTAACGTTCTGCTGAATGTGTAAGTCTTAAAAGAGATTATGTTGAATAAATAAAATTTTGTTTTGAAATATTATGGCGTTTCATATGATAGGCTAAGTACTTATGAGTACTTCCTTGTATATAAACTAATTTTAATGATACTGACTTAACATTCGCTGCTTAAATGCTTGAACTTTTTTTGGCAGCTCGAAAGCACGGTCTACTTTAATCACAAAAAGCACAAACATATTGTCGCTTAGAACTTTTCACATTATATAACATGGTTTATTTATTTATTGCCACTTTTTTTTCAGAGCAATTTGAGTCTGATCTAGACTTTGGTAGCTAGTAATAAGTGCCTGCAAAGTTTAAACTAGATTTTAGTTGTATATTTGGTTGCTATTAAGAATTTTCATGGTGCTTAACATCAGAAATCTAAGAGTTACTTTTAGATTTTGGGTCTTAGGTGGAAACAATAATTTGTGTTACTGTGTAAGATATAGGTAACTTACTATCTGTTGTTGATACTGAAGTAACTAATAAAGATTCTGATTCCTCGATTATTGTAATAAAGACAATAATTACAAATCCACAGTTATACCTGTATCGATCGACAACACTGAAAAAAAATGCATTTCATAAAACTATACTGGCCGGTGTATATCATTATAATTCGCCGTGTTAACTAGTGCAAGATGGTGATCAGCGCATACACACCAAACTGTGTCTTAATAATAGTTATATTATTAATTTTAAAATTACACTGAGTTAATTATTTCATTTACTGTTAGACCGTATTTAATAACTATTAGGCTTTAACAGGCTTATATACGGAAACTGAAGACAAATAGAGCAGAAAAGATGCTAAGAGTTAATAAGTGATCTTCGGTATAACCGTGTTGATAAGATCGAAAAAACATAGTACAGTTTTATTTAACAAGAATTAGCTTCTAGTTGAAAGTAGGCCTGGAAATATTTACCATATGGTGATCTTGAGAAATATGTGGAAAATTTTTAGGAGAGCACTTCTCTGCGAAGATGTGATATTACATGACTTTAATTGGGAGCATTACTTATTTATTATTTCAAAGAATAATCCAATTTTTCCTGTTTTTGATATACAGAGTGTCCGGAAAATACGTCTACAACCTTTCATGACAGACTTCTGACGTTAAAATAGGTCGATTTAAGCCAACTTAGTTATATCTGAAATTGCTTCGTTCAGCCCGTAGAGGGCGTCAAAAAGTTTTTGGTTTTTCCCAAATTTCTTGAAAACGCGCCAATCGATTTTAATAATTTTTGGTGTATAGTCTAATACTAAAAAATGACGTTTTATAGTAGTATAGTTACCGGCTATAAATAAGCGGAAGTGTTATAAAAGTCACGTGACATGTTGTAAAGATTCCTTCTAATTTTTTATGTCGTCAAAGCTAGAACCCCTCATCCAACGAAAATTTATTAAGAGGTGGAAATGCTTCCAAATACACCCATTTACCTAACAAAAATACCTGGGTTGTTTTACCTTTGATGACATAAAACATCAGAAGGAATGTTTACATGCGACGCGACTTTTATAACAGTTCCGCTTATTTATAGCCGGTAACTTATAGTAGAATATGTCATTTTTATAGTGTAGACTATACACCAAAAATCACTAAAATCAATTGGCACGTTTTCAAGAAATTTGGACAAAACCAAAAACTTTTTTAATCTTTGACAATGCTTGATTATTTTTCAGGAGAAGCCGGCCAATATTTACGTCTTCACAAATTCATAAAAAATTACGATTTATAATAGCAAACGGAACAATAAACTTAACAAACTAGGAAATAATTAAATTATTACAAAAAAAAATCCGACTGCGAAAAGTAGAACTAAAAAGAAATAAATAAGATTTCCTAAATTGTAAAAACATAATATTGTATTTCTATTTATTATCGTATTTAGTGTTTTGAAATTCAAATTTTCTTCTTCTCAGTCATTTTTGTTATTTGGATTTATGTTTATCGTTGTGATATGTTAGTTAAATAACATTTCAATTATACTGTTTCACAATTTAGGAAATCTTGTTTATTTCTTACTTAGTTCAGCTTTGGTCCGTTGCAGTTGGATGTTTTGCTTTTGTAATAATTTAATTATTATATTAACAATTTAATTTTAATTTTATAGTTTTTGTTGGCTTATTTCGGCTCAGTTAGACAGTTCTGCGGTTTTCCTAAAATTTTTTGATTTAATATATTTAATAGTCTATAATTATAGCAAAAGACTTTTTTAGTTTTTTGATTTAGAAAATATAGCGTCTAGTGTCCGCCATTTTGTGTACTTTTCATTTCTCAAGTGCGGGAATGTGGATAATCTGTTGAAATCTTATTTAGTATGCCTTTAAAACAATTTTCTTCTTGGGCAACATAGCTTTCTGCGTCTGACCTTTTGTACATTTTTAAAATTAATATTGTCTATGCCACGCGTGCGACTGAGACGAATCCTTTAACATCTCAATTAAAAACCTCTAAAAATGTTTGTTCCGTTTGACTAAAAAGGTTTAAGATTTAGTATCTGTTTAAATTAACACCTTCTGTTTGATCATTTAGGTTTTGACAGGTTTTTGTCTTGTCACTGATAACAAATCGTCATTAAATCTTATGAGTTATTCTAATATTTCAGCGATTTGCTTGGTGTTGGTGTCCCAATAGTTTTCATCTTGGAACTTATTGTTAGAACAAACTTATTGTGCAAAGCATCTACGTACAAAAATTGGCCTTTTCCAACCCAACCAGAGCAAATTTTAACTTAAGTGAATTTACTAAAAGGAGTTTTTTAAATTACCTGTCCTCGGTTAGGCCGATACAAAACCAATGTATTTAAAGAATAAATGGCGTTTTGAAATACCTCACCTTCGAATCCGTGTGTTGTTTTTGCGGCTCGCGAGTGTCAGTATTTATATATTATTTAGTATTGGGTTAGGGTACGGTGCGATTCGTATCAATTACTTTTAAAAATAAGTCTCGAAATAAATAGAACTATTCTCGTGTTCATATGGGTTCATATGGAATTTATAATTTTATATATCAAGTATATATTTTCTTATAAATTATTATTGTAAGATTATTATACTATTAGATATTTCTACTAGACTAAGATATGTGATAAATATTATTAAATATACTGGCACCTTTCTTTGCTTTGAAAAGCACCTTACTTATACAAGTTTTAAATGGATATGCGTTTTTTGTTACATAAATTGCAACCAACCAGGGCCACTTATAAAATGTTTTCATACTAAGATATTTGTCATTGTTAATTGATACACGACAATATTCCAAGGCTATTTTTACGTAACTCTGAATGATTTAGTACTGCAGAGAGCGGAAAACAGATGAAGGAATTTGTAAAATTCGTATTTTTAATTCTTTTCTTTTGCGTCATTTTAAAATATATATACAGGGTATTCGGAAAATGCATTAAGAAATTTGGAGACGTGATTCTACATATCAAAATAATTGTAATAGTTTTATAAAAGAAGTTGGAAAATCTCAATATTTTCTGAGATATAACTGTGTAAAGCATGGATTTATTATATAAAAGGATACGGAAACCAAACCATTCTAAGCGACACTGTAAACACAATTTGTAAACATTGGCCACATCTTATTTTACCTTGTATTTGTGTACAAAAAATACGTTAGAAGCATTACAAGATTTGCTAAAAGTAATAAAAGCCCTAAATTACTTTATTTTCTGCTAAATAATCATAAATTTAAGTTAAAAAGGTTTTATTATTAATAGGTTATGTTATTTCTAAAGGTGTTTATTTAAAGTCGCTCCGAGTCATTTATAAATCTATATAAATCTATACGTCGCACTTTTTCTTTTCTAGTTCATTAGACAAAGACGTACGTGTAACCGTGTGTTCAGACCGAGGTTCAGCCGTTTTCCTAAACAACCAGCACAGACAACAACACTTCTGAGCTCCAACAGTCCAATGCTATTTTATCTCTTTCTACTACCATTCTTGATTCAATTACGTAGTAATTCGTAGTCTTGTCTATGTTCGTAGTTCGTAAACTGCTCCCCCAAGAGAATAACAAACAACGAAATATAAGGCCTCACGTTCGATACGCTCACAGTATATGGATATCGAATCCTTTTATATAATAAATCCATGGTGTAAAGTTTAATTTTTTTAATACTTCATACGTCATACTTAATTTAATCTTTTATGTATTACATTCAAATTTTGCACACAAACTAAGTTTGGTGGACTCTATAATCCTGAGGTAAAAGAACTTCACTGCTTAGCCGCTAGAGGGCATTTTATCTAAAACTCAAAATTTATATTTTTTATAACTTTTTTATTTTGACAGGTATTGTAAAAATTAAAAAAAAACATAACAAATAATGTAGTCTTTATTTGAGTCGATAGACCTCACCGTTTAGTCGCAAATCGGTTTTAAAATTTTTGTTTTTTAAATAAAATTTTCATCCTGATTTTTTTTTTTTTTGGAGATGCCAACTGTCCAAGATATCGCCAGTATTTAGTCCAGTTTTCTGAACGGTTTAAATAAATAATTAAATAAATTCGGTAGTTGTACAAAATTACTGTATAAATTTATTGCAAACGGTGGATTTAATTTAGCTTTTCTAAACAAGGCATTTTTATTAAATAGGTAATTATTATTGGCTTAGAAAATAACTGCAAAAATGAAATCTAATGATTCAGTGATTATGTGAAGTTATTACTTTATATGTACAGCGCCATCGATAAAGTTCGCGTTATATGAAAAAAAAAATCATTTCCTATTTTTAAGAAAATTTTGGGTATTCTCGATAAAAGTTCTTGCACGCATTAAAAACGCATTCATCATGGTTGAAGTCAATTATATAAAATGTCAAAATATAAAAAGAGTGCGATTCGTTTAAACCAAATATAGTTAAAACAAATATTTTTGAAACAAAAATTTTCTTCGTAGGATGCCTAGTTTGGATACAATTAAAGTAGAACATTGAAAAAAACCCGGATTTGACCGGTTTTTGCGAAATGTACACCTAATTTTGTCATACACTATTCATATCATGCTCATTTTCTATGGCTTTTGATTTCGATTGTTTCAGAAATTTTCATTTTTAATGTTGCTGCTAGAATTAACTTTAAAACGTATTTTATAATTGCAGAAACTTTTATCAAAAATACAATTTTCTGAGAAATAAGAAATAATAAGGTTTACTATTATAGTGCAAGGTTTATGTATGCCACTGTATAAACTAGACCATTTTATCATATTACATTACATATATTCGTATACTTTAACAGGCATGTTAAAGCTTCAGTGTAAAGTTGAAAAATATGTACGTATATGTACAAATTTTGTTTAAATATCACCATAACTTTATAAATATAAGCATCTTATAATTCACAATCAAATTAGTAAAAATACGGCAAATGTAGGTAATAAAATGTAATAACGGGTATGTAATCCAGCGCTCGGAGAGGCATATAGCCCGGAGAATAGCTGTTTTAACATTATTTGTTCAAATCCTTATAGTATAAGGCATCTTCAAGTGGTTTAGGGAACTCATTCTCATTTTTTACATATTTACATGTACAAGTAAGTAAGTAGACTTCATTCGTAGTTCAGAAATTATTTATAAAGACAAAAAAACGCGAACAAATCTAAAAAAGGCCAATCTGTGCAGATTTTCTTAGGATTGTGCGGGATCTTAAGACCTTGTAAACCATTACAGGTCAAAATTTAACATTTTCCAAAAATCTGTTTTTCGAAAAAGCGCATTGAAAAATATATTTTTGAAAAATTTATTTTATGAAATAACGTTCCATCGAAATTTGATTTTTTGAAATTTTTTCACATCTGTATATAATATCACTAAACGGTGGCAAACCTCTTAAAGAAAAATACAAGAAAATGTAAAATAGTAAGAGTTACTTTGTATGCATTTTATGCGTACTGCATGTATAGAAATTAAAGAAAAAGTACAAATAACGAGTAACACAAACAAATATTAGAAAGTCAAGGTTGGCCGAGCACTACTATGCGACCGTACAACGTACACCTTGGAAGCAAAATTAATTTATCTAGTTTTTAGGTTCCCCAGTAATTAGTATGTAGTCGATAATGGGGATTAAATTTTTCATGTTCGAGTCGCGGAATTTTTTTATTTACATAGATGTTACATTTTGTTTTATGGGTCAACGGTGTTTATGAATGCAGCTTTGTTAAAATAATTCCATTTTTTTTGTTCGTTTGTCTGGCCAAGGATATTAATTTAACAATAATTAAAAAGTAGTTGTTTTAGCGGATTTTAATTTAAATATACTACATACTTGGCATACATTTTAATATGATGAAAAATAATCAGAATAAACCAGAAGCAAATAAAAAGTGTTCGTAAGCCCGTAGTAAGTATTTTGGGAGGTTCTTTTTGGGCTGACTTTAAGTTAAAAATTTTATACAATTTTATACAAATTTTCTGTTAGTAAAGATAGACACACCAAATTTTAGGAGTATCCTATTGGGTAATAAATCTACTTTTCTATGTAATTTACCCTTGGGTGACGCTAGGGATTTGAGGTCAAAAATTTCAAACGGAACCCTATGCCCTGTGGTACCTCATTTTAAAGGTCTTCAAAAAAGAAATATTTAACGGCAAACTCGAGGTCCGTATCTTAGTTCGTATTTAAAAAGCAAGCCTTTAAAAATTAAAAATCGGGGAAAAAAATTACAAATTTAATTACCTTTATTCCTCTTCTTACTTTAAAAGTTCTTCAAAATGACCATCATAAATTTCTTGGTAGTAATGAAGTCGATTTTGGAACTATGCCAAGAAGTAACACCTGTCACTATTGAAAATGTGAGAAATGAGTTCCAAAACCAGCTCTATAACTGCCAAGAAGTTCATTGTGGTCATTTTGAACAACTTTTAAAGTATTAAGAGGAATAAACGTATCTTTATTTCACGATTTTTAGTTTTAAAAGGCTTGCTTTTTAAAAACGAATTAAGATACAGACCTCGGGATTACGGTAAAATGTTTCTTTTTTGAAGGCCTTTAAAATGAGGTACCACACGGCATAAGATTGCATTTAAAATTTTTGAACTCAACTCCCTAGCGTCACCTCTCAAGGGGATTGAAAAAGTTAAACTACATAAAAAGTAGATTTATTAAACAATATGATATACCTAAAATTTGGTGTCTCTATCTTTACTAATAGCAAATATATTTGCCGTACACCCTGTACATGTGTCATTTACTTAAAATTTATTTGAAAATTGAAAAATAACCTGCACAAACTTTAATAAGATTTTTTGAGAATTAAGGAATAAAATTTTCCAGATTTTTCCGATACTCTCTATATACAAATGACAAAATTTCAGAAATTAATAGATTTGACACCTGAAATTTTTTTTGTCAAATTTAATATATAACCCAAGATTTCAAAATGTGTAACCAAAATTAGCCAAAATTTCTACCTTAAAGCAGTGGCGTCCTTGAGGCCCTTCCTCTACCAATTCGTATGGTAGGTAGAATTTAATTTTCATTTTTCCCACTTAACGGTGTGTGTATCGGCTACTCGCTTACCTCACTGTTAACCTTTCCCACATTTATTGGTGTTATTGTCACGCGTCGATAGTAGTTTTGTTACGTGTTTTATGTAATTTTAAACTCCAGTTTAATTTGTGAAATATGCAAAGAAAAATCAAAAATTAGAAAACACGAAAAAAAAAATCCAAGCGACCCACATAGGGGTATTTGAGTCAAAAAGCTGGCCAAAATTGTTTATTAATATTTTTTGTTTCTAAAGCCCTTGAATAGTATATACATATTTAACGAACAAAATTTTTTCTGTAGGTATTTGTAAAAATAAAACACGTAAATAGGCAATCGGTGATTTATTTTTAAATTTAAATATCTCTCTTATGTTACAAAATAGAAAGAGGATTTAATAAGAAGATTCGTCCCATCGTTTCTCATCAGAAGCCTCGTTAGATGTTTCAGGCAAGCCTGTACTTTGAATGTCGGTATATATGTATATGTAAGTGTAATACATTGTGAAATGTATTATGTTTTTATGTATACGAGTCGTAGAAATAAGATTGAAATGTATATATTATTATGTACCGATTAAACCAATTTTCAAAGTATATTTCGTCCGATCACTGAAGTTAACCGACGCCCGGCACGGTTACTACTTGGAAGGGTGACCGCCTGGGAACGCCGTGTCTCGCAGCTCTAAACAGGGAAGATGGTAGACGAATACTTTCTCGGTCGAGGTGATAGCACTCCACACATACTCCCAAAGGGCTGTTTCCAGCTCTGGATCTGTGAGTCCGGACTTCCCCAGTACACCCACGGTACGTGGTACTTCGGTCTTCGTGGGCTATCAGAAGAGAAGCGAATATTTTTCCTGTAGAGATATATGTTTTTGGAAAAAACGAACCCTTTATCTTGAAAATGTAAACTATCATTGACGGGGATATACAAAAATAGGAAGTAGTGTATGTTTTGTGCAGATGTTTTCGTTTCTGCAAGATCTTGCTTTTATGGACTTTCTACAATATCTCAAATTTCTATACTTTTAATGTCGTTAATGTCCGGAAATTTGACACATTTAAACTTGTTTTAATACCTTCATAATTTTAAGTAATTTCGAAGTGCAATAATTTTTCTAAATGCTGAATACTTACAAATGAATGAAATGAAAATTTCAAAATAATGCCATATAACGGATATGGAAATCTTGTGGTATATAAAAGGAAACAACTTATTATATTTAAATAAGTATTATAGATCAAGTAATACATATGCAGTTACCGGTATTTATAAATTACATTTCAATATAGTATATTTGAACTACTTATTCCTAATTGCAATGTGAAGTTAATGAAGATATCGCCTTACCTATAAGATTAGAGAGCTGAAAATGTATTGCAGAGTCACGTTTGATCGCAGACTATTTATTGTAAGTTTAATTATAATTCTTATGCTAATTTATGAGTTGCTAAAAAAAGGAAGTGAGAAATTTAGATGTGGTGATTTATACATTTAAACCTCAGATTAAATAAGCTTAGGTAGGTCTTAATAGTAAACTGAACATCTGAACAATTTTAAAGGCACCAAAATACATTGGTAATCTAAAACAGTAACGGATATTCGGTAAAATTAGAAATTAAAAAAAAACACAATGCATCGGAAATCTTCGGCTAGCTCTTGGGGTTGCTAGAAGATGGTTCTTAAGAAGTTCAACTAATCGGGCGTCTTGGGATGACACGCAATATTTTTTATCTACTTCAGGAAATAACTAGATTCTCCAACGGTAGTCCGGTCTAATTTGACAACCAAAAGTTTTAAACTGACAAGTGTAAGAATAAGACAACTAAGTTTTATACTATGAACATATTTCTGAGCTTCTTGACAAATTTATCAAGAAAAGGACAACTTTAGTACGTACTTTCAACAATAATGGAACTAAATTCATTACAGCAACTCATTCCAAGATGAAAATCATTTGGAAACCAAGCAAATCGCTGAAATATCAGAATAATTCACAAGTTTTTAATGACGACATTAACAATGACAGGACAAAAACCTGTCAAAACATAACTGATCAACTATAAGATCTTAATTTAAACCAGTACCAAATCTTAAACCTTCTTAGTGAATCTGAACGTATCTTTAGCAAATTAATGAAAATTTGAAAATAATGAAAAATATGCGGACTTTTAGGAAGGGTTTGCCATAGCTTTTGATGTGTGATTGAGCTCAAAATCTCGCGTTCCCTAAACTCTTGCGCGTTATTTCTTCCCAGCATTTTGCCTTGAGCAGTTGGCGTTAAATCGCCTATCCATCTCCCAACAATTTTACATTCAGATTTGTTTTTTTGAAAGAAAATGAAAATACCTGTCATTAATCAGATGATATGGTAACTCGGAAATCCCATTTCATATTTATTTGTTCTCCCCCTCGAGGGAAGCTCTTATTAATACATTAAAAAATACCTATACAGAATATTAAGCTATACTTAATATACTAATAATGTTATTGCTAAAACTTCTAAAACCGGGAAATCTTGTCAAAATGAAATTAAATTGGCCAACATGGACGCCACGAGAAAAATGCCGCCTTAAAGTGGTCATTTTACTATCACACAGCTCAGCGGTAGATCTTTTATTTTATTCTTTTAATTCACCATATAACATTTTGGTTTATCTATTTTAGATGCAAATGAGTAGCGGTTGAAAATAATTATCAACATCTTGATGGTCCTTTACGTAAACATTGCTATTTAACTTTGGTTTTTGCTATTTAAAATTTTAATTTGTTGTTTTTGTAGGCCAACTAAAAGACTGTTTTTATAAACAAGAAATCTCGGCGATTCTTACTTTTGTGGAAAAATACGATAAAATCATTTAGCTATTTAAAATTTTTCAAAAACGAATACTAAGTATTACTTTACCTTCAGAGATAAGAGCACAAGCCTTCAATATTTTATACAGCAGCCATTGGTGTTAAAGGTCAGAAGATTTGAATATCTTTAAAAAATTTCTAGGTATAATATTTAATTACGACTCATTAAAGTCTTAGGGTAACAAGGGTATAATTTGGAAATATTATTTATTACTAAGATTTATTTGTTAAAATTTTATTGTCGTCAGGGGCGTATCAAAAGTACGATATTTGAAGGGTGGAGGGGAGGAAAAATATCAGACTATGCAAAGATAAAAATCCAAAATTGTTGTCGACCTTTTTTGCAAATTTTCCTAGCAAAACGGTCGACTTTTTTATGTGATCGAATTTTTGTGTTCTGGCTAGAATTAATACTGTCGATCTCTTTGCGAATTTTTCCAAAACTTAAATGCGGACGTTTTTTCTTGTACGAGGTCCTAATAGCCAACTCGTGCATTTGCGGGAAGGGAAGCTCCCCCCTCCCTTATACTGATTGACGTATCAACGCACAGCCCACACCGTTGGGTCTAGAATCTTGAAATTTTGCACAGAGGCATCTTATATAACATAGGCGTGCGCCAAGGAAGTTTTTTCTTTAAATTTAACCTCTAAGGGGGTGAAAGAGGGGTTCAAACTTTGTATGCAGAAAAAATATTATATGGTTCTATTAAATCGAAACTTCATAGAATTACTCTAAAAAATAACGCTCAGAATCACTAAGAAGGTTGAAGATTTAGTATTGGTTTAAATAAAGATCTTATAGTTGATCAATTATGTTTTGACAGGTTTTTGTCCTGTCATTGTTAATAAGACAACATTTAAAAGTTATAAATTATTCTGATATTTCGGCAATTTGCTTGGTTTCCAATTGATTTTCATCTTGCAATGGTAAAGCGGCAACATTTTCAAAAAAAGAGATAATTTCACAGTGCAAATATTAGTTGTCTTTGTCAAATTTTGCATATAGGTACATTTCAGAACACAAAAAAAAATATTTAAAAATATAAAAAATCTTATTTTAATTAAATATGAAAACAATGAATTTCTTTTGAAAACGTATGCGCCTTTTTATTGGTCTATGTAGGAATATTATTAGTTTTCAGGTTCCAAATGCGAAGCGAATGATAAAGTAATTTTGATTAAAAGAAGATGTTTAGCTGATATTGGAAGAACAGTAACAACAAAAGTTATTTTTTACATTTTTGTCAATCCTAAATTTATGTCAACCGCCAGCAACTTTGAACATGGCACAGTTTCTTAATTTGATTAAACAAACAAATATTTGAAAAGTAAATACTAACTTTCTTTAAAAACAGTTATTCTTTATTTGCGGCAACGAACAAACATAATAAATGACGGAAATATCCTATTGTATAAATAAAAACATATCCTTTATACTAAGTAAGACAGACACACTCTTTTTAAAATGCAACGCTGTCTACCACTTGTTTTCCGGTTTCTAAACTTTACTAAAAAGGAAAACCTGCCAAAAGCGCTACATCAAATATGGTTTATTTATTAATTCATAATGCATGAACAATATCTGGGATCCGTGATCCGTCTGTATATAACTGTATTATGCCACACTTATTTTGCAGTCTGGTATGGATAAGTTTGAGTCATAATTTCGTTGAAATTAAGAATTTTTTGCTTATAATGTCACGGCGGAATTTTCAGGACGGTCATGTTTATTTTTAATTAAAAATAACGTTTAAGGAAGGTTTTGAATTATGTGTGGTAATTATTTAAGATTTAAATCTATTATTTATTTTATTTCTTCTGGGTACTGCTCATGGATTTATTAGGACTGGATACGGGATGATTTCACATTCTTTGAAGCCAAAACAAACCATTCTAAACGACACTGTAAACACAATTTGTAACCATTGGCCACATCTTATTTTACCTTGTATTTTTGTACAAAAAATACGTTAGAAGCATCACAAGATTTACTAAAAGTAATAAAAGCCCTAAAATATTTTATTTTTCTGCTAAATAATAATAAATTTAAGTTAAAAAGGTTTTATTATTTATAGGTAAATAATTACATCATACATATAAATCTATACGTCGCACTTTTTCTTTTCTAGTTCATTAGACAAAGACGTAGGTGTAACCGAGTGTTCAGACCGAGGTTCAGCCGTTTTCCTAAACAACCAGCACAGACAACAATACTTCTGAGCTCCAACACTCCAATGCTATTTTATCTCTTTCTACTACCATTCTTGATTCAATTACGTAGTAATTCGTAGTCTTGTCTATGTTCGTAGTTCGTAAACTGCTCCCCCAAGAGAATAACAAAAACAAAAACAAACAACAAAATATAAGGCTTCACGTTCGATACGTTCACAGTATACGGACATCGAATAAGAATTAAATTTAAAGTGTAAGGGTATGATATACATTTTGTTAGTAGGTCAGAAGAAGTTTTAGGTCATGTTTATTTAATCAATTACCTTATTAGTAGGTTTTGGTTGCCAAAAAATCGAATTTGTTTCCGGAATTGTCATCAAATTCTGATAAAATTCTTTAAATAAGATTATCTCATCATTTATGTACTGCTAACAAGCAAACGTAATTAGTTAGTACACCTATACACAAATTTGTTTTTCTACGAATGTCAATAAAAACCTTTATTGTATGTTCAATAGTAATTTCGGAACATGGTGCATTGTGTTTTACACATTTTCATTGTGCTTCAATCACCATGGTGATTGAACTACAAAGTTCCCATTGTGCACGGGTATTTTTTACAAAGGTGGCGTTGACATCCAAAATCTTTATAATTTTTATTTGTGGAATGTCAGATTGACATTTTTTGACATCTTAAAAGGAAAAATATTACTAATCCCATTTTATGTAACAGTAACATTCGTAGAAAAAGTATAGTGTAAAACTCGCATGGAATGACCATTTCCTACTCGTATGATTTGCAGCATTCGCCTGCGGCTCATGCTGCAAACGTCATACTCGTAGGAAATGTCAACGAGCATGTCATTCCATGCTCGTTGTACAATATACTATTGTATAATAACAGTTTTAGAACAAAACTGTGATTAACAAGATATTTGAATACGATTGTCAATTAATTATACTCTTCGTTTACCACAACATATTATTTTGTCATCAAATATTAATCACCATTGGAATTCGAAAATCTTAAAAAATGTTAATTAAAAAGGACAGAAAAAGATCCTAAACAAATTTAAACAAACCTGAGCAAACCTTGGCAAACCTTTGCAAAACTGCATAAATTCCGCTTTTTTTTTTGGTTTAATCATATTGTAATTAAGTGTTCATAATAATTTATTATTTGGTGATAATTCTGTTATTTTGATGACAATGATTCGTGCACAAAACTGATTTTAAGTACGACAAAAAAGGTGCTTAATTGTTGATCTTGGATACAGATTATTATAAATTTGAAAATAAATGTTTGGATTGGATTTAGTAAGTGTTAAATTAAAAATAATTTGGATTAAGTGTTCATAATAATTTATTATTAGGTGATAATTCTGTTATTTTGATGACAATGATTCGTGCACAAAACTGATTTTAAGTACGACAAAAAAGGTGCTTAATTGTTGATCTTGGATACAGATTATTATAAATTTGAAAATAAATGTTTGGATTGGATTTAGTAAGTGTTAAATTAAAAATAATTTCTGTGAGTAACTTATTTAGGGGATTTCATATCGTGAAAAAGATATTTTTGGTAATTATTTTATTTATCCTGCATGGAAATTTTGTTTATTTTTCAAATACATCTCTCTGGTTTAAGAAACTGTTGGTTAAGAAAAATTATATTTTGTGATTAACCACACACTATTAAGTAAGAGGCACTTAATACCTTGACAAAACTTATCAAAAACTGCACAAGAATGAATGGCATTAGTCGTAAATAGTGCTAATCATAATGTATGACAGACTTTTATTTATTATATTCTAACAATAATTTTATAGGTATAAAACATTTAATTTTAATTCTACGAGTGACATAGGTTACATTAAATATAAAAAAATGACTGAATATCGTAGGTAATATTAATTTCAAAAAATAATTACATCATACAGTAAAAATGAACTTAAATTTAAATAAAAAAATATTTAGGATAACATCAGTACAAACATTTTTTTTAATTTAAGAAAACTTAAAACTATTGGCAACGCCGTTTTATTGGCAACGTCGTAATTTCTTTATTGAAGATCCGGCTGAAGAGCGACAAGATTCTCTTGAAGAGATCGAGTCACATGGCCTACTGACACCTAGTAAGTGACGTAAACTGTACGAGGGGAACTTTAAAAGAATGCAAGATATAAAAGTATGCGATTGACTTCTACAAATTTTTATAGAATACAGCAAAAATAAAATAAATATTATAAATGGTTTAATTTTGTCGTCATAGATTTTGGAAGCTATGAATATTAGGAAAAAAATAGTAATCGAGCAACTTCTCGATACGATTTTTTTTTGTCTAAAAATATCCTTTACCTTGCCATAACCAGTTGATTTACAAAATTTCTATGAATCATACTATCCTTTAGTTTAATAAAACATCACTTTATTATTATAATGTAATAATAAATTAACGGTTTAATTTTAGAATGTATGTAACTAATGTTACAAATAAATATTGATTTTGAAAAAATAGAAATATTTTTTATACATTTCCTTTTTATTTGCCTCAGCTAAACGGACCGAGCTTATAGTCAACAAAATCTCATATTGTAGTGCCCAAGATACTAATTGCATGAAGATATTCATGCAAAAATAAAAGAGGACTAACAATTTTACGTTCAAAAATTTATGCAGGTATGCGAGTCAAAATAAAGAACCTGTTCTTCGGACCAGTCTCGATCGGGGTTACTGTGTAAAATTTTATTTAATTTTGTAGTATAACTGTGAACTTAAAGAAAATCATTATTTGTTTTTGGAGATGTATCTGATTTAAGTTCAAAATAAGATGAGTAAAGTTAACTCGAAATGCTTTGGTAAAACTACATTTTGTGTGTTTGTGTCTAAAAATCGGTAACTAACATGTTAATTTTTCTAAAGTATCATGGGCTCTTTTTTAGAATGATTTCTAAATCAAATAAGAAAACTAAATATATATATATATATATATATATATATATATATATATATATATATATATATATAAAGGTAAAATTTTATCGGGATTTGCGGTCTGTGGATAATGAAACTACTTTTTTCTTAAATACCCAATATTTCACCAATGTTTATTGGCTTCTTCAGGGGCAAACTACAAAAATGTAAAAACAACAGACAATAAAATGAACAAATACATGTTACAAAAATTACTTACAGAACTAGAGTCAATCCTTAAAAAATAAAACTGCCATTGTCACGTCATAAATGATCAAAGTCAAACGGCATTACACACAACTGTTTTTACAAACTTACAGAAAACACTGAAAGACGAGTACAGACAAAGATATATATTTTATTATTTACTACCTGTTTCAATTCCATCTTATCTTTTTCACAGCAGAACAAAACACATAAAACTGCTGCTATATTGATACACCGAGTGTTTTATTTTTAGTTGCTAATGTTTAAAATATTGCAGTAAATATTGCTTAACTGACTGGTGTCAGACTTGTAATTACGTCAACCACTAGCATTGAGGGTATGTTTGTAAACCACATACAATATATCTAAATTTCTAGCTAATATTTTAAAGAACGCATTTGAAAATCGGACAGACTACAATATTGCGGACACTTTCACTTTTGTTAACAAAGTTAACAATCTGAGTCTGCCGGAGAACTATGTTTTGATCTCACTGGATGTAACATCCTTGTTTACAAACATACCCTCAATGCTAGTGGTTGACGTCTTGCAACAAGAGTGGGAACTAATTAAAAATTACACGTCACTGACAAAAAACAACTTTATTTCCCTAATAAATTTTATTTTTAATAACACTTATTTTTCTTTTAATAATAAATTTTACCGACAAATTTTTGGTACACCTATGGGATCCCCCATTAGCCCGATTTTGGCAACGATTGTTTTGGATCGTCTACTGGACATTGTTATTCCGCGTTTACCTTTTCACTTACCTTTTATTTACAAGTATGTAGACGATTTGATTTGTTCGGTACCCAACAACGCAATCCAGACCACTTTGGAATTGTTTAATTCGTTTAATTCGCATATCCAGTTCACTATTGAGGTGGAAAGTGAATGTAGTGTCCCGTTTTTGGACACCAGAGTGATCAGAACCAATAATAACAATACATTAATATTGGATTGGTACCAAAAACCTACAGCATCGGGTAGATTCATAAATTATTATTCAAATCACCCAAAAAATCAAAAATACAATACCGTAATTGCTATGAAAAATCGAATTAAGCATATTAGCGATGAGAGGTTTCTGGACAAGAATTTAAATATACTCTTTGATATTTTTGTCAACAATGGTTATCCCAGACACCTTTTAAAAAAACTTATTTACAATTCCAATACTTTCGATGGCCCAACAGATGATCCAATCCCGCAAATAATAAAATATAAGAAACTCCCTTACATAGACAAATTAACAAATTCCGTGATATCACTTTTCAATGATTTCACACACATTAAAATAGCAAAATACAATCAGTTAAAAAACTATAACCTATTTTCAAAAGTAAAGGACAAAACACCTCAATTATACAACAGTAACGTTGTCTATCAACTCTCATGTTTGAATTGTCAGGGTTGCTACATAGGACATACGTCACAGTGGCTAAAACAGAGGGTCTCACAACATAAAAGTGATTGTAGGTTGGGAAAGAACCGATGTGCTACGGTTGATCACCATTTAAAAACAGGTCATAATTTCGATTACAGGAATATAAAAGTTCTGACTCAGGAAAACAACTACAAAAGCCGTCTATTCCTTGAAATGTATCACATAAACAAAAACAAAAATTCTATTAATTACAAGTCTGACACCAGTCAGTTAAGCAATATTTACTGCAATATTTTAAACATTAGCAACTAAAAATAAAACACTCGGTGTATCAATATAGCAGCAGTTTTATGTTTTTTGTTCTGCTGTGAAAAAGATAAGATGGAATTGAAACAGGTAGTAAATAATAAAATATATATCTTTGTCTGTACTCGTCTTTCAGTGTTTTCTGTAAGTTTGTAAAAACAGTTGTGTGTAATGCCGTTTGACTTTGATCATTTATGACGTGACAATGGCAGTTTTATTTTTTAAGGATTGACTCTAGTTCTGTAAGTAATTTTTGTAACATGTATTTGTTCATTTTATTGTCTGTTGTTTTTACATTTTTGTAGTTTGCCCCTGAAGAAGCCAATAAACATTGGCGAAATATTGGGTATTTAAGAAAAAAGTAGTTTCATTATCCACAGACCGCAAATCCCGATAAAATTTTACCTTTTTATCTCTATCAGTACGGTCGATAGCAATCAAGTTTGCTATATATATATATATATATATATATATATATATATATATATATATATATATATATATATATATATATATATATATATATATATATATACTATATATAATAAATATATACTTTTTTAATCTTACCTTCGAACGTAAATCAACACCTGACCTAGGTCATGGGCATTTTCTTTGGCTTAACCACCTTTTGCAACGTTGTCACATATTTATTGTGCTATAGTTACTTTTTAAAAACAATAAAATAAAGGATTTTTTCATTTATGATTTTGTTTTCAATGGTGATACCATAATACATCTACAACCTTGTTAATGGGGTAATTTTTTTTCTCTTGAAATGCAACTTTATGCCGTGTGGTACCTCATTTTAGAGGACTTTGAGAAAGAAACATTTTACCGCAAACCCGAGGTTCGTATCGTAGTTCGTTCGATAAGCCTCTAAAAAGCGTGAAAAAAAAATTAAATACCTTTATTTCTCTTATTACTTTAAAAATTTTGCTCAAAATGACCACCATGAACTTCTTGGCAGTAATAAAATTGATTTTGCAAAATTTTCGAGAACGACAGATGTTACTTCCGGGCTGAGTTCCAAAACGACTTTATTACTGCCGAGAAGTTCATGGTGGCCATTTTGAACAACTTTTAAGTAATAAGAGAAAATAAAGGTACTTAAATTTTTATTTTTTTTTTCACGATTTGTATCTTTATAGAATGGTCGTTAAAAAACGAATTAAGATAAGGATCTCGGGTTTGCGGTAAAATGTTTATTTTGAAAACCTTTAAAATAAAGTACCGCACGGCATAGGGTTGCATTTAAAATTTTTGTCCCCAGCTCCCTAGCCTCACCCCTCAAGGGAGTTGAAAAAGTTAAATTGCATAAGAGACTAGATTTATTAACCAATAAGATACACCTAGAATTTGGTGTCATTATCTTTACTCATAGCAAAGATATTTGTCCATACTACCACTTTTCGGGCCCCCTGAATATATATGGTTCAACTGATCCAATACTGCTACTCATTTTGGAGCAATTGAGTAATGGAATCACTTTCATATTTTGCGTGTCTATTCTCAACATTATTCTTCTTGATTTATCCATCGAGTGTCTTTGGATGGATCGACGATATACCATCTCAATATCTGCCAGTATTTAGCATTCGTGGCTACTCTTTTGGTTCTTTTAAATGGTTGACGCTCAGTGCTATGAAAAATCAACGACTTTCCGTCTAAGCAACATAAAATTGATATGTTATTATTCATCAAAGATTAGCGTTCATATTCATTAAAAACGTTTAGTACTGGTTTAAACTAAAGCTTCTAGTTACTCAGATTTTGACGGATTTTTGTCTTGTTATTAAAAAGTTATGAGTTATTCTAATATTTCAGCGATTTGCTTGATTTGCAAATGATTTTCGTGGGCTGTCAGAAGATAACAAAAATCTTGGAATATGTTGCTCGAATGAATTCAATTCTGTTATTGTCTAAAGTACGTACTAAAATTGCCCTTTTCTTTATAAATTTGCGAAAAAAACTCAGAAACAAATGTATAGTATAAAACTTAGCTCTCTTATTCTTACACTTGCCAGTTTAAACTTTTGATTGTCAAATTAGACCGGTCTAGCGTTGGAGAATCAGGCGGTTAAATTTTAGGTTGTAGTTTACCTTCAAAAAATTCACCAGGCCGGCCGGTTGAATTGTTAAGGTACGCGGTTTAAAGAGAAAATATTAAAATAAAATTTTGATTTCTTCAATAATCTTATTTACCTATCTACGCTGGAAAATCATGGATTTTGTACAGCAAATAACTAAATTTATAACAACAATGTTTAAGGAAACACAACGCGGTAATGGGCATACTCTTAAGAATAACGTTAATAAAACAAACATTAAAATTGTTACTAAATAGCGGTTACAAGCTATTATGATTACGATTGTTATCTTAAGCGACAACTCGGAAGTATAAACCAAATTTTCTGCTAAACAATGCGCCAACGTTTCTGCTCAAGGATTTTTACATAATGTTAATTTTTCCTTTATAGCCTGGCCCATGTCATCACTTTATGGTCTGATGACTCTCGTTTTTAAAGGTCTACAACTAAAAAATATAAAAAAAACACGGAAACTAAGCTTTGCTGCACTATTAAAAAGGTTTATCTTTGAAATCCACAAACGGCGTGATTTTAAGTTTTTAATCTTTATGAACTTAGTTCTTGTGAACTATTTTTGAGAAGCTGGGGTTGACATAGTGTATTTTATAATATTTAGTTTTGCTCAATAATTGTAGAAGTAAGCAAACGTACTTTTGTTACTGTAAAGCCCGCTTTTTTATATAAAAAATGCTTAACGTTTATGCAATAGGAAATATTTTTTTTTATATTCTCTAAATTAATTAAATGTTTATTGCGGTTGCTGTAATCCATTTATTTTGGTCTTTATTAACAAAAAAAAAGGATTTAATTCTGCAAATTTTCTCGTGAATTTCGAAGATTGTAAAACGTGATCCCATTGGCTGTCAAAAATGTTTTTATGACCCATAATGGCGAATTCCAGTGTTATAGGGTCATCGAATTATTTATAACTTCAACGAAAAAACGAGCGATTTAAATTAGTGAGCGGTATTTTGAGATAATTAACGGATAAAATAAACCCAAAAAGAATCACTAAATAAGGAAAATATTGTCGAATAATATCGGTTAAAAATAGGATTTGTCGGAAAAAGTCAAGGAAATTCGGTTTTCACCCCTTAAATACGCTCCTGGATGACCCATTCCCTATTTATTATCCTTTTATGTGATTATCCTTTTATAAGACAATGTAGAAAAATTGGGAAAAAATTAAATAGGAAAAATTACCGTGATCAAATGTACCGATGTCTAGGGCAAAACAAGTCAAAAAATCGAAATATAATCGGCGATTGCTTCCTTCCTATAAAGAATGAAGAAACTAATAATTATGGATATCATGTATTACGACGAGCTCTTTCCGATGACGTATATGGAATTTTAATTTGCACCATTTTGATCCCACAAAAAATTAAAAACCGTGAAATATTTGGGTCAAAAATCGAAATTTCCAGTCTTTCCCAAATATATCCATAAGTTAATTATATTATAAGTTCAATTTATAAATTATATTATTAATATTACTATTTGCTTGATTTCCAAATGATTTTAATCTTGGAATTTTTTGCTGGAATAGTTATATCATTGTTCAGGGCCGGCGCTAGCATTTATTTTTAGTGAAGCGAACAAATATTTTTGGACCAATTGATTTTTGGCACCCTCTTGGCATGGCACCTGAAGCGGTCGCCTCACCGATTCATGCTAGCGCCGGCCCTGAAAAGTCTATATTTAAATTGCCCTTCTCACATTTTAAGAAATTAATTGAAAAAATTAAAATGTATATTACAAAACTTGTATTATTCTTACAACTTATCAATTTCTACACTTGTTTGTCAAATTAGGCCAGCCATAGCAATAGTTAATCTGTGCCTAAATTACCATAAAATTCGAATACCATTGTGGCCTTGGACACACCAGGAAAAAAAGTTGTATAGAGAAAATCAGTAAGGAACAAGTAAGAACGAACATGGTGATCCAAAAAAAATGAAAACAATCAAATAATATCATCTTTTCACACAGAATTCTTAAAAATTATTGTATAATGGGAAATAATTAAAGACCTGAATAATGGTTACCGCATAATGATTGTCGTGGGTAATTTTGACACGTTACAGATTTTAGAACCGTGTAATATCGTTGTAATAAGTGTTACGGCCTATTCGGCTAAGAGAAGATCTTAATAGATTTGGTAGAATGTCAATTATTTTATTGTCATTTGTGTGGTTCGCATTTTTTTATTTTATTTTTTAGTGCTATAACTTATGAAGATGAGCAGTCAGCTCTCATTCCTACTATTGTGTTTCTTTGACGTTTTTTTACGATTGTGTTCAGTTATTTGCTGTAAAAAAACCTTTCCGATGTAGAAACAAAAACATATCATTCATTAAAGAAATCAAATTTTATTTTGTATTTTTTCTTTTAAACTGCGTCCTGCGAAAATTCGATACCGTCAGTTGAGTTTTTGTACCACGTACAGCCAAAATTTTGATTCCTTTAATAAATTTATATGCTTTCAACCTTTTCTATGTTTCTAGGTTGGCAAGTTATTGATTTTTTACAGCTAATAACTGAGCAATAAAAATGATAGAGAAAAGCAAAATACTAGGGATGGGATGGTTTTAAAACAAATAATCGGGCTGGAAACGAATAGGACTACTTGTTGCCTACACTGAAGAAAAGGAAAATGTTTCCATCGAAAAAATTCGTTATTCCCAAAAAATCACCTTATTTTTACAACAAGAATTATCTACACTTATTTCTGTAAAAATATGTTCAAGATACTTTATATATAATACGTAAAAGGTTATTACAACGTTACTTATATTATATTATATATATATATATATATATATATATATATATATATATATATATATATATATATATATATATATATATATATATATATATATATATATATATATATATATATATATAGTGTGTCCAAGGATGGAGTTGGAAAGAGGAAAAAATATTATCGATTTTACGAAAAAAAGTCATTCTTTTTAAAATGTTCGGCTTGTTCAAAAAATGAATTTACCCTATTAAACTTTAGATCAAATATACAGGGTGTTAATAAATCAGTGAAACGCGAAAGTGCTTCAAGAGAGAAGTAAGTACCACTATTTATTATTTTATACAAAATTTTTATAAAAGAAAGATGTTTATAACCTAAAATACAGACTAAATACTATTATTTAAAATATAAAATTATATTTTTTTTAAATAAATATTAATTCCCAAGTATTTACTTGGGAATTAATTTCCAGTTATTTAACTGGAAAATATTAATACAAAATCACAAATTAAATAAACAGATAAATAAATACAAGGTAATGTTAATTAATAAATACCGTATAATATTACTAAACAAATTGTAAAAATAACATTAACTTTCACCTAATTTACATTGCAAAATATATCCATATTGTTCTGGCAACAGTGGCAACCTATAACCAATGATTTTTAATGTAATTGCGGAAAAAAATCTTTCAGTGTTTTCAGCGTGGTTTAGCAAAAATATATACATGGAATTCTTGATGTATGTCTCTAGATCTTATCAAGAGAGGAATATAATACATTCTCGTCAATAAAACAGGGCGAAAAACATTACCACACGAACAATATATAATTTTCAAAATTGATCCGACCTTGCAGTGAACCAGAAACCCAAGGCAAAACGGCAACGCTTAAAAGCTGGTATACTAAAAATTGTAAAACTTGCATACATCTTGGCATTAAATCACGCGACTGTTAATAATTATTATCAAAATTTAAATATTGGTACATGGTCTTTTATAATGATCAATATTGTTAACTAGCACGTGAGTGGTTACTATATGCATAAATCTCTCACCCGGCGCGGCACTGGCATTGGGATCTGTCACAAAATTTTCATTTTAGTGCCATTATATAAAGCAAATATAATTTTTGACGTTTTTACTTGATATTCTGAAGTATTTTTACAGAAAATAAAAGCGAATTCATTACTTCTATAAAATGTTGCAAAAGGTCCATCTAATACCATGATAACATTTCATTCAGTTTCAAGATTATCCTACGAGATGAGGCCACCTTCCTAAACAAAAAGTAGTAATCAGTCCTAGAAATCTCCCAACATTTAATTTTTTTGTGTTTGTGATTCTTTCGATTTTTGTAGTATTTTTTTCTACATTAGTCGAAATTTAAGCACATAGAGATAAAACAGGTGTCAAAATATAACCTTCACAATAATCATCGACTAAAAGTCTGCTATCGATTTTATTCCTACATATGATATCAAAACAAAACCATCAACAGCTGACGTTGACACAATAGCCCTTGGCCGAAAAATGCCGATCGTACACGAATGAACTAGCCAATCGACTACCTTTCGCAACAGAGCAGACACGTAGTATACTATACCATAATTTAAGATGTTGGTATTAAAATTATGACAGCAGGTTTAATGGCAGAGGCATTGATGACAAAATTGTGCATAAGTTTACTTCGATAAAATGTTTGTTAATGTATATATATATATATATATATATATATATATATATATATATATATATATATATATATATATATATATATATATATATATATATATATATAATGTGTATATATGTATATATACATAGCAGCAGGCAATGACGGTGTGATGTTTGAACTAATCAAATACGCAGGTAAACGAACATGGCAAATCCTAGCAAAAACCTACACTAACTGCCTAAGATCAAGACATATACCACAATGTGGAATAGCGCCAATATAATTATCGCTTATTTCAGAAACAACCCACGTCACTCCTTGACTTTTCTGTTTGTAGTAGTAGTAGAAGAATACATATATCTGGGCCAACAACCATGGGATCCCTACTACCAGAAATCAACAGAAGAATAAAACTTGCATGGAGAGCATTCGGTAGAAACTCAATCATATTCAAATCTAGAATGCCACTCCACGTTTGATCAATGTATACTACCAGTCATGACATACGGATGTGAAACCTGGATACTAAAAACAGACATAACAAGAAATCTCCTAGTAGCACAAAGGGCTATAGAACGGTGCATGCTAAGAATAACTAGGAGGGACCGCAAAATAATTACACAATGGGACCCCAGAGACGTGAAAATACCAAGAAGACGCCCAAATTTGAGATGGGACCATGATATAAAGAAATTATCACGACTAACCTGAGCCCGCATAGCCAACAATAGACAACATTGGGCCGAAATGAACAATGAATATGTAAAGGGAAAATCTGACTGTTAATTATAGTAGAACTGCAAGAGCCAGGGACGGGATGAACCACTATGGTGTTAAGTTTTTTAATATTTTACCTGATAGGGCAAAGAATTTAACGCTTAAACAGTTTAAAGTTAAAATGAAAAATTATCTTAAATCTAAAGCCTTTTATGGTGAAGAGGAATTCCTTCAGAACAACTTCATTGATTTTTAGAGCTGGGTCAGCGGCTGCCTGCTTTCTCAGGGATATTATTATTATTTTTTCTTTTCTTTAACTATTGTTGATTGCTCGTTTTTAATTCTTTTAATTGTTTTTGTATAAGTTATGTATTACTGACTTTGTCGTAACGATTTAATTATCTGTTAAATTATTTAATTTGATTTTTAATGTAAGCTATTACTTATATTTACTGTCTGACTTGTGATAATACATATTGTATGCACATCACTAATAAATATTGATTGATTGATTGATTGATTGATACATATCGAGAGCAAAATTAAAAAAGACAGCATATAATAGTGTATGGTACACGAATTTCCGAAATAATTCTCTAGGAAAACAGGTTAGCTAACGCCTAAAAAATGCGTAAATTTTAGTATTCAGCAAGGACATTCTGAACGGTACTTGTAGCTTGCCTTAACAAATTATAACTGTAACTTCACTTTGCTTTTGTGTGACCAGATTTATTATTTAAATAAATAATTAGATTAATTTGTACGGTTTATAAAATTCTTTTTACTATGGTAGTTTTAAACACACTCAGTAATTAAATATTTTAGATTTTAATGGGAATATTAAATAGCAAAATTTTATTATTATTGCCATGTTTTAATGAATTAATTAAAATTTTTATATTTATATAATACTATTTCAAAAAATTCATTGTTTGGGTGTTACGCCACTCTACTGTTAAGGAAAATAAATATTTTTTAAAAATAATAAAAGTCACTGCGTTTAAACAAAAAACAAATCCTGAAAAAAGAAATGTTCTGTACACTGTCAGTGACTTTTAATTATAAGAAGTATGCCTGACCCTAATCTATCTCTAGTGTAGTATATATTCGGTCTAAAACCTAATCTGAATAAAATAATTTTTCTGACGTTTCGAGACCTAATATATAGTCTCGTTATCAAAGAATCTAATAAATTCAAACTAACTAAATTAAAAATGAACTAAGTAATTATAAAAATAATTAAAAACGGATACAAGAGTTTTCTGATAGAATTCTTCTGATTTGTTTGAAAATATTGCTCTGATTATGGTTTCTGGCTTTTCTGTCAGCATGAGTTTTGACATTAGTCAAAATGACAAGACTTCAGGTAATGCAGGAAACAATAAAATAAAAAAATAAAAAAATATACAGACATTATTTACTATTTCAAAATTTCTTTTTTGATTAGCTTGTTAGAAACGGAAATCAAAATAAAATGGTATTTTCTTAATTATTCTTCATCACTAAAAATGCTTTAGAAATATGTAGACTATAATATGTCATCATTTTCCAGCATTTTCATTGGCCACAGTTTAACAGTGATGTCTGACAAGTTTTAATTTAAAAATAATACTTCAATAATTTACTCGTTAATTTATTTACTTATCCTCGGTACATTTTAAGAAAAGTGTTTTATTGAAAAAATAAAGCGCCGTATTAGATGTCCAAAAAATCCATGTCTTCTCAGGTTTGTGTTGGGAGTCCTGACTGTGTTCAGTATTTCATCAAATTCCACGAGATTCATATAAATTTTGAGAATTAGCCTCGTTAGAAATAATACAAGTATTTCTTGTCTGTCCGGTTTCTTAAATATAATTTAAAATTCAATGAAAGAATATACCTGATAATTCCTTCTCCTGTTATTACGCTTTTTAATTTCAATCTCCATGTTATAAATTATATCGGTTTAAAAGCTACAACTCGGCAGCAAATCGGCCAACGACATTGTTTAACAAAATTACAAAATTAAATCTGTATTTTTAGTTCAAAACCAAAACAGCATATGTATTCAGTGAGACCTGTTACTCTACTTTTTTGACAACAAAATTAGTTTCAACTAACAATTCCTTTCATTAACTGTAACATATTTATAGTGGTATACTTACCCAGTGCATATGAATTATAAAACAATTTATTTAGTGTAGATTTTAAATGAACATCTGACGGTACTTTATATCATTACATTATTAATTTTTTGTTTTTATTGTGTACAAGTTTTTATTGTGGTAAAATAAGGAATCTGTCCATAAGAATATCGCTTCCGTGTTTGTATCGGGTCGGTTCTAAGTACTACTTTTGATACTAGCCACAGAGTATGAGCTCAAATTGATTTGCTGATAATATATTGTTTTTTAACCGATCGTTCAAAAGTTTTGACATTTCTGACAAGATTTCTCGTGGAAAAAGTCAGTATTATAATATATCTAGTTGCCGGGCAACGAAAAATAACTGTTAGGAAATATTCATTTCTGTACTGTTAGAAAATAATGTGTCCTTATAGTTATTAGTGCCCCACAATAGTATATTATTCAACGATTGTATAAAGATGGCTATCGATTAAGACACCAGCATAAAGTAACGACACGAGCCTTTGCGAGTGTCGTTATGACTGCGAGTGTATTAATGGCCATTATATGAGATTCGTATACAATATTTTTTCTACGACCATTTACCACATATTGAACTGAACAGCATTTATTTAATTTACCAACAGGTAAACAAATTAAGTTCTTCACTTTCACTAATACCATAATCTAGCATAATTTATTATTAAAACATTCTTAAAAGTTTTAATGCAAATGCAAATTTTAGTAAAAGAACTGCTAAAGTCAGATTATTACTTGTATTGAAAAAAGGCCACTTGATTTAAAAAGTATTGATTTCAAAGTGGCTAATAACGCCATTTTATATTGAAAATTTCATCATAATAAACATTATTATAAAACTTATCGAAGACATTTACATCGACGATTTTTCTTAGCATACAAAGATGGAAAATGTTTCAAACAACATAAATAAGTTTCTAAAAATGCCTTCAAAGATAGCAGGGTACTTAGGCTTGCAAAATCCTGCGATGTATACCGGACATTCCGTAGTTCTTCAGCGACAATGTTGGCAAGCTGCGAGTCCAATATTACCAACATTAAGAGATACGGTGGGTGGAAATCCAGTTCAGTGGTGGAGTTCTCTATTAAAGACTGTATTAAGAATAAAAAGAGACTTGCTCGAAATGTACTTGAAAAACCATGTAGCAACAGATCTTAGTCAACCATGTCTCTATTGTTAGACCCATCAGACGGCACCCTTAGCAGTAGTGTCTATTTAACTCCAGCAGCAACAACTTTACAGCGAACCACAAATATCCATTACACATCGAAAATTAGTCATTATCTATATGTGCGAGAAAAAGTACAGCAAATGAGGGAAAATAAATAAAATCCGCAATGAATCTTCAATGTTCTACATATTGTGCTTTTAATTTTAATATTTATCGTTCCTGATGTTTCTTACCTATTGGTAAGAAACACATTTTTTTTTCAAGGAAATTAAAAAAACAGTGGTTATTTTTTAATACAAACTTTATTTTAGTTTGTATTAAATCACACCCAATGTTTTTTTTAAATTTTCTTGAAAGAAAAATGTAGAGTTCGGAAAAGTTACTTATCCGCACAAGTGCCGAAAAGTTAGTTTTCCTCACGATATTTAAAAAAAAGGAAAATGTTCATTTAACGCAAATAATGGTTCTTTGCATGTTTTTCATATTTAAACAATCGTTTTTTTTTAATTTAGTAATAATTAGTTTTTCTATAAGTTTTTGTTAAATTTGAAGGCAACCGGCGCTCGCACGGAAAATTTTGTACCTAACACATGCCTAACACAAGTGTCTTTTCCGCCCTTAACCGCCCAAACTCCGCTTCGTGTCGTTCGTGCAACTGCTGTCGCGGGCGGAAAAGTGCCACTTTCCGCACTTGTTAGGTAAATAACTATTACACGCGTCGAGTTTGACAGTACAAAATTGATACGTTTCCATGGTTACCCAACCCATTTTTATGAGAAATTTCAAGGCATCAGATGTGTGCAATTTTGTATTATGCATGTTCCAAAATTAAACAAAATTTTAACATTTGCTGGACTCAGCTAGCGCCGCGGCCATCAATCTTCACAGTCGTCCGGGAATGTTAGGCCTTTACTACTAGTTACACAATATACTATTAACATGTGCAACTTTTTTTTAACCTCTAATACAAAATATTCAAATAATAGAAATGACCCTGTACATTTTCCGCACAACTCACTTAATTTAAGGAAGGCTAACATTATTAGACAATGAAATGAAGGTGTGGTACAAAATTGTGCATTAAACGATCAGCAAACCAAAGTTTCTCTCTGCAAAGGCGACGAAGACAATAAGTAACAATACATTCGTAGGCTTGAACACCAAAGAAAATATGTACGATGGTTTTTAGGTTATAAATTAGACAAGGCTGTCCACTCAGTACTGAAAGGAATGTGGTTCAGATATGATACTGAAGCTTTGTTGTTTAAGTATTCATAATACCATGTTAAAAGGGACAGTATACTACCCGGTAAGAGAAACAAGAACCGCAAACTTCTCATCAATTTTAAATCTTTTTTTTTCTTCTGAACAGATTTTAATGATTATTTGAGCAATTTGTAGATAAATTGTTCGGCTTTATAACTTGCAGTAGTAAAGGTTGATGCTCCCCGAGTCTCCGCATGCGCAGTAGGGTCGACCTTGAACGCCCAGGTGTGCTATTGTTATTTGGCCTTGATATGCGCAGGTGTTATTCCAAGGTCAAGGTCAAGAACTTGGCCTTGAACGCGAGCAGATGTTTCTTTGTTTGGTGATGACCAGGTGTACGATGCTTATTTCAAGGTTACATTTGCGGTGCATATTTTCAATGAATGCGAGCAGCTGTTTCTTTGTTTGGTGATGACCAGGTGTACGACGCTTATTTCAAGGTTACATTTGCTTGGCCTTGAACGCGAGCAGATGTTTCTTTGTTTGGTGATGACCAGGTGGACGACGCTTATTTCAAGGTTACATTTGCGGTGCACATTTTCAATGAATGCGAGCAGATGTTTCTTTGTTTGGTGATGACCAGGTGGATGACGCTTATTTCAAGGTTACATTTGTGATGTTAGTTTACCTTGAGTTATTACTGGGGTGTAACATGTTTTGGTATGAAGATCGAGTGGGGGGTCTAAATGTGGATCGGTATAAATGAGGGTAGGGGGGGTTAAATTTTAGTATAGAACATTGTGTTGAGTAAAACGGTTCAAGCAAGTTAATTTGAAAGTCATGGCGTACGTGTGTGAAAATTGTGGTAAATCATTTACTCGGAGTTATAATATGTTACGACATAAACGAGAATCGTGCGTAGCACGATTTGAAAATATGCATGGTGGAAAACAGCGAAAAGTTGACGATGGGGCATCAACATCCGAGGTGCGTACTTGCACTTGCTGCAATATAACCATACCAGCAAATCGAATGGCAGCTCATCAAAGAACAATACACCATAAAAGTAATGCATGTTCACCAATATCAGCTGGTGTTGAGCTAGTGTCCAGTGCTTTTAGAAATAGGATTGCCACATACCGTATATCAAGTGATAATGAACATACTGACTATTCATTATTTTTTGATGAAATTAAAGCAAAAGTGTTAGAGGTAGTAAGTGACCTAGTAAGAGTGCGTTGTGCTTTGAAAGTTAATATGGTGGTTGTTGGTCGGTATCTGTTACCAACACAAGATAATATGTACAGTGACAAGTCATTTAATACACGCAATGAAATTGTTACTTCAGGAAGCGATTTGGAAGAAATATATCAATCATTAGTGGAAGCCATGAAGACTCAATCGACTGAGTTTCAGGAAAAAGATTCAGGTATGTTATAAATTAACGACTAAAAATAAAATAAATACTTATGTCAATCTTTTTGTGTTTTCGTAGGTTGGGCTCTGGAAAAAATTCTATACCTGGAAGTAAATGTCAATGAATATAAACCTTTTGGTGGATCTTCATATATAAAGCTACCCCGTTTCATCGAATTGAAAAAAGCCATCATCAATGTGATTAATCAAGATGAGTGTTGTTTTGCGTGGTCAATCGTGTCTGCTTTGTGCCCCACCACTAGAATGGCATCACAGATTCGATCTTATCCACACTATTCAAGAGTGCTGAATTTTACAGGTATAGACTTTCCAGTAAAGTTGCGTGATATATCAAAATTTGAAGAAATGAATAATATTTCAGTTAACGTTTATGGTTTGCAAAAAATTTTCGAAAATAATATGTTAAAGTACGAAGTTGTCGGTCCATCAAGGTATTCGGGTAGAAAACTTAACAGACATGTCAACTTGTTGTTAATAACAAAGGATTGTAGTATTAAAGATGATGATGAACATATTTGTGATACGCGTTGTTCTAAAAGTCATTATTGTTGGATAAAAGACTTATCGAAATTATGTTCCAGTCAAATTACATCGCGTAGAGATAAAATGTATTTTTGTGATGGTTGTTTGATATATTTTAGTTCACAATCATCTTTGATATTACACCAAAAAAATGACTGTAACCACAAATATTCATTAACACCATCACTAAATTTAAAAATAGATAAATTTGGAAGGAGTGTAAGTGAAAATATATTAAAATTTGAAAACATAGAAAAGCAAATGCGTGTACCGTTTGTTGTTTACGCGGATTTCGAATCGGTGCTTAAACCACTGGATACAGTGGAACCAAATCCCACAAATTCTTACTTAGTCAAAAGCATCAAACATGAACCGTATTCTTTTGCGTATTTAATAAAGTGCTCCTTTGACGATTCGATTTCAAAATTTGAGCTCTACCGGGGAAACGACGCAGCCCAGGTTTTCGTTTCGCGACTTGAAAGTGATTTAAGATCTCTTTACAATACATACTTAAGAGATATAAGAGCAATGGAAACTTTAACGGCTGACCAAATAGCGGAGTTCAATAATGCCACAAAATGTGGTATATGTGAACGACCTTTTGAAAATAATAATTGTAAAGTAAAGGACCACTGTCACATAACTGGGAAAAAAAGACCTGGTGCTGCTCATTCGATTTGCAATTTAAATTATAAGTTACCCAATTTTATTCCAATTATATTTCATAACTTGAGCGGGTACGATTGCCACATGTTTATTAAAGAGTTGTGTCGTCACGGAGACAAGATCGATGTTTTAGCTCAAAGCAAGGAAAAGTATATTTCGTTTACGAAAAGTATTTACGTTCACGATTATGTCGATAATAAAAGTGGGGCAATAAAGAAAAAATATGTGAAATTGCGGTTCATCGATAGTTTTAAATTTCTATCAACTTCGCTGGAAAATTTGGGTAATGGATTAGCTGTGGGTAGTTTCAGGGAAACAGGAAAATATTTTTCTGATAATGGGCAGTTTAATTTAATGCGCAAAAAAGGTGTTTTTCCCTATAGTTTTGTCGATTCAATGGAGAAAATGAACCATCCAACTTTACCCACAAAAAATCAGTTTTATGATAGTTTGTCAGAGGAGCACATTAGCGATGAAGATTATGACAGAGCTAAAAAGGTGTGGGACACATTTAATTGTAAGAATTTGGGGGACTATTCGGATTTATATTTGAAATCTGATGTTTTATTATTAACCGATGTTTTTGAACAGTTTCGCGATACTTGTTTAGAAACGTATAAACTGGATCCAGCACAGTACCATACCCTTCCAAGTTATTCGTTTGATTGTATGTTGCGTATTTCTAAGGTAGAGTTAGAGCTATTGACTGATATCGACATGGTTCATTTTTTCAAAAAAGGTATTCGAGGCGGTATAAGTCAGTGTTCAGAAAGGATGCACGCTGCCAACAACATATATGTACCAAACTACGATCCTAACGAACCATCATCTTTCATTGTTTATCTTGATGCAACAAATCTGTACGGTCATAGTATGTCGCAAGCATTACCATTTGGCGGCTTTAGATGGTTATCAGAGCATGAAATTTTAAATTTAAATATTATGGATGTGGATGATAGTGGTCCAGAAGGATACGTTTTGGAAGTTGACGTTCATTATCCGGATACGCTATATGATGACCATTCCGACTTACCCTTTTTAGTTGAAAATATTGTACCACCCACGGAATCGGCAAAATTTTCAAAGTTAATTCCGAATTTAAACGATAAAAAGAAATATATCATTCATTACCGAACATTAAAACAAGCAATCAATAACGGCCTAATGGTAATGCAAACACACAGAATTTTAAAATTTAATCAATCCCCGTGGTTAAAGACATATATCGACTTAAATACAGATTTGCGCAATAGGGCAACAACAAAGTTTGGTAAAGACACTTTTAAATTAATCATTAATGCTGTTTTTGGCAAGACCATGGAAAATGTGGAGAATCGTAATGATATAAAACTAGTTACCCGATGGGAAAATGACAGGAGTAAAATTGGGGCACGAGCATTAATTTCTCGTCCTTATTTTAAAAGTTCAACGGTTTTTAATAAAGAATTCGTTGCCATTCATATGGATCGATTAAAGGTAACTTATAATAAACCAATTTATATCGGATTTTCCATACTGGACATGTCGAAAACAGTAATTTATGATTTTTTCTACTCATTCATTAAAGCAAAATTTGGCAAAAATGCTTCTTTACTGTATACCGACACAGATTCGTTAATATTAAAAGTTTACACCGAAAATTTTTATCGTATAATTGCAGAAAATCCGGATAAATTCGATACATCCAATTATACCGAAGGAAATATTTTTAACATAAAAAAAAGTCAGTCAGTAGTAGGTAGAATGAAGGATGAATTTCCAGGTGATCCAATAATAAGTTTTTATGGTACCGGAGCCAAAGCTTATTACATAAACTCAATCAGTAGCGAAATTAAAAAAGCGAAAGGTATAAAAAAACGTGTAATTGAAAAACAGCTTCACCTGGAAGATTATCGGAATATCGTAGAACGTGGTGGTCAGATATTTCGAAAAATGAAAACCTTTCGAAGTTATAAACACGACGTTTATACCGAAATAATTAATAAAGTTGCTTTATCTCACCACGACGATAAACGTTATATTATACCATCAACAACAAAAACTCTACCTTGGGGGCACCCAGACATAAAGTTTTACGAAACAAACCCTGAAGATAACCTAAATATGTTAATACAAGCTATGCAAAGTTTTTTACCCGAAAATATTAGTTATAATTAGAAAAATGTTGGAAAGCCTGTGTTTTAGAAAAATAAAAAAATATTAACTCCAATGTCACGTAGTTTTATTAACCACTATAGTAATAGCAATAGTTGAAATTGTATAACGCAGGATAGTAAAATACATAGATAATTGTTTCAATAATATGTTGTTTTATTTTACAATATAGTAATAAAGTTACAAAAATAAAAATTAATTAATGTCTGGCTTATAAACTTCTCGTAGCATCCATTGTCTTCTCAACATATCAGATCTGCTAATCGGCCCTCGTCGACACATCAGCGTTCCACAGTAATGACACTTAACAATCCTTACTCTCAACAATTCAATGTAACTGTAAGATTGCATGTGGTCAGTCCAAATATATACTTCTCTTTTACAATTATAGCAAACAGCAGAAATTATTATTTGTGCTCCTGAAAAAGTCTCAGCTGGACGACTGTTATCTTGATCTGCGGGCAACATTATAGTTTCTGATAATAGGCATCGAAGGAAAGAGAGTGTCTATAAATATGGGTTGTCTGGGTCATATAACCTTGAGAGCACAAACAATAACAGAAGTAAGGACACACGATTACCTTGAAAATATGTCCTTGAATCGCTGTTTAGCCGTAGAACGCAACCTTGTAAGTTGAATGAACTTGTTTGGCCTCCAAAGCATCAACCGTCAGATAGAGTGGGGGAGTTTATGGTGGGGTGATAAGTATAAATTTGGTTTGCTAGGCAGAGCATTTCATAGTTCGCTAGAACAGTTCGCCAAGTAAATACATTTGTCAGTTTAGTGCAGTGAGTTAGTTAGAAAAATGAATTCCGGTAGTGAGTCATTGTTAAATGCGTTTAACTTGGATGGAAGTATCCAAGCAGAGTTGATGGGGCAGGACGTTATTGACCTGCTGACCCCGGGTGTGTTTGACGAGTGGCACAATGACGACGTGCTAAACACTGCGTTTGTGGAAGAAGAGAATGTGGGTGAAGAGAATGTGGGTGAAAAAAAAGTAGCTTCGGCGGTTGATTACGTCAACAACTGGACGGAGAAGGACGGCGGGCGCATCAATATCATAAGTGATGTGGTGGTAAAGAAGGCGAGGCGGCAACCCACTACGAAGTTGGAAAAGCTGCTGAAATTGCCAAAGACAGCCGGCAGCAATAAAAGTCAATTTTATGCAGCTATGGAGGGTGAACAGAAGAAGAAGAAGAAATTCGTGTTCAAGCGACCAACAGTGCCAGTCCAATACCCCGATTTTTTGGAGACGTCACAACCACCGAAGCCTCTGTCACCGGTCGTCATAATTAATGAAGGCCCAAACTCGACAACGCCCGAGCCGCCGCAGTCCATGCCTCCGATGGTGTTAGTGGCCGACGCTGACGAAAAATCGCCGATCGCGGGTGCACCACTATCACCAACAATAGGACGTGGGAAGTGCCGCAAACCGGTCAAGATGCGATGCAAGCGATCGTACGAGGAATCGCAGCAGTCAACAACAACTGCTGAAGAGCCGGACTGGTTGAACGAGTTTTCGGCGAGCCAAAAGTGCGTCTTCTCCGCGGCGTATAGTGCTAGGGAAAAACTACTACGAGAACTAAAAAAGTGTGATAGTGATGAGGTGGACTTTGAAAGACAAATGAATGAACTGCGGGTGAAAATGGAGGAAAATAAAAGGACAAGAGAGAAGTGCGTTAAAAGACTCGAAGCAATAAATAATTTAACGTATAAGAAGTAGTTTTAGAATTTTATTGTAAATATAGAGTTAAGTTATTTTTGTAATAGTAATGTATATATATATATATATATATATATATAAGTAAAAGAAAATGTTTTTGTATATATGATAATAAAAAAAAGTTAAATGAAACAATATTTTTTATTTCTAAAATAAGTATACGGAAGTTACACACAAAAATAGTGTAAAAATGCAAAATAGAAAAAACGAATAGACGGAAAATGTAGGGCCGTAACTTTAGGTGTGTAATCGTTAGATGCACACAACTTAAGTATGCGATAAAGTGTTATGTCTGTGAAGAGAGGCTACCCGTTACAATGCCCAAAAACATGCATCTTATTTGTAATAAAATGTGAATTTTACTACAAGTAAGATAATAGACCAAACTCTCAGCTTTTCGTAGAGAACTTACTAGAAATTTAGCTAGTTCTAACGTACGGTAAGAACGTACATGTCTTTACAGAGTAACACAATATTTTCCAAAAGAAATTAATTCTTGAGAAATATCATGTTACATGAGATGTGACATGAATCAACTACAAACTACGATCAAATATTTTGTAGTCCTGAAAAGGACTGATTTTGTCGGGGTAGGTCGGGGCGGGCATGGTTCCGGGATCAGTTGGTGGAATCCGCTGGACCATCTTCATCCTGATGGTCCGTGATCCACCAAGTGGATGAATCGGCCGGACCGTCATGATCTTCCGGCGGCGGTGGTGGTACCCAATCGGTACTGGAGTCCGGCTCCATCTCGTCAGCCGACAACTCTGCATCGTCGTTGGGCAGTTCGACTCCCCAATCGAACTCAGGTTCTTCGAGTGGTCGCAGATCATCCTCGTCCCACTCGATAGCATCCAATATGCCCTGCTCTATGTCGTCAAAGTCATCAAAGACTTGTTCGTCGACTTCGTTCATGTCGACCGTCTCGTCGCTCCAAATCGACGAACCACGACTTAATGGACGTTCAGGATTCATATTTAGATCTGGTAACTATCAGATTTAAAAATGAAGTGATTCTGTGACTCGCTCGCAACCGCTTAAATAGAGATAATCTACCCCCTCCACCACTCCATCCCCACCTTTTCACCTCTAACAAACTAGAGTTTATTATACAAATGCCCTCCATCCAAAAATGATACTGTCGGACTTCACTGTCGAAAACTGCTTTTAGTTCTCAAAAATGGTGTAATTGTGTTCTGGAAATGTGACCGACAAAGAAACTTATACTCGATCCGTCTGGACTTACATAATTTCTATCTAATGTCACAGATGTCGTGACATTAGATAAATACAAGTAAGATCAAAATATCCTATCATCCTGAAAAGGACGGATTTTGCAAGGAAAATTATACTCGATCCAACTGGACTTATATAATTTTCTATCTAACACCACATATACTATGGCATTAGGTAACTAAAACTACGATGAAATATTCTGTGGCCCTGAAAAGGACCGTTTTTCACGGGATATCTTATTTGTAATCAGGCTCG
Organism: Philopedon plagiatum; assembly: GCA_963971165.1. Classification (NCBI taxonomy): domain Eukaryota; kingdom Metazoa; phylum Arthropoda; class Insecta; order Coleoptera; family Curculionidae; genus Philopedon; species Philopedon plagiatum. Next base: position 21,854,148 of record OZ020191.1, on the reverse strand, counting down.
ATTACAAATAAGGCACGCACTCTGATGTTGTAGAGTACCAAGAGCTACTCCACAACCTTTGCAGTTCGGTATGTGCGCGCGACTACCGAAATCTTGGGTTACATGACCACTGAAGAATTGGTCACCAGCCGACTTGTTTTCCAAGTCGGCATAGCAGCCAATACACCACTCGTCATTACCCACCTTCACCAGGTTTAAGGTCTTGCACACCCGGCGGGATCGGACGGGGAAAACTTTCCTCTGTCTTAGAGCCCAATTATCCAAATTCCTAGGAGTATCATCGCTTAAGTATCCATCATCATCTGATGATGCCATGTTGAGATGAGCGAATGTAATGAAGTAAGCAGTCGAGCCGAGCTGCTTTTAAAGAGCTCAGCTTCCCCCACCACAACCCACCCCCACCCCTACCACCCCCAGTGTAGCATAGCGGATTGATTTAAAGTATTTTTAGCATTTTTAAAATTTGAAAATAATGAAAAATAAAGATTTTTGATTTTTCACCATTTTCATCAATTTTTTTAAGGCATTTCCCGACCATCTACGGCAAAAGTGGAAAGCACAAAAGATTTTGATTAATTTGAACTATTTTTTGACATTTTTTAAATTTCGAAAAAATAAGAAATAAAGATTTTCAATTTTTTTAGCATTTTCATAATTTTTTTTAAGGCATTTCCCGACATTTTATGAAAAACTTGAATAAGACTAATACGTTTCTTTTACTGCCCTTAACCCATTTCTGAGGTTATTTCTTAAAAATTCCAAAAAATTAGCGGGGTAATAGCTACTGCGCAGGCTTTGAGACTTAAAAAAAAAAAACCTCCAAGTCGTGACGTTCCATACGTGAGCAAACCTGATCAAACCCCATAATTCTTGAAATTTTGATTAGTCTGATCATTTTGATCATAAAAAGTTTTATGTCAAATGTTCTGATATGTCCTTGAACTATCAAATAATAATAATAATATTAATAACAAAATTCTTATTATTTGTATTGGCTAAACAAACCCAAGCAAACCTGAGCAAACCCACAAGTTATGTGCTTGTTGTCATTGCTTTGATCCGAAATAAAAATATTTTTGTTATATAAGGGTTAATGTGGTTGCTTTTTTTGTTACAAATATACAAAAATAAAAATCTTAGTGGGCCGACAAATATCGATTTTTAGTTCCAAAAATATACGTCTCGGAAATAACTAAATGGATACAATTTTTAAGTTAGAAAAATAACAATTTTAACGGATTTTGGACCTTTAACTTAAAATAAGTTTTAGACACTTCTAGGTAAATTATCGAAAAGAGTTATGCAAAAATGTCAACGTCTATTTTTAAACGTCCTGAAACTGTCATCCTTGGTCATCTTTGCATTTTTCACCGATTCAGTGTCAAACACAAAGTGACTAAGAATATCTAAACTACGATCAAATCTTTTGTGGCCCTGAAAAGGACCGTTTTCGCGGTGGGTTGGGTTAGAGAGGGAAACCTAGAGTGGTTGTTCCCCTCTCGCGATCTGAACCGATCGCGGTGCGGCGCGCCGTCTTCGTGTCTCCAGTCGCGTGCTGCGACGGCTCCGACGGCGCTCCGTGAGCTCTTGTAAGAGAGCCTCCCTTTCTTCCGGACCCAGCAGCATCTGGGGTCCTTCCACCACTTCCACCGGCTCTGTTGGAGCCGGCTCCGGTGGTGGCGGCGGTCTTGGAATCGGCTGTACGATCGCCGTTGGCTTATTCGCGTTTTTTAAACGCCAAGCCTCCCAAAACTCACTTATTTTGGACTCCCTTGTCGTCCTTAACATCAGCCTGTCCCACTTCATGGCTGGTTGAGAAATGAAAATTGTGATGGCTGCTCCCGCTTTTAAAAGCATTTAGGATGGTGGGGGGTGAGAGTGGGGGTGAGAGTGGGGCTAAACGGTTCTAACATATCCTTTCAGAGTAACAAAATATTTCCTATAGAATAGATTTCTTGTTCGAAATATTTTGTTACACTGAAAGGATACGTCTGTTTTTGTCATACTTAAGAGCAGGTTTGCCAACGTTCTATGTGAAACGACAAAAATTCTGATGTATCTTTTTGAGCGTATCAACCCAGAGTGAATTTATTTTTTTAAATATGTTTCTTGATAGAAAGTTATGTCACTTTGAATAACTAGAGGCATATGCGTTCTTATCATACATAAAAACTACAAGCTAAATCTTGCAAATGCTCTTTCTCTCACTATCTATGTATGATTTAAACACATAATGCATCTCTCACCCAAAGTAACACAATTTTTCCTTCGAGAAATATCTTCCTTAGGAAACATAGTGTTTAACTACAAACTACGATCAAATATTCTGTAGTCCTGAAAAGGACTGATTTTGTCAGGGGGCAGGCAGGGTTGTTATTTGAGGGTCCTTATTTGTAATAGGAATTTAAGTCCTATTGCAAATAAGGCATGAGTTCCGGTGAGTGACTGTAAACAGTCTCTCCCGACACCGACGATACCTCGAGTAGTTCTGCATACGCTCACATCGTGCCCCCACTGTGAAATGGCACGATATGAATCTAGCACCTATCTGACCCCTAAATCCTGTGTAGCAGTGCATACAATAGATGAGGTGGGGTCCAACTTTTACATAGCAGTGCCAGATGCAATACCTAGGTCTAAACCTACGCGTATTGCGTACACCCCTATGTTGCGCATTATGTGCGATTGCCTGATCGTCATCGCTGGAATAACCATTATCCGAGCTTGATGACATCTTGGCTTCGAGTGAATCTCATTTTCTAAATCACGTCTTATATACATTCTTTCCCCACCCCTCTCCTAAATTTCTCTCTATTCTTCACCTCATAACCTTATTTACCCAAGCCCCACCTTTGAAGTATTAAAATAAGCCTCAAATATGTCGTATGTAGTAAAAATAAAACTGAAATGTGTCGTTTATAAGTTTATTTTAAATATGTAAAGTACATAATTTGGAGAATTACACAACTTCAAACTAATGTATTGATTTGTTAGTAACAGAACCATTAAGTATATTGTAGCTAAAAAATGCATCGTGAATAACTAACGCGTACACTTTAATGTCTTTAGGAAATTTACTTTTGCGTGTTTCGAACTCCAATTTCACGTCCACTGTGGACGTCCTAACGGCTTCTGGTTGGTGACTGCAATCGATTACGAATAACGGATTTTGCAGATAGTCGGCAAAACTCATCATAGGATCGCTCAGTTCTCGCTGGTAGTAGCTAGCTTGAAAATTCTCATAATTATAATAGGCTGCGGCATACAGTTTCTTTGAAAAATCTAAATTCCATCTTTCGTACGGAAATACGGCAGAGTTCAGATAGAGCCTAATATCACTTATATCGGCCGTTGTAAATTGTGTGCTATCTTTTGCTCTGTTGTCGGAAGAGCTGGTTGGTTGAAAACCGATAATCAAATATCTCGGTTTTTCGAGACTCGTGCTAGTTCTTAAGGCCCATACGTCTGACGATGTTTCTCTCAAAGAAGGTAGCTCGTAAAGATCCCATTTACGGTAAGCCATTGGAACGTTTGCGTTACTGCCACCTTTATTCATGCGTGATAATATCTTTAACTTCTGTCGATCGTCTGGAATAATGTGACGAATTTTCAATTCAATTTTTTCAATTGAAATGTCTGCATCTACTTCGCCGATATAGCAATTGTTGAAAGTGCGGGCGATAATTAAAATCAACTCTTGCTTGACGTTAAAAATACCCTTTGAATAATCCTCTGCGAAACCCATGAGATATTTTAGAGGAAGCTTGCCGGAGAACACGTTACTTGTGGAATCTAGTATACCTTGATTTGCTTCGTCTAGACCCCATCCACATGCCATGAGAGCTCTATTTTGTGCGGCACCCAATGACACCATAGTTTTCATCGTTGTAGTAATTCCGGGTTTCCGAACGACGGCAACTTGCTCCCCTCCCATTTCATAACGACATTCGTCGAATAGAAAGGCGATGGCATTATTTGATAGATAACATTTCTTACTAACATCTTTGGGTTTAAATGTTCCTTCGATGTAAATGTAACTATCCGATATATCCAAAATGATATCTTGAAAGTGTACAGGTATACGAATTTCATCGGAATTGCGGAATGTTGGAGAACCGTAAGGTTTATATGTGTGTTCTTGAAAACTAATAATGGAGTTATCAAAAATGGGTTCGGTAAAAACTTCGATTTTGTCACTGCTAGCGGCCATCATTTTCTAATTTTTCTCACTTTCAAACCGATCGATTGTAGAAATTTGCAATCTTTCACGGAGAGCTGGCGATTGCTGTGCAGATGTGTTTTCGATCGTCCGTCTGACTTGCGAATGAACCTTGACTGTGTTGTCTGCTTACTTTTATGTCGTTTAACTGAATCTTGAATTGTTGACAGCTTATGCAGTTGACGGTTAAAGCAAAAACCCATTATACGATTTTTTTTAACTCTAGTTTAACTATTATTTTCTCACCTCGAAAATCGATCAAATCACCGCTATCGTCCAAGATGCGTAGAGTAATGTTGTCGATAAACTGACGACCATCCGGCATTATCGGCATATAAATATTATTTTGCGGTTCTTTAGAGATTTTGTAACCGGGTTCGACGTCAATATCAAATTCAAATAACGTATGACTTTCCAAAGAATTCAGGTATGCTCCGGAAATTATATTACAATCCACACGTACGATGCGCACTTTCATTATGTCCACGATGGTACTTGATTCGTGTCTTTGTCCACCTTGCAGCAACACAGAGCCAAATCCGAGCACTTTGCCGATACTATTGCTACCTCGGAAATCGATGCTATATTTTGACTTTAGCTCACATTTTAACGTATTATTATTGGCTGTTAATGAAAATAAATCGGCACCAACTTCATTGCATGACTCTTTTAAAGCGGTGTACATGGCTTTTGCTATTTCATTAATTTCGTAAGCTCCTGGTGGAATCCTTAAATGCTTTGGTATAGCTGTTTTCAAATGGCTGAATGAATTATTGCTTTCGTCGATATTAAAAATCGAATTATATGTGTAAAATCCCAGCAGTGCAACTCCATATTTGCTTGTTGTATTTAACTCGATGGGTGGGTAAAAATCCGCACTTAAGACACTTGAATGTCCTGTTAGAGTGAATGTGTAAGACATGACTGACCACGAAACTATTTGTGTAGCTATTTTATTGCTGTTTGCAACAGTTAAATGGATTTAAGCTGAAGCGTTGCTTTATTCCTTTGGACGTTTTTAAACTGTTTTCTGCCTTTATATTCACATCGTTAATTTTGCAATAACAACAAAATATTTTTTTTGGTATCGGTCCATCGCCCTCGTCCGAATCTGAATTATTGCTATTATAATGTTCGAAACAGTATTGATATTTCAATATATCGACGTCACTTTTTAGGTGATTAGGTAACCTATCCCAAACTAGTGCTATTTCATTTGGAGCTAATGCGATCAACACTTCTTTGGGCGTATTTTCTAACTGTTCAGCTGTCATTTTTTGTAATCCTCCGACTTCACGATATGCTTTAAGTGATAGCAACATTTTGGTGTAGTTGTCACGTTCCATTTGGGGTGTCAAAGACATACTTTTTTATGATTGTAAAAGAAACTTCAAACACAAATGTCCACACCAGACTGTTCCAAATTCTTGTTGACGGTCGTATGTATAGTAAATTTTCTTCGTCGCTTCGGAACCCATCTGCAGATATCGTACCAATTCCATAGGTGGGGGTAAATCACCGAAACTATCGTAGTATGTTACATCAGAATTGCTTTTTCTATATGCTACCCAATGAGTCCCTACACCCGACATACTATCCAAATTTATAATGGCGGCCTCATAACGTTTGGGACCGCGTACAGGTAATGAATCTCTCATATATACGCCTCGAAAGTGTGGTATTTTCATTTTTAAGGCGTACTTTTCTATATCAATATTGGATACTGGTCTTTGAGGTAGGGATTCTATTAGTTTTTTGATTTCTTATTTTTGCTGTTGTTTATAAATAATCCCAAACCTGTGCGATATGGTTTCAAATATAATCCATTTCCTCTTGAACTTAGATGTAAGCCGGTACCTATTTTTTCTGCAGTCGACTTTTTTACTGCTTTTACGGCACGCACGATGCCTGCTGCACCACCTGCTAATGAACCTAAGGCGGATAGTCCTGCAAATATTGGTATTAACGGTAATATCCCCCCAGTCTTCGGAATTGGAATGATTCTAGGCGTGCGAATTTTTCGTTTGCCACCGGCTATTCTTAGGGATTTACGTGCAGCTACTGCAGCTATTTTCGATGCTTTCATGATATTTTTCTCGATAAGTTTTTTCCCACCAGCTTTTAACAATTCTGATCGAACGGGTCGTCTAATAGATGATCCAAAAGCTACTTTGTGTACTCGCTTATGTTTACCGACGCCATTTCCTTTAGTGTGGCGGCGGCGGCGCTGGAAGCGACGTTTACCTCTAGTGGATGCTTTTCTCGATTTTGATGATGATACACCCATACCAAAACGTTGTTTCGCTTTCATAATGTTGGTTACCAACCAAGCTGCAGCTTTTTCACCAGCGCTAGAGTCTTTAGATTTTACTCTTTTCCACGCGCTTTGCTCGAGTTCCTGATCTGCTTGGTGGCGAGCACTTAAATTTTCACTATTACGCAAATAGGCTAAATCGTGTTTTTTGCATGCGACATCCAAAGAATTAATTCCTTGATCTCCTCTTGCCACACGTTTTACTATTTTCGTCCCGGGCCCGCAATACTGATAGCCTGGAATGTGTAACTCGAACGGTAGCCTATTAATTACTGAATTAACAATACCGCTTCCAGTCTTACTTGATAAACGAGACCGTCTACTTCGTCTGACGAGCGACATCTGAATGATAGTTTACGTGAAAGTTCAGTATAAAATATAGATTTTGTTAAGATGCGTATCGTCAATCTTAAACAAAAACTTCCCGTCGATAATCTCGATGTAAAGGTCGGCTCTGGACTAGAACAAAAATTATTTAAAAGACATGGTCCTTTGCTACCGTCATCTATTCGTGGATTATTAATAGGACCTTCAAACTGTGGAAAAACAAATGTTATGATTTCGCTGCTTACTCACCCATCGGGACTGCGTTTCGAAAATGTTTATATCTACTCAAAGTCGCTCTATCAACCAAAATATGAATATTTAAAGACAATTTTATCTCCAATCAAAGGTCTTGGCTACTACGCTTTTAGCGACGCAAATAACATTGTGGAACCGTCAGATGCTAAACCTAATTCAATATTTATTTTTGATGACGTTATGTGTGAGAAACAGGACGTTATAAGATCGTATTTTAGCATGGGACGTCACAAAAATGTGGATGCCTTTTACTTGGCGCAAACGTATTCTCGTGTTCCTAAGCAGCTCGTCCGGGATAATGCCAACTTCATTATTATGTTTAAACAAGATGAGATGAATATGAAACATATATTTTCCGATCACGTTTCACCCGACCTGACGTTTACACAATTTCAAGAGATGTGTGCTAAATGTTGGGATAATAAATATGGTTTTTTAGTTATTGACAAGGATAGTGATGTAAATTCGGGCAGATACCGCAAGGGATTCGATAGTTATATATTCCTATAATAATAACTTGGATAATCATTTCATCGTTGAACGGTGCTTTGAAAGCATCATGAATGAAGAAATCGAATTAAAACGAAAGCTACTGGAAACTACAAATGCGGTTAGAAAAAAATTTAAACAAATTAAAGCAGCTAAAGTGCAGAATGAACATGATTTGGAAAAGTTTTATGAACCAGTTTCTAAACCACTAGAATCTATATCTAAAGCCGTAAAGCAGCAGCAGCAGCAGTACGTAACTAAAAAATCAAGTACTACGACTAAACCACAAAGTCGGAGTAGCAGCAGCAGCGGCTCGGTGGGAATGGCGAAAATGTTTGAAGAACATCCAACAGAAGCGGATTTTGAAACATCTACACCGATTCCTACACCGAAACGTGGAAATCGTGGGTCACTGTTCGAAACCCCTTCCCCTTCAACGATAACATCATCTCACACATCACCACACACATCAAGTGGTAGCAGTTCAGCCGCAAAAACTATTCAAGATTATTTAAATGGATTAAAATTGGAGCCATCTCATTATGATACCGTGTATGGTGTACGCTTTGGTAAAAAAGAAAATAAATCAACAAAATATATTGGCAACTTAGTGGTTCGTTTTCTAACAAACGGAAAGATGGTGTTATACAAGAACAAAACAAACATTGCTGAATTCGATGGAACGGCTGATCTTTACGATTTGATTTTTCTAAAAAATCCACCACTCCTAGGTAATGAAGACGAAATTAATCTAGATGTACTTCGAAAATACCAAACCATTTTGAAATTGACCGATGCGGCATACGACGGTTATGACAAGAAACGTGGTTTAAGAGAAACCCGATGGAGAAAATATTTACGAATCATAAAACCGCTAATTACGGGAACTAAACTGGGTGGTGGTGGTGGTGTAGGAAGAAAAAAAGGCGACAACAAAATCCAACTACCAGCAAAAAAGCGCCTATCGTCGAAATCATCTCAATATGTTTATTGGAATAAACCTAAGGAGTTAGTGGATAGATTACGATTATTGTGGGGGTCAAAAGTAGCTGGACATACCGGACATGATAATGAGATTATGTCAATTATGGAAGAGCTTCGAGAAGAAGGAATAATATATTAAGTTTTGCACGTAGTTGCCATCCTCAGTGTCTGATAAGACGTGGAACCTTATAATATGGATCCTACCCGAGAAAAAATTAAAGTCGTAAATGAATTACATAGGACAGCAAGGAAAAATTTTGTTAGAAGACGTACAGTCATAAAAGGATATCGAGATTTGTGGCAAATTGATTTGGCGGAAATGCAGCAATATGCTACTGACAATGATGGTTACCGTTACATTGTTGTATGTATAAACTGTTACTCCAAATTCGTGTACACCAAAGCAGTTAAGAATAAGACCGGTGTTGAAGTTACGAATGCCATGAAAAGCATCATTGAAGAAGCATCATATGCACCAAACAATTTACAGAGTGATCAAGGAAAGGAATTTTATAATAGCACCTTTCAAGCCCTCATGAAAAAATATAATATAAACCATTATTCCACATATAGCACGAAAAAAGCGGCAATTGTTGAGCGTGTTATAAGAACTTTGAAAAATAAGTTATATAAACAATTCTCGGCTAGAGGTTCTTACAGATGGTTACAAATATTACCAGCTATAACGAAGACCTATAATAACACTAAACACCGCACCATTGGAATGAAGCCTAACAGTGTAAAAGAGGATACCCCTATTAAAGCATATGACTATTTGAAAATTGCTCCGAAGAAAAAAAAATTTCATTTGGGTGACGTTGTTCGCATTAGCAAGTACAAAGGTGTATTTGACAAAGGATATACGCCTTCCTGGTCCACGGAACTGTTTGAAATAGCAAAAGTTAATATTACAAATCCACCCACCTACTTGCTGCAATCATTGGAAGGTCAACCTATTAAAGGATGTTTTTACGAAGCAGAACTGCAAAAGACAGCTAGCCCTGGTGTTTATTTAGTTGAGAAAATTCTTAGAAAACGCAAGAACAATCAAAACGATCAATTGTTTGTAAAATGGTTAGGTTTTCCAAATCAATTTAATTCTTGGATAGACAAATCAGATATTGTATAAATATTATCAAATAGGTTTTACGTTACGTATGTATGCATTATAAATAATAAAAATAAATATTGCTTTTCATAATTATTCGTTTTATTTTCAATTTAACAGTATAATTATGTTTTTAAATAGAACTTTATCTAGGTTGGTTTCCATTTTGGTTTTTTTGGATCCTTTATCTTCGTTGTAGTATACCGTGCAGCATGTGAGTGAATTTGATACATTTTTTCCTTAAGGTACGTAATTTTGGTCTCATCATCTTCAAACATTTTTTGAAAAACCGGTACTAGCACATTACTAAGTATGGTATTTATCTGCGAACCAAGTTGATGAACTTCCGTAAGGACATATTCTTTGGTAGCAGCATCATTATCATTTATCGGTTGGGCAACATTCCTTAATAATTTTCCCTCTATATCAAAATGTCCATCTGAAGTAAGTTTAAATCCGATTCCGGGCAACCCTCGCGATAAGTTGTTACAAACAGGAGTTTTCTGTCGACCAAATTTATCAATTGTGTTGTTAACACGACCCATTTTAAAGTAAAACTAATTCACTCTCTTTATGTTCAGCCTATATACAGTGACCGGCAAAAAGTTCGCAACATATGGGAAAAATTTTTATTAGGTGAGTATTGGAAAAACTTTTCCGGGGGATCGGTTCTGCATGTCCGATAACCTAAAAATCGATTTTGACATACGTCACGTGACCACTGGTATAGCGTCAAATTAAAAAAAAAATTGTTAACTTACAAAAAGTGAGGTTAGTTGACGAGATATCAAAAAAAGTTATTTGAAAAAATTGCTTAGAATTAAATTCTAGGTCCTTGTGCAAAATTTTAAGATTTTATTTAAAAAAATTGGAAAACTCAATTTTTTTTAAATATTTTTTTATCGATTTACAAATTTCCAGTTTTTTTCGTTTAGATAGCTTGGCTAATGTAAAGCCCATGTATCTGGATGAAAATAAACAAATGTAGTAGTTTTTTCTACAATTGACAGGACAAAATTAAAAAAAACAGGGTTTCGCCGGACGCTAGCTGTTGCAATGATTTGTATCTAGCAGCAGTGTCAAAATTTTAGAGACATTTCAATGAGATTACATTGAGAAAACCTTAATCGCCTTAAATATATCTGAAGTTCGACTTTTTGTAAAGTTAAGGGGAGTAAAATAGATAATAAACAAAAAATTACCTGTTTATTTAATCGAAATTTCATAAACGAAAACCAATGTAAGAAAAACTTAAAAGTAGTCAAATTCTGTACTAACAACATAAAAAATCATTGTTTTTCCTTGGGTGCACAAAATTTAAAACTCAGTATGACCACCATTTCTCTCCATACATACTATTGTTCTCGAGCGCAACTCTCGATTAACATTTCGGAGCATTTTACGATTTATTTGCAATACACAATTTCTAATGACATTCTCTAAATTTTGTATATTCCTAAAGGGTCGATGTTTGTACACAGAGTTCTTTAGGTATTCCCACATAAAGAAATCTAACGGAGTCAGATCTGGTGATCTCGCAGGCCACGGATTTTCAGAAAACCGTCCTATCCACTGGTTTCCAAATTCTTGATCCAGCCATCTCTTCACCTCATTTGTGGAATGAATGCTAGCTCCGTCTTGTTGAAAGTATAAATTTCTTCTTTCGGCTAATGACAAATTGTCTAAAAAGTCAGATATCTCAGTTTGTAGAAATTCTAAATATCGTTCTGAATTTAAATTGTCTCTAAAGAAAAAAGGTCCCACTATTCTGAGGTTGAAAATTCCGCACCACACATTAACCTTAAAACTATATTGGTCTTTACTCTGAATTACAAAGTCTGGGTTTTCGGTGGCCCACCATCTACAGTTTTGTGAACTGACGGTTCCGTTAGAGGTAAATGTAGCTTCATCCGAGAAAAGAACGTTCTTTGGGAAATTAAAATCTTCCTCAATCATACCCTGGAACCAGGCACAAAAATCGAAGCGGGCGTCATAATCCCTATCTTTTAATACTTGTACAAATTTAGGTTTGTACGGATGAAATTTGTTTCTTTTTAATATCCTCCGCACAGATCTTTCGTGAATGTTAGTGATCTCCGATATTTGACTAACTGCTAATTGGGGTGTTTCTGTGATCGACAAACACACATCCAGAGAACCTTCGTCACCTGTTACCGGTTTTTCATGGGAAACTTTATACTGATTTTCTACCGATCCCGTTTCTTTAAATTTATTGACTGGACGAGATACTGTGGAATAATGGAGGGATTTATCGGGGTGCCTCTCATTAAAAATTGCTGCTGTTTCTCTATGGCTTTTGTAATTATCTCCAGAAATTAAAATAATTTCTATCTTTTCCTGAAGAAGTAGTGTGGGTGCCATTTTAAGGAATAAAATATTAATAAACTTATGTAAAATATCAAACTTAGTAAGATGCGAGACATAAACCAATGACATAGGTTGAAATCAAACAAATTATAATTTGTTTGACATTTTTCTGTTGTTTTTAACCTACTAGAATATTTGGTTGTTTTAATTTCAGAGCCTGCTTTGGTAGTTTTAAGTACAACTAAATAGACCTGGTTGTTAAATTTATGTGCGAAAAATCTTAATAAAATCTTGATACAGTCATTTCATTAGATTCAAACCATTGCAACAGCGAGCGTCCGGCGAACACCTATTTTTTCGATTTTGTCCTGTCAATTGTAGAATTGTAGATCTGACTCCGTTAGATTTTTTTATGTGGGGATACCTAAAGAACCCTGTATACAAACATCGACCCTTTAGGAATATACAAAATTTAGAGAATGTCATTATAAATTGTGTATTGCAAATAAATCGTAAAATGCTCCGAAATGTTAATCGAGAGTTGCGCTCGAGAACAACAGTATGTATGGAGAGAAATGGTGGTCATACTGAGTTTTAAATTTTGTGCACCCAAGGAAAAACAATGATTTTTTGTGTTGTTAGTACAGAATTTGACTACTTTTAAGTTTTTCTTACATTGGTTTTCGTTTATAAAATTTCGATTAAATAAACAGGTAATTTTTTGTTTATTATCTATTTTAATCCCCTTAACTTTACAAAAAGTCGAACTTCAGATATATTTAAGACGATTAAGGTTTTCTCAATGTAATCTCATTGAAATGTCTCTAAAATTTTGACACTGCTGCTAGATACAAATCATTGCAACAGCTAGCGTCCGGCGAAACCCTGTTTTTTTTAATTTTGTCCTGTCAATTGTAGAAAAAACTACTACATTCGTTTATTTTCATCCAGATACATGGGCTTTACATTAGCCAAGCTATCTAAACGAAAAAAACCGGAAATTTGTAAATCGATAAAAAAATATTTAAAAAAAATTGAGTTTTCCAATTTTTTTAAATAAAATCTTAAAATTTTGCACTAGGACCTAGAATTTAATTCTAAGCAATTTTTTCAAATAACTTTTTTTGACATCTCGTCAACTAACCTCACTTTTTGTAAATTAACAATTTTTTTTTAATTTGACGCTATACCAGTGGTCACGTGACATATGTCAAAATCGATTTTTAGGTTATCGGACATGCAGAACCGATCCCCTGGGAAAGTTTTTCCGATACTCTCCTAATAAAAATTTTTCCCATATGTTGCGAACTTTTTGCCGGTCACTGTATAAATGACATAACTAATAAAAATTCATTTTACAATACACCATGAAGCAAGTAAGATTTGACGAAGAAAGAAATATTATCCACCGTATGTCTGTTTGGTGTTTTGCATATAGACAAGCCAGACAAAGTAATTTTCAGCAACTAATACTTGATAGATATCGTTTTCAAAGGAGAATTGGAAAAATGGATGTAATGCTAGCGAGGATTTTAGAACGGAACCACAGAAATAATATATATCAAGAGCGATTTGTTAATTCAAATGTATGGTGAATAATAAACATATTTAGTACAAAAAGATTTTTATTAAGATTTAAATAATACATACACACTATCATTAGAAAAACGCACTTTTTCACATAAATTTAAAATTACATGACTATCATAAGAAACTTTTACACTATATCTAAATTGTCTCTATTTTTCGGAATTACCAGCGCTGCCCTTCTTGGTCGAATTCCATGGTCTCACTATTATTACGTTCTGATGAACCTCCTCCCCCTACTCCTCCTCCTCCTCCTTCTAAGAAAACAGGACTTTGCGGTGATTCGTTAATTATTTCGAGATCTTCAAAATTGCTTGAAGAAGTCCAGCGCTGCCCTTCTTGACTGAATTCCGGCGTATCGTGATTATTATGTTCTGATGAACCTCCCACTGAGACAGCGAGACTTTGCAGAGATTCACTAGAATTTTCACGAGATATTTGTTGCGGTGATTTCATCCCATGTTTCTTATGGTACTCATTTTGACACCATTCACAGAAACCCATTATTCCACTAATAAATTCCCAATTTTCGCAATTGGCACACATCTGACGACCGTTTACAGAGAATGGGCGAACAACTGCAATTTGACGTTCACTTTTTGGTGACTGCATTTTGAGAAAATAAATTACTATGTAGTATTCTGGAAGTACTGAAATGCAGACTGAAACAAGAAAGTTTTGTGCCTCTATTTGTATCTGTTAGGTGACCTTCAAACCCCTCCACTCTCATATCCCATGTAAAATCGAGGTCACCATACACAGAATAGACTTGTTTCTTTATCTACATGCGCGTAATACGTATACGCTGAATAGCTTTTTCTTGATTCAACAATTTTGAATCGATTTCCTTAAGTCTTTTTGTAACAGATTGCAAAAAATCTTCATTCGCCTCTTCAGCAAGCTTTTTATTCATTTCATTAAGTTCTTTTCTAACATATTCCAAAACATCATTATTCACTAATTCACTAAGTTTTTTAATAATTTCACGCCTTTGTTCAAGAACATATTCCTGATTAGCGGCATCCCCAGGATTCTTTGGTGGTGCTACATTAGTTAAAGATTTCCCTTGTATATCATATTGACCATCATCGGTCAATCTAAATCCAACTCCTGGTTGTCCAACAAGAACAATGTGATTTTGGTCATTAAATTTTTGGCGCCCAAATTTATCAATTGTGTTGTTAACACGACCCATTTTTAGCTTAAACTGATGTGATTTTTGTGAAGGTTGCCTATTTATAAAAAATTAAACAATAATTTAGGTACATAATCATTTATTTAACATCTCATGTTATTATATTATACAATGAATTAAAGATTTTCTTCATCTTCTTGAACACACTCCATTTCGTCATCGCTAACAGTAGCCAATGCTTTACTATCAACTTCATTGGTGACTGCTTTATTTCCAAGGTCATCAAGAATAGTGGTATCATCTGCGGGAGCCAAACCATATTTTGTAGCTAATTCATCGGGTAAATGGGGCACTTCGAATAGGTAGCTTCCCAATTCTTCATTTATCATTCCAGCGCAAAATTCGTCCAGATCAATGGTTCCATATAGGTATTTCTCGCAAGTATGTGCTCCAGCCGTGAAATTTACGGCGTCTTTCATATACTTCCTATACTGACTTTCACTAAAACCCACATCGGATTTACCATAATTTGCAAAGTGTACTATTTCTTCAGCCAGCTCTCTTAATTTACATGATAACCAATTAATGTACATATCTCGATTTTCAATGACAGTAGGGCAGTCACACATCTTAAATAGAAAATAATGGATATGTGATTGTGTGTGACTGTGTGTTTTTCGATATATACTTAACAAGAACTATTTTATTACATTTTAAATCAACATTAAAATAGCCTAATCAACAATATATTACAAACAACCAAAATTTAACAACGCTCTAGTATTACCTCCAGAGAATACATGTGAGCTTTGCCCCAAATAAGTTAAGGTGTACTGATCACCGGAGTTATTCATCATTTCAATAGTATCCTCTGTCAGAATTTCAGCTACGCGTGATGGTAAAAATGTTTCAAATGTTGCTTGATGTGTTGGATCAAACAATGTGACGATAATGGCTTTTCCAAAACGTGAAGTCAAAGAATTAATTTTTTTTATCATATAAATTTTGCCCACCGTTAATGTAGAGAATTTTCTACGTTCCAGAAATTGAATATCTTGGTTTATCATATTATTAATTTCGGCTATGGTCTGCTTTGAAATGCTCATGATTTAAAATACAATAAAAACAATTACTGTCAAGTACCTTGAATAAACACTTGTAGAACACACCACAAACACAATACTTTATATGCCAAAGCAACAGTTAACGCATACGATGTATGAGTGACAATGAAAGCTATTTTCGAAATGAGCCATATTTATTAGGAAGTAATCCAAGGTCAAGTATTTATTTATGGTGGGAGGAATACATCCGACGACCTCGAAAAATACAAAACAAATGTAACCTTGAAATAAGCGTCGTCCACCTGGTCATCACCAAACAAAGAAACATCTGCTCGCGTTCAAGGCCAAGCAAATGTAACCTTGAAATAAGCGTCGTACACCTGGTCATCACCAAACAAAGAAACAGCTGCTCGCATTCATTGAAAATATGCACCGCAAATGTAACCTTGAAATAAGCATCGTACACCTGGTCATCACCAAACAAAGAAACATCTGCTCGCGTTCAAGGCCAAGTTCTTGACCTTGACCTTGGAATAACACCTGCGCATATCAAGGCCAAATAACAATAGCACACCTGGGCGTTCAAGGTCGACCCTACTGCGCATGCGGAGACTCGGGGAGCATCAACCTTTACTACTACTTGCATTTGAATTAAAAATTAAAAAAACGCTTAAATAATTTACACGACGGAAAACCATATATTGTTTATTTGGCTTACTTTGAAATACTCTGTGGAGTCATTTGACTGGGTAGAAAATTTAACGAGACACTAAAAATTTGCAGCAACTCACGCATATCTATGAAATATCACTAAACATACATAAATGAAATGTTAGCGGATTATGTAGTTCATCATTCTTTTTCATCCATGTTCTTCACGTATAGTTGGTAGGAAATAATTTTCTCCGAATGTATGATACGCGCGACCTCATATCGCTCGGATAGTCAGAGAATACTTAAATGATGCTAACATTCCCCAGATGAAATGGCTACCGCACAGCTCAGATCTGAACCTTGTCGAGCACGTCTGGGATATACCTGGTAGAATAATTCAAAGCCAAATCAAATTCCGGTACTAACAGCCTCTAGAACTTTGAATCATATGTAAAGGGCACTTAAAATGGCCGTTTTTGTTCCTGTTAGTGGATTTTCCTCAGGAATTACTAAACAATTTTAAGACTTAGTACTGATTTAAATTTAGATCTTCTAGTTGAACAGTCAGATTCTGACAAAATATTGTCATATCAAGTTATCTAAGGTATCAAAAATATGAAGATTTTTTGCTTCTGTTTCATAATAATAAAAATTATTTCATTAACAAGGTTGTATATTTATTGTTGTATCATCATTGGAAGCAGAACCACAAAATAAGAAATATTTTTTTGTTATTTACAAGAAAGTAAGTAACTACAATTTAATAAATATTTTTCGCACTCCGTAGCTAAAAAAAGGCTAGTTTAGACCCTATTTTTAGGGACTAAAGTGTCACTCTTAATTCCTGAGGGATTAAAAATGCTTTAAGTCCCTTCAAAAGGTATTTTTAATTCCTGTAGTAGCAATAAAAATACCAAAAAGTAACGTTAGACATATAATAGCTATTATTATATTAAAACATTGACAACTAACCTATTTGAAACGACAAAATTATCCACTTGTTCTCAAGTCAAAATTTTAGATTTCTTAGGTTTGTACCCATCACCTTTTCTTTTTAGAAATGATATTAGTTTCAAGAATTTACAACATTTTACAAATTTAGACATTAAAAAACAATTGTTTTTAATCTGGAGCATCGCTTTGATCACTGAATACTGCGACCACAAGGTCGAGCTTCGCAGTGTCCTCGATTTTTGAAGAAATTATGCTAGGAGCACGTTTTCTATATATTCAGTTTTATTGAAATGGCACCAGGTTGCAAAATCTTTGTATTGTTCTTTATATTTTTTTCTTGATTTGGTTTGCAATAAGCTAGATATAGCCTCTGCAGCATCTCTCTCAATTTCAACTTTCGGATAAAAACACAAAAATTGTTTGACAGTTTTAAATAAAATCTTGCCTGCGACTCGGGCACCAAATTTTGGATTAAAATATCTAATTTAGTCCCTTGATATATCGTATGCTGTTAACAAACCTAATATTTTAATAAATATTTGACAATGCTGCAAAAAGTGTCTAAACCAAACAAAGTGCCTACATCCTGGGCCAGTTTCTAAATCTAGAAAGTTTAATTTTTACAGGTGAAGATATTTACATACTTTAATCGTCCTTTTCTTTATAAATTTACAAATAGACTCGGAAGTTCATAGTACAAAACTTATCTGTTGACAATGACACTTGACAGCTTTAAGCCTTGATTGTCCAATTAGTCTGGCTTTAGCAATTAGTGTATCCCTTGGTTTAAATTTAAATAAGATTTATAGAAAAATATATGGAATTACAGTGACTAGAACAAAATTCAATCAAAAGATAATATAAATTTTAAACCGCTTCACTGAAAGATCTGACGTATATGGTAATGAAGCTACCATATATTATTCTTATCTAGGTGGAAGGTTATCTTTAGTGGTGATTCTTATCTTACTGTATTGTAACGAATGGGGTCATTTGGTTCTGGTTAGTCCCACATCGCTTCAACCAAATAATATCTTTTGTTAATATCCTGCAATCATTTGTCCTTGAAATCGTAGATTTGCCGTAAGTTTAGGATATTTTTGGGGGCGCATTTTATCATTTCGTTGCAGAATACTTCCCCTAAAATACTGCAGCCTTTTACGAGTATATAAGTCTGCATTTTGCAGTCTTTCTATTTTTTTAGGTAGAATTTCCAAAGTCTCGCTTCTGTAAGAAGGCAAGTAACCAACCTCAGTTCATTCATTTGAGGCTTCAAAAGTTTCTTAGTGCATGTAGTTAGGCAAGTATGCAACTATGTTTGCCTGGTGTGTCTTGAAGTGTATCTCTAATGAACAATTTTCTAGGCTTTCTGATTTAGTGATGATAAAATTGCATAATTTTCAATCAAAAATTAATTTTTTAACAAAGGTTATCAACTATTAGCTTTGAAAAATCATTGTTACATATCGTCTGATAAAATGCTGACATTTGTATCGTCACTGCTAGATGTAAAGGCATTAAAAAACTTAAAGAAGCAAGTACCCTAGAATAAGTATTACAAAGTATCATGGAGTACTGTCTAGACGAGTTCTGTTTCCCTTTTCTTCGAAAACTTAATGATAATCATCTTTGAAATATCAGGGGCAGTCATTTGTTCTAATATTAGAGATATCGTAATACGTAGACAATTAGACATGTTAGGATCATCAACCAATCATCGCAAAATGATTAATTTTCTTTGCTTTTTAATAGTAAAATATATATTTCTCTTAGCAAGTGTCATATCGAAAAAGCAGATGCACTATTGAAGATAAATTGATAATACACCACCCAGAAGAATATTAGATCCAGCAAGGTAATAAATTAAAAACAACGAAGGCACGAGATTCAAAAAACATAACAAAGAACCTTATCATAATTTTTTTATAAATTATTTATACATAGATTGAGATCGTTCTTAAGACATAAGTTTAAACTTCCATCAATTTTAATGAGGTTGCAGGGTAGCTATATAAACTCCTATATAGCTGAGCTAACGTAATCAGAAGATTTGAGTAGTTTAGAAAACGGTGTGGCAATAACTTTATTATTTAGTTTTGCACGAACATAGAAGCGAAAGCTAACAGAATTAATAGTAATATTATAATCCTTAACATATTAAAATTTGTTAAAGGTCAAAGTGTTCATCCTATGTATTAAAGTCGGAATATAACATACTGTACTGGTACGTCTACAAAAATTGATCATAAAGAAGCTAATCCAAAACTTATTGTAAATATCGCCGTAGAATCACTGGGTTCAATAAACATATCCTTTGATACTATAACCCAGAAGAAGATGGACTCTCCACTGACAGCTTGGGATAAAAAAGCAGATCAGGTTCAACACTTACCTAGATGTTAACGAACTACAGTTAAAGAAAATCAGTTAAAAGGAACACATAAGTTTTCCAGGGTGGTTCCTTGAAAATGTCACAGTTTCTTTGAAAAATTGCCACTAAAACTAACGGTATACGGTTGGTACCATTCACCGATTTCGCGTTTGACTTAACGACGGTTGGGTTGGTCAACGGGCCCGAACTAAGAAACACTCAGGTGAATTCTTGAAAGCAGCGCTAGGTAGGCGCAGGTAGTTAGTGGGAGAGAAAGGTAACTTTAAGCTTGCATGGGTTAGTTTATATGGTGGCTCAAAGAACTAGGGCTGTGAAGATTTGGTCATATATAGTAAATAAATATTTTAAAGACAGGAAATCTGTTGTCATTCGATTAAACTAGTCAAAGAGGCAGGCTGAAAGAAATATTTGGGTGATCGGCAATTTGTAACTTTTCTTAGAGACTAAAACGCAGCATCAAAGAGGGTTACTCGCTTACCGCACTGTTTATCACGTTTCTTTCTACTTTTGATTTGTTTAAGGCGACATTTTCCACGTGGTGTACATGTTGGCCAACTTAATTTCATTTTGACATAGCTTCAAATCCTGCAGGCAATTTCGAGGCAATTATTTGTTTAAAATTTTAAAGCCGAAAAATCATGTCACAATTAAATTAAGTTGGCCAACCCAACCCAAACCCAACCGATCAATAGTTGTTTTTAATGCAAACTGTTTTTGGCATTTATAGATATTCCAACAGTACAATAAATGCTTGAAAATAGATTTTTTCCCATATACCTACAACTGTTTGAAAATTTATTTTTTCAAAAATATCATTTTTTAAGATGAATTTTTCAAACAAAAAACAATTTTTAAGAAGAAATTTTCAAAATGTACTTTTCCAAAACAGTTTTTCGAGAACAAAATTTTGAATTCTAGAAATGACCCTAACATTCGATCATTTACTATCGTTAGACCAGTTAAAAGTTTTAAAGGCATAAGACAAGTAACTTTTGTACTATGATTTTCTGAGTCTATTTACAAATTCGTAGGAAAAAGGACCCATTAAGATTTTTTCGCAGTAATAGGACTAAATTCATTTTAGCAAAATACATTCCTAGATAAAAAATCATTAGAATAACTCATACGTTTTTGATAACGACTTATTAACAATATCAGGACAAAAATTTGCCAAAACCTACTACTACAAATCTGATTACTTAGAAGATCTTAATTTAAGCTAGTATTAATTTTTAAATCTTTCCAGTGAACTCTGGGGTTTTAATAGTTTACAAAATACTAATCTTTAGATTTCGAGCAAACCTGTACAGGTACAGACATTATGAACTGTATAGTGGGATCTAGAAAAATTATATTTTCAAAAAAGCGCCTTTCAAGGAATCGTAGTTATATTAGAAAAAGGTGTTTCTCGAAAAAATGTATTTTCGGAATGCTTTTGACAACTTATTTTATGAAAAATTTCCATATATCCAAAACACTAACAGCCAGATTCTCTAACGCTAGTCCGGTCTAATTTGACAACCAAAAGTTTTAAACTGACGAGTGTGAGAATAAGACAAATTATTAAATTTATAAAGAAAAGGGCAATTTTAGTACGTACTTCCACAATAATAGAACTAAGTACGTCACAGCAGGTCGTTCCGAGGTGAAAATCATTTGGGTACCAAGCAAATCGCTGAAATATCAGAATAATTCATAAGTTTTTCGTGACGACTTATTAACAATGACACGACAAAAATCTGTCAAGACATAACTGATCAACTATAAGATCTTAATTTAAACCAGCACTAAATATTGAACCTTTCTAGTGAATCTGAGCGTTATAGCTTTTAATTATATAGTAAGAAATGCCAGAAAATATTGTCATAATGCTTAACAGCTAGCAGTGCAAACTTAGGGTTACTCGCCTAACACACTGTTAACCTCTTTTCCTTCGCCATTTAAACTCCTGTAATAAAACATTTTTTCAAATTATTTGAATGGATTGCTTCAGAAGATTACATAGTTAGGTATTTAGAATAATAAACGACATAAAACGCCAGTATAATTCATTTTATTCACAAAGAATTGTTAAATATTGTTAATGAAATGTCGTGTCCGCGCCGGACAGTATATACTATAATAGTACAACGTTTAAAGCATTAACCTTTCTTGCTCAATTCTTATAACTGCTTTCTTAAAATCGAAAAATAAAAAGTAACATAAATTATAAAGGTAAGATCTGCAGGCAATATTTTTTATATAACTTGGAACAAAAATGGAGAGTTACTTCCTATATTTCAACTCCAGTTACTGTAAATATTTTTATATTATCTCATTGAATAGATTTAAAACACGTATATATATATATATATATATATATATATATATATATATATATATATATATATATATATATATATATATGTGTATATATATATATATATATATATATATATATATATATATATATATATATATATATATATATATCATATACTACTAACAATTAATTTTTTATAACAAACAAGAGTTTTTAATGTACTTACTTTTACTTGGCACACTCTCTACCTTAAACTTATTATCGACCCAAGTCAACCCAAGTCAGCTTATAACACCTTACCTTAGCATATACTTTTGTAGGTAGAATTCATACAGTATGGTATCTATTCTAGGTATTGTCAGTCTTAAAATATTTTAACAATGATAAAATATATAGAGGGTGGAAGTTATGCTTTTAGGATGGTTGTAAATCAAAGGCGACGGACTGCGGACTAAACAACGCTTGTAAATGGAATGTAGACAGATAAGTTTTGGTTGTTTCTTAAATAGTAAAAAATGTAGTAGCCGGGTATTTAGGAAAAACATTTTTTTTTCATATTCCGGTTGGAATTAAAAAGGGGGTACCGTCACCAATTGCAATATTTTAAAATATAAACTACCTCAGATTTTTGACAAATTAGTTATATCTAATTGTAGTATATGTCATTCGCAGCACTGACAATGGTTGGATTTAATTGTTTTAGTTCAGTATATTTGTATATTCTTTTATTTTGTTTTAAGACACCTTTTAGGAATATATAGGGTGTCCGAAAAGAGTATGGGTAAATATCTTTGCTATTAGTAAAAGATACAGAATTTTAGATGTATCTTATTGGTTAAAAAAATCTAATTTTTTATGTAACTTAACTTTTTCAACTGCCTTGGGAGGTGACGCTAGGGAGTTGAGGTCAAAAATTTTAAATGCTACCATGCCGTGTGGTACCTCATTTTAGAGGTCGTGAAAAAAGAAACATTTTACCGCAAACCCGAGGTGCGTATCTAAGTTCATTTTTAAATGGCAAGCCTATAAAAATTAAAAATCGTGAAAAACAATTAACGTTCAGATTCACTAAGAAGTTTTAAAATTTACTAGGGTTTAAATTAAGATCTTCTAGTTGATCAGTTATGTTTTGACTGGTTTTTGTCCTGTCATTGTTAATAAGTTGTCATTAAAATCTTATGAATTCTGATATTTCAGCGATTTGGTTGGTTTCCAAATGATTTTTATCTTGGAACGGGCTGCTAGAATGAATTTGGATATATTATCGTTGAAAGTATGTACGTGATAAAATTGCCCTTTTCTCTATAAATTTACGAAGAACTTCAGAAGCAAATTCATAGTATAAAACTTAGTTGTCTTATTCTTACACTTGCCAGTTTAAAACTTTTGGTTGTCAAATAAGACCAGACTAGCGTTGGAGAATCTGGGTATAAAAGTTTAAGTACCTTTATTTCTCTAATGAATTTAAAAGTTGTTCAAAATGCTCACCATGAACTTCTTTGCAGTAATAAAGTCAATTTTGGAACGCTGCCAAGAAATATCACCTGCCATTCTCGAAAATGTGAGAGTGACTTCCAAAGTTTATTTTTTTTTATCTTCTGACAGCCCACGAAGACCGAAGTCTAAGTACTATGTACCGTGGGTGTACTGGGGGATCGACTCACACATCCAGAGCTGGAAACATCCGTAGGCATTTCACCAGCCCTTTAAGAGGATGTGTGGGGTGGTACCACCTCGGTCGAGGAAGAATTCCTCTACCACCTTCCAACAACAATCACAAAATATCCATGGTTGAAGCGGGATTCGAACCCGCGCCTCTCGATTGCAAAGCTGGCGCCTTACCAACTCGGACACCGGAGACCCAGAGATTTGGTTGTTTCCAAATGATTTTTATCTAGGAACGGATTGTTAGAATGAATTTGGTTCTATTATCGTCGAAAATATGTACGTACTAAAATTGCCCTTTTCTTTATAAATTTACGACGAACCTCAGAAACAAATTCATGGTATAAAACTTAGTTGTCTTATTCTTACACTTGTCAGTTTAAAACTTTTGGTTGTCAAATAAGACCAGACTAGCGTTGGAGAATCTGGGTATAAAAGTTTAAGTACCTTTATTTCTCTTATTAATTTAAAAGTTGCTCAAAATGACCACTTCTTGGCAGTAATAAAGTCGATTTTGGAACTCTGCCAAGAAATAACACCTGCCATTCTCGAAAATGTGAGAGTGACTTCCAAAATCTATTTAATTACTACAAAGAAGTTCACAATGGTCAATTTGACTAACTTTTAAAGTAATACGAGAAATAAAGGTATTCAAATTTTAAATTTTTTTTTCACGATAGAAAACCAGAAATGTCAAATTTCTCGCGACAGTGCAGGGCCGTGTATCATGAAATGGGAAAAAATCCTTTTCTTGAAACGCTAGTCGATGACGTTGCATTTGAAAGGTGTTTTAAAAACTGCCGCGAATACGGTTCGCAAGAAAAATTGACTCTGAACAAACCTGAGCAGATTTGTTCAGGTTTCTATCTAGTAAATCCGAGCAAACCTAAACAGGTACCTCTATGTATATCTGATGTTCTTACCAAAATGTTCGTTAAATTAAAAGGATACAATGTATATGGCTAAGCAAACCTAAGCAAACTTTTATACGTGATTCTTTGACCCAGGATAGGTACCAACGTTCCTATTATTATAGGTCCCAAAATGCGTTGTTTATTAGATACAGGGTGATATAGTTCTAATTTCATTTTGTTTTTTATTTTTTATTTCAGAGAAAAATAGGTTAAATTTTGTTTGGTAGAGTTTTGCATTGGAAAATAAATTTTACAAAAAAAAAATTAAGCTAAGATTGTCAAAATTGGGTTATACAGGGAAGCAGGAAATAAGAATTTAAAACAACGAATATTAAAAAGTGAATTCTAAACTTACTTCCTGTAGTGCTGTGGTCGACGTGCGTAACATATTAAGTCGATGTGTATGATTTAATTAGCTTATTCATTAGTAGAGGTATGAAATTCTAGATGTAGAAATAGTTATCTATGTGTGCTATACTGTTCCTGTATTTGGCGAGGAAAAAGATATGTATCTAAACCAGAAGACATTAGTAGATATAAGGTTTATTTAACATCTTGTTGAATAATTTTAACATAGTGGCCGAAATATCTTATAGTTTTTCACTATTTTACAAGATTTTATTTAACTTTACTTAGTAGTTTGTATGTTTAGGTCAAATATTGCAATGAAAATTTCGATTAGCTCTAATTAAGGTAGAGCTTAAGCTGCTCAGCATTGTTTTGGTAATATTTCTTCTTCTTCTTCTCTTTCTTCTTCTTCTTCTTCTTGAGATTCAAAACCGAACCAGTTCTTTCAAACTTTTGTATTGTATTGTAGATGGTCATTTCAGTTATTGGGATTTCTACAAATTTCTCGCTAAATTGTTCCATGATATGATGTAGCGGTATGATACGTGGCCATACCCATAACACTGAACTATAAAATCCTTTGTTCAGTAGATAGCATCTTAATGGGAATTATTTTAAATTAAATAATTGCTTCATTTAATTAAGACATTGACAAACATGTGCATAGGTGTCATTATTGTTTAGTATGTAGAAACTAGTATTCTGGTTAAAAGTGTGAGAGAGAATAGTTGGGATTTTAAAAAAATAATGTGATAAAATTCGTTACCTTATTTAAATTTTTTAATGAAATCTGATACTTCTGCTCTGGGTTTAATTTAAAACACATTTCATATTTTTGTTCTTTAAGTAGAAAATGATAAACAAGGTATGTTTACTCTTACACAAAATAAGGTTTTCGTATTTTTTATGCTCCCTGTATAAAAAATTAAAGTTTTCATAACTTAAATCTTATTTACTTGACAAGCAAAGCTTTTATTTGGAGTGGCATTTTTACGTACCTATCTCGCAAAATTTGGTCCATTTGTCCTCATCTAAACCCCATCCGCGGATCTACTGTATATATATATATATATATATATATATATATATATATATATATATATATATATATATATATACAGTGACCGGCAAAAAGTTCGCAACATATGGGAAAAATTTTTATTAGGAGAGTATCGGAAAAACTTTCCCAGGGGATCGGTTCTGCATGTCCGATAACCTAAAAATCGATTTTGACATACGTCACGTGACCACTGGTACAGCGTCAAATTAAAAAAAAAATGGTTAATTTACAAAAAGTGAGGTTAGTTGACGAGATATCAAAAAAAGTTATTTGAAAAAATTGCTTAGAATTAAATTCTAGGTCCTTGTGCAAAATTTTAAGATTTTATTTAAAAAAATTGGAAAACTCAATTTTTTTTAAATATTTTTTTATCGATTTACAAATTTCCGGTTTTTTTCGTTTAGATAGCTTGGCTAATGTAAAGCCCATGTATCTGGATGAAAATAAACGAATGTAGTAGTTTTTTCTACAATTGACAGGACAAAATTAAAAAAAACAGGGTTTCGCCGGACGCTAGCTGTTGCAATGATTTGTATCTAGCAGCAGTGTCAAAATTTTAGAGACATTTCAATGAGATTACATTGAGAAAACCTTAATCGTCTTAAATATATCTGAAGTTCGACTTTTTGTAAAGTTAAGGGGATTAAAATAGATAATAAACAAAAAATTACCTGTTTATTTAATCGAAATTTTATAAACGAAAACCAATGTAAGAAAAACTTAAAAGTAGTCAAATTCTGTACTAACAACACAAAAAATCATTGTTTTTCCTTGGGTGCACAAAATTTAAAACTCAGTATGACCACCATTTCTCTCCATACATACTGTTGTTCTCGAGCGCAACTCTCGATTAACATTTCGGAGCATTTTACGATTTATTTGCAATACACAATTTATAATGACATCCTCTAAATTTTGTATATTCCTAAAGGGTCGATGTTTGTACACAGGGTTCTTTAGGTATCCCCACATAAAAAAATCTAACGGAGTCAGATCTACAATTCTACAATTGACAGGACAAAATCGAAAAAAAAGGTGTTCGCCGGACGCTCGCTGTTGCAATTGTTTGAATCTAATGAAATGACTGTATCAAGATTTTATTAATTCGCACATAAATTTAACAACCAGGTCTATTTAGTTGTACTTAAAACTACCAAAGCAGGCTCTGAAATTAAAACAACCAAATAATCTAGTAGGTTAAAAACAACAGAAAATGTCAAACAAATTATAATTTGTTTGATTTCAACCTATGTCATTGGTTTATGTCTCGCATCTTACTAAGTTTGATATTTTACATAAGTTTATTAATATTTTATTCCTTAAAATGGCACCCACACTACTTCTTCAGGAAAAGATAGAAATTATTTTAATTTCTGGAGATAATTACAAAAGCCATAGAGAAACAGCAGCAATTTTTAATGAGAGGCACCCCGATAAATCCCTCCATTATTCCACAGTATCTCGTCTAGTCAATAAATTTAAAGAAACGGGATCGGTAGAAAATCAGTATAAAGTTTCCCATGAAAAAACGGTAACAGGTGACGAAGGTTCTCTGGATGTGTGTTTGTCGATCACAGAAACACCCCAATTAGCAGTTAGTCAAATATCGGAGATCACTAACATTCACGAAAGATCTGTGCGGAGGATATTAAAAAGAAACAAATTTCATCCGTACAAACCTAAATTTGTACAAGTATTAAAAGATAGGGATTATGACGCCCGCTTCGATTTTTGTGCCTGGTTCCAGGGTATGATTGAGGAAGATTTTAATTTCCCAAAGAACGTTCTTTTCTCGGATGAAGCTACATTTACCTCTAACGGAACCGTCAGTTCACAAAACTGTAGATGGTGGGCCACCGAAAACCCAGACTTTGTAATTCAGAGTAAAGACCAATATAGTTTTAAGGTTAATGTGTGGTGCGGAATTTTCAACCTCAGAATAGTGGGACCTTTTTTCTTTAGAGACAATTTAAATTCAGAACGATATTTAGAATTTCTACAAACTGAGATATCTGACTTTTTAGACAATTTGACATTAGCCGAAAGAAGAAATTTATACTTTCAACAAGACGGAGCTAGCATTCATTCCACAAATGAGGTGAAGAGATGGCTGGATCAAGAATTTGGAAACCAGTGGATAGGACGGTTTTCTGAAAATCCGTGGCCTGCGAGATCACCAGATCTGACTCCGTTAGATTTCTTTATGTGGGGATACCTAAAGAACTCTGTGTACAAACATCGACCCTTTAGGAATATACAAAATTTAGAGAATGTCATTAGAAATTGTGTATTGCAAATAAATCGTAAAATGCTCCGAAATGTTAATCGAGAGTTGCGCTCGAGAACAATAGTATGTATGGAGAGAAATGGTGGTCATACTGAGTTTTAAATTTTGTGCACCCAAGGAAAAACAATGATTTTTTATGTTGTTAGTACAGAATTTGACTACTTTTAAGTTTTTCTTACTTTGGTTTTCGTTTATGAAATTTCGATTAAATAAACAGGTAATTTTTTGTTTATTATCTATTTTACTCCCCTTAACTTTACAAAAAGTCGAACTTCAGATATATTTAAGACGATTAAGGTTTTCTCAATGTAATCTCATTGAAATGTCTCTAAAATTTTGACACTGCTGCTAGATACAAATCATTGCAACAGCTAGCGTCCGGCGAAACCCTGTTTTTTTTAATTTTGTCCTGTCAATTGTAGAAAAAACTACTACATTCGTTTATTTTCATCCAGATACATGGGCTTTACATTAGCCAAGCTATCTAAACGAAAAAAACTGGAAATTTGTAAATCGATAAAAAAATATTTAAAAAAAATTGAGTTTTCCAATTTTTTTAAATAAAATCTTAAAATTTTGCACAAGGACCTAGAATTTAATTCTAAGCAATTTTTTCAAATAACTTTTTTTGATATCTCGTCAACTAACCTCACTTTTTGTAAATTAACAATTTTTTTTTTAATTTGACGCTATACCAGTGGTCACGTGACGTATGTCAAAATCGATTTTTAGGTTATTGGACATGCAGAACCGATCCCCCGGAAAAGTTTTTCCAATACTCACCTAATAAAAATTTTTCCCATATGTTGCGAACTTTTTGCCGGTCACTGTATATATATATATATATATATATATATATATATATATATATATATATATATATATATATATATATATATATATATATATATGGAATGGCGGCTCCGGTTTAAATATCCTTGTGTTGTGTTTGGGATGACGGTCATGTATAATAAATGACGGACATGTTGATATTTGGCTTAAAAAAATAAAGGGGAGGAGTGAGACGGGATAAAAACGGTGCGGCTAGGGATTTTTCTGAAATCATTGACTAATATGTCATCGTGATGTAACTGAGGTCAGAAAATCTAGTTTTGCCTATAGCAGATGTTAAAAAAGTTGACGCGAGGAAGGGGCGATAAAATGGAGCAACTGCGAATTTCTTCAAAAATGTTAGCTAATGAGTCATTTTCGGGGTTGTTAATGTCAAGAAATCTAACTTTGTCTAAGAGATGTTGAAGCATGTTGGCGGAGCCGGGATGAGAGGGTATCAAATAATTTCCTGAAAGAATGTTGTAGAGTATATTATTTTCGGGGTGATTTGAGTCAAGGAATTCGATTTTACACAACAGACGTTAACAAATATAAAAAACATAAAACAGGTGGGACGACTGGGATGAAATATTCCGAGAATCGATTTCTGTTTAAACTCTTTCTACATTCTTTACTGATGTTGAATTCAAGAAAGTCAATATTAATTGGACAAAAGAAAAGGGGAGAGGGAGAATAGTGGTAAAAAGAAGCATATACGTTTTTTTCAAAAAAATTAACCGACTTCACAAAAAAAGCACTTAAAAGTAAGTAATAATCTCGTATTTATTACTGACGCAATTATTACTAAAGTTAAAGTTAATTTTGTTCAAATTTAGGTAACTTCTACACCAAAGTTGTAAACTTTAAAGTGGGCGCAATTGCACAGTACTTATAAGAATCCGTAATGATAATTCGTAAACAAACAATATACAAAGTACTTAAAGCTTAAAGTTTCACACAATTAGGCCCAGTAATAAATAACTATAACTATTACTCTGTGTTAATAATAATGTATTATCATTAGCGATTCCTATTACACTTCGAAATTTAGAACTTAAGTGTACAAGTTACTTAACTTTGAAAAAAATTAGGCTTACCATTAACCCCAGTAATCAATAATTAAAAATGTTATTTCATAATTTACAGTGCTTTTCTTCATGAAGTCGATTAATTTAAAAAAAAAATATCGTAAAATATAACTAAGCTAAGTTAAAACTACTAGAGATGTACTACGCTTGAAGCCAGGGGAGTCCAAAACAATAGACAATGGGGCAGGGCAGACCAACCTACCAAATATATTTTCTAGGAATTTTAATGGAATAAGCCTGACAATCTCAAATTTAATCTTAAAGGTACAGTTTGATTTTTTTTTGGAGAATTGATCCATCAATCTAAATATTTTAGGGCAGTGCCAGCATATATCTTAAAAGTAATTTTAAAAATGTGCTTGTAAGTCTTATCAGTTGAGTCAGCTTTTTGGGAAAGAAAGGATGTGTTGAATGACAACTTTTTTATATATTATTATTATTTAATCGGCTTATTTGTTTTTTTTTTGTTTTAAAGGAATTTAAAAGCTTTATCCAAACAGAAGTGTTATAAAAATGTATATTTGCATGTATTTTGTAATTCTGGAAACTACTCGATTAATTGAAAATTTCTTTATCATTGGAATTAGGATCCTTGGATAACGCCGCAGAAATGAGAAGTTTTTTTTATTTTCTGACGGCCTACGAAGATCGAAGTCTAAGTACTATGTACCGTGGGTGTACAGGGGAATCGACTCACACATCCAGAGCTGGAAACATCCGTAGGGATTTCACCAGCTCTGTTAAGAGGATGTGTGGGGTGGTACCGCCTCGGTCGAGGAAGAATTCCTCTACCACTTTCCAACAACAATCACAAAATATCCATGGTCGAAGCGGGATTCGAACCCGCGCCTCTCGGTTGCAAAGCTCTTGCCTTACCAACTCGGCCACCTGAGGCCCGAAGTAGGCTCACTCGACCACGGCGCCGCACCTGGTTCGATTCCGGTGCTGTGCCATAATTGTTTTTCTAAGTACAGGTCTGGGTGTTTGTGATTGTCAGTATGAATGAAGCGTGTGTATGGTATATGCGTGCCGAACAACGGCATAAAATATAAAGTGTTTTCCTGTCCCAACGCCATCAAATCTTTCTGGTAACTTGCCAAAAACATTAGTCAAAACTTGTGCAGAAGCACTTTTCCTCCCCTGACCTCTGACAATCAAATTATCTCCATCTCTAAAGGGAAAGCTAAACTATTTGCCAAACAATTCGCTGCCAAATTCCCCCTGCCAATTTCGCTCTTCCAACCGCTACGTTTTACCCTACAAAATGTCCCACATAATACTTAAGGTCAAACAAGTTCAAACAATTCTTCTATCCCTTGACAATAAAAAGTCCACCGGTCAGGATGGCATAGCCGCAATTCCTGTCCCGAAGAAAGGTTTCAAGTCCCTTTCATTCAATTATAGACCTACCTCTCTTCTTTCTGTTGCCAGCAAAGTTATGGAGTAAGCAAACAATTTGCAATCTTTAAAACATCTAGGAAAACAGAAAATCATCCATAACAGACCGTACGGATTTCATCATCAAAAATCCTTAGCTTTGTCGCACATAACTGGAACAAGTCTATCGAATTTCATGGCGAATCTCAGATTGTTACTCTTGATATTTCCAAGGCCTTGAACCAAGTATGGCATGCCGCACTCCTCAACAAACTACCTTCTCACGGTCTTCCACCAAAACTATGTACCTGGATCGGTAGCTTCCTCTCTAATCGGCTCATATCTATCGTGGTGGATTTATCTGACTTCCATACTATCAATGCTGACGTACCCCCAAGGTTCAGTCCTGGCACCAACCCTATTTCTTTTTCACATTAATGACCTGCTCCCTTCAACTACCAATCCCATTCACAGTTGACGATAGTACTCTTCACTCCAACATTCATTTTTCCAGACAAGTCTCGAATCAAGAGCTGGATAATATTCGCAGATTCATGCACCTATTTCTTTTCCACGATCTTTAATTCATCTTAGAATTCTTATTTAGTTCAGCGCCTCCAATATCCAGTCATGCTCCTTGTCATGCAAAAACTCCGGCAAGACTTACCCCATCCACATGAATGGCCAAGCCCTACAGAACAATGAAACGTTCGATCTTGTTGGCATCACTTTCAAACATGATCTCAGCTGGCACAAACACATTACTTGAGTAGCCACATAGGAAACCTAAAAAGCTGGTTTTCTTTTTCTAGCTAGAAAATAATTCTCCCCTTCCAAGTTACACCCTCTCTATGTTTCCCAAATAAGACCCAACCTAGAGTACTGTTTCCCCATCTGGGGAGCGGCATACCCTCGACACTTAACATCCTTGACTTTATCCAAAAGAGAGTCATTCGACTCATCAATGCCTCACCAAGCCCTCCCAAGAAAACTCCCTTTTCTACCGCTACTTCCACGGATTTTGCTCTGAAAAACTAGCCGCTAGAATTCCCTCCTTGACTGTTCCTAACAGAACACCAGGAGGCGTGTTACTTATGCACCCCTTTACTGTCCAGCTACAAACGCCTATAACATCCCACTTCTCTCGCTCATTCATACCTAGGGTCTCCAGATCATTGAACAAACTGCCTGCAGATGTTTTCTCTCTCCCTCCCAACCTTCAATCCTTTAAATCCCGTGTTAACAGACTACATTTTCCTTCTCCTCAGACGCCCACGGTACGTTAGTACTTATGCTTGAAGTCCATGTGGGCTGTCTCAGATAAAAAAAACATTTTTTGAAATGAAGTATTTTCGAAAACATACAAAATTGTATTTTCAAAATAAGTAAGCAGTAATAAGTAAGTTAATTCTTTCCCTTGCCATCTAAAGATTGTGACACTATTATTTTTTTAAGAAACTAAAATTTTGTAAGATGCCGAATAGGAAGCCTAATTTTGTAAAGAAAAATATTATTGAAAACAAAATTTTGACGACCCACCGCTTGGTAAGTAGGTCCAACTGATTTAAAAAAAATGCCAAGTTTTAACAGCCCTTATTGTAAATAAATAAAAGTAAAAAGATATGTTTTATTTTGTAAATTGCAGCCAGATGTGAAATTTTAGATTTTTACAAGGACCATCAACCATCCACCTGTTCCTAAAAATTGTAGTTCCTATTTATGTCAAAGCACGACTTTTCACAGGTTTATATTAGTTTATAACTTTCTGACACCTGCTTAAAAATCGATTATGATAATTCTAAACGTAATAGGGTGCGGCAGGTACTTTTGCAATAATAAATATTTTACCATGGGGTAATCGGGTATATAAGTACGTGACAAAAACTGACTTTGGGTGAAGTTAATCGGACATAGCTTACCTGTCAACATTTTTTTTATAAATAATAGGGTTTTACTTGTTATGCAGTTTTACTTTTAAATAAATCAAGTTTTGTTGTGTATTAAATTTTAATTCACAACAAAACTTGATTTTTGCACTCGACGCGCGTTTACCTGTGTTAGAATTATCACGTGATGAGTTTTAATCATATCCTATAAAGTAAGAATCAAGCAAGGAAAAGCCACGAGCGTCATCTTGTTCTAGAATATTTCTGGCTTAGTTTGCTAGGACTCGATATACCAGTGGCGTAGTCCCTTTAAACAAGGCTTAAATAAATGCAAAATAATTGCAAAAATTAAAACTAACGATTTAATGATTATGTGGATTTAAATTTAATTATTTTACATGCACAGCGCGCGCCATTCATAAAATTCAGGTCATATAGAAAAACATCATTTCCTATTTTTGAGAAAATTTTGGGTATTCTTGATAATAGTTCTTGCACGCATCAAAACGTTTTTAACGTTATCACAGTTGCGATCAAATATACAAAATGTCAAAAAATAAAAAGACTGAGATTCGCCTAAACCTAATATATTTAAAACGTATATTTGTGAAACAAAATCTTTTTTTTGTAGGATGCATAGTTTGGATAAAATTAAAGTAGAACATTAAAAAAACCCGGATTTGATCGGTTTTAGGGAAATTTACACCTAATTTTGTCACAAACTATTCACATCATGCCCATTTCCTATAGCTTTTGATTTGGGTTGTTCCAGAAGTTTCAGTTTTAATGTTATTGGTATAATTAACTTTAAATTTTGATTAAGCCAGAAACGTATTTTATACATGCGAAAACTTTTATTAAAAATATAATTTTCTGAGAAATCAGAAATAGAAAGGTTTACTATTATAGCGCCAACTTTATATGTGGCACAATATAAACTAGACTCTTTTATCATAATATTACATTACGTGTACTTTAACAGTCATGTTAAAAGTTTAATCAAAGTTAAAAAATATGTATATGTAGAAATTTTGTTTAAATATCACCATAAATTTATAAATATAAAAAATTGTTATTAGCCATCTCAATCAAGTTGCGAACATCCCAGTTCGTCCTCTGATGTATTGTCATTACACTACAATCTAACCATATTCTACATTTGGCTCTTAGCATGTTGATGGGACAGATTTTATTTCGATTCTGATTCGGCCAAAGCGAAAATCGTACAACTTTACCAGTTCATTCAGCACCACTATTTTTATCATAAGAATAAAGAATAATCCGTACGTCTGTGATGCCGACTTTGCAAACGATAGGAGAGAAGCAAATAGTTGCGGTCTCTGTCAGTTATGAGGCTCGTGACATTTTCTTGTATAATTCATACTTTGTCTAATAACCAGACTTACTTTATCTAATAACAGTTTTTCCTGTAGGTTTACGACATATAGGAAATAATGATAAATATAAGCATGACCTTAACAACCCGTTCTATAAATAATTATTCCATAAACAGGAGCATAATCTAGATTAATAATAACAGAACAAAACCGTAATTAGGGGTAAATTGCTTTGTACAAAGCACTACTTAACAATTTTCTAGGCGTTCAATAGCGTAAATATTATTAATAATGGAGTTCACTAACCGATTGGAGACTGCCTTTTTAAGCCGCACTGTTCTTTGAATCTTAATTAAACAATTAAGAGAACCATGCTTTCTACGAGGGAAATGCAGAAAATTGGAATACAACTACAGATTCGTGAAGCGAAAGCGATTTTTTTATTTAACTCAATATATAAAAAATGTCATCTTCTAGAAATATTAAAAACATTTAATATTAAGAAGAAATATGTATGTGATACCATTGCTGCTGATATGGGGCATACGGATTTACGTCTTCCTCCCTATTACTGTATTTCTAACCCAATCGAGCATATGTCGCATCAGGTAAAATCAAATGCTAGAGCAGAAAACTTCCCTTTAACTGCCAAGTGTTGTGGCATTAATTAGAAAAATTGTTAATAGTATTGCCATAGAATGTTGGAAAACTTTAATTAACCATGTTATTAAAGCCGGAAATTCCTATTTTTCATTTACTAATAACATAGAGCCACTTGTTTTTAATATAGATGAAAATGACAGTGACAGCGAAACAGAATTAAATCGGTAATTAAATTTGAGTAATACTTTTTTATTGTACAAATAAATCGAATGATATAAATCAATAAACAATGTTTTAATCAGTCGCAATATAACAAGATATTATTTTTTTCAAAATTATTCCGAATTTAAACCACTCCGACTCTGACGCCTTTTAAGAATCTTGAAATATTTATATTTACATTTTTGAGGTACTTACCATTTGTCAAAAGGCAGCGAAAGAGCTTGAAACGAGCTTTAGTAAAAACAATTTTAATATGCAGGGTATTTTCAAATATCGTTGCTGTTAGTAAATATAGAGACACCAAATCATGGGTCTATCTTATTGGTTAATAAATCTACTTTTTAAAGTAATTTAACTTTTTTAGCTCCCTAGAGGGGTGACGCTGGGGAGCAGAGGTAAAAAAATTTAAATGCAACCCTATGCCGTGTGGTACCTCTTTTAAAAGGTTTTCAAAAAAGAAACATTTTACCGCAAATCCGAGGCCGGTATCTTAATTCGTTTTTAAATGACAAGCCATTAAAAATTTTAAAATCCTGAAAACAAAAATAAAAATTTAAATACTTTTATTTCTCTTATTACTTTAAAAGTTGTTTACAATGACCACCTTAAACTTCTTGGCAGTAATAAAGTCGATTTTGGAACTCATTTCTCATATTTCCGAGAATGGCAGGTGTTACTTCTTGGCAGAGTTCCAAAATCGACTTTATTACTGCCAAGAAGTTTATGGTGTTCATTTTAAACAACTTTTAAAGTAATAAGAGAAGATAGGTACCTAAATTTTTTTCCACAATTTTTAATTTTTATAGGCTTGCCATTTAAAAACGAATTAAGATACAGAGTGGCACCTCAGGTTTGCGGTAAAATGTTTCTCTTTTGAAGACCTTTAAACTGAGGTACCCCCTTGAGGAGTAGCGCTAGGAAGTTAATGTCAAAAATTTTAAATGCAAGCCTACGCGTACCTCGTGTGGTACCTCATTTTAAATGTCTTCAAAAAACAAACATTTTACCCCAAACCCGAGGTCCGTATCTTAATTCGTTTTTAAATGGCAGACCTATAAAAATGAAAAATCGAGAATAAAAATTAAGTACTTTTAGTTCTCTTGTTTCTTTAAAAGTTGTTCAAAATGACCACCATGAAGTTTTTGGCATTTGACCGTTTAAAGAAAAAGTAGCTTCATCTGAAAAACAAATTCTTTGGACAAATCTTCCGTTGTTAACTGTTAGCTTCGTTACTATTTCACAAAATTGATCTCGCCTGTCAGCATCATCTTCCAATGACTCTTGGACCAACTGCACCCAACTTGGGTGTTAAACTTTAACAGCAATGAGTATCTTTCTGTAGTGCTAATTTCTCCTCAGGTATACCAGGGCGGCCACTTTTAGCACTATCTTTAATACTACAAGAAGTTTTCCACTTCATTGCTACCCTAGATAAGGTCGATTGACTAATTAGTGGGCAATTTGGGTATTTATCACGTCTACTCTTATCGTCACAACCCAACATAATCAAAATTTCTAGGCGTTCATCTTCAGCAAGGTGCATTTTGGAAGTATTAACAGAACAGTAAAATTGAAAATTGTATTGACAATTTTATGAGTTACGTGACGTTACCTTCAGTGACAATTTAATGATTTCTTTGACGTTAACTGGTTTAAAAGTTAACAGTGTTAATATTTTGAAAACAGTTAAACAGTTGAAGATAGGTATAGGATATGTTACATAAGACATGTCTAGAATTGACTGTAAAATCCAAAAATGTAAAAATATACAGGGTATCTTATTTAAAAAATAAATGTTTGAAGACGTAGCACTTTTCTGATCCACCGTGTATAATTTTTTGAAAAATGCCAATTAAAAAATAAAATTGAAGGGTCCGAGCGATTTTAGATATATTAAGCGATATTCCATATATCAGGGTGATTCCTTTCTTTATCAGAACCCTGTATATTATTATGCCTTTTTCATCTTTTTTCTTTTTTTATTTCTATACCGAAAAGTTTTTGATAGAGTAATGTCCCAGGTAATGTTAAGACAGCCAAAATATTTTGAAAGTCTTAGTTGCAACTAAAACGAGTAGTTCTTATATGCTGTACACTTAAAATTAATGAAAAAATGTACCTAAATTAGCCAGTGCTATATCGTACAGGTATCAGATCAAGGCAGGTGCCGCTGTTCGAATTCCGATGACTATTTTTATCTTGATATTATTCGCGGACTTTTAGTCACAATAATTGTTATCCACGTCGGAACAGGACAAACTAAACGACAAAATAATTCATTTAGTACCCAATTACTAAATAATTATCCTAAGTAAATCTGAACGTTATAAGGTTTCAAAGAGTTTTTGCTTTGGGTATTTATAGTTGTGGAAAATACATACCAAAATTTCCCTTTCCTTTACAAATTGGCGGAAGAGCTCAAAAATAAAGTCTAAACTTCGCTCTCTTATTCTTACATTTGTCAATTTATATACTTGAGTGTCCAATTAGACCGGTCTACGTATTAGTGAATTTGACCGCAAAAATTTCCTAGAAAATACCTATTATCAAACGCAGAACTTAGAATATCTTGGAATGCACTTATTCACAACTTTCCGTCATACAAAACCATTAAATCAAGTTTTAACCCCTCTACCTATTTTCTACAAATCCTCCGTCCCAAGCCTCGTGGTATATACATAATAAAATAATAAATAGGTACGGTGACGCAACTGAGGTTTCTGAATAACTTGCAGAAAATTATAGGTATCTATATCTAGTTTAAAACCTTTACCTTTTTCAAAAATAAAGATATAAATCCCAAACTGCTCGTAACACTTCCTCTATATTTATATGATTTAAAACTATCCATACTGTTTTTATTGCCCCATTGAGCCGCCATATTGGGCGTTCATCGACCCAGGAATGAACCGTTCTTCCGTGGCCAGGGCCATCAGCAAGAATGCGACCCGCTTCTTCGCCAAACCAAACCCAAACATACTCTTTAGCACCTACATATATTGGTCAGTACGAGCAAAGGACATTTTCATTCAATAAGGTTATTGGAGACACAACATTATTGGAGAAAGCTTAAACTCTATTAGACTTAAGCCCCTGTAAGAGCTGTTTTAGAGCAACTAAAAGGTCCAATGCAAGTCACATTTTATAGTTCCTGAAAAAAACGAATTCAAAAATTTTGAGTCGAAATTTTATGCTTAGGAATTTATTAATAAATATTAAAATGAACATTTATTTTATTTAATTTAAAGTTAAACAAATTAGATTGTTCACTATCACTAATACCATAATCTGGCAATCTATAATTAAAATATTCTTAAAAGTTTTAATAAAAATGTAAATTTTAGTAAAAGAACTGTCAAAATCAGATCACTTGTATTAAAAAGAGGCCACTTGATTAAAAAAGTACAGGTTTCAAATTGGCTAATAACGCGGTTTCATAATAAAAGTTTGTATCATAATGAACATTATTATAAAACATATCGAAGACATTTAATTTAATTTGAATATTAGAGTAAGGGAGTAGGAAAAAATTATATACAGGGTGAGTTTTTGAAAGCGTTACAAGGCGATATCTTTAAAACGGTTTAAAAGATTTTTATGAAATTTTGGTAAGTTAATAGGGAGATGAGAGGGCATAATTAAACATATTTTTGACATTTACCCCTCTCTTTACTTTGAGGGGTGGTGGTAAATAGGATGATGTACTTTTGTTTATAAAATTCGAGTCTATTTGATTTGCTCTTTCTGTTACGGAATTATGATTTATTAGGTTATAAAATAAGAAAAAAAATATATTTAATTTCAACTTATTTATCGTCTGTCATGCTTGAGAAGTTGTCCCCCTTCAACTTCCAAACACTTTCTCACTCTTTCTAAATAAATTTCGTACCCGCTGTAATATTCCAGTTATCACTAATAAGCCGACAAAGCGGATTCGGTCTTTCATACCATCTAAAGTTGTAGGTGCAGTCGCCATTACTTTGTCCTTTATAAAACCCCACTAGAAAAGTCAAGGGGGGTCAAATCCGGGAACCCAACATAATCGGTTAAACGTCAAAATTCTCAACTGACTTAAGTAAAAATAGGGCATTTCCATGAAAATGAATAATAATTCTGAAATAAGTGAACTTCCGTAACTGAAAAAGCAACTCAATTTTTTTTACGTGGATTCGGAGTTTACAAGAAAAAGTACATCGGCCCATTTAAAATTCCAAAGTTAACCCCACCCTTCAAAATAGAGGGAGGGGTAAATATCAAAAATATGTTTAAAAATGTCCCCTATCTCCCTATTAACTAACCAAAATTTTATGAAAATAATTTTAACAGTTTTCGAGATATTGCCGTGCAACACTTTAAAGAATTCACCGTGTATACATGTTCGGACAGCGATTTTTCAAGTGAAGAACACAGCCCCACGCCACTTAGGCTCTTTTAGCACTGAATTTGGCCATTTCCTTTTTCGAGTTGCGTAGTCGAATGTGGCCTTCGAACATCTTACGGCAGCTTAAAAAATCATTAAAATGAGGAACTTAGGATCATTATTTCATTATTTCAATAAATCCCTCCAAATCTTTTTATTTCTAGGTCTCACTAAAATCCTATATACTTTTTACACATAAAACTATGTATTATTTAAGTTTCCCATTTCTTCTCAAATTTTGTTCCGATCATCCCAAAAACAAACTACAAATTTGTGACAAATGAAGCTAAAAATTTAGGTCAAATATTACTGCAATTTATCTAGTTTTTTGAGCAACTTCTCCATGATTTTTCCACACGCGGCCCCAACTGGACGCAGTGCATCACAGCTAAAATCCTATTTTGTCAAGCCCAGTAGAGATCGCGGGAAAGTAAAATTTTGTTTCGTAATTAACACTAAACCAAAAGTAAAAATATTGAATGAATTATTATTAGGCATACCGCTATGATTAATATTTAGCAGAAACTGAATGACCTCAATAGAAAGTTTAAAAAATCCGGTCATAAGCAGTCAGTTATCTATGTGACTAATTATTTTCGAACGTTTCATTGGCAAACATTAATTTTATTTTTAAGGTAAGTTATTAGGCAGGCACCTTTTGGTTTACTCTCAGTGGCGCCGAGAAGCGAGGTGACTCGGGCGACCACGAGACCGCGAAGCAAACAGTTCCTCTGTTGACGCGGTGTATTTTACGTTATTTAACTTTATCTACAGACATTATTAAAAGAAAAGTCTGTAAAAACAGAACTTGCCTAGAGAAATAAATTTAAAATTGCACACCATTCCTTGTAGTAAAAATCCAGAGAATTTTTCTTTATATTGTCACCACGGGGGTTGTTGCGACTGAGACTAAATAATAGTCTCTTGGATCGTATGGAGGGAATGAAGTTAAAGCAGTTATAAAAATAAAATATATTCTCTTAAAAACAATTGTACGGATATAATAAGTAAAGGTAAATACTTACTTAGATTTTGGGTAAATACATGGCGGAAACGGCGGCTCTTCTCCCGACCAACCGGCACATGTCTTAACTCGACATATTTTCCGGAATGACTGCCTATCATTTTGTCATTCAGCGATCAATGCCCGGAGCATTGCTAAGTCAGCATAACTTGGCTTCCTCCGTAAAGTTAAACAAAATCAAGCTGACCGCTAATGAAACTACCAAGTTCACTGAACGACAAAATGTCAAATCATCGTTAATATGCGAATGCATTGTTTAATAAAATGTGATTTTTAAATTAACCAAACAAAAATCAATAGAATAAATCAATGAGGAATTTTGACTCGTGACAATATTTCCCACCCTGCTTAAGGGTAGGTACAAACACAGTAAAAGCAGATTTAACGCTAAAATTTTAACGTTTATCACACCCCGCTGGGGGTCGCGACCACCAGTTTGAGAAACGATGATCTAGCCAATAGTGAAGCACATTTTGAATACCTACCTATTAAAGTGTCTTATAATTTCGTGACCCTAACTCATTAAGGAGTCAACCGAATTCAATGTTTTAAATGTAGCTACATATATCATGATTTTTACGGCTTTTAAAACGATGTATCATTTGAAATTTTAAAGTTAAAATTTAATATTCACTGATTTTAAACATCCCTTCGATGTCTAATTGTACGTATTTTTCTTAAAACCCATTTACTTCAAATCAAGTATTGTTCAAGGGGGCGATCTTTGAAATCACAACGCTGTATACATTTCTCTTGCATTTTCCAAATATAGGCTAGTGCACCATTAATAAAAATATTAATATTAAAATTTTTTATATTTTTATATACAAGCAATAAAAAGTCTATGGCATCTCTTATCCGGAACAAATTTTACGTAGGGATCATTTCCAGTTCTGATTCTTAGTTTCAGTTTGTTTCCAGGTTGCCTACGCAGCCACACCACGTCAAATGTGTCCAATACAGGCCTAAAGGTTTTTAACGTTGTGATGTTGTGGGGAGGACTAAGTTGGGTAGCGCTTCCGCCTGTAAAATAAGATCAGTTTGATAAGTATATAAAAAATTTTGAAAAACAATTTTCCGAAAACATTTTATCCAACAATGAGTCTTCGGAAGTACACTACTTCTTCTTTAGAAATGTGTAAAAAAATCCTGGGAAAACCTGCACATATCCCTTTTTTTTTGGGTTTACTCAGGGTTACTTAAATTTGCCCAGACTTTCTTTGTCTTTTCTATCAGAATTTACTAAAATATTAAAACTGCTGGGTGGAGTTTTATAAAGTGTTACGAGGCGATATCTCGAAAATAGTTTAAAATATTTTTTATAAAATTTTGAAGGGTTAATAGGAAGATGGGGGGGGGGGGCATATTTAACATATTTTTGACATTGACCCCCTCTCACTATTTTGAGGGGTGGGGGTAACTTTAGAATTTTAAATAGGATGATGTACTTTTGTTTATAAAATTCGAATCTATGTAAAAAACTACGTATGTGTATAATTTTTTTTATTTGCTCTTTCGGTTATGGAATCATGGTTAACTAAATTTTGATTGAATTTAAAAAATTAATAAGTTTTACCAATAAATCAACCTCACTTATTTCAGAATTATTATTCGTTTCTGTGGAAATGCGTTATT
Organism: Philopedon plagiatum; assembly: GCA_963971165.1. Lineage (NCBI taxonomy): Eukaryota > Metazoa > Arthropoda > Insecta > Coleoptera > Curculionidae > Philopedon > Philopedon plagiatum. Next base: position 21,811,339 of record OZ020191.1, on the reverse strand, counting down.
TTTAATTGCCCGTTGCCATTTTTCCTTGTAGGGTTTCATAAAGGACAAAGTGGTGGCGAGTGCATCAGCACCTATAACTATAGATAATATTAAAGGCCTAATCCACTTTTCCTACTTTGGTGACACCTGAAATGTTACCGCGGGTATGAAATTCATGTGAGAAAAGAGTGAGAAAGTATTTGGAAGTTGAAAGGGGACATTTCGAACAATTTCCCAAGCGTGACAGACGATAAATAAGTTGAAATTAAATGGCAAATAGTTTTTTTATTTTATAACTTAATGAATCATAATTCCGTAACCGAAAGAGAAAATCAAAAAAAATTTGGTATACGTACGTGTTTTTCCGTAGATTCGAATTTAATAATAAAAAAGCATCATCACATTTAAAATTCCAAAGTCACCCCCACCCCTCAAAATAGAGAGAGGAGGTAAATGCCAAAAATATGTTTAAATATGTCCCCTCATCTCCCTATTTATTCACAAAAATTACATGAAAATATTTTAAATCGTTTTCGAAATACCGCCTTGTTACACTTTGAAAAACTCATCCTGTGTATTTTAAACACCATTAACTTTAATAGTAGCAAAGAAAATTTTAGCTACGCATATAATTTTCTTTGCCAGTAGACAATAATCACGTAATCCTCTAATACATTTTGGAAACATTTTTTTTTTTCGAAAAAGCGTCTTTCCGAAATATATTTATATAATCGAAAAAGTATTTAAAAATTTTTGTTTAGATTTTTTTTAAACAGGTGTTCCCGGGAAAACTAATTTTCGAAAGATTGCTTTTTAAAAACTATTCTGAAAAAAATTTCTCCAGTCTGAGTTTGTCAAACGCTGTTTTCGGTGACTATACAGGGTGTTATGAAATTCACTGAATATATTGAAATGGGTGACTCCTGGGGTAGTGTGGAGACATGCTCAATACTTGTTTTGGTTTAATCGAACAACTCTAAAATTTTCTCTAACACCTGAAAACCAGAAAATACGCGCGCCTGCTGCTGCGACGTTTACAAAATTTGATTTTCTAGGGGAATATTATATTTTAAATTTGTTCTACTAAATAAATAATAATTGTCCAACAATAACGTATTAATAATTTAAAAATTACTTTCAAATACGACAATACATTCCTACGTATTTAAAAATGTATTAAGTATAGGATGTATTTTTGCATAAAACAAAATTTCTGTACGGGTTCCTTTTTTCACTATCCTACATCTCTTAACATTTTTGAGAAGACTAAATTCAAAACTGCGTTTAAAACTTATTTGTAGGCGCATAAAATCCGTTTTCGTCACTATTTATACCACTCATATTTATATTACTGTGACAAATATCTGACGTTTACCAAATGTCTTTGAAAACTAGATACTTGTTAAATCTCTCTTGTTTCCCTGTCCCCCCCCCCCCCCGCTTCTTTTTTCTTGCCGTTTTTCTGTGATTATTTGACAGAAAAGTGATCAGTCGAACTGTGTACGGTAATAAGTCATGTGCCTCTATGAGGAAGACTTTGAAAATTGATTTAGTTTTTCGTTTTTTTTTTTTTATAAATTATGTGATAGAAACGCCACTTTAAATTTTATCTTTTATGGGTTAGCGCATCTGCAATTTCTAGTTGCAAAATCTCACTACTATCTCGACACAAATAACATCTATCCTCTTATGTAACAATGCATAATGTGTTTTTATGGGTTGCCCATACTTTGTCACGAATGTCAGTGTATGTGTAAATCTTGGCGTACCCTAAGAGAGTTGTGCTGTATAATTAAAAGTAAAACCAAAATATTATGTTTTTTTTATTATGTTCTTACCACTGAATCCTAAATTATAACAAATCTCCTCTAGCTGCAAGGCGGAGTAACTTAAATCGAAACACCCGGTATGCCATATGCCTGCTGTCCGTGTCATAACTTCTCCTGCATTGGTCCTATCAAATAAATCAAGAATTTCCTTACCATGCTACGTGTGTTTCATAGAACTTTTTATTGCTGTTTTGTGAGTAAAATATAAATCTTGATTAATTTGGGCTACCACAATGCCTACATACTGATTCTTAAAGTTGACTGAAACTAAATTTTCTTTGGGCAAATCAAAATTGTGTAAATTAAAGTAAAATTTGAATACTTTCAAATATTTCACGAATGATGATACAACATTAAAATCCAAATTTGTAAATTCCTTTTCATTTAAAAATATGACGTAGCTATAGTTAGATGTAAAGCAGAAATTTAACCTTCTTTCCAGTTAATTTAGATGTTAAACTACATCTGTATTACCTGCCATGATTATCAGTGTTTAAAGACAAACAAGATGCTTCATCTTCACCATTTGGGCAATCATCTACTCCATCGCATACCATATCCTGAGGAACACATTTACTTGTTCTAGAAAATAAAAGTAAATTGTAATAAAGAAACAAGAATTTTTGAATATTTATTTTGATTTTAAATAACTTTGGTAACTAACGACATTAGAGTTAAATTTGATTCTATCGCTCAATGAAAGAGAAATGAAAATGGAGGAAATTAAAGAATTCCTCTGCCTGGACCGCATTATAACAAAAGACAATCGCATCAAGCATGATGTAAAGATTAGAATAGTGCCAGCAAAGAGAGCTTTCACACAGAAGAAGGAGTTGTTAATAAGAATTTGCAACTCAACACATACTTTCCACATGCAAGAGGGAGTTGTTAACAAAAATTTGTAATTCAAAACATACTTTCCACATGCAAAATCATCCAATCTGCAGGTACAAATTGTTGGATCTTCATCACTTCTATCCATGCAATTCAAAACACCATCGCAAATTTTTCCTGGATCTGTAAGTTTTAAGTAATTTCTGCAGGAACAGACATCTGGTTCATCTTCGAATTCACCACAGTTATTGACTCTGTCACAAAAAGAAGATTTCGGGAAGCACTTGTAGGTAGTTGGGCATTTTAGGTGTGTTTGTGGGCAAACTGAAAAAATAAATAAAATTACAAACCTGTTAGAAGATCAAAATAATTTTAGATTACGTAGGTGAGGCAGATATATGATTTTTTTAGGTCAGCCTTAGACTACAATAGTTCTTAAATCTTAAAAAGATTTAAATTTGGGATTAAAATCATCAAAAATTGGGTTTGATTAGAGTAAAATGCGATGAGACGGAATGCGAACGTAGCTAATAATAAAATGACTTCACATAGAACAGAATTTTATTAAGTAGCAACTTGTTAAGTGCTACCTGTAACAAAATCAAAACAACGTAGACTGTATAGGTAAGGCAGATTTATGATTTTTTAGGCCAGCCTAGGATTAGGCCATAATAGTTGGCCAGAAAATTTGAATTTGGGATTAAAATCATTAACAATTGTGTTTGATTCGGGTAAAATATGATGATGTACAAGTAGAAATAAGATAAATTGGAGCTAATTTGCATACCCTGTACCCAAATTAATTAGTTTCTGAGATATTGATAGCTAAAAATTAGCATTTTGCTTTTGCTTGACAGACTTTAACATCCAAACGGTGAATCTTAGAGCAAAACGGCTTACATGTCCCTACTTTGGTTTTTCATTGTCTACAGAAAAATGTTAACCTCCGATTTAACCGGAAATAATATAGTGAACTGAAGCTGATATTTTTCTGTAGCCAATAAAAAACTAAGATAGAGATATATAAGCAATTTTGCTCTAAGATGCACCATTTGGATGATAAAGCCTGTCAAAGTGGAGAACTGACAATTTTTAGCTGTCAATATCTCAGAAACTAATTAATTTAGGTGCAGGGCATGTTACATAGAATAAGTATGTCTAGAATCGACCACAGAATCCGAAAATTTAAAAACATGCAAGGTGTTCTATTTAAAAAAATAAAGTTGAAGTACGTCATGCTTTTTTGAGCCACCCTGTATACATGAAAATTAATTTAAAAAATGTGCAATTAAAAAAAAATTGTGTTAGAGCATTTACCTGAAAAATAATTATCCTGACTTTTAATCAATTTATTCCAACCTTTTGAGCTCACTGTATATAGATTATAATATCATTTTTGAATATTTATATTCGGGTTCAACTCTAGCACTGCAGCAAATTGCCTTACTCTGTGTAGCTGCTCCTGTATACTTAGGCACATTTCGCTTGCCACACCTACCCAAAATTAGCCATTTAGTGCAAGAACTTACTCGACCATCTTGCGTTCTCTTTCAACGTAATTCATAGAATTCTTTGAAGTAAACGACGAAAACTAGTTTCTTCAGCGTTTAAATCTTTATTAAACTTTAGCCAAAAGTCGCTAGATATCGCTAGTTATTCCGTTGGATAGAAATTCATGGAATATGGAATGGCTCAGAATTTTAAAAATATTGTCATATTTCCATAATGTCATAAAATAAGAATAATAAAAAAAAAACATTGATTATTCGATTGTTATGTATTTGAAGATACGACGGCATCATAAATATCAATCAAGAAATTTAACCATATTTTTTAAAATATAAAATTTGATATATTCGCCGAAGTCGTTTGACTTTAAATACAAAATACACTAACCAATACATTAGTCACTAGTCAAGATATGACGTCACAAATAATGTTTATTCTATTCGTTAACTGTCACATGATCTCTTGATAAAAATTTGTACTTTGTTAACAAGATAATTTAAGAAATAAATCGCAACCACTTTTTTTTAAGTATTTATTTTTATAACACATTTTTGCCAAATTATTTGTGGGGCCCTGTAAGAACGATTTTAATTTCGTAAAAAGGTCCTGAACCAGTGGCGGATTTACATATTTGCCGCCAGTAGGCTATCCAAATTTTGCCGCCCCTACCTCTACAATTCGATACCCTAGTTCACAATTGAAGACACCGGTGTAAAAACGCGGTAGCTCCACTTTTTTATGATTTGTAGTTTTACAGCGTAACACACTAACAAAAGGATGCGCCATCGTTTGGTGCAACAACGAGGTAGAACCTTTCATTTGTACCAGGGTTATATGGAACTTGCATATACCTCTTACTTTAATTCGGTACAAAAAGGAGGCAGCTCCGGGGCTACCCCATTTAGTTAGATCATATTTCTGCCGCTTCGATGCGGCACCTGTCATAGTTACACATGTTGGATTTGCAAACAATGAAGGAGTAGTGCCGTCACTATTGTGTTGGACTGTTGGCATATTTGGAGAATTCTTTGCTATCAGTTGTGGCCCGTTTTTTACTATCAGTTGAGCAAAAGTAAATTCCAATAATTTTCCTCTTTCTTTTTATAAATCAGTAAAATGTCTAGCAGTAGTTCAAGTGAACAGCTTGATGATTCAGACCACGATCCTGATTTTTGTCCCGACCTAGTGGTGGGCGATGTTCTCTGTCGGGCTTCCCCAATACACCCACGGTACATGGTTCTTAGGCTTCGGTCTCCGTGCCAGAAGACAAACGTGCTGAGCTTTCTACCCTAATCGAGAATGACTCTGAAAGTGATGACAGTTCGCAAAAGAATAAAAGTAAAAAAGTTAGCAAAAAAGGAGTTAGAGATGAAAGGTCGTGGAAACAGAATGTGACGAAAAAAAGGGAAGCTGAAGGAAATTCTTATGTTGTGGTTAAAATCGAGTATAAGTGTGTGAAAGAAGAAAGAAAAACTGGAAAGAAGAAAAAAGAAAAAGAAAGCGAGAAAGAATAGTTCTACCAGAAGAATGGGTACCCCTGGTGAAAATACGTGTCGCAACTTTGAAGGAGTTCCGGTTACTCAAGATAAACTTTTTAGTGACCATTTTAGTGGACTTTTTAAGAAAACTGTTTTCAATAAAAAAAAAACGAAAGTTTGCTGTCTCTTCTTACCGTATAATGGAATATACATAAAAAAAAGTTGCGTGCGGTAGCTCCGCCAGTGCCATTTTTAAAAATGAATTTATTGTTCAACAACCTAGAATGAATCTGACTTTACCGGATCCTGATGTACATCTTTACTCCGGTCCTTTAGCACTAAAGCGCCCCAAATACATATCTTCATGTCAACGAGCACTAAATACGTATCGGCCGGTTGTATGTAACATAGTTTTAAGGGCTGACAGATTTTATATCGCTGTCCGGTGCAAAAAGGAGGCAGCTCCTTGATATTTTTTTTTAAATTGTGCTTAAACTAAAATAATTGAAAAACGCAAAACTTTAAGACATTACGCATCTTTCATCAAACTGTAAAATAGCGTTTATAAAAAGTACGTTAAAATTGTTTTTTTTTAAGAAAATAAGTGTTTACTGTCCCCTGAAAATTTTATAAAAATGGAGCTACCCCCTTTTTACACCGGTGTCTCCAATTATATTAATTCAAATTTTTTTGTCAATGAAATTGTAACTTTATGATTGGTACGCACTATCGATCGTCCTAATTACACCAGCTTTTCCCGTAATTAGTATGATTGTGAACTAGGGGATCAAAGTGTCAGTTAAGAGGCTGTTTTTACAATCGAACGACTTAGTTAAGATAGTTAGATAGTTAAGAAGTTAGTAAGACATAAAAAAGAATTTCAGCCTCAAATTTGCCGCCCCTAAAATCTGCCGCCCTAGGCTCCAGCCTACTCAGCCTGCTGGTAAATCCGCCACTGTCCTGAACGAATTTCTAGTTTATATTATTCATCTTCGCCATTCAGTCAATAGCACTAAGTTATGCTACGAAGAGACTTGAAAAATGAGTTTTGCAATGTTAGGACAAAAGTATAGGATAAGGTAGTAAAAATGTTAGAATTCTACTAAAAAATTTGTTTGATTGGTTACTTTTTCTTACCACAATTGTCAGCTGTATAGCATTCCTTTTCTTTCTCATAACATAGGGAATTTTTTTCATCTTCTCCACTATGACAATCTACAACGCCATCGCAAATTTTTTCTTTGGGAATACAGTTGCCCAAATTACATTGTAACCCTTCGCAGGGAGGTGGGGGTACTGGACTAGCTGGCTGCGCTAATAACATAAAAAGTAAAGTTCATATTACATGTCTCAACTAAAACAGGGGGAAATCGTATTCTAGTAAATTATGCAATTGACAAAAAAGTGGCTGTGAATCTGCTACATAATGAAGAAAATCCTTGACGTTTGTAGGAAATCTGCAGCATTGACAATCATGTTAGTATTATTTTTGGTCTATAGACATCTAATTTATTTTTTAATATAGTTTTGATAGTTCTATGAAAAATTAGTTGGTTAGTTAGTATTTATTATATTTCACCATGAGCAAAAAATATTTGAAGATATGTTTCAAATGACAGTAGCTTCATTAACAGTTTTATAGCGATATTTTTTGTGCGTTTTAATTGCCTTTCGACAATTTTTTTGTAGTTATTTAAAAACACATATACCTATAATTACTTGTTAGTTTAAGAGAGTATATATTAGGATGCATTGTCTTTGTCAGACAATAAACTACATTCTATTTTTATCTATTCTTACTCATTATCGCCGATATCTCATTTTTATAAAATTTCACACTGGTATATTTCTTTTCATGATGAAAACCGCAGTGACCAGTTTCTTCTTTGTAAACGGCTGCAGGGTACCATCCACTTCTAGAGTCACAAATAATTGTTCCACTCCAAGAATGAATGTCCTAAAAACCCATACTATGTAATATAAAATATAAAATTCTTCCTTCTAGTGGATCTAAGAAATTTTTTGTAGATTAAAAACAGTTTTTCAAAAAAAAATCCGAAATACGCCAATTTTAAAAACACATTTTTCGATAGATATCCTTGTCGAATTTACACATATATAATTTTTTTTAAATATAAATATATTTCTCTAAAAGGCGCCTTTTAGAAAACATAATTATCTGAACATGCATCAGTTAATCACGTTAAACGCGAATCTGTGCAGGTTTTTAGACTTGTTTAGTTTTGCTTCGGATCTTCCTTGTCTTTTTTTTAATAACATTTTTAAAACTGTCCTTAAGGCGTAATTCTCCAACGCTAGATCAGTCTAGTTTGGCAACCAAAAGTTTTAAACTGACAAATGTACGAATAAGACAACTAAGTTTTAAACTATGAATTTCTTTCTGAATTTTATCGCAAATTTATAAAGAATTTTTGTAGTACGCAGGGGCGGATTTATAATTCTGTCTAGAGGGAGGGTGGAGGCGCAACATAACTTCAAACGACACAAAAGTATAGACAAAAAAAAATCGGTGTCATTTTATTTTATTGTTCAGGGTTCTAGGAAATGAACACTATTTCATAATGGACGAAAAATTCAAACTTGTTCTTGAGATAACAGAACGGTTGGCCATCTTAACTTACAAATCTAGCATTTTACAATTTATACATTCTGTCCATTTGGACTGATATACAAAATTTTTTCGAAAACACATTTTTTAAAAGCAGTTTTTTCGAAAATATATTTTCTCCAATTTTCTTTTAAAGTACTTTTTAAAACTACATTTTTTTAAAGAAAACATGCTTTTTGAAAGTACATTTTTTCATTGTTTGCAAAAAAAAAATTGGGCCGTAACGCAGCAGACACAAGGAAACAAACCTGACCGAACAAAAAAACGGTTCGTTGACGTTCAGGATCTTTTTCTGTCTTTTTTATTGACATTTTCTATCTACTAGAGTTCATAACTAATTTTTGAAAAACTATGTTATCGGAAAATGTAGTCTTAAAAGATTCTTTTTTGATTTTTTTTTAAATTTTGTAGATCCGTTTCCGAATAAGCATCTTTCGATAAAGCTGTTTTTCCACAAAATTTACCTAATTTAACATCGAAAAAATTTTTTTTCAAAAGAAAAACAGTACACGTGACAGGACCAATTGTTTGGTTAATATGAACGTGTAATGGATCAACCCGACCAACGCCAATTCGCTGTAGCAGCGCACGCGATTTTTTTTTATCATTGACGCTGACAATGACAACAAAACAGCAGCCGCTGCGACAGGAAATCCGCGTTGGTTCTTGGGATCATTAAGTATTCTAGCATTTTTTGTTATGCCTTCTGCTCATTTGGTTGGGTTTGATTGGGTATTTTGATTGGATAGTTATATACATACTTACGTAAGAACAATTTTTGGAAAACCAATTTTTCAAATTTCTTTAAGCACTTTTCAAAAATACATTTTTTCAGAGGACATCTTTTCGAAATTAAATTTTTTGAATATTAATTTTTTCAAGCAACGGACTTTGTAAAAAGTAATTTACGAGAAATCAAACCTAAGGAAACCTGATCAAACTCAAAAAAGGTTCGTTTAGGTCTGTTTAGGATCATTTTTCGTCTTTTTTTATTTAACATTTTCCCAGCTAGTAGACTTCATAGCATAATACCGTTTTCGAAAAAAAAACATTTTCGGAAGTTGCATAGGTACCTATTTCTGATTTTTTTTTAAAGACGTTTTTAAAAAAATGTACTTTCGAAATATATGTTTTGGAGAATTTTATAAATCCCTTTTCGAAAAAGCTGTTTTTCCCAAAAAATTTGCTCTCAAAAACCCTGTTTGGCTATTTGTTTCATTTAGTAAGGAATGTTTTCAGAAACCGAAACGTGTTACTCATATTGTTGCGGTATAATTTACATATTATAGAAATATACCTTTCATAGACGCTTAATATTTGTTTTTGTTTATAATATTTTGTAGAGCATGTACGAATGGTTAATATTTATGTTACAATATTTATTTTTATAAAATTAGCTACTGAAATCCCTTTTGTACAAGGCTCTAGGGGGCACCCCCTGCGTCCGCCTAAATCCGCGCCTGTAGTCCATATGTTCTTCCCACAATGATAGAACTAAATTATTTCTGGCAACACATTCCAAGATGAAATTCATTTGGAAACCAAGCAAATCGCCGGAATATTAGAAAACTGTCAAAATCTAACTGATCAGCTAGATCTTAATTTAAACCAGTACTAAATCGTATACCTTCTTAGTGAATTTTAAAATCAGGGCTCAAAACTCCACACTGCAAACAATTTATTTGTATTTTCGAAAAATGTATTTAAAAAAAATTGCGTTTTCAAAAAAAAATGTTTAATATAAAATGTGTGTAATACTTACATGGCAGTGTTCTTCGATCTTTTTTTCAAAACACTTAAATCCAACTAGACAGTTTTTAAGAGGAGATAATGAGACAAACTTAACTTGGTTGTGGTTGTCTTCACCAATCGCATAACATTTTTCTATATGATGGACATCCCTTCTAAAAAATATGTTGTTTCTTTATGGCACACTGTTACACGAACACCCTTATATCACTAATTGGGATTTTGTTCGTATTGGCATAATGAGAACAAGGGCAAATAGCGAATAATTTTACTCTCTTTCAAATTTTTGAGCTAGTTTTTGAGTATCAAGAGGGACAATTTTCGTGGAATATATGTTGGAACTAACAAACATTTATATCATATTTGAATCTGGCACCCAAATATCCCATTTTTCCAAAATGAAAAAAGATATCAGTGCTTGGACTTACAATCATTGAATAACGTTTTCTAAGGTATTAATTCCACTTCAGAATCTGATAACTAATGTTATGAAGTCAACGCCTAATTTATTCAGCATCAAATGGATTCAAAGTCTCAACTGTTGCCATCTACATGTGCTAGTCTAAAGTAACAGCGATAGTGTCACTGTTGCGTTAGCACATGCAGATGGTGATGGTTTCCACCAGCTTTAAATATACGTAACCAGAGTTTGACTTACCTTACATTAAGACTGGCTGCTTGTACGTAACGATTAAATTTGACATCTTGTTCTAATCGCAGAAGAACAATGTCTGTTTCATTAACTATAATGCTTTCAACAATTCTTATTATCTGTTCATGTGGCCCTTTAACAGAAAGATTTAATTTTCCTCTACCAAAAACTGCTACTAAGTACTTCCCCTGTAAACTAGTAAACAATTCCTAACTGATTATGTAGACAAAGGTAACTGTTAATTCTTTTACTCTTCTTTTACAATAAGTATATGACATGAGAAATATTTGCGCTTACATTGTAATTCCTCTAAAGCAGCTATCAGAAGTAACTATCCAGTACTGATCTAGAAGCGTTCCAGTGCACTTGTAATGTCCGTTTGAATAGATTGCCGCTGTCCATGGTGAAACATACAATTCTTTTGCTTGTTCTAGTGACATGTAATGCAAAGTCGTACTAATAGAAGTGTTTGAACAACTAGTGAAAGAAAATTTTAATTTAAATTTAGGAGTAAGAAACCAAACATACGCCAGAAAATAAATGATGCTATATTATGTTATTTGCAAACGATATCGTAATATGTAGCTTCAGTAGAAAAGACACTGATAGAAAGTGAGAGCTGGAAGACATGGATGCCTAAGAATTAGTAGAAGGAAAACTGAGTAGGTACTTAGAGTTTAGAGAAGGAAGAGCAAAAGTAAGGATACAAGAATAAAAGCTAAATAAATAATTTTAAATACATTAGCTCTATCATTACAGATAATTATATTTTGAATTTGGCAATAACACAATCTCATACAATAAGACAGTCTCCTGCTCCTGCTGTGTGACCCTAAGATTGGGGCGAAGAAGAAGGGAGTATAAAACAATGGACAGAGAGACGTGCAATGATGAACATGAAAACATGGCCAGTAAAAAAGTGCATGTTTAGATGTGTTTATAGTGCGAGTTAAATCTGACCAAAACGAGAATATCAAGGTGAATATGTGGGGTAACAAGGGATATAATTATTAAAGATGTGGAGATATCTAAAAGTACAGATGGATGAAAACTATTGTGGTACGAGTATCTAATCCGAAAAAATAATGTTTATATCGGCACAAGGGTAATGGCAATGGAAATAGGTTACACAGGATCAAAGCAGAAATAGATGGATGAAGTCAAGAATTAAGGGAAAATAATTTATATATAAAGTTAGCAAAAGACGGAGTTAAAGAAGAGGGGGAGGGAGAGTCAGAACAGGAAGAAAAAGGAGAAATGGAAGAAGAGGTTCGATTACAAGAAAAAACTTATAAAATGGGTCTTGTATTCTTTAAAATTGAAATCCCTTGAATATTGTTTATAAAAAATGAATATGCCAAGAAAAGTATGTTATAAAATATTATTTTCTTCAGCTCCAACCAACCAAGTTGCTTTTTTCTATATCATGTTGGTGCTTTGTAATTTGTACCTTATATAAAGTCCCTCGCAGCAGTTATTGCACTTCTTTGTCTCCAGCTCTGGTAATATCCTACCACTTCTCAATGAATACGTCACATTAATAGTCCCGTTTTCAACCAAGTATTTGTGGTATGAGAAATATTCATCAAAACCAAATAAATTACATATGACTGTTGCTAAAGAAGGTTCATCGTTTACAGAAGGTGACGTGGCATTAAGACAAAGCGGTTTCCATTGGCCGAGATGATTGATGGTTACTATGCCTCTGGATTTGAACATAGGCCTATCGTCACGATCCATGGTAAGAGTACGGCCATTTGTAAGGGTAGCTGAAAATATACCACACATGTAACATACGGAGTATTTTTTATATCTGCAAATTTATACTCTTACAAATAAAAATTGGTTCAGAAAATTTAGTGTAAAATATTTATTTTGCAAAACTAGTACAAGGAAGTCATAACCGTATAAATTTGGCTGTGGAAGATAAACGAGATTAACGTTAATCAAAATTTTTCCATAGATGATTAAATGTGATGAGAAAAACTTTTCAAAAAGAAATGGAGTGTTCTGTTCTATATTATACTAAGTTAAAGCAATATTATACAAACCACAATTATCTTCATCCTCATTGTGTGGGCAATCTGCATTGCCATCGCATCTCTTAGACATGCCAATGCACTGTTTAGCCAATCGACATGTGTACTCAGTCTTGTTGCATGTATCTAAATAGTTTATTTTAAATTAGTAACTACCCTTAATTAAAATTCCAAAATATATATTTATTGCTCAACTTACTAAATTTAAATCACATAAAGTGGCACCCTTACAAAATTCAATTAGTGCAAGAGTTACTTGAAGATGACCCAGACCGCAGAAACCGGTTTTGCGAAACTATGATGGAACTAAATGATAATAATCCTAGAATAGTCAAACGGATATACTTCTCAGACGAAGCAACGTTTTGTTTGAAAGGACAAATAAATAGGCATAATTTTAGCTGCTGGGCGCTAGAAAATCCACACTGGTTTAGGGGGTTCCCAAAATTATGACAAAGTGAATGTATGGGCTGGGATTATTGATTATTGAGGACTGTATTTTTTGAAGGATCTTTGACGGGAGAACGATATCATGACTTTTTAGAAAATGACTTGATTCCCGCATTAGCGACACTATATCCCGATGAAAATATTCCAGACATGCCAAGCACAGCTTTATGGATTTAGTAGGATGGATGGAGCTCCCCCACATTATGCTGCGAATGTTAAGAGATTCTTAAATAATGTTTTTCAAAACCGGTGGATAGGTAGACGTGGATCAATAGAGTGGCCACCTAGGTCACCCGATCTTCTTTGGGGTTACGTTAAAAACTAAGTGTATAAAGATTAGGAATATTTCTCCATCTACCGTTGCAAATGTACATCAAGAGTTTATTGTTCGTCTGGGATATTGCAGAGCTGTTAATAGCGGCTACTTCCAACCAGTGAACTCAATATTATGTAGTTCGAGTTCACGGCTTCCAACATATTTGTTAAAATAATTTTTGAGTTTCTTAAATATACTTTAAACATGACTTTATGTTGTAATAAAGTGTTATTTTAATATTAAAACGTAAATATTTCGGGAATGGCTCACTTAAGACATACATTGCCTCATAAGAAAATTGTGTATAATTGTCTGTAAAATCCAAATATACCATAATATACATAGGTTCCATTTATAAAAGTAACAGTGACGTAGTATCTCATTTATGTATCACCCTATATATTCTGGTATAAGAAAAACATGCAGAAGCAAAAATAAAAATTGACGCGTGAATTGTGTTTTTCCAAAAAAAATTTACCTAAACTTCTATTGAATTTACCCGTTATTTCATCGCAACCCTGTATATATTTTCTTTAAAAGTTCATCAATTAGTGTCATAATAAAGTTTCGTCTTTGATTTTGATGCATAGATTACCTATCTATCTACCACAGTATACTTCAAGAGTTTCAAATATAATAATTACAATTTTCTAGTTATTAGAAATGTAATTAATTATATAATAATGCAATATCTTACTGCAATCTTTCTCGTCACTTAGATCGAAACAGTCACTAACACCATCACAAATAGCGGTTGGGTCAACGTTTTTTATATAATCAGCACAAGTACAGTTAACTTCGTCAGTTCCATCTTCACAATCTATAATTTTGTTGCATCGATAATTTATAGAAACAACTTGTAACATTCTAAAAAAATATATAAGATCTAATAAAAATGTGTATTTATAATCCGCATTTTATGTAAATGCTGTCGCATTGTTTCAAGAACAGATTTAGTTCTATCAGTGTGAACAGTACACATTTTGATTTTTTTTATAGATTTTTAGTAATAGCCAAATAGAACTTTCTTTTAAACACAAATCCTCAAAAACATAAAAACCCAATAATAAATAAATCCATATTAATTCGAATAATTAAAAATATCAAAGCACTAGCAGAGAAGACGTTGAAAGAAAAGTGGCAAGCTGGAGATCTGTAGAAGATAGAGGCTTAAAAATAACTAGAAGAAATCTAAATACATGGAGGTCAATGTAAAAGGAAAAACAGAAACAAGGATATAAAAAAAAGGCTAAATAATGTTAAATACCGAGATTTCACCATGACAGAAGATGGGGCTTCGGATTTGGAAATTACACGCATAGTATAAGCGGGGTGAAAGAATTGGAAAAAATTCCCCGATGTGCTGTGCAACCATAGAAACAATGTGGGGAATATGGATTTTTTTTATCTGAGAACGGAACTAACGTACCGTGGGCGTCTGAAGAGAAGGAAAATGTGGGATGTGGAGATGTGGGATGTGAAGGATTGGAGGTTGCAGGCAATTTGTTCCATAATCTGGAAACCCTAGATATGAATGAGCGAGAAAAGTGGGGTGTTCTAGGCTTCTGTAGCTGGACAGTAAAGGGATGCATACGTAATGCGTCTCTTGTTGCTCTATTAGAAACAGTCAAAGGGGAAATTACAGCAGCTAGTTCTTCAGAGCTAAATCGGTGGAAGTATCGGTATAAATCCCCAACGGCGCAGCGCGATAAGTGAAAGAAGGGAGTTTTCTTGTGAGGACTGGGTCATTCATGATCCAATGATCCAAATGGTCCGCTTTTGGATAGAATATGAGAACCTTACTCTAGATTGGGTCTTATTTGGGGCTTTTTTAGAAATATATAGTTTGTAGACAACTTTAGACTAGAAAAGTGTACATGATGAAAGTGGGTGAAATCAAAAACCTTATATTTAGCCGTTTGAATTTAAATAAAACATGGTGGCCGTCCAACTCCAGAATTGAATATATTGCAAAAGCACTACAAAGAGCAGAAAAAAACAAAAATGCTTTTTTGGAGGTAATGATAATTGGTCAAAAAATGGGGTGAACGATTTAAAGCACCCTTCTATAAAAATACACAAACATGAAAATAGTGCCAAACATCGAAACAATCTTGTCAGATTTCAGATTTTAGGAAAGACTAGTATTGCTACATTTAGTACAATTAGTACAAGTAAGCACAATGAAACTGTAACAAAAAATCTCAATAAAAAATGATTTGCATTTATTTTTTTGCGCCCTTCAAGATACACACATGATACATAAGGCGCCAGCCGCCATTGGGGCTTGGCCATTCATGTGGATTGGGTAAGTGTTGCCGGATTAGTTGCCTGACGGGGAGCAAGACTAGGTTTTGGAGGCGTTGAACTGCACAAGGTTCTTGGCACCCCTGCCCAAGATTATTTGAATATCTTGAAAAAGGCAGAGGTGCATAGATCTGCGTCTATCATCTACCTCTTGATTAGAGACTTGTCTGGAAAAGTAAATGTTTGAGTGAAGAGTGGTATCGTCAGTGTAACTGTGGATGCGATTGGTAGTTGAAAAGAGCAAGGCATTAATATGAAGAAGAACTAGGGTTGGTGCTATGACTGAACCTTGGGGTACGCCTGCATTGATAGGATGGAAGTTAGATGAGTGACCGTCCACACGACAGATATGCGCGTATGCACCGATTAGAGAGGAAGCTACCGATCCAGGTACATAGTTTGGGAGGAAGACCGTAAGAAGGTAGTTTGTTGAGGAGTGCGGCATTCCATACTTAGTCAAAGGCCCTGGAAATACCAATAGCAACAATCTAGGATTCGCCCTGGAATTCGAGAGATTTGTTCCAGTTATGTATGACAAAGGTAAGAAGATTAGCTGTGAATCTTTGGTGACGACATCCGTACTGTGTGTTATGGCTCGTAGAACAGCGTAGAACAGGGACCGGACCTGCCATAATGGATATATGGACCCGAGGTATGATCAATAAAGAAGGTTCATGAAAGGAGTTTGAATGTGACAGAAATGATAATGTTAACATGAATGACTATGGCAAAAATGAGAGACAAGGTTAGAAATAAAAGAACAAGGGGTACAAGCTAGTGTTGTAAATATCCGTATTCATTAGATATCCGAATCATACGGAATCGGAATCAGCTAATATCCGTATGCATTATCCGAATTCGAATCCATTTCTTGACCCGCGCGAAAGCGGTTACAGATCATGTATACGTATGCATGCAACAGACTAAAACATTTTCTATCCGGATACACGGCTAGGTAGGTCGATGCGGTATCGGTATCATAACAGTCGAAGTCGAAGTTTAGGGATAAGAAGGCACCGCGTCGCGCCGTTCTCGTTTGAATTCGGTTCGGGTGAGGCGGGACTAGTTTAACCAATGGGTCTCATCTCATATGATACCCGTTACCCCGATAACTATGCCATCTTTTTTTAGGAAATGTCATTAGAAAGAGAAAGCACAATATCAAATATGACAAATCGCAGACCGTGTTGTTCGCTTACACTCGATTCCGATTCCGTTTTCTCTTTGCACTTTGCATTAGTAACCACCCGATGCGAATTTATTTTTATTCCGAATCCGTATTCAAGTTCTCGGCCGGTTCCGGATAATCCGGATTCTTTTAATATTCGGATCCAACGGATTTTTGGATACGTATCCTTACATCACTAGTACAAGCAAGCGTGTGGAAATATCTAAAAATATACAGGAAAGGAAACTACAGTGCTCGAGCACTTGATGTGAAAAAATAATGATTATATTGTCAGAAAATAATGTGGCAGGAGAGGTAGAGGAACACCAAAACCGAGATGGGTAAACTGAGTCAAAAGTGATTTAACGGAAACAGGTTTAATAGGAGAAGAAGCTTTAAATCATACGCTGTAGAAACGATTAACAGCAGCACAATGTTAAATTGGGAAAAGGCGCAGTCAAAAAAGGAGAAAGAGGTAAAATGCAATATTAGGTTTCTCTGATAGTATCATTAAAAAGAGATAAAGCAAAAATACAATTTACTGAATATTATGGATATCAATATTTTAATAATGCATCTTTAAAGTATTTGTTGTATTTCACCTAAAATATATGGTTACTCTTAAATGAACCATGTAAATAAACTTACACTTTGCACTTAAAATACACATCCTGAAACTTGGTTTTCTCTTGAGTTTCCCCATCGATAATTTCATTGCCCACACTCTCTTTCGTTGTAGTAATTTCTTCTTCTGTTTCATTTTTCGTTTTAGTAATTGAAGATTGCTGTCCTTCTTCACCAGTAGTGTCATTTGGTTTGCTACCAACTATTCCAAATTCTTCAAATGCTTCTACATTAGGTATAACTTCAGTAGTAAATCTCTGAATAGGGTTATTAATATTGATGCTTTTTCTAAAAAAGATGGGCTGAGTACAATTAAAAAAACACTTGATAGAAAGTTAAGCACATTGTATTTGCTTATTGTTTTAATTTCGATGGCTCTATCGAGTTTTTAATAAGTGCGCTCATATCAGCTACGGGTCGTCAACGGATCGCCTTATCTGACGTACAAGCGTAACAGGGAATATAGAGGCCAGGCGATGCCGCGTTGATAAGTAAGCGATAAACTTAATTCGCTTACTTTGAATTACTATTTACTATTTAAATTATTCAATTAATTAAATAATTAGCCGATAAATCTAAGTATAAGGCTGTTGTAGTGCGTTGTTACCTTGAATGTTTAAATAGTTGTCTAAAATTGGTCTCACAATTCATTTCGTCATCTCCTAAAAGACAATCAACAATTCTGTCACAATGACGTTTCTTTGGAATACATCGCTTCGTACCCTTACACACATAACCAGGACATTTTGGTAAAGGAACTATTACTGTAAATTTGTCCTCTCCTATAAATCCAAAGGGTATTTTAGATTAGGATCCCAATAATAAATCAGTTCATATTTTTAAGATCATAATAGCAACCAGCATTGCAAACGTTTACAATACTGTCAATACTACTTCCCTTTTTTCCAATATAAGTATACTTAATATCTGTATGATATTTACCATATTTTACCTACTTGTATTTTCTGCAATCCATGCAACATATCGGCTAACCTTGGTATAAACACCCGGTTCATTAGGTCGAGCACATCCCTCACCATGACTCACAATACCAGCCAAGTACCACTGGTTTGGATTGTTTGGGTTGCGACACATTAGAGGTCCTCCTGAATCACCTTGACAAGCATCTTTACCGCCATCAGTGAGGCCTAAGACATATTCATTATTTTATTCGAATAAAAATAAAGATGAATATAAACACAGCAACCAAGATAATGAAATACGCATCAACATAAAACGAAACAAATATGTATATAGAATTGCAAGGAAGTGAGCTAGAAGCTTCGACGATTCAATCATTTATTCTTAGGTGATATCATCAAAAAGATAATCGAAAAGGAGGATACAGATCATGCACCAGCCGAAAATGTCCAATTTATGGGCGAAAACGTACGTTTGTACGCATTTGGCGCAAGTTAGATTTTTCAAAGCCGGTCCCGTAGAGGCACGTGCACTCTTCATTGCTTTGAGCTGTTAGTGGATGACAACTAGATGACCAGGATCGAGTTGACGCTACTGGAATTTCTGTGTGAAGAGCGAGCAGTGGACAATGGATGGCGTTATTGATCGAGATAAAAAATTCTAAATCCGAGTTTAAATATTACGCGTGCGTAAACTAATTAGTCTTTTACTGAAGATATTTCATAGTTTTTAAGACTTAACACCAACATATTTATTGAATTTAACGACTGCATACTTTCGCGGATATTTTGTCATTGAGCGCGCTACCATAAAAGTCCAGACTACCTTATGTAGATAAGGTATTCTGAGATGAAAGGTAGGACGAGATACCTACAAAGGATAATTAAGGTGTAGGCTGGAATAGTTTTAGGCGAACAGAAGAACTGGCAAAAAAGATTCCATCTTAGCCTTATTTCAACATTAACTTTGAAATATTTAAAAGAAATTCTGTGATCAAGCAAAAGTTACTAAGTCCTAAAACTAGTTTTTGATAATATGTACCTGCACAAACTTCTTCAATATCAGAATCTTCTTGATGTTTGCAATGCTGCAGTATTGGAACTTCGACTTCTCTCATATGGTCCGCTAAAATAAAAAAAATATAAATATTTCTGTCTCAATATCAATACAAACCATAAACTAAATTATTAAAAAACAAAAAAAGACTGCTAAAGACAAAAGTTGAACTTAAATGAAATAAACAAGGTGTCCCAAACTGTGAAAACATAGTGTGATCGAAACATTATTTAGCAGGATCTCGTTATGCATTTGGTTGTGTTTCCCACACTTAAAATTTCAATTTAAATGAGTAAGGTAAAGGGTCCTGGAAGGCCATTCTGTAGGCCCTTTTCTACTAACCCAGCGACCGAATAACCATATTTTTTTTTGTTTTACTCTGGAAACGATCAAAACAGCTTGGACAGGGACTGTTGAGGTAACTGTCTTTATTGATAACACGGTTCTTCCTGCAAAATTATTTAAATTTGACCTGCCTAAAAGTCAATGGGGTTATTTTCAGCACTTCATAAAATTGTTGTTCTATTTTTAATTTTGTTAGAGATAATTAAAAATTAAATTTTTTAATTAAAAAAATCTAATTTCATTTGTTATATAAAGTGTGCAAATTATATGAACGGGGGGGGGGGGGGTTATCGCGGCAATGTTTTGTGACTTATCGAAGGCGTTTGATAGTGTGCGTCATAAAATACTGTTGCGGAGGCTTAACTGTTATGGTTTCATGGCAAGGGCGCTTGAGTGGTTTCTATTCTACTTAGGGGGTAGTAGTCAGTAGGTTCTCGTGGGTTTCGCGTTCTTCAAGAGTCGCACAATTGACTGGGGAGTACCTCAAGGTTCAGCGTTGGGACCGGTTCTCTTTTTATCATATATTAATGACCTGTTGTTGACATTGGGCGAAAATACACACTTTTCGCTGATGATACAACTATACTATGGCCCTTTGATGACGCTCTCACTTTTAAAGACTCTATGATGTCAGATCTAGTTAAAGTAAAAAAAATGGTTTGTTGTATTGTCTTTAAACGTTGAAAAACAATATTAGCTTTAAGTGTAGTATGGGGGTTTGATTATTGGCGAATCACTCGTCGAGAACTGTTCTAGTTCTAGGTTTCTGGGTCTTGTTATTGCGGTATTAAGTTTGAGGATCATATCGTGACATTAAGTAGAAAACTAGCCTGTGGTTGCTTTGCAATAATTAAAGTCATTACTGTTGTATCAGTACCTCTCTATCTGGGGTATGCGTTTGAAGGATCCCACGACTGGTGGGAAGGGTGACGGACGGTTGTCGAATAAAACGAGTTAGACAGCAAACTGGGTTTTTATTAAGTAATACAACAATTACTAACGAACTTGTTTCGGATATTGGAAAAACAGTCTACCACGCACTCAGTGAATCCCATCTTCGGGGGAGGGAATTACATTTTGGAGACTATCCATTTGGCATCTGCTTGGTATCTTGCTTGTCCCTCAGAAGCGCGCTGTGAGATATGTTTGTGCGACTAGGCCGGGCGACTAATGTAGACCATTATATTATGTAAAAAAATATACTGACTTTGACATGCTTGTTTATGTCGGAAACAGTATCCTTGGTATTTAAGGGTAAAAGAAGGTTTGTAGCGGTTAATTTCCCCTACATGACTCGTCAAAAGTCAGTTATTTACAAAAGCATTAAAATATTTAATCATTTACCTAATAACAGAAAGGATCTGCTCTCACTGAAAGTGTTTAGAAAATCTGTTAAAAGAATGTTGGTGAAAAAAGCATATTGCGATATAACAAAATTATGCGACTTTACTGTAGACTGTGCTCTTGTTTTGTTTCATTTTTTTTAGCTTTAGGAATTATACTTTCCCTCCTTTGTCAACTATTGCTTTGGACAATAAAGCATGTTTTGACTTCCATGTTCAAACACGAAAATAACAAAATAGAGAATTGAAAGATCGTTCAAATGAGGGATTATTCAACACCACTTCTTATTTGAAATTTTTGACCTGGGATTGTTTGGGGGGGGGGGGTATTACATGCCTCTTTTATGTATTAACACTACACACACTGTTGTTTTTCTTATAAAAAGTAACTAGGCAGTAGCAATGTTAAAAACGCCATAACAGCAGTATTGGGCAAGACCGGATCATATATCTTGGGGGCCCTGATGCGCACAAAATTATCTTCCCACAGATACTTCAAAAAAATTAATAAAAAATATACGTGATGAAGACGATCCGGTCCCCATGGCGACCTGGCATTATCGTGCGCCTCCCGCGCCTAATGGAAATCCAGGGCTGGTAATGAGCGCTGAATACTGTTCTCAAGAGCAATGGAATACTGATTTATTTACCTTAAAGGTAGAAGGTAAAGTTCTCCGTCATCTTGACACTGATCAGCTTTTTGTACATATTTGTAATATAAAGAAAATGAATTATACGTTGGACAGCTATGGCAATTTTGATGTGGAGCAGCAAATACTAGCTACAGCTTCGAAGAAAAAAGAGGAAATTGAGAAACAAAATGAGTTGAAAGAAGGTGAAGTTTGGTATAGATTTAAAATCATTAAGGGATACTTCTTAAGGTAACTGAAATTTGCTTACTCGTTATAAACAAAGGCATGATTAAGAACAAACCTCCTAAATTACTAAACTGGCCTAAAGAGGTATTACATTTACATTCCAAAATGTTAAACTGGTTGCTTTGCAATTAAAGTCATTACTAACGAATTTGGTTCGGATATTGGAAAAACAGTCTACCACGCCTCAGTGAATCCCATCTTTGATACGGAATTGCATTTTGGAAACTATCCATTTGGCATCTGCTTGATGTCTTGCTTGTCCTTCAGAAGCGCGCTGTGAGATATGTTTGTGAGGCTAGGCCGGGCGACTAATGTAGACCATTATATGTAAAAAAAATATTCTAACTTCTAACTAAATCATTAAGGGATACTTCTTAAGGTAACTGAAATTTGCTTACTCGTTATAAACAAAGGCATGATTAGGAACAAACCTCCTAAATTACTAAACTGACCTAAAGAGGTATTACATTTACATTCCAAAATGTTAAACTCAAGGCGACTACTTCCGCTGAGTGTAATTCCAAATCTCACATTAATATATTATGATAAGATGAATATAATCTGTATATAAAAGAAGAAACTGACTGACTGACTGACATATCAACGCACAGCCCACACTGCTGGGTCTAGAAACTTGAAATTTTGCACAGAGGTTTCTTACATAACGTAGGCATCTACTAAGAAATGATTTTTCAAAATTCCACTTTTTGATTGAAAAGGGGTTCAAACTTTGTATGGATGGATATTAGATGGTCCTATTAACTCGAAACTTCATAGATGTACTCTAAAAAATAACGGCCAGATTCTCCAACGCTAATCCGGTCTAGTTTGACAACTAAAGGTTTTAAACGGGCAAGTGTAAGAATAAGACATCTAAGTTTTACACTACGAATATGTTTCTGAGGTTTTCCGCAAATTTATAAAGAAAAGGGCAATTTTAGTACGTACCTACTTTCGACAATAATAGAACTAAATTTGTTCAACCCGTTCCAAGATGAAAATCATTTGGACATCAAGCAAATCGCTGAAATATCAGAATAATTCATGTTTTTAATGACGACTTATTAACAATGACAGGACTAAAACCTGTCAAAAGATAACTGATCAACAAGAAGATCTTAATTTAATCCAGTACTAAATCTTAAACCTTTTTAGTGAATCTGTACGCAAATATTTTAACACGTGTTTTACCTTTTTTAATAAACCAACCCCTAACGGGGTGAAGTGGGGGTTCAAAGCATGTAATAGAGTAAAATTATTAGTCGCGGGCGAAAGCTAGTATATTATGATATAATATAATTTATTAATTCGTTTCATTATCAAATAATCTTATTTTTGGAATGCCCGTGTTATGATGAAGGTTGTATTTCTTGGCCGACATGCAGCGTTGCCACATTGAAAATAAAACAAATATTCCCAAATTTTGTACAAATCCTGTTTTTCCAATTTTTAATAAAAACAGTCGATTTTTTACAAAAATATTTAAACATCATATTCTCGAAACTCAATTGTGAAGGACTGTACGAGAAAATTTTTTGAAATTATTTTTGATAATAATAATAGAGTTTATTTTTGGTTGTAATTCCTGCTTAAAAAAAAATATTAAAAATTTGGTTCCCTACAGTCCTTACTGTTTTATCAAACAATAATCTCGCGCAATTTTTTTGAAAATTAATAGATTAAAAGAAAAAAATTGGAAACATGTTTACTCTGTTTTTTACATTTTTCAGGTTTCTCAGAAAACTCTCAGTTTTTTGTATGGTGCAGTATTCAGCATCTTAAGAGTACAAATGACTAGCTAAGTCCCAGTCATAGACAAAATACATTTAGACCATCACAACGTATTCGCGACACCAGCTGAATCCGTCCAATGTATGGGCGAAAAAGTGCGTTTGTACGCATTGGGCGCCAGTCAGATTTTTAAACGACGGTCCTCTCGAGGCATGCTCACTCGGGACGTCTAGCAAAAGTGGTTGTTGAACTCAATGACACAACTCGGCGATCAGAACCGGACCCAGTTGTAATCACTGAAGGAAACACATGGAATACAGCTGTTGTAAATGCTGAAGTTGCTATTTTCATTTGCAAAAATACTTTTAAGTTTTGAGTTATTAATATTAACTCTAACCAAATAAATTTTCTAACTTTTATCTTAAATGCACTCCGGTGTTGAAGTGAACACACACACGGAGAAGTAGAAATATTTATCAGTGACGTATATTCAGTGTGGTCAAGGTGTCAGAAAGGCACTGATGGGGTGTGTGTGTATTAGGGGCATTGTATAAGGGGTAAGATGGTGTAAGAAGGTCATATATAGTGTCAATGCCTCCTTCCCCTATATTGCATAAGGGTGAGTGAGTGTCCAAAAGGCATATTTGCGCTTTCGCCAAAGGGACACTAAAAATACTAGTGGATTAGGGTAGAGGGGAGTATTTGAAAAGGGATGGAGAAAGAAAAAAGCGCTTTCGCCAAAGGATCGCTAAGATATCGGTGGATTAGAAGGGTGAGTGTCCAAAAGGCATATTTGCGCTTTCGTCAAAGGGGCACTAAAAATACTAGTGGAGTAGGGTAGAGGGGAGTATTTTAAAAGGGATGGCGAAACAAAAAAGCGCTTTCGCCAAAGTATCCCTAAGATATCGGTGGATTAGAAGGGTGAGTGTCCAAAAGGCATATTTGCGCTTTCGTCAAAGGGCCACTAAAAATACTAGTGGAGTAGGGCAGAGGGGAGTATTTTAAAAGGAATGGCGAAAGAAAAAAGCGCTTTCGCCAAAGGATCGCTAATATATCAGTGGATTAGATTGACATGAGGCCGTAAGTAAGTAGCGCTTTCACCAAAAGTATCAAGTGCACACACTGTAAATAGGTGTAAAAATATGTACATCTTACCATAGAACTTGGTTTGTTCAATAATTATACAGGATGGGGGCCAATCCAATAAAATATACACATAGTTTTGGTAATTTTTGCATTTACTATTTTACTTCTTAAAACAGTTGCATATTTTATTTCTATTGTTTAGAATACTATGTTTATATTTTATTTCAACTTTCAATTTTGTAAATGTAACGTTTAAAAAATTAAGAGGGGGGACATTAAGGAGACGCACTGTATATGTATAAACTGAGCTATTTTCGAGGAATTAGCGACAGTTTTGTATAGCAAGAAAACTCAGATTTAAGCCAACAAACTATACAATTTTTGTTAAAATCTCACTAATGGTTACATTTTTATCATTAATAAAAAGAATAATTACAAGTAATATATTTAGCATTTATTACTCCATAAAAGATTCACGTCATGTGAAATAAATTTTGAAGTACGGTCCTGTCTATCACAAGGCAAACGTTCGACAAGGCGCAAGCCCGCAGAAGACCGTCTGTGTTTACGAATTCAGCTTGGTAAATTTGCCACATTCGCAAATGACATTATTTCTCTATTATATATTTTCTCTATGGTTCCAGTTTTAGAAAATAAATATATTAACAGCGTATTAACCGTATTCACGTAGAGTAACCGTAAGCAGTGCTTTTAATATTCCACGCATACTCGAAAACAAATAATTAACAATACATTTTTCAAAAGGTTGGAAATACGAATATTGTACGAAAAAAATTATCATTCATATATTTAAGCGCCACAAAGACACTAACCCCGGGATTCAGTGAAAAGGTTTAAGTCACTACTGCATTAAATTCAGATTTTATGGTTGATCATTTAGGGTTTGAGAAATTTTTGTCCTGCCCTTGTTAATATAACGTAAGATAAAAAAACCTCCTCAAGGTATGCCGTGGAATCAATAACGCCTGTATTGAATTATTACTCTTGAAGGGTAACACAGGTGAAAGGTACAGGTAAATGAAAAATAGAACTGTCAAGTTCTGAAGTTTCTGTTTTTAAGAAAATTAAATGGGTAATCACGGCAGAACAAAAAGCTTTTATGATCAAAGTTACTTTAGAAATGATAGAAGGGTTGGTGGCTATAGGGTTAATTCAACACGGGACAAAATTTACGATTTTCAAACAGAATTTCTACACATCGTCATGGATTTCGACCAGTTTTGCCATGTTTTGACTAGATCTGTGGCTTTCTTTAGAGAAACAGGAAGTGTGAATAGAAAGGAAGGCAGTGAGAGACCCAAAATTCGCACTGCACAAGAAGTATATATTTTTATCTTAGAATTTGTAGTCAAACTTAATTTAGTGTGGAAAAACATGTATTCTTTACAAATTAGAGAAAATAAATTCGTAACACAAAACTAAGTTGCCTTATTCCTATACTTCTAAACTAAAGCCCTGGAATGTCAAATTAGACCGGCCTTAACAATGGTTACTTAACAGAGTTTTTCATTAAAGCTTTCTTTTTTGCTGCAAACTGAAACATCTGTGTGCAAATCAAAACATATTATTTACAGAAATGTTCAGAATAATCTCAATAGCATTGACACTGGATTTTAGGTTGTCATGGATTCATAAAAAGGAATTCATTCTCTCCGTACTCAAACAAATTACATGTTTTGATACACTCTTAAAAATAATTAGCTACATTTCCTCGTTATATGGAAAAATGGCTGCGTATACTGATGTAAGTCCATATGTTCGGCGCATCTCTCAACAAATATTGCTGGATCACGATAGAACAACAGAAAAGGGCTGCTTAAAAGGTAATATGGAAATACTCACAAATGCATAAAAGCTCGAAAACTACTTCTCGCGTCGATGCCGATATCGGAGAAAAAGATTACAGGTAAAATGAGCTTAGTAATTAAAAGCCCATTAATTTGATTTTTTTAACATTATTGTTGCTTAGCTACGAGGACTGTTCTAAAAAATTTCAGTTACAAAAAACTACGAAGGATTTATAGAAAATAACTTTATTGTTTTTCAAAATATTTTCCCTTGGCTATAATGCTCTTATTCATTCTTTGAAACCACTTGTCTAAACAGGCAGAACACTCTTCTGTTGGGAGTTCGAAAAAATTCGCTGAATTTCCATAACTCGGCAATGGAGTCAGGAAATCCCTTATCACGCATCTGTTTTTTATCGTCGGGAACAAGAAAAAGTCATTGGGTGCTAGGCCAGTGCTGTACGGTGGATTGGTGACCAGTTGGACCTCAAATTCATGTATATAATTTAAAGCTTTCGTAGCAGTATCCGGCGTTACATTATCGTAATGTAAAAAAATGCCTCGCAAACCAGATCTTGGTCGATCACTACACAATTTTTTGAAGATTTGTGAAAGACAGTTCAGAATACCAATCAACAGAAACAGGGCCTCTATGTCGGAAATAAGCAGCGACTTTTTTGTCTGAACTTTTACTTTAATTGACGTTTTTTCGTTTTCAAAGACCTAAACAGAAGATGTATCGAGATCATAATTATATATCCAAGATTCGTCAACCGTTATGATACTAAATACGTAAGGAGCCTGCATCGAATTTATCTATCGTAAAGCTACACCAGTCTACTCAGGCTAATTTTTATTCATCACTTAATAAATGTGGTATCTACCGACTTGCAAGCTTTTTTACACCCAGATGTTTAAGTCTATCTACGGGAAACTAATACCTCTGGAATTTCCCCATGATATTTCGATCCCTGTTCAGCTTTTTGGTAGCAATAATGTTTTTCATACAGCTTCTGCAGGTCGTCCTGGTCTTGACTCATCTTCTAACCTACATTTACCACACAAAAGCAAAAATTTTCTCCTTACAACAAAGAACTATTATCGCCAAAAGCTGCTACTAAATTTTGGTTTGATACTTGACTGTGACTGCGACCTCTTATAATGATAGAAGCACTTCTCGATACTTCCATACTAGTTTCAACCATTGGTTTCAACACAAACGACTTACAAAATTAAATTCAAAAACTTGTATCTCTCTATGCATTTAAAACTTTGCAAAATCACAGTTAGATATTCTCAAAAGCAAGAGCTTCATGTTAATGTCAATGTGTTGGTTTTTGGCCGCATCCATGGATATTTAATTTTGAGGACCGTAAAAATTCTAATCTAACCTGGTTAAAAAAATTGATTTCGGCTGATGATCTTAAAGATATCAATAGGACATATGATATGACGTATCTTTATGCCTAAAAGATGTTTATAAGACCCGAATATTACAAAAGGTACCTTCTTTAAGACCTTTCTCCACAACAAACCCCTTCCTTTAAGGCATATATATCGCTTGTTGTATGTGGTTTGGGCATATTACAGTTCTTTGCAAAATTTTTGTGCTATTTGAAAATCGACTTCCATTAATTTTAATCCCTAGTCATCACAGATAAAATTTACTTGTATCTCTTAGAAGTTGTAAAAAAGTTAGAAACAAATTACATTTTCCAGATTTTTTCCACAATTTCCAACAGTGACATGAGAAAGAAATTTAATTTGTAACTATAAGTGATCAAACACGTCATAAAATAATGAAATCCAATTTTTGTGTTGGTGCAGAAATATTGGAATAAAAATTAAATTTTATACCCCGATAGCTAATAACGGTATGCCGTGTCATTATACTGACAAATATGTGCATAAAAAAGCATATTCGTATTAAAAAAAAGTAAATAAAACTTTTTGATGAATGCTTAATTTAAAATGTGGTGCGCAGATATTTTAGAGATAACGGATATCTTACGGACATCTTTAATGAAATATTCATGAGATGCCCCTATTGGTCCTCGCACGTCCAATATATGGATAATATGGATCTAAAAAAGACGTCTTTAACACGCTACCATGTTGTGTGGGTTAATGACTTATGGTCAACAATTATAAGATAAAGTCAGTATTTTAGGGAGCATGACCATTTAAAAAAATTCACAGTAAGTGTTTAAAATGTATTCCATTATTAGCTGGTCAATAATGCAGCCATATTCAAACTCTTTATGGATGTTATGAAATGTTTCAGCCAGTGGCGGCTGGTGAAATTTCGAAGTTGTATATCTCTGTTCCTACTTACAGGACCCGAACCAAATTTAAGGGTTTTAATAGTGGGCCCACTGGGAATGTTTTGGTAAAGAAAAAAAAACATTTTGTAATTTGCGGAAAAAAGTAAAATTTTTGGTGTGCCCCTCCTAGGAAAAAAATGAAAACGTCTAGGTAGTTTATTTATTCTTTTTCCTAAACAAATTTTACATCATTTTGTCGACAGTTTTTATATTTTGAGAGAAAAAAATGTGTTAGTAGAAAGTTATAGTCATTTGAATTTTTTCTTAAATTTTATTTTAGGCTTAAAAAAATTCAAATGACTATAACTTTCTACTAACACATTTTTTTCTCTCAAAATTTAAAAACTGTCGACAAAATGATGTAAAATTTGTTTAGAAAAAAGAATAAGCAAAATACCTAGACGTTTTCATTTTTTTTCTAGGAGGGGCACACCAAAATTTTAACTTTTTTTCGCAAATTACAAAATGATTTTTTTCTTTACCAAAACATTCCGAGTGGGCTCACTATTAAAACCCTTAAATTTGGTTCGGGTCCTGTAAGTAGGAACAGAGATATACAACTTTGAAATTTCACCAGCCGCCACTGGTTTCAGCATTAAACCGCATAATTATGCACTACATATACGAGAATGGCTGAATCAAAGATTTTGTGGAGAATAGCTGGTTGGAGAGGTAGTAGTCTCTAGTTAGGCGATCACTTTACAACAGTAGTTTACATAACTTTTCCCGAGAATATACAAGAGCTTAGACATATGATTACCATAAGAATATAGACAGGTTAATGCTGAAATATTTCATAACCATGGATTTATTAAGAAAGGATTCGATGTCCGTATACTGTGAGCATATCGAACGTGAAGCCTTATATTTGTTGTTTGTTATGAAAACATCTTCCTCTAGACTAGAGGTACAGTTTACGAACTTTAAGGAAATACGTAATTGAATCAAGAATGGTAGTAGAAAGAGATAAACTAGCATTGGAGTGTGTGAGCTCAGAAGTGTTCCTGTCTCTGCTGGTTGCTTAGGAAAAATGTCTCAACACTTGGTTACACGTACGTCTTTGTCTAATGAACTAGAAAAGAAAAAGTGCGACTTATAGATTTATAAATGACTCGAAGCG
The DNA here is from genome assembly GCA_963971165.1 of Philopedon plagiatum. Taxonomy (NCBI): domain Eukaryota; kingdom Metazoa; phylum Arthropoda; class Insecta; order Coleoptera; family Curculionidae; genus Philopedon; species Philopedon plagiatum. The sequence continues at coordinate 21,781,164 of OZ020191.1, read as the reverse complement.
ACTTTAAATAAACCTTTAGAAATAATATAACCTATAAATAATAAAACCTTTTTAACTGAAATTTATTATTATTTAGCAGAAAAATAAAATATTTTAGGCCTTTTATTACTATTAGTAAATCTTGTGATGCTTCTAACGTATTTTTTGTACTAAAATACAAGGTAAAATAAGATGTGGCCAATGTTTACAAATTGTGTTTACAGTGTCGCTTAGAATGGTTTGTTTTGGCTTCAAAGAATGTTAAATCATCCCGTATCCATTCTTAATAATTCCATGTTCATAACGTTCGCGATAACGTCGAAAACAGGCTGTAGACTAACCAATAATGGAGCACATTTGTAAACCTATTCAAGTAAATTTTCTAATGTCATAGTAATAAAAAAGAGTTATTCGTGATTTTATGTTGTTACCTACAACTTATTCAATTTAATTTTTTAAACGTGGCTAGATCACGATTTCTACGGCAATAAAAATGTTTTTTAACAAGGTGGGAATGCCATTTGATATTTCACAGTAGTTGGGGACGAGGAGTGAAACTTAAAATTCAATATGTATTGGTTGTAATCTTCCCTTGTTCCGTTCCTAAGTTGACTTGTTTTTTGTTTAAACCGAATTCACTTTAAATCAAGTGCTGAGTGAGGTTAATGTGTCTAGTTGTGAAATGAAAGCACTGTAGATTTATGTTCCTTCATATATTTATATTGATAAGACAGTTTTTGTGCAAATATCTAAGCAACACCAATGTTAAAAAAAAACAGATGGCAGGGGTGAGAGCTGATTCCTTCTCTTAATTGTAATTGAGTTATACGGCTTTTTTTGCTTAATTTTAGAAACGGTCTGCCAAGACTTAAGTTGGATAGCAACGCTTAGCAAATCCAAACAAACAAATTTAGCTATGGAACTCTTATTACTGGGTGGAGGTGGTTTAATGAGAAAACTTTATATACCCTTGGTAGGAATTTACAATAGAAAAGTTTTGGAAAATGAAAAGATGAAGCAGAAAGATAGGCTTTTTGCTGAATCGAAGTGTAAGTCTTTGGACAGTAATAGTAATACAGTAGTTAGTAACCGATAAGCCAATAGTTAGAACTAAAGCATTTTAAATCAAGGTACATGTATAGTTTGTTTTAAACTATACCGCGGACCTATTGACAGCAATAAAAACTTTGTACTATTTATTTTATTTGGAAATAGTTGTGCAAGAGCCGGGACAATTTCATTTCTTAGAAGATCCAAATATCTCTCTCCATTTAATGTCTCTTGCATGAAGAAGGGGCCAATTATTCTCCAACCTATTATACCAGCCCAAACTTTTACCTTTTGGGGGAACTGGGTCTGATTTTCGCATATCCAGTAAGGATTTTCCCTGGCCCAATATCGACAATTATGCCTATTAACTTTTCGTTTAATAAAAATTTTGATTCGTCAGAGAAAATTATTTGGTAGACAAAATCTGGATTGGCGTTGCAACGTTCCATCATGGGTTCGCAAAATTCCAAGCACCTGTCGTAATCATCTATTCTTCTGAGAGCTCTTGCACAAATCTTATTTTGTGCGGATGAAACTGTTCGGTTTTCAGAAGGCGTTCTACGGACATGTGTAAAACGTTGTTTTATTTTGCCAGTGCAGTGTTCTGGTAGAAAGATGGGGATTTTTCTCTAAACTGAGTAAAACATTCCGAGTCTTATTACCATTTGGTGCTCTTCTAAGTCGGCCAGAGAGTATAGCGTTTTTTACGTTTCCAGTTTTACTTACAGTTGATTTAGTTAATGGATTTCTGTTAGGATATTTGTCATTAATTTGTCATATTACAAACTTCTTGTTGTGTTCGCATTCTGTCCCCATAATCCAGTATTATTAAAATTTAAATTTTTTTTTTTTTCTGTTAAATAAACCATTTTTTGTAAATAAACGAAACTGACAATGTTAGATATTTCAGGTAAACTTTCGTGTACAGGTATTTTAAGGTAAAATACATTAAAATATCAATTTTTGACCACCATTTTCTCAAAAACTTTAGGATAAAATGTTCCCAATAAGAAGTATTCAGAATTTTAAATTGAATTCGAAAATCAAATAAAATATAGAGCGTTCCATTTAAAAAAAGTTCCTGTTGATTTCAGGAAAACAGAAACTTGACAACAATACGGAACTCACCACTGGATCGGGCGTAATTTCGAACATAATGTACGAAATTTCATAAAAATCGGATGAACGGTTTGCAAAATATTTCGAGGCTTCCATATTTTTGTTACACACTGTATAAGACCAAATAACCCTAAGATATCATTTAGAATAAACAATAACAAAATTAAAGAGTTTAAAGAACAAAAAATAGTCACTATAACTAGTGCTCCTAAATGGAAACGCACACATGGCCATATTAGTGAAAAAAGCAAAAGATAAGAAAGAGTCAGTATAACTAGTGGTCTTAAATGAGAAACACACATTGCCATATTAGTGAAAAGAGCACATAAACTTACATATATATGTTATTCAAAAAGCATTTCATAATAGAACCTTTAAAATGATAAGGAGAATTTATACTTTTTTTTAAAACCAATTTTAGAATCATCACAGTGTATCTGGAATCCTTATTATATAAACGATAAATACCCTTGGAAAAGTTCAAAGAAAAATCATAAAAATTCCTTTAGAACTTAACAAACCTTCCATATGAACAAAGATTAAATCGATTAAGATTACCAAAGGACAGAGATTACCAAAGGGCCGAAGATTGAAAAGCGACCTAATACAATCTTATAAAATTCGAATTGAAAATTCTGTGAAAATCTAAAAATATAGGACAAGTAAAACTTAAATTTTGAAAAGCAACAGTAAAAAAATACAAAAGGAAAAGTGTTTCAAATTATTAAGAATAAATTTTTTAGTAATCGCATAGTCTACATACGGATGATACCACAGGGTACCACGGTTTTAAAGAGTCTAGGGGATGGGTACAACTTTTAATTCCGGGCTTCCGCATTCGTAATAACCTCAAAAATATAATAAATGATGCACTTGTTAATAAGTTTACCGATTTCCTAGCATCAGCCACGTCCAGTGGTAAAGAATCCGCTTATTGACACCTCTCAAGCTGGGTTTTTCGCTGTTTTTCCCAGAAAACCTCTAAAATTAGCATTAAAATAAGTAACAATTTCCCAAGCTCTTCAAGCAACTTAGTTGTTAAAATATTCTCTCATTGGCTCTGTAAGTTTACTACGGTAAGAGCCGTCTCAATGTACCTTCGCGTCAAATGGCAACCAAGGGTTAACACCAGCCCCGGCTACACCCCGGCCGCGTTGCTGCTGAGGTTCAGCGCCGCTGAACCTCCCCTGTTGGGGGTTGTAGCGCGTGCCACTGCAAAATTGTATTAAGTAGCCAATTGACGATGTTATATAGTATTTGATTAATAAATGTTTTGAAAGTGAAGTGCTTATTGACCGAGACGTGTTGGTTCGAATCAGCCGCTCGGCTGCATTTTTTTTTAATTTTTGTCACTTAAAATATTATAAAAAATTAGGAAATCGGCTCTAAAAGGTGTATTGGAAACGTGTTAGCACTCCTTCCTCGATAAAAAATTTGTTTTGTCTTTTTTTAAAGGTCCCGAGCAAAAAATTAATCGTGTCTAGGTACCTTAACCTAAAAATTATGTTTTGTTTGAGAAATAAAATACGTTCTTGGACAGGTTTGCTCAGTTCTAGGGTTGCTCAGGATCTTTTTTGGTTCTTTTTAAATGTTCCGAGCAAAAAAATAATCGAGTTTGAGAGTTGGCGCATGCTCATTGCCCACTCTGTTCCTTCCTCTGCGCATGCGGAAGCCCGGGATAAAATCCTCCCCTAGACTCTTGTCCACAGTTTGTGCTTCATCAGTACAAGCTTTTAAGAACAGAATGAATACGGAATTGGACCAAATCACTAGAAATCTTACACATTATAGTTCCTACCTAATTGTATTAAAATTGATAAAATCTTAGTATATATAGTATTAGTATATGTATATATATACTCTGCGGAATGGCGTTTTGTTCTGTAAATTTTATTGCAGTCAATATGTGAACGGTATATTTTAAAACAAGATAAGGGGGAATCAAAGTTTTTCGTCTGATACATTGTAAATTCATATTTAAAAAATTAAAGTTCAAGTTTTCTTACCTATGAAATCAATTTTTACAGATTTGGATAACTTATTTAATGACAAGTATTTAGATGATTCTAGCAAGTATCCGCAAGATCATCCATTGTCTCTTGAGGTGGAAAAAATGCGCAAGAAGTGGGATGAAATGATGGAAAAAGCGCGCCGCGAAGTTTTTGGATTGTCTAAAGCGGATAATAAGGAAACGGTTCAGAAAAAACCCAAAGCAGAAAAACCTAATAAAAAAACTAAAACGGGCGACAAAGAGAAATCTACAGCTAAAGCTTCTACAAACGTAACTAAAGAAGGCAAAAAAGGAGGTAAAGCTCAAGCCGACACTGTCGATTGGGTTCAAATGCTTCCAATTTGGATTGTGAAACAAATTTTTGGTTACTTAGATCAAAAGACATTACTAAATGTGAAAAAAGTAAATCATTATTGGGCTTACGCTAGTGACAATATTTTAAAAGATAGACAGGCTAGGAAGTTCTTAGACCAAAGCATAGAAAAAATGAGAAGCAACGTCGATCCAGAAATACTAAGACAATGTGATGAAGATGCAGAGTTTCTACAAAAGTTTTACAGCCCAGCGAAAGAACCTGACAGTCCCAGGGAGAAAAGACTGAAAAAGTTGATAAACAGAGGGGCAATTCTGGAGCAGATGGTGCCGAAAGTAGACCAGAAACAGCAAGTCCAGTTTAATATATTGACAAATTTTCCGAAGGATGCTGAAATATGTACTCCAATTGATAAAGTAACGGTTAGTGCATCCAACCAAAATATATCCATCTATTTTTATTTATATAGGGTGCTTCAACAACATGTCATCGCTTAAAGGGTGGTTCTGTGACAAAAACTAAACAAGGGCGGATTTAGCTTTCTGTCGTGGGGGGGGGGGGGGGAGGAGGAAGGGAATTGTTTTATCTTCTGACAGCCCACGAAGACCGAAGTCTAAGAACCATATACCGTTGGTCTACTGGGGAAGTCCGACTCACACATCCAGAGCTGGAAACATCTGTTCTGGGATGAGTAAGATTTTTGAATCTATGTAGTATTAAAATTATTAAGCAGTAAATACATTTTTTACAGTAACTACGTCTGTTTTTTCAAGCGTATCTGTTTTTTCAAACATATTTTCATTAAATCGTGGAGTAATAGGTATACAGGGTGTCAAAAAAGTCTGGAATATTGCAAACATTTCACAAATTACTGAATTTATATTTTTAAAAATTTGCACGTCTATACCGGTTGTCAACGAAATCATTTTACATACTTAAATTTTGTTCATATTAAAAATAGAAATTTCAATTTTGGGTTGAAGCTTTAGTTGACAAAAACATATTTTTTCCATAAAAACAATTGAATATCGATTGTGGTTTCTCCGGAGGCGAGTTTAAGTTTTTTAATTTAAATGGTAACCTATCATTTTTTTTGGACCATTGGATAGCTCTTTAAATTCCCTATGGAGAAACCACAATCGATATTCAATTGTTTTTTGTGACAAAAATTTTATTTTTGTCAACTAAAGCTCCAATAAACCAAATATGAAATTTCTATTTTTAATATGAACAAAATTCGGGTATTTAAAATGATTTCGTTGGCACACCTTAGCAGGATAAAAACATTTCTGTCACTACAAGGTTTGCTTAGGTTTTTTAAATTTTAAATGGAACGTCCTGTATATTTTTGAAGATTCAAACAGTCCCTAAAAACAAAATCAATGGTATCGGGTTCAATTGATTTATTTGTTAAAATGACATGCTTACACTTATTTTCAATAAATGAACAAGAACACAATGAAAATAAGAAATTCCTATATATAAATATGCCATTTATTCTTCATGGCTCGAGAGTTAAAGACGGCTGTGGTCAAATATATCCAGGGTAAGCTTAAAAAAATTTGTATCCACTTATTTTTGCTTGAAGTTAAAAACGACACGCCCTATGAAAGTTATATTCGGCAATATTATAGCTAAAGCTTCTTCTACCTTTGACTTTACCGCGGGCATACTTGACTTCATCAGTACTTGGTGGTCAACTTTAAAAAAATATTCTTTTGACTCAAATATTAAGAAAAAAGTTACCTATTTGCATATCGTTACCTTAAGTCTAATAAGGCGTATTCTAAAAAGCCTTATTTAAAAGTTGCTAAAACATGTAAAAATATAAATCTATGTAGTGTAGCAAAATTGTTTTAAGCACACTGTTGTCATTAGACAAATGAGGGTTAAGTTTTTGATTTTTGCATATACGTATTACTACTTTATTGTTAGCATCCAATCTACCCGTTGTTAAGATTTGAAGCAAAGATAAATCTTTTGTTTTGTACCACGTGATGTCTCAGCACTTTTGAAGTTTTGACGGAACTGTCACTGTCAGTTCTGACAGCAGTTTAAAATGTGAGCTTGTCGTTTTCCTTTTCGTCTTTTTACCTTTCAGAAGTAAAGACTAATGTGTTTTTATTTGTGAAAAGTGGATTAAAAGTTAATTATTATTCTATTTACGATATTGACATAGCTAATTTACCGATAGCCAGTTTTAAGCAGCAAGAAGTGAGGAAATTACTTTTAGTTTTATCGGCGGATATTCTTCACAAGAATGTAAACTGAAGAGCGAATCCATCATTTTTAATTTTTAATTTGAGATTTTGGGGCAAAATGGGTAAGAACATCATGTAAATAAAGCGAGGCATCGTTTGGAAATCTAAAAAAAAAACACATTATTTAAGCTCCAATTAAAACTCAAAATACGTAAGTATAATTTATTGTACTTAATCATTAATTTTTATATAATACATTATAATTAGAATCAAAATCTTAAATAATTAATTACCTACCTATGCAAAATCGCTTTGTCTTTCTCAACTGACCGTCGATATGCGAAACAAGATCTCATTTTCTATCTAAAATATTATTAACTCTGTTTCGATATTATTGCACTTTAAAGTATATAATAATTTATACTTACTGGTTTTTCTGATATTTTATTATAAATTAAAATAAATATTCACAAAATAACGCTACGGCGAAATCGAAGGCTTGTCAGATTCAAATTTGGACTGTTGTCGTATTTGATGTAGGGAAACGATATCGATTGAAAAGTATCGATACCCGATACCACAAAAAGTATCGCTGGTTGGTTCGATGCTCTACTTGGTATCGAAATGTAAACATTGATACTCCATAGTATCGATACTTACAACGGAAAAGTAAATAAGTGCAAATTTTTTTATGTAACTCTCAATATGACGTCATGGTATGTTTCGTATGTTACAAATGTTAAAAAAGTTAACTTAAAATCGGCTAATGGCGTAAATAGTCGTTCGCAAGAAACACAAACGGTCGTCCGCGCATTGGTATAAGGATGTATTGGTATCGATACTAAGGATTTAATTTAAGGCCGTGTCAGTATCGATACTGGTAAAGAATCGGACAAGAAGTATCGGCGCCGAAAGTACTCGGAATCGCTACTAAAGTATCGATACCATACTAGCATCGAAGTATCGTTCGTGTCCCTAATTTGGTGTTTTGATTAGCGGACGGTACGTAGTATTGAGTTCCCTGGCTGGACAAATCACGTGGTGATTTATGAGGGATGTTCAGGACATCACGTGACTGGTTAGCAATTGTTACCAAAGGCTACGTCTTTGCTTCAACATTTTTTCGTCGTTCGCTATAGTAGTAATACGTATATGGATTTTTGCTACAACGTAAGGTGTCATTAAAATAATATTAACGTATATAACGTGAATGTTAGCAGAACTAAGGTTATGTGCATAACATACAGGTGAACAAATAATGTTATTTGTTATAAAATCTTTTGTAGGTAGTTTTGGCTTTTGTTTCGTTTAGTAGCTTTATTCCCTTATCTTTCCTACTTCATTTTGCGGAAGAAGATCACTGTTAAAGTTTGTGTATAACATATTTCTTTTAAATGGGAACGCCTTAAAATTAAAACAAACCTGAGCGAAACCCTAAAAACGGCCGATTTGCTAATTATTTTACTTGCATTTTAACAGGTATTTCCAAGATTAATTAGAGAAGACTTGCTCTTATACAAGAATTATCCCTGCCACCTTAAGGACGTTAACATAATAATAGACGTGGAAGGTGATATACGAAGGCAGAGGGACACGCTGAGTTATTCTTTGAGCCAACAGTTAAGTGATACTTTCAGTATGAGTGAAGCAAATTTGGAGGATTGGTAAAGATTGCAATTATTTAAAAAAATAAAATGTAAATTTTTGACAAAAATTGTTTTATTGTTGCCAGTATAATATAAGCAAACAGTTCTCCTGTGTTCAAGAAAAGCATTCGACCAACGGACTTTTTCACTATTAGTAATTTTATAACTTTATTTTCAATAGTATACAGGGTATCCTAAAAGTCTTAGTATGGGAAAATATTTTTGCTAGTAGTAAAGATAGACACCAAATTTTAGGTGTATCTTATTGGTTAGTAAATCTATTTTTTTATGTAATTTAACTTTCTTAACTCCCTTGACGTGTGACGTTACGGAGTTGAGGTCAAAAATTTTAAATGCAACTCTATGCCGTGTGGTACCTCAGTTTAAAGGTCTTCAAAAACACATTTTACCGTAAACCCGAGGTCCGTATGTTAATTCGTTTTGAAATAGGAAGCCTTTAAAGATTAAAAATGGTAAAAAAGTTGAAATACCTTTATTTCTCTTATTACTTTAAAAGTTGTTCAAAATGACCACCATGAACTTCTTGGCCAGAATAAAGTCGATTTTGGAACTCACTTCTGACATTTTCGAGAATGGCAAGTGTTACTTCTTGGTAGAGTTCCAAAATCGACTTAATTGCTGCAAAAAAGTTCATGGTGGCCATTTTGAACAACTTTTAAAGTAATAAGAGAAATAAAGGCAGGTACTTCAATTTTGAATTTTTTTTTCGCGATTTTTAATTTTTAAAGGCTTGCCATTTAAAAAAGAAAAAAAATACTTCGGGTTTGCGGTTTCTTTTTTGAAGACTTTTAAAATGAGGTACCACGCGGCATAGGGTTGCATTTTGCAATCCCACAAGGCGGTTGAAAAAGTTAAATTACATAAAAAAGTAGATTCATTAACCAATAAAATACACCTAAAATCTGGTATCTCTTTACTAATAGCAAGATATTTACTCATACCACCGTATACAGACAAAGACAAGTAGAAGCACTCGACGTCGGGCGTTTGATGATTCGAGATCTAAAGCGATGTGCCGACGCACCGGCTGGTCGGGGTAGTGCATCGAAATACGAGATACAAAACCAGCCAACAACCTGCAAGAAGCAAGGCGGGATGCGGGCCGAACGACGGCAGGTCGGACTAGACCTTGAGCGAGAGTGATTCTACTTAAGTGTCTGTATACGGTGCTCATACTAACACTTTTCAGACACTGTGCATATTTTGCTGTGCACGTTTAAACTGTCCCAAAAAAAATAACTGTTCTGTTAAAGAGTTATCCCCAAGAGATATATTTGGACCATACTTACGGTCGGCTCCATGTTCCACTGTGGCTCCCCACCCTACAGTGGTGCAGACAGTGCCTGGACTGGGTCCTTTTAAAAAGTGTTGACCTGCTGTGGTTTCTGAAGGAAGACATATTGGTCTTACGTATTTGTTGTATCGAAGAGGAGCAGAGAGTTTCATAAGAGCTAAAAATATTTTAAATTTGTAGAACTTTTTAAAATGTTTCTAAAAATCGTTTTGAACTTTTGTGGTTCAAGAAAATCTAGATATACAGGGTGAGTTTTTTAAAGTTTACAAGGCGATATTTCGAAAACGGTTTAAAATATTTTCATGAAATTTTGCCGAGCTAATGGGGAGATACATACAGACATATTTAAACAGCTTTTTGACATTTACCCCCTCTCCTTATTTTGAGGGGTGGGGGATAGCTTTAAATTTTTAAATGGGATGATGTACAGGGATATCCAAATAAAAGTGAACAGGCCTTATAACTTTTTTATTTTTAAAGGTGAAAAAAAATTGTTACAAGTGAAAATTTTGGAGATTTTCATGGATCATTCATATATCTTATCAGCAAAATAATTGAGCATCGAATAAGGAAAATATAGTCTAAAACATGATTTTCTCGCTTATTTTAAATTGGATGGTATGAATTTTATCATATTTTTGGATTCTATGAGAAATAACAATAAACAATAAATGTTGATTTTTATTAGTTATGAAAACCCACAAGAAGAAGTCAAGGGGCGTTACATCCGGGGACCTAGCAGGTCAGTTGACCAGAAACATCTGTGCCCAAGCTAGTGTAGTTTTTTTCTGCACTCCCCCAAAACTAACAACATTTCAACTTGCACATTAAAATTCGCTTCTATGCTTAATTAAGCAATAAACTGAGATATAATCGTTAAAACGTCAAAATTCTCATCTGACAAGTAAAAATAACGCATTTCCATGGAAACGAATAGTAATTCTGAAATAAGTGAACTTGATTTATTGGTAAAATGTATTTGTTTTCTAAATTCAATCAAAATTTAGTTAAACATTATTCCGTAACCGAAAGAACAAATTAAAAAAAAATGTACACATACGTAGTTTTTTACGTAGATTCGAATTTATAAACAAAATTACATCATCCCATTTAAAATTCCTAAGTTAACCCCCACCCTTCAAAATGGAAAGGCGGGGTAAATGTCTAAACTATGTTTAAATATGTGCCCATATCTCCATATTAACTCACCAAAATTTCGTGAAAATATTTTAAACCGTTTTAGAGATATTGCAACATTTCAACTCACCCTGCATACGTGATTGCCGCGCGCTAACTTTTAAGTTTTTGCGGTCTTTTCTTCTTTATTTAAATTCCAATAATCCTGTTTTTTTGAGTAACGATTAATAATTAATTATTTATACTATCCTTTTGGGTGTTTAAATATCAATAAATTATTATTATTATTATTATTATTATTATTATTATTATTAGGGCATACTATTTATGTCTTACCGATATCATTTCTGAGATTGCTTTTGCTATAAAATTCATGGGGTACAATCACTGTCGCCCACCTGACTTGATCCATGGGTGAGTAAGAGAATCTTCTTAAAGCGCCAGCTTGAATTTCGTAATAATATTGCCAATATCTATAAAAACAGAAATAATATACTATTCAGTTGCAAAAACAATTCACGAATTAAACTAATTGGACACTTGTAATGTGAGAATACCCATGTAAATACCAGTGCTAAAGGTGACGCTAAACGTCAAAACCAATAGATTTATCAGTTGATTGAAAGTTTTTTGGCAACATGCAGTGTGTTTTTTCTTATTAATAAAATAGGACAAAATATTACAGAAATATTCTTTATAATAAAATGCTTTGATTATATGAACAAAAAGAAAATGGATATATGTAAGAGTGCATAAATTTGTTACCTGTCAACACAATGCGAAGCAGTTATAATCCATAACTCGTTAATAAGTACTCCACCACAGTGAAAAATACCATTCTTATAAATGGAAACTAGCCAGGGCCACGCTGCAGGTTGACTAGATTTTCCACCTACCACTCTACTTTGTTTAAGAATTTCGCTTATCTCGTCATCTTTTGAAATTTCTCTGCGCCTAAAAGTCCTTTCAAGGCTTTCTACAACTTCTTCCAACTTCAGCTTGTCTTCATTAAAATCATCTTCAGAAAGACTGCGATTGACATGGCCATCTAAGTCACTATAGACAAAAGATAATGTAGACTCCTTTTTGATTCTGCCAAGATCTACTTCTGAATCGATGTTACTTCTCATTATCTCATCTTCCTTTAGCTTGTAAGCTCTCTCCAAATCATTCAGCATGTCTTCAATACTAACATCAACTTCATGCGCTCTGTAGGGATTATTAACCAAAAATCTAAGGCCGCAATATATAGGTGGGCATTCTACAAAAGTTGCCCGGTCCTGTACACATGTATTCACAAGGCTAATTTTGTTATTTGGTAGAATGTTGATGAAAAGGCCTTTATAAGGATCAGTTGTTAATGTCATGTGCGCTTTTGGGATGCTGAAAACAATAATAGATATTGGGAATTTAGGAAATTTATAATTTAAAATATATATATTACATGGCACTAGGTCCTGCTTCTACTTGGCAAACTTGCGCAGCCCATAACTCAGTACCAAAGCAAGTGGGGTACCATTTTCCTTTATAGTTTCTATGCAAGAAACCTACGGCATTCGAGACTTTACTTAAAGGAAAATTTCCAATATGATCGGTTAAAATAGAGCAGTCCATCTCGTCTTTGCCTGTTACTTCACACTGTTTAATTCCATCACATCGTTGGGATATCGGAACGCATGTGGATCTACGAAATCTCGACCAATCGTCACAGGAATATTCGTCTTCTTCACAACCTGCAAGAAATAAAATGAGAAGAATAAATCAAATTGCAAATGAACTTTTTCAAATACCATATCTAATTAAACATTAAAGCTATATGAGTGTTTTTTAATTCTGCTCATTGTATAGTTGTATATGAAAAAACTGCACTGAGTATCAGATCTTTATCTTACCAAAACATCCTTGTTCATCTTTACATGTGGGACAATCACAATATCCGTCACACTGTCTCAATTTCCCAACTCTATCTTTACAAGTACATGCAATTTCATCACTAGAATCTTCGCAATGAACCTCACCATCGCAAACGTGGTGGTTTTTGATACATTTAATATTATCCAGACAAGCTGTTTCTCCCAAAGGGCAGATGAGTGTAGCTTCACGGGAATTGTTACTAAAATTACGAAAACCATTGTTCTTCTCTAGGGTATTATATAAGATAATTACTTTTATTGATAATAAATATATACTTACTTGGTACCAACATTTTCTATGTTTTCCATTAGACTTTGCAAATTAGAAGCATGTCTTCTCACTTCAACTCCAGAAATTCCGGCGATATTATTTGTGGGAGTAGGTATAGGGTTGCACACATAATATTGTCCACCAGCTGAAGTTACTTGCACTGGAGAAGTATAACTACCTCCATAGGGAGCTTGCACCATTTGTGGAAGAAATGGATTTTGGGTCAAGCTGGGATATACAGGTTGCGAAGGTGGAGGAACCCCGTAAAACATTGAAGGATTTAGAACATACATCGGCTGATTCTGAACATGGGGTGAACTAACGGAGACAACTTTTAGGAATCCGGGCTCTTGGGCGCTTCCTACTTTGACAGGCGGCATGGCTGGAGGCATAAAGGGAATATAGGGTGACATATAGGGATTATAACAAGGATTAATGTAAGATTGTTGATGTGTCTGCATATCTTCGCTTGCCGTAAAGCTGTCTTGCTTTTGCTTACCACTAAAAATGTCTTGCGCATTGTTTGATCTTAATAAATCGTTATCAGATGTGTCATTGTCTCTGGTACCGCTTCTGGTATTATTGTTAGGGAAAATTGTGGTTTCTTGCCGTATATTAGCTTCCGGTTCAGTCTGTAAATTTCTATTAAGAGTTTCAGCAATATTTGTATTTCTATTTTCATAAATCGATTCATCTACCTCCCCATTATCACCGTGATTCTCTGTAAATAGCAGTTTATTATGATTTGGTGATAAATGTATGATTTTATCAGTAGTAACTTCTAATTCCACTTTAGTCGTAGTAATTTGTTGTTCACTAAATGGTGAAATAGTAGGTCCAGTTGCAACATTAGCAACTTTTAATGGTCCTTGTGACATATTTTGAGTCACTTGATTTTCCGTCCCTGCAGAATTTTCTTGATTATTTAAATCCTTATTCTCTCTAATAATTTCTAGCTCTTTCGTGCCCTCTTGGTTAATTATCAAAAGATTTTGTGCATTTTTAGAAGGGATAAATAAATTTTTATTAGTTCTATTTGTATTTTTAAAAATTCGACCGCCTGTAGCGTTAAAATACGAATCTTTATATCCTGTATTAAAATCCTCTGTTACTGCAGATCCCAAAGTAATATCAGTCTTTTTATTTTTTACCATTAAATTTGGTGGTATTTTGATTTGTGTACTAGTGTTATTTCCATCCAGGTCTGATAATGATCCTAACAGCTTCGGATCTTTTTCTTGGCTGCCATTTGCCTTAGAATCTTCTACACTCAAACTTGAAACATTGTATTTAAAATCAGATTTTGCTACAGATCCTAAAGCAAGATCAGACTTCTTATTTTTTACCATTAAATTTGGTGGTATTTTTATTTGGGAATTAGTGTTATTTCCTTCTAAATCTAATGTAGATCCTAAGTGTTCCGATGTAATACGAGTAGGAATCTTACTTTCACCCATATCTTTATTAGTTTTGCCTGAGTTATCCTTGATAGCATGATCTTCAACAACACGATCACGGTAAATATTTTTAACTTCGTCTTCTTTGTTATTAAACAAATGTCGGTTGTTTTCTACATGGAATTTTCCATTAGCATCAACCTTTAATCTGTAATCGGTTTTAGGCATTCTATCATGTTTACTTAATCGTCCTTGATCATCAATTTCGAATCCTTCATACTCATTATTCTCTAGATAGCCTTCGTTGAAATGATTATCTTGCTGAAAATCAGTTGACTTATAAATATGTTCTTGTTTTGGCGCGATGGTTACGTGGTGTAAAATGTTTTCTCGGACACGTTCGGGTAAAAAAGGCATCATAATACTATGAAGTTTCGTTGGAAGTATAGCAATATCATGGGTTCTCATTTGGGTGTTTCCATTTAATTTGCTATTCATACTTCGAAAAGAATTTTCATCCCTGCGGGCTGAGTCGGAACCATCTATATTATGATTTGATAACAATGGTTCATGGTGTTGAGTTTTGAGTGCAATATTCGCATTAAGCTCTGATGCCAAGTTATCAACGTCAAAGTTTAGAAATTGTTCTATAGCTTCTGGGTTATAAGGATGGGATGTATGCCGACTATTTTCAAAATTTTGAAAGGTAGAATCATGATGCAATCGCTCAACTTTGGGAATCATATCTTCAGGAAATTGATATTTTTTATTTACGTTTGGTGGCCTACCTGTCACTGGTGTATTTTCAGTACTGACAATAGTTTTATGTTTTCCTTGATTTCGGACATGGGCTGCCTCTAAATATTGATCATGATCATGATGCGATCGCTCAATTTCAGAAATCACATTATCAGGAAATTGATATTTTTTATTTATAGTTAGTGGTAAAACTGTTACTGGTGTATTTTCGGTAGTAAAAGTGGGTTTCTGTTCTTCTTGAATTGGTACATGAGGTGCTTCTAAATATAGGTCAGGATTATGATGCGATTGCTCATTTCCAAAAACAAGATTTTCACGATATTGATATTCTTTATTTAGAGTTAGTGGCCTAACTTTTTGCATATTTTCAATGGTAACTGTAGATTTCTCTTCTTTCTGATTTTTGACTTGGGGTGCTTCTAAATATTGTGACTTTTCTTGATTATTTTCTAAATTTTGATAGATGTAATCATGGTGTGCTCGTTCAATTTCTGAAATCATATCTTCAGGAAAATGATATTTCTTATTTATAGTTAGTGGCCTAACTGTTACTGGGATATGTGCAGTGTTAACTGTAAATTTCTCATCTTCTTGATTTGGGACGTAGGGTGCCACTAAATATTGATTATGCCCCTTTGATGACTGATACGGATTAAAATCATTATACGGATCCATTAACCTCGGTCGAAGCATAAATTCTTCAGGAGGATTTAAATATTCATAATCATATGATTGAGGTCCATAAGAAGAATCATAATTAACTTGTCTTTTCTTTCTTATATTATTATTACTATTAGAGATACCAGAGTTTGTATTTTTATTATGATTTAAAATATGTAAATTGTTTAATATTAAATCATCACTCGACTTCTCATCTGACTCTTCATAAAGTTCTCGATTTTCTATGGAGTTAATCTCATTTTCAATCAAATACTTTAACATATCGTCGACAGTACAAAATTCTGACAATTCTTGAAGGTCGGAATACCTAAAAATATCACAGCAAAATTCTATGGCTTTGAACAGCCTACATAGGTCCATTTCTAAGGAAAACTGTTGAATATATCTTCCAGATTTTAGAGTTTCTCTAAATTTTTCTTTGTTTAGTATTTCGGTAATATTTAAAAATTCATCGGTTGGGGATGGTGTTAGGACATGCGTTTCAGGAGGATGAGATAGGCTTATTTTGGAAGGTGCCATGGTTAAAATGTGATATTCTATAAAAGAGAAAATTATTTGTTGTTATTTATATACAGTGAGGGCTTAAAGTCTGGAAAACTGGAAATATATAGGAAATGGGAAATATTAAAGAAATATACAAAAAGACGTCGATTTTAATTTTTATCTGTCAAAGTTATGACGTCATCGCCAATGTATTTAAATAACAAGTTAGGTTATGTGAATCATTATTTCATATACGTATTACTACTATATTGTTTGCATCCAATCCACTCGTTGATAAAATTTGAAGCAAAGATAAAATCGTCTTTTCTTTGGTTTTGTACCACGTGATGTACAGCACTTTTGAAGTTTTGACGGAACTGTCACTGTCAGTTCTGACAGCAGTTTAAAATGTGAGCTTGCCGGTTTCCTTTTCGTCTTTTTACCTTTCAAAAGTCAAGATTAATGTGTTTCTATTTGTGAAAAGTGGATTAAAATTTAATTATTATCCTATTTACGATAATGACTTAGCTAATGTACCGATAATGCCAGTTTTAAGCAGCAAGAAGTGAAAAAACTACTTGTAGTTTCAGCGACGGATAGTCTTCACAAGAATGTAAACTGAAGAAGAATGAATACATCATTTTTAATTTGAGATTTTGGGGCAAAACGGGTAAGAACATTATGTAAATAAAGCGAGGCATCGTTTGGAAATCTAAAAAAAACACATTATTTAAGCTCACCTTGATTAGCTGGGCAAATCACGTGGTTGTTTAGGAGGGATATCCGGTATGTCATGTGACAGGTTACCAATTGTTTCCGAAGGCTACGTCTTTGCTTCATCATTTTCGTCATTCGCTGCAAACACCACCCAAACCACCCCCCCCCCCCCCCACCCACGGGGTATATTCGGTACATCACGTGACCAAAGTCAGCAAAGATGTTCAAAAATTCCATGAACATGGTTCTATAAAGGATCTGCCAGGACAGGTGTGTCAAAAACTAGGTGATAATGATAAATTAGATATTTTTCTCAGTTATGAAGAAAATCCACATTTACCAACCCGTTAAGTGGCATTACATTCAAACGTTTTTCAATCATCGGTAAAAAATATTCTGGCCAAAGAAAAAAATCATCCATACAAAATAAGATAAAATTATTACATGAATTTAACGAAGACGACTATGACCGCCGACTACAGTTTTGTGAATTTATGCAAGAACGGTGCATTATTGATCCGTCTTTTGTGAAAATGTGTTGTTTTCGGATTAATCTACCTTTTTTCTCATTGGCACTTTCAACCGGCAAAACTGTAGGTATTGGTCTACAGAGAATCTCCATTGGGCTCAAGTGTTTGGGCGTTTGAGGTAAATTTGACCGGGTTTATTTAGACTTTTTGTAAATGGAATTAATTCCTGCCTCAGCTCAGCTGTATTCGTATTCAGGTAACCCACTTTAACAATGTGGTTTCAACAAGATGGAGCACCACCACACTATTCATAACCTGTTAGGCAATATCTCAATGAGATGTTTCCTAACAGGTGTATAGGACGTCGCGTCGTGGCCCCATTGAACGGCCTGGGAAGTCACCGGATGTGACTCCCCTGGATTATTTCTAGTGGGGATATTTAAAAACAAAAGCTTTCTCCAACAGACCTCCTACAATAGGGGCTTTAAAAAATCGTATAAGGGATGAAATTCGGCAAATTCCACCTGCTTTCACCAGAAACATACAACAAGAGTTTATTGATAGATTAGGCTGTTGCCAGGAAGTTAACAGTCAACAATTTTAGCATTTGTTGCGTTAAAATTCTTATCTTGGCCTATTTTTATTACATAAAAATTTGTAAAAGCAGTTGGGTTTGTTTTATTTTGCGGCCGCAATTATCTTGTGATTATCTTGTGATTATCTTTTCATTAAATATAACCAAATTTGGTGATCGTACTTAGGCTAAAATTACCTTTTAAACAATGTATCACATAACCTAAGTTTCCATTTAAAAATATTGGCGATGGCGTCATAACTTTGACAGATGTGAAGTTAAAAAAATAATATCATTAAATTGTGTACAAATGAAAATCAAAATCTACATGTTTTTGCTTATTTCCTTAATAGTTATTTCTCTTTTTGGATATATTTTCAGGTTTCCAGATTTTGTGTCTTCACTGTATAATTGGCCATATAACTCAAGTCTTGGTATTGGATTATTTTTAAATCCTTCCATTAGGTACACACACGGTACTTTTTATTTAGGCTTCGCCTTAGTGGGCTCTCAGAAAAAAAAGTTTACTATGTTTTTTTTATATTAAAGCTGAAATTTTACCACGTGATAATATTAGTTGAAAATCATTCCGCCAGGATAATGAATGCTGTCCTAGTTAAAATAACTAAAGGAGAAAACTTGAGTATATAAACAATGTAACAAAATTATTACCTGTATTCAAAAATGTCATCATGATAACCAGAAGAACAACTACCAAAATTGATCCCAAAGCAAATAGCAATTGCGCTAAATATTTTACTTGGGCGTTTTTCTTTCGTTTCGCTTTTTCTAATTCCGATTCTGAAACAAAAACAAAGTTGAAATACCGACAAATCCTTGTTTAAAACCCTTTTGTAAAAAAAATAATAGTGAAACATGACAAATTGTTTACATAAATAAGATCTAAGTAAGGGCGTAGTCACGGGTACCACCAAGTGTACATATACGTGCAAGTTTTAGATCAATCAATTTAATCATATAATAAATCAGTAACGTCGTTCCATAATTTACATAATTTAATTTTTTTGTAGTGTTATACTTCTCTGGGACACTGTGCATTAAATTAAAAGTAGGTACGTACTCTACCGCGTGTCACAAAAATGTTTAATTACATAATAATATATTCATTCAATTATCCACGTCACTAAAGTAAAATATTTAAGATACCATAGGCATAGGTCTCTCTCCGAAATCACGTATGTACTGGAGTAATTATTTGAAAAAAATAAGCATAACTTTTTGCCCTGCCTATATAACAGTAGCAGATTTAGTTTAGCGAGATCTGTTGTTGCATTACAGTGGCTTCCTATAGATGGCGCTCGCGCGTATTCTGTACCGTCTTTGGTCACAAGGATTGATTGAATATGCGAGTTTGCTATACGTCAGTCTGATGATCACCAACAAGGGAGAAAGCTTACTGTTCTACCAGGCCCGGGGCCGTCCATGAGATCTTGGACTCCCCGTGCTTTAATTCAAGAGCATAACTACTGTCTTTCTCGTCCGCTTTGCTACTAATTTTTTCTTTTGATAAATTATATAGCTAAAGAAAAATATGTATTAATGAAAATGAAGATTCTGACATTGTTGTCATATTAGACCCTTCACTTACCGTTCGCTTCCCTTTTCTGCGACCCTGTAAAACCCTTAAAAATAATAATAACTAAAAAAATGAGCAGATCAATTAATTTTCAACGAATGCTCCACAAAAAACACTGACGGGTTTTTGCATAAAAATGAAAAAGTTATATCGCCTCCAAAAATTTATATACTTTAATTTTTAGTATTTTCCATCTCATAAAATTTTTATGAACAATGTTACGTAAAAAAGTTTGAAATAGAAGTTGTAGACAATTCGGTTTTCAAAAAAAAGTTTTAGAAAAAAATTTTATGCGTCTTACGGTTACAGAGATATCGCCAAAAACTGATTGCACCCTTCTTTTTAATATGGCGGCCAAATGGGGAGGGTTGCAATCCCGAAAACTGAGATTTACATTCACCAACACATCAAAAAAAAAAAAAAAAACGGGCAAGCTCGAGTGCGACCTTACTTTGTTGTTGTTTAGGGTTCTAAGAAATGTACACTAATTCATAATGGACGAAATATCTAAACCTGTTCTTGCGTAAACAAATTGGTTTGTCATCCTAACTTACCAATATTTTAGCATTTTTTTAATTACTTATACCTTCTATCCATTTGGACTGACATATGAAAATTTTTTGAAAGAACATTTTTTCGACATATTTTCTCGAAAACGGAACTTTTTTAATAATGCAGATATTCGAAAACTAGGGTGTTCTCAATTTTTTTTTTCTGAAGCCAACTTCAAATTTTTTTAACCATTTTTTGATCTTTTTCATCAAGATTTTCCAAGCTACTAGAGTCCATAATTTAATTTTCTAAATATTATTTTAAAAAAAATATATTTTCGAGTGAACCTGTTTTAAAAACTTTTGTTTGGAGACATTTTTGAAAAAATGTGTTTTTGGTTCTTGAAGAAAATATTTTAAAAATATTTCATAAATCCGATTTTTAAAAAGCATCTCGAAAAAGCGGTCAGGATATTTTTGAAAATATGTAGGTTTCAAATATGTTTTTGAGAAAATATTTTTGAAAAATTTCGTTAATCCATTTTCTAAAAAGCTGTTTTTCGAAAAAATTACTTTCTAAAGAGATTTCAAAAAAAATCTTTGGGTTATTTGTTTCGTTTAGAAGCCAAAATTATCCGGCGCAAATTTTGATAAGATCGCTGTGAGATGTGTAAGGAATGTTTTCAAAAAGAATCTAAGAGCATGTAAATCAAAAATGTCAAAAAAGGCTTGAATTTTTTAGATTGCCTATTAGTATTGATCTATTATTCATATTTTTTGGTATAATTCCTTTCAAAGACCTTACATCGATGGCAAAATGTTTGTTTTTGTTTATAATATTTTGTAGAATATGTAGAAATGGTTAATGTTTATGTAACAATATTTATTTTTATAAAAGTCGATTTTGGAACTCCATTCTCCACTGTCATTCTCGAAAATATGAGAACTGAGTTCCGAAGTAGAGTTTATTACTGCCAAAAAGTTCATTGCAGTCATTTTGAACAGCTTTTAAAGGAATAAGAGAAATTAAGGGATTTCAATTTTTAATTTTTTTTTCACGATTTTTAATTTTTAAAGGCTTGCCATTTGAAAACGAATTAAAATATGGGGCTCGGGTTTGCGGTAAAATGTTTCCTTTTAAAGACCTTTAAAATGAGGTACCTCAAGGCATAGGGATACATTTAAAATTTTTGTCTTCAACTCCCTAAAGTCACCCCTCAAGGGGGTTAAAAAGGTTAAATTACGTCAAAAAGTAGATTTATTAACCAATAAGATACACCTAAAATTTGGTGGCTTTTCTTTACTAATAGCAAAGATATTTGCCCGTACTAAGTCTTTTCGGACACCCTGTATACCAAATTTTATTTCTCATGGGGTTAAAAATTTAACATGTAAAACCCTATGGTCCGCTTTAAAAAGTAATGCACTGTGTACCAATCTTTAACGGCTCTCAAGATGTGGATGTCACTTAGAACACTTAACCCCTCCATTTTCACCCCCTTGGGTAAAAGTTAGAAAACTGCTAAATCATGTTTTTATTTATTTGCAATAAAGAGTTTACATACTATTTCTATGTTTCCACCATATGTGGTTCTCGAGGTACAAGTATTATTTAACAACACAGCCACCTTTTTACCCCTTTAGGAGTTTAATTTCGAAAAATCCCTTCTTAGTGAACGTCTACGTCATTAAAGGAATATGCTCTCCAAATTTCATATTACTAGGTATAATGTTTTGCGCTGGGCGTTGATAAGTCAGTTCGGAGAAGTCTTTTTTATATAGAGTGTCGTATTTCAAAAAAATGTTCAATCTTTCTTTGGCACCCTGTATCTTCAGAACGAAGAAATGACGTACTTTATTAATATCACATTTGGTTACTATTTGTGAAGGGGAACCTTCCTTAATTTCATATCACCATTTCTTCCCATGCTGTATTGTACAACATTAATTAAATTAGTAAAATTTTAATACTCACCTTCTGAATAATCATCACTTTTATTCAAATCAATGGTAGTCATTCCCTCCGGTTCCCGGAAAGGTTCCGGACTAGGCGAGTTCGATTTTTTGTCATCGGGTTTGTCTTTAGTGGATATATTTTTAGGAGCCACCATTTTAAAAGCCACTTAAAGACACACAATACTAAGATAACTTTTTTTAGAAGTTTTGCATTTTTTTCGATTTTTTCTCTATAACACACACACTTTCATAAAACATTAACCAATTAAATACAATCAATTAATCAAAAGATTGCAACGTAGTTCTACCAATAACCTACATTTTAAACCTTTGTTTTGTTGAACTAGAAAAAATCTGCTAGCGCAAAAATAACATTAACTAGATTGCAAAGTAGCATCTTCAGCAAAAATAAATTATTGTAAATAAATACATTACATTTTTTTGAATATACAGATATACAGTGTATTTACAAAGCAAGATTTTTTTACTAATATTAAAACTAAAATATTTTAAATACGACAGTAATTGGTGCAGCTAGAAAAGTTAAATTTGATTTCTTTGTATAATCAGTCCTCATTCTTCAATCATAACACTAGGTGAATGAATCTATTCTACTCTATCTACTAATCTATTGACACGGTGTCCAGGATAAGGAGGGAGAGTACGGGGATCTCGCTTATAGTTAGAAATACAAAACTGGTTAAATGGGATAAAAGTTGCATAATAAAAGAACTAATAAAATGATGTTCCGAAATTTTTTACATGAATTTTCATTTTCGAGTTATTTTGAAAAAACTAAATTCTCGAATTTTTAATTTAGTTTGTTTCTGGCGTTAATATAAAAGGTAGGGCAAAACTATCAAAACTTCTTTATAGCAACTTTTAGTGAACTTAAAGATTACGTTATAAATTTTTTTTTTCGACGTTTCGTCTTTGGGCAGCAATCATGAAATTAATTTTTTTAAATACGGTCCTTATCTTTTGATCTGAAATTTTAAAAGCCCTTTTTATTCTGAAATAACAGTGTACTACACATTACAGTTAAATTACGGTTTGAGTCTTTTTTTGATCATTATTAAGATATTTCTGTGATGCGGACCTGTCTCCCAGAACATTCCATACATTGTTCCAGATTTTGTAATTTAATGAAGAAAATAATGAAGAATACTCAATCTTTTTAATTTCATATTTTAATTATAGCTTGTAAAAAAGAAAAATAATCAATTACTGTTGAAAAACATTTGTTTTCCAAATTATTAGTAAGGATTAAAAACATCTAGAGTTCCCTTAACCCTCAAAATATTTGTAAAACAGCATCACAAGAATTTTACGAATGTGTTAGGACTAGTGGTAAGTACCTACCATCAGGGCCGGATTAACGGTGCATTGGGCCCTAGGCTAAAATTGATTTAGGGCCCCTATTTGGACCATTTAATGTTTTAGATATTTTTTCATAAAATTTTAAACAAAAATGGTTGCTTTTTAAATGTCTTTATTAAAAAAAAGCATAATACATATATGTACATCAAATAATAAGAATGACAAAAAACATTAAAGCATGGGTATCTTCATTAAAAAAAATATAGTATGTGTTGACTGGTACCTTATTCAAGTAAATATTCGTTTCCGTGATTTTAGAGCTGCAAAACTTTCAATAATTTTTTCAGTTTGAAATTTTTTAAGAAGATCACTTTCTATGGCCAATAAAGAAAGATCGTTAGTTTTTTCATCACCTAATGAATTTCTTTTATGACTTTTTACCCTTTCTAAAGTTGAAAATGATCGCTCCCCACTACAGTTAGTTACTGCCATCGATAAAAATATTAGTAGGAAGGAATAGTTTTGTTATTATTGTATTTGTTATTATTATTTTTGGATTTTTATTATTATACCATGGTAAAAATATATTATATACCGTTTTGATAAATACGTTGGATTAAAACCCGATCTGGTTCGTAACTAAATTTAATGTTATCTAAAATCTAAATGCAATGAAAATATAAATATTGATCTAGTCCTATCGTCTTTAATATTAATCGTTTAGCAGGTCAAAATCATCCCTTTCTTAAAAGTCCCATCCACTCCACACCTGGTTTTTGGCTTAAGGGTTCGTTTCCTAAGTAGGTAGGTACCTCTTAAAACACTCTCTATTCGGTACACGTTATTTAAAAGTATTTTAAAGTAAGTACAGTCTCACAATTTTTTACAACGTTGGCCTAATTAGGTAAATGTATTTTTTTCCGGTTTTTCTTTTTATTTTAGTCTATTGCATTAATTTCATGGGCCCCCTGCAAGCCTTGGGCCCCTAGGCTATAGCCTACTTAGCCTAATGGATAATCCGGAACCCTGCCTACCATCCATGTATGTCCTTTGTTCATTTATTTGTGGTGTATTGTTAATAGCAATTAGTTGGTTATTAAATTAATGTTTCATACGAATTATAAAATGCATATTGAATACTTTGATGGAATTAAAAAATGGATGAACCTAAAATTTGTCATCAATGGTTAAAAAAGGCTCAAAAGCTAATTAAACCATAATGTGTGGTATACACCGGTCTTGGAATATTTTTTAACTGCAATTAAATGATTATTTCTCTTATGTACAATCCATAATTAAAATAAGAAATTAAAAATATTGGGTATGCTTCGTTACTTTCGTCATTAAATTACAAAATCTGAAACAATGTATAAAATGTCCTAGGAGACAGGTCCGAATCAGAGAAATTTCTTAATAACGGGGAAAAAACTCAAAACGTAACTTAACCATAATGTGTAGTACAGTGTCAAATTCAGAATGAAACGGGTTTCTAAAATTTGACATCAAAAAATCAGGACCGTATTTAAAAAAACGAAGTTGACGGTCACTGCCCAAAAACGAAACGTCGAACAAAAAATGGATAACGTTGTCCTTAGGTTTATTAAAAGTTGCTACAAAGAAGTTTTATTAGTTTTGCCCTACCTTTCATATTAACGCCAGATAAAAATTAAATTAAAAATTAGAAAATTCAGTTTTTTCGAAATAACTCGAAAATGAAAAAATCATCTAAAAAATTCAGTTCAAAAAGTTCAAATAGTTTTTTAATAATTATGCAACTTTTTTCCCATTTCACCAGTTTTGTATTTCTAACCGTAAGCGAGATCCTTATACTGGCCCTTCTTATCTTGGACACCAAGTATATAAAATAAAATAACTGACTGACTCATCATCGCCGAGCCGAAACCGCTGAACCTATATATATGAAATTTGGTCAGTAGTTTTATTTTATAAAATAGAGACTCATAAAAAAGGGATTTTTAAAAATTCAACCCCTAAAGGGGTCATGAGGAGGTTGAAAGTTTGTATCAAACATATTAGATGGTCCTATTAACTTAAAACTTCATAGATGTACTGCAAAAAATAAATGATTAAACACGTGTTTTACAAGTTTTAATAAATCGACCCCCAAGGGGGTAAAATGCGGGTTCAAAGTTTGTAATAGACTAAAACTGTTACACCACGGACGAAGTCGCGGACGCAAGCTAGTATATTATAAAAACTTTTATATATACAATTATTTTTTTTACATAAATAAATAATAAAATATGTGACAAATATAAAAATTTATTAGAAAATGCACGGCTGCAAGAAATAAAATATTATCTTAAAATTCTTTGGACAATTTTATTTTTCTAAATAATAAACTTATTTTAAATGGTCTGGCAAGAATGGGCAAAAATGTTCTTCGTAAATCGTTATAATGAAAATCAATTGGAAAAGAAGATATCAAAAAAATAAAACAATTTGTTAATATAAAATTTATAGGTATTGTTTTTTTGTTAAATACTGATATTTTCGTGAACGCAAAAAAGATACAACACTTAATCTTTAAAAGCAATGGTTTTATTTCGGCCTTATCGAGGAGAGGCAAATAAAGGAAATTCTAATATTTTATTACCTCTAAATTTAAAAGGTTGTAAAAGCTGCTTTTTAAAAAAAATAAAAAAAAAATAAGTTACATGTTAAATAAACTAAAATGGCTAAATGTTAAAAATTTAATATTTTTTCTTACATGTGTTTTTATTTATAAAATTAAACATGATTTATTGCCATCTCATTTACATAGTTTTATAACACAAAATTACGAAAATCATAATTATTTTACACGTAACAATGAAAATTTTTGTTTAGGAAAGGTGACAAAACATTTAACATACAAATCGGTGTTTTATAAAGGGTTAAGTGAATATAACAGTTTAAATGTAAATATTAAATCTCAAAATTCTCTAAATAAATTTAAAAAATCATTAAAAACATATTTGTTAAATAAACAAAGTGTAACAATATAATTTTTTTTAAATAATTTAAAAAGTTAATGATAAGTTTAAGTTGCTAAATCATACTAAAAATGTAAAATTGTAGCATTCTTTTGCTAAATAAATCTTGTTACTACTACTAACTGTTTAGGTTTGTTCAGGTTTGGTCGCGTCGTGGTAGCAACCCTAACAAATCTGCCGGAAAATGATGACGACACGCGGGTAAAATGATGCTGTTCGTCTAAAAAATTTGAACTTTAAATCACTTTTAGGGATATGTACCATTAACAAAATTTTTAAACATAATTTTGACCCTACAGATCTATTCATTGGATTGCGCTTGAAAAAAAAACTTTAAAGTCAGATGTTACTCTACTCTAAAAAAATTGTTAATCGAAATTACACTTAAAATCATTGGGTATATTTTACAATGCAAATTTATTAATACCAGGTGAAAGATGTTAATATTTTTTAAAATTATTTTATACAATTACATATTGTGTAAATTACATAATTATTTGCATACAATATGTAATTTTACAAAATGGTTGTAAAAATAATACCAACTTTTTGCTTGTTTTGTGGTTAGTTTACGTTTGTAAAATATATCCTATTAGGTCTGACAACTCATAACCAATGTTTTTCTGTGTTCACCAGTTTCTATTGAATCTGCCAAATATTGCTCAACAGATTTTTTGAAAATATTTCCTATACGTTACTTTTAAATTAATTTTTGATTCACCTACGTATAACGTATCCGTATCCTAAAAACAAAGGCAAATCTTTCTCGACACTAACCTCTCTAAAAATTATGTAAAAATACTGAAAATGTCAGATAATAACATTTTCCCGCTAAAATTTGTAAAATGTAAGGCGACACTTTACGGAAAAGCATGTAATGTGATCTCCGGTTTATAACGTTACTTTGGATCAATTTGTGCAAATTTTAAAAACGTGAAACTGATCTCAAGTTTAAATAAAATGTGTCGGGGCTAATATTTTTGTATGTGGACAGTAGTAGAAGTAGATGCTTAGTGAGTTTCCGCATGCGCAGTAGGGTCGACCTTGAACGCTCAGGTGTGCTATTGTTATTTGGCCTTGATATGCGCAGGTGTTATTCCAAGGTCAAGGTCAATAACTTGGCCTTGAACGCGAGCAGATGTTTCTTTGTTTGGTGATGGCCAGGTGGACGACGCTTATTTCAAGGTTACATTTGCGGTGCATATTTTCAATGAATGCGAGCAGCTGTTTCTTTGTTTGGTGATGACCAGGTGTACGACGCTTATTTCAAGGTTACATTTGCTTGGCCTTGAACGCGAGCAGATGTTTCTTTGTTTGGTGATGACCAGGTGGACGACGCTTATTTCAAGGTTACATTTGTTTTGTATTTTTCGAGGTCGTCGGATGTATTCCTCCCACCATAAATAAATACTTGACCTTGGATTACTTTCTAATAAATATGGCTCATTTCGAAAATAGCTTTCATTGTCACTCATACATCGTATGCGTTAACTGTTGCTTTGGCATATAAAGTATCGTGTTTGTGGTGTGTTCTACAAGTGTTTATTCAAGGTACTTGACAGTAATTGTTTTTATTGTATTTTAAATCATGAGCATTTCAAAGCAGACCATAGCCGAAATTAATAATATGATAAACCAAGATATTCAATTTCTGGAACGTAGAAAATTCTCTACATTAACGGTGGGCAAAATTTATATGATAAAAAAAATTAATTCTTTGACTTCACGTTTTGGAAAAGCCATTATCGTCACATTGTTTGATCCAACACATCAAGCAACATTTGAAACATTTTTACCATCACGCGTAGCTGAAATTCTGACAGAGGATACTATTGAAATGATGAATAACTCCGGTGATCAGTACACCTTAACTTATTTGGGGCAAAGCTCACATGTATTCTCTGGCGGTAATACTAGAGCGTTGTTAAATTTTGGTTGTTTGTAATATATTGTTGATTAGGCTATTTTAATGTTGATTTAAAATGTAATAAAATAGTTCTTGTTAAGTATATATCGAAAAACACACACTCACACACAATCACATGTCCATTATTTTCTATTTAAGATGTGTGACTGCCCTACTGTCATTGAAAATCGAGATATGTACATTAATTGGTTATCATGTAAATTAAGAGAGCTGGCTGAAGAAATACTACACTTTGCAAATTATGGTAAATCCGATGTGGGTTTTAGTGAAAGTCAGTATAGGAAGTATATGAAAGACGCCGTAAATTTCACGGCTGGAGCACATACGTGCGAGAAATACCTATATGGAACCATTGATCTGGACGAATTTTGCGCTGGAATGATAAATGAAGAATTGGGAAGCTACCTATTCGAAGTGCCTTATTTACCCGATGAATTAGCTAGAAAATATGGTTTGGCTCCCACAAATGATAACACCCTTGTTGATGGCCTTGGGAGTGAAGCAGTCAACACCGATGAAGTTGATGGGGAAGCGTGTGCTATTGTTAGCGATGAGTGTGTTCAAAAAGATGAAGAAAATTTCTAAACTTCTATTCATTGTATAATGTAATATGCGATGTTAAATAAATCATTATGTACCTAATTTATTGTTTTATTTTTGCTTTAACTAGTCTTAATATTTCTTATAAATTGGTAAACTTGCAAAATTACTTCAGTTTAAGTTCAAAATGGGTCGTGTTAACAACACAATTGATAAATTTGGTCGTCATGGGACCAATGTACAAGTTCAGTTATTACGTGGTCCACCTGGAGTTGGTTTCAAACTAACCCATGATGGACAATATGACATTGAAGGCAAATCTTTGTCCAATGTTGCAAATCCGATAAAAAGTCATGATGCGGCAACCAGTGAGTACGTCCTGAATGAACTTCATAAAATTCATACACAAATATTATCTAAAATTAATACGGAGGTATATTCACTTAATGAGAAGATCACCAGCCTTGGAGATATAAGCCACAGCTTTCTATGGGGCCTTGAGAAACGAATTAGCAATTTGGAAGGTCAAAAAAAAAAAAGCCAAGGCAAACCTAAAACGAAGTTAAGATAGGGGTGGGGATGCCAAGGTTATGTCGGTGTGTGAAGGTCGACTCTTGGGTATAAGAACTTCTCTCGAAAATTTTAAAATTCAGTTCAGTTGTATTATTTGGTCTTGAGTTTACTACAATATATTTTTTAAAATGCAGTCGAAAGAAGAACGTCCAACTGCAATGGTTTCGCCATTTTCCATTAATGGTCATCAGATGTGTGCCAATTGCGAACATTGGGAATTGCTAGTGGGACAAATGGGTTTCTGTGAATGGTGTCAAAATGAGCACAGAAAACAGCAAGAAGAACAATTATCATCATCGCATATCACCCAACCCACTCAAACCCCAATCACTTTAAGCGGGGGAGGAGATTTGTTAGAGCAGCAGCGACAGCAAAATTTCAACTCTTTTACAGAAGAAGAAGAAGTCAACGGAGATGGTTCATCATCGCCATCGTCGTCGTCATTACCGTCAGAGTGGTCACCAGGTAGAACGTCGCTACCAGATGCCCCATTCGACACTTCTGATGAAGAGTATATGCGTGAAATAAGTGGCGATAATGAAGATGAATATGATGCAGAACAAGGTTTTCGAGCTATATGTTTAAGGAGAAGCGAACTTATACAATTTGGATATAGCCCATAAATTTAATTTTATATATTGTTTAGTTTGTTTATGAAATAATAAAAATCTTCTTGTACTAAATATGTTTATTATTCACCATACATTTAAATTAACAAATCGCTCTTGATATATATTATTTCTGTGGTTCCGTTCTAAAAACCTTGCTAGCATTGCATCCATTTTTCCAATTCTCCTTTGAAAACGATATCTATCAAGTATTAGTTGCTGAAAATTACTTTGTCGGGCTTGTCTATATGCGAAACACCAAACAGACATACGGTGGATAATATTTCTTTCTTCGTCAAATCTTACTTGCTTCATGGTTTATTGTAAAATGAATTTTTATTAGTTATGTTATTTATATATAGGCCGAACATAAAGAGAGTGAATTAGTTTTACTTTAAAATGGGTCGTGTTAACAACACAATTGATAAATTTGGTCGACAGAAAACTCTTGTTTGTAACAACGTATCGCGAGGGTTGCCCGGAATCGGATTTAAACTTACTTCAGATGGACATTTTGATATAGAGGGAAAGATATTAAGGAATGTTGCCCAACCGATAAATGAGAATGATGCTGCTACCAAAGAATATGTCCTTATGGAAGTTCATCAACTTGGTTCGCAGATAAATACCATATTTAGTAATGTGCTAGTACCAGTTTTTCAAAAAATGTTTGAAGATGATGAGGACAAAATTACGTACCTTAAGGAAAAAATATATCAATTCATCAAATTCACCCACATGCTGCACGGCACACCACAACGAAGATAAAGGATCCAAAAAAACCAAAATGGAAACCAACCTAGATGAAGTTCTTTTGAAAACATAATTATACTGTTACATGTAATAAACTAACAATAAAACGCATAATTATGAAAAGCAATGTTTATTATTATTATTTATAATGCATACATACGTAACGTAAAACCTATTTGATAATATTTATACAATATCTGATTTGTCTATCCAAGAATTAAATTGATTTGGAAAACCTAACCATTTTACAAACAATTGATCGTTTTGATTTTTCTTGCGTTTTCTAAGAATTTTCTCAACTAAATAAACACCAGGGCTAGCTGTCTTTTGCAGTTCTGCTTCGTAAAAACATCCTTTAATAGGTTGACCTTCCAATGATTGTAGCAAGTATGTAGGTGGATTTGTAATATTAACTTTTGCTATTTCAAACAGTTCCGTTGACCACGAAGGCGTATATCCTTTGTCAAATACACCTTTGTACTTGCTAATGCGAACAATGTCACCCAAATGGAATTTTTTTTTCTTCGGAACAATTTTCAAATAGTCATATGCTTTAATAGGGGTATCCTCTTTTACACTGTTAGGCTTCATTCCAATGGTGCGGTGTTTAGTGTTATTATAGGTCTTCGTTATAGCTGGTAATATTTGTAACCATCTGTATGAACCTCTAGCCGAGAATTGTTTATATAACTTATTTTTCAAAGTTCTTATAACACGCTCCACAATTGCCGCTTTTTTCGTGCTATATGTGGAATAATGGTTTATATTATATTTTTTCATGAGTGCTTGAAAGGTGCTATTATAAAATTCCTTTCCTTGATCACTCTGTAAATTGTTTGGTGCATATGATGCTTCTTCAATGATGCTTTTCATGGCATTCGTAACTTCAACACCGGTCTTATTCTTAACTGCTTTGGTGTACACGAATTTGGAGTAACAATTTATACATACAACAATGTAACGGTAACCATCATTGTCAGTAGCATATTGCTGCATTTCCGCCAAATCAATTTGCCACAAATCTCGATATCCTTTTATGACCGTACGTCTTCTAACAAAATTTTTTCTTGCTGTCCTATGTAATTCATTTACGACTTTAATTTTTTCTCGGCTAGGATCCATATTATAAGGTTCCACGTCTTATCAGACACTGAGGATGGCAACTACGTGCAAAACTTAATATATTATTCCTTCTTCTCGAAGCTCTTCCATAATTGACATAATCTCATTATCATGTCCGGTATGTCCAGCTACTTTTGACCCCCACAATAATCGTAATCTATCCACTAACTCCTTAGGTTTATTCCAATAAACATATTCAGATGATTTCGACGATAGGCGCTTTTTTGCTGGTAGTTGGATTTTGTTGTCGCCTTTTTTTCTTCCTACACCACCACCACCCAGTTTGGTTCCCATAATTAGCGGTTTTATGATTCGTAAATATTTTCTCCATCGGGTTTCCCTTAAACCACGTTTCTTGTCATAACCGTCGTAGGCCGCATCCGTCAATTTCAAAATGGTTTGGTATTTTCGAAGTACATCTAGACTAATTTCGTCTTCATTATCTAAGCATGCTGGATTTTTTAGAAAAATCAAATCGTAAAGCTCAGCCGTTCCATCGAATTCAGCAATGTTTGTTTTGTTCTTGTATAACACCATCTTTCCGTTTGTTAGAAAACGAACCACCAAGTTGCCAATATATTTTGTTGATTTATTGTCTTTTTTACCAAAGCGTACACCATACACGGTATCATAACGGGACGGTTCGAATTTTAATCCATTTAAATAATCTTGAATAGTTTTTGCGGCTGAACTGCTACCACTTGATGTGTGTGGTGATGTGTAAGATGATGTTATCGTTGATGGGGAAGGGGTTTCGAACAGTGACTCACGATTTCCACGTTTTGGTGTAGGAATTTGTGTTTTTTGCGAAATCGGTGTAGATGTTTCAAAATCCGCTTCTGCTGGATGTTCTTCAAACATTTTCGCCATTCCCACCGAGCTGCTGCTGCTACTCCGACTTTGTGGTTTAGTCGTAGTACTTGATTTTTTAGTTGCGTACTGTTGCTGCTGCTGCTTTACGGCTTTAGATATAGATTCTAGTGGTTTAGAAACTGGTTCATAAAACTTTTCCAAATCATGTTCATTCTGCACTTTAGCTGCTTTAATTTGTTTAAATTTTTTTCTAACCGCATTTGTAGTTTCCAGTAGCTTTCGTTTTAATTCGATTTCTTCATTCATGATGCTTTCAAAGCACCGTTCAACGATGAAATGATTATCCAAGTTATTATTATAGGAATATATAACTATCGAATCCCTTGCGGTATCTGCCCGAATTTACATCACTGTCCTTGTCAATAACTAAAAAACCATATTTATTATCCCAACATTTAGCACACATCTCTTGAAATTGTGTAAACGTCAGGTCGGGTGAAACGTGATCGGAAAATATATGTTTCATATTCATCTCATCTTGTTTAAACATAATAATGAAGTTGGCATTATCCCGGACGAGCTGCTTAGGAACACGAGAATACGTTTGCGCCAAGTAAAAGGCATCCACATTTTTGTGACGTCCCATGCTAAAATACGATCTTATAACGTCCTGTTTCTCACACATAACGTCATCAAAAATAAATATTGAATTAGGTTTAGCATCTGACGGTTCCACAATGTTATTTGCGTCGCTAAAAGCGTAGTAGCCAAGACCTTTGATTGGTGATAAAATTTTCTTTAAATATTCATATTTCGGTTGATAGAGCGACTTTGAGTAGATATAAACATTTTCGAAACGCAGTCCCGAGGGGTGAGTAAGCAGCGAAATCATAACATTTGTTTTTCCACAGTTTGAAGGTCCTATTAATAATCCACGAATAGATGACGGTAGCAAAGGACCATGTCTTTTAAATAATTTTTGTTCTAGTCCAGATCCGACCTTTACATCGAGATTATCGACGGGAAGTTTTTGTTTAAGATTGACGATACGCATCTTAACAAAATCTATATTTTATACTGAACTTTCACGTAAACTATCATTCAGATGTCGCTCGTCAGACGAAGTAGACGGTCTCGTTTATCAAGTAAGACTGGAAGCGGTATTGTTAATTCAGTAATTAATAGGCTACCGTTTGAGTTACACATTCCCGGCTATCAGTATTGCGGGCCCGGGACGAAAGTAGTAAAACGTGTGGCAAGAGGAGATCAAGGAATTAATTCTTTGGATGTCGCATGCAAAAAACACGATTTAGCCTATTTGCGTAATAGTGAAAATTTAAGTGCTCGCCACCAAGCAGATCAGGAACTCGAGCAAAGCGCGTGGAAAAGAGTAAAATCTAAAGACTCTAGCGCTGGTGAAAAAGCTGCAGCTTGGTTGGTAACCAACATTATGAAAGCGAAACAACGTTTTGGTATGGGTGTATCATCATCATCAAAATCGAGAAAAGCATCCACTAGAGGTAAACGTCGCTTCCAGCGCCGCCGCCGCCACACTAAAGGTAAAGGCGTTGGTAAACATAAGCGACTACACAAAGTAGCTTTTGGATCATCTATTAGACGACCCGTTCGATCAGAATTGTTAAAAGCTGGTGGGAAAAAACTTGTCGAGAAAAATATCATGAAAGCATCGAAAATAGCTGCAGTAGCTGCACGTAAATCCCTAAGAATAGCCGGTGGCAAACGAAAAATTCGCACGCCTAGAATCATTCCAATTCCGAAGACTGGGGGGATATTACCGTTAATACCAATATTTGCAGGACTATCGGCCTTAGGTTCATTAGCAGGTGGTGCAGCAGGCATCGTGCGTGCCGTAAAAGCAGTAAAAAAGTCGACTGCAGAAAAAATAGGTACCGGCTTACATCTAAGTTCAAGAGGAAATGGATTATACTTGAAACCATATCGCACAGGTTTGGGATTATATATAAACAACGGCAAAAATAAGAAATCAAAAAACTAATAGAATCCCTACCTCAAAGACCACTATCCAATATTGATATAGAAAAGTACGCCTTAAAAATGAAAATACCACACTTTCGAGGCGTATATATGAGAGATTCATTACCTGTACGCGGTCCCAAACGTCACGAGGCCGCCATTATAAATTTGGATAGTATGTCGGGTGTAGGGACTCATTGGGTAGCATATAGAAAAAGCAATTCTGATGTAACATACTACGATAGTTTCGGTGATTTACCCCCACCTATGGAATTGGTACGATATCTGCAGATGGGTTCCGAAGCGACGAAGAAAATTTACTATACATACGACCGTCAACAAGAATTTGGAACAGTCTGGTGTGGACATTTGTGGTTGAAGTTTCTTTTACAATCATAAAAAGTATGTCTTTGACACCCCAAATGGAACGTGACAACTACACCAAAATGTTGCTATCACTTAAAGCATATCGTGAAGTCGGAGGATTACAAAAAATGACAGCTGAACAGTTAGAAAATACGCCCAAAGAAGTGTTGATCGCATTAGCTCCAAATGAAATAGCACTAGTTTGGGATAGGTTACCTAATCACCTAAAAAGTGACGTCGATATATTGAAATATCAATACTGTTTCGAACATTATAATAGCAATAATTCAGATTCGGACGAGGGCGATGGACCGATACCAAAAAAAATATTTTGTTGTTATTGCAAAATTAATGATGTGAATATAAAGGCAGAAAACAGTTTAAAAACGTCCAAAGGAATAAAGCAACGCTTCAGCTTAAATCCATTTAACTGTTGCAAACAGCAATAAAATAGCTACACAAATAGTTTCGTGGTCAGTCATGTCTTACACATTCACTCTAACAGGACATACAAGTGTCTTAAGTGCGGATTTTTACCCACCCATCGAGTTAAATACAACAGGCAAATATGGAGTTGCACTGCTGGGATTTTACACATATAATTCGATTTTTAATATCGACGAAAGCAATAATTCATTCAGCCATTTGAAAACAGCTATACCAAAGTATGTAAGGATTCCACCAGGAGCTTACGAAATTAATGAAATAGCAAAAGCCATGTACACCGCTTTAAAAGAGTCATGCAATGAAGTTGGTACCGATTTATTTTCATTAACAGCCAATAATAATACGTTAAAATGTGAGCTAAAGTCAAAATATAGCATCGATTTTCGAGGTAGCAACAGTATCGGCAAAGTGCTCGGATTTGGCTCTGTGCTGCTGCAAGGTGGACAACGACACGAATCAAGTACCATCGTGGACATAATGAAAGTGCGCATCGTACGTGTGGATTGTAATATAATTTCCGGAGCATACCTGAATTCTTTGGAAAGTCATACGTTATTTGAATTTGATATTGACGTCGAACCCGGTTACAAAATCTCCAAAGAACCGCAAAATAATATTTATATGCCGATAATGCCGGATGGTCGTCAGTTTATCGACAACATTACTCTACGCATCTTGGACGATAGCGGTGATTTGATCGATTTTCGAGGTGAGAAAATTATAGTTAAACTAGAGTTAAAAAAAATCGTATAATGGGTTTTTGCTTTAACCGTCAACTGCATATGCTGTCAACAATTCAAGATTCAGTTAAACGACATAAAAGTAAGCAGACAACACAGTCAAGGTTCATTCGCAAGTCAGACGGACGATCGAAAACACATCCGCACAGCAATCGCCAGCTCTCCGTGAAAGATTGCAAATTTCTACAATCGATCGGTTTGAAAGTGAGAAAAATTAGAAAATGATGGCCGCTAGCAGTGACAAAATCGAAGTTTTTACCGAACCAATTTTTGATAACTCCATTATTAGTTTTCAAGAACACACATATAAACCTTACGGTTCTCCAACATTCCGCAATTCTGATGAAATTCGTATACCTGTACACTTTCAAGATATCATTTTGGATATATCGGATAGTTACATTTACATCGAAGGAACATTCAAACCCAAAGACGTTACTAAAAAATGTTATCTATCAAATAATGCCATCGCCTTTCTATTCGACGAATGTCGTTATGAAATGGGAGGGGAGCAAGTTGCCGTCGTTCGGAAACCCGGAATTACCACAACGATGAAAACTATGGTGTCATTGGGTGCCGCACAAAATAGAGCTCTCATGGCATGCGGATGGGGTCTAGACGAAGCAAATCAAGGGATACTAGATTCCACAAGTAACATGTTCTCCGGCAAGCTTCCTCTAAAATATCTCATGGGTTTCGCAGAGGATTATTCAAAGGGTATTTTTAACGTCAAGCAAGAGTTGATTTTAATTATAGCCCGCACTTTCAACAATTGCTATATCGGTGAAGTGGATGCAGACATTTCAATTGAAAAAATTGAATGGAAAATTCGTCACATTATTCCAGATGATCGACAGAAGTTAAAGATATTATCACGCATGAATAAAGGTGGCAGTAACGCAAACGTTCCAATGGCTTACCGTAAATGGGATCTTTACGAGCTACCTTCTTTGAGAGAAACATCGTCAGACGTATGGGCCTTAAGAACTAGCACGAGTCTCGAAAAACCGAGATATTTGATTATCGGTTTTCAACCAACTAGCTCTTCCGACAACAGAGCAAAAGATAGCACACAATTTACAACGGCCGATATAAGTGATATCAGGCTCTATCTTAACTCTGCCGTATTTCCCTACGAAAGATGGAATTTAGATTTTTCCAAGAAACTGTATGCCGCAGCCTATTATAATTATGAGAATTTTCAAGCTAGCTACTACCAGCGAGAACTGAGCGATCCTATGATGAGTTTTGCCGACTATCTTAAAAATCCGTTATTCGTAATCGATTGCAGTCACCAACCAGAAGCCGTTAGGACGTCCACAGTGGACGTGAAATTGGAGTTCGAAACACGCAAAAGTAAATTTCCTAAAGACATTAAAGTGTACGCGTTAGTTATTCACGATGCATTTTTTAGCTACAATATACTTAATGGTTCTGTTACTAACAAATCAATACATTAGTTTGAAGTTATGTAATTCTCCAAATTATGTATTTTACATATTGAAAATAAACTTATAAAGGACATATTTGCGTTTTATTTTTACGATTGGCTTATTTTAATACTTGAAATGTGGGGCTTTGGTAAATAAGGTTATGAGGCGAAAAATAGAGAGAAATTTAGGAGGGGGGTGGGGAAAAGAAAGTATATAAGTCGTGATGTCGATAATGGAATTCACTCGAAGCCAAGATGTCGTCAAGTTCAGACAATGGTTATTCCAGCGATGACGACCAGGCAGTGGTACATAATGCGCAACATAGGGGTGTACGCCGCATGCGTAGGTTGAGACCTAGATATTGCATCTTGTTCAACTACGTAAAATGTGGTCCCTTCTCCCCCTTGTGTATGTACTGCTACACAGGATTTAGGCGACAGATAGGTGCGAGGTTCATATCGGGCCATTATACAGTCGGGGCACGAAGTGAATGGCTGCGGAACCACTCGAGGTGTCGTCGGTGTCGGGATAGACTGTTTTCCGTCGCTCACCGGCGCTCATGCCTTATTTGCAATAGGACTTAAATTCCTATTACAAATAAAGCTCCTCATACGACAACCCTGCCTGCCCCCATGACAAAATCAGTCCTTTTCAGGACTACAAAGTATTTGATCGTAGTTTGTAGTTAAACACAGTGTTTCCTAAAGAAGATATTTCTCGATGGAAAAATTGTGTTACTTTGGGTGAGAGAAGCATTAAGTGTTTAAATCATACACCGACAGACTTATTTTTTGGAATTTTGGAAATGGGTTAAGGGCACTAAAAGGAACGTTTTAGTCTTATAAAAGTTTTCGATAAAATGTCGGGAAATGCCTTAAAAAAATTTATGAAAATGCTAAAAAAATTGAAAATCTTTATTTCTAATTTTTTTCAAATTTAAAAAATGCCAAAAAATAGTTTAACTGAATCCAAATCTTTTGTGATTTACTTTTGCTGTAAAGTGTCGGGAAATGCCTTAAAAAAATTATGAAAGTATAGTAGTTATTATGTCGATTGGAACCGACATACTTATTTTTTGGAATTTTTAAAAAATAACCTCGGAAATGGGTTAAGGGCAGTAAAAGGAACGTTTTAGTCTAATACAATTTTTGCATAAAATGTCGGGAAATGCCTTAAAAAAATTTATGAAAATGCTAAAAAAATTGAAAATCTTTATTTCTAATTTTTTTCAAATTTAAAAAATGCCAAAAAATAGTTTAAATGAGTCCAAATCTTTTGTGATTTATACCTTTGCTGTAAAGTGTCGGGAAATGCCTTAAAAAATTATGAAAGTTTTTCATAATTTTTTTTCATAATTTTTTTAAGGCATTTCCCAACACTTTACGGAAAAAGTGTAAGTCACAAAAGATTTGGACTCATTTAAACTATTTTTTGGCATTTTTCAAATTTGAAAAAAATTAGAAATAAAGATTTTCAATTTTTTTAGCATTTTCATAAATTTTTTTAAGGCATTTCCCGACATTTTATGCAAAAATTGTATTAGACTAAAACGTTTCTTTTACAGCCCTTAACCAATTTCCGAGGTCATTTCTTTAAAATTCGCAAAAAATAGTGCAGTAGATATGGCGGAACCTTGGTCTCAGAAGATCTGGGCGTTAGCTACCAGAGTGAAGTTAGCTACCGATGGCGTTAGCTATTTTTTGGAATTTTTAAAAAATAACCTCGGAAATGGGTTAAGGGCACTAAAAGGAACGTTTTAGTCTTATAAAAGTTTTCGATAAAATGTCGGGAAATGCCTTAAAAAAATTTATGAAAATGCTAAAAAAATTGAAAATCTTTATTTCTAATTTTTTTCAAATTTAAAAAATGCCAAAAAATAGTTTAACTGAATCCAAATCTTTTGTGATTTACACTTTTGCTGTAAAGTGTCGGGAAATGCCTTAAAAAAATTATGAAAGTATAGTAGTTATTATGTCGATTGGAACCGACATACTTATTTTTTGGAATTTTTAAAAAATAACCTCGGAAATGGGTTAAGGGCAGTAAAAGGAACGTTTTAGTCTAATAAAATTTTTGCATAAAATGTTGGGAAATGCCTTAAAAAAATTTATGAAAATGCTAAAAAAATTGAAAATCTTTATTTCTAATTTTTTTCAAATGTAAAAAATGCCAAAAAATAGTTTAAATGAGTCCAAATCTTTTGTGACTTACACCTTTGCTGTAAAGTGTCGGGAAATGCCTTAAAAAATTAAGAACGTTTTTCATAATTTTTTTTCATAATTTTTTTAAGGCATTTCCCAACACTTTACGGAAAAAGTGTAAGTCACAAAAGATTTGGACTCATTTAAACTATTTTTTGGCATTTTTCAAATTTGAAAAAAATTAGAAATAAAGATTTTCAATTTTTTTAGCATTTTCATAAATTTTTTTAAGGCATTTCCCAACATTTTATGCAAAAATTTTATTAGACTAAAACGTTTCTTTTACAGCCCTTAACCAATTTCCGAGGTCATTTCGTTTCTTTGTCGATCACATTTCCACAACACAATTACACCATTTTTGAGAACTAAAAGCAGTTTTCGACAGTGAAGTCCGACAGTATCATTTTTGGATGGAGGGCATTTGTATAATAAACTCTAGTTTGTTGGCGGTGAAAAGGTGGGGATGGAGTGGTGGAGGGGGTAGATTATCTCTATTTAAACGGTTGCGAGCGGGTCACAGAATCACTTCATTTTTAAATCTTAAAGTACGAAGATATAACTATGGATTTCGAAAGACCATTGAGTCGCGGTTCATCGGTTTTTAGCGATGATACCGTTGACATGAATGATGTCGATATGGATGACCTACTCTTGGACATCGAACGACTTCTAGACATCGAGGCAGAAGATATGTTTAATGCCTGGGAAGATGAGCGGGCGGTCGAAGAAGCAGATGTGGGTCTGGAATTGCCAAACATGGATTGGCAAAATGGGGAGTTGTCGGCTGAAGACATGGAGCCAGACTCCAGCACTGATTGGGTGCCACCACCGCCGCCGGAAGATCATGACGGTCCGGCCGATTCATCCACTTGGTGGATCACGGACCATCAGGATGAAGATGGTCCAGCTGATTCCACCAACTGATCCCGGAACCATGCCCTCCCCGACCTACCCCGACAAAATCAGCCCTTTTCAGGGCTACAAAATATTTGATCGTAGTTTGTAGTTGATTCATGTCACATCCCAAGTAACATGATATTTCTCAAGAATTAATTTCTTTTGGAAAATATTGTGTTACTCTATAAAGACATGTACGTTCTTACCATACGTTAGAACTAGCTAAATTTCTAGTAAGTTCTCTACGAAAATGCCGAGAGTTTGGTCTATTATCTTACTTGTAGTAAAATTCACATTTTATTACAAATAAGATGCATGTTCTTAGGCATTGTAACGGATAGCCTCTCTTCACACACATAACACTTTATCGCATACTTAAGTTGTGTGCATCTAATGATTACACACCTAAAGTTACGGCCCTACATTTTTTCGTCTATTCTTTTTTCTATTTTGCATTTTTATTTTATTTTGTGTAACTTTCGCATACTTATTTTAGAAATAAAAAATATTGTTTCATTTAACTTTTTTATTATCATATATATACAAAAACATTTTATTTTACTTATATATACAACACTATTACAAAAATAACTTAACTCTATATTTACAATAAAATTCTAAAATTAATTATATGGAAAATTGTCCAATAACTTAAGTCTTTTTCTACACACTTCCCCTTCACTTTTACACTGTTCAATTTTCGCCTGCAGTTCCTTAATCTGTCTCTCGTATTGCGCCACATCACTATCATTCTTTTTTAGTTCATCCACTAGTTTTTGCCTCGCACTAAAAGCCACGGAGAAGGCACACTTCTGGCTTGGAGAAAACTCTTCCATCCAGTCCGGTATCGGCACTTCTGCAGAAGAAGCAGCAGCAGGTTGACGGGGTTGACTAACCGCCTCGAATAGCCGCTTGCACCGCTTCTTTAATGGTTTGCGGCACATTCCACGCCCAACTATTGGCGATATCGGCGCACTCGCGATCGGCGATTTTTCGTCAGCGTCGGCCACCAACACAATCGGAGGCATGGACTTCGGAGGCTCGGGCGTTATCGTGTTTGGGCCTTCATTAATGATGACGACCGGTGACAGAGGCTTCGGTGGCTGTGACGTCTGCAAAAAATCGGGGTATTGAACTGGCACTGTTGGTCGCTTGAATACGAATTTCTTCTTCTTCTTCTGTTCACCCTCCATAGCTGCATAAAATTGACTTTTACTGCTACCGGCTGTCTTTGGCAATTTCAACAGCTTTTCTAGCTTGGTAGTGGGTTGCCGCCTCGCCTTCTTTACCACCACATCACTAATTATGTTAATGCGCCCGCCATCCTTCTCAGTCCAATTGTTGACGTAGTCAACCGCCGAAGACACTTTTTTTTCACCCACATTCACTTCTTCCACAAACGCAGTGTTTAGCACGTCGTCATTGTGCCACTCGTCAAACACACCCGGGGTCAGCAGGTCAATAACATCCTGCCCCATCAACTCGGCTTGGATACTTCCATCCAAGTTAAGCGCATCTAACAACGACTCACTACCGGAATTCATTTTCACTTACTAACTGCACTTAACTGACAACTGTACTTACTCGGTGAACTGTTCT
Source organism: Philopedon plagiatum (assembly GCA_963971165.1). Taxonomy (NCBI): domain Eukaryota; kingdom Metazoa; phylum Arthropoda; class Insecta; order Coleoptera; family Curculionidae; genus Philopedon; species Philopedon plagiatum. The sequence goes on along the minus strand of OZ020191.1, from coordinate 21,738,754 downwards.
AGCGAACTATGAAATGCTCTGCCTAGCAAACCAAATTTATACTTATCACCCCACCATAAACTCCCCCACTCTATCTGACGGTTGATGCTTTGGAGGCCAAACAAGTTCATTCAACTTACAAGGTTGCGTTCAACGGCTAGACAGCGATTCAAGGACATATTTTCAAGGTAATCGTGTGTCATTACTTCTGTTATTGTTTGTGCTCTCAAGGTTATATGATCCAGACAACCCATATTTATAGACGCTCTCTTTCCTTCGATGACTATTATCAGAAACTATAATGTTGCCTGCAGATCAAGATAACAATCGTCCAGCTGAGACTTTTTCAGGAGCACAAATAATAATTTCTGCCGTTTGCTATAATTGTAAAAGAGAAGTATATATTTGGACTGACCACATGCAATCTTACAGTTACATTGAATTGTTGAGAGTAAGGATTGTTAAGTGTCATTACTGTGGAACGCTGATGTGTCGACGAGGGCCGATTAGCAGATCTCATATGCTGAGAAGACAATGGATGCTACGAGAAGTTTATAAGCCAGACATTAATTAATTTTTATTTTTGTAACTTTATTACTATATTGTAAAATAAAACAACATATTATTGAAACAATTATCTATGTATTTTACTATCCTGCGTTATAAAATTTCAACTATTGCTATTACTATAGTGGTTAAGAAAACTACGTGACATTGGAGTTAATATTTTTTTATTTTTCTAAAACATAGACTTTCCAACATTTTTCTAATTATAACTAATATTTTCGGGTAAAAAACTCTGCATAGCTTGTATTAACATATTTAGGTTATCTTCAGGGTTTGTTTCGTAAAACTTTATGTCTGGGTGCCCCCAAGGTAGAGTTTTTGTTGTTGATGGTATAATATACCGTTTATCGTCGTGGTGAGATAAAGCAACTTTATTAATTATTTCGGTATAAACGTCGTGTTTATAACTTCGAAAGGTTTTCATTTTTCGAAATATCTGACCACCACGTTCTACGATATTCCGATAATCTTCCAGGTGAAGCTGTTTTTCAATTACACGTTTTTTTATACCTTTCGCTTTTTTAATTTCGCTACTGACTGAGTTTATGTAATAAGCTTTGGCTCCGGTACCATAAAAACTGATTATTGGATCACCTGGAAATTCATCCTTCATTCTACCTACTACTGACTGACTTTTTTTTATGTTAAAAATATTTCCTTCGGTATAATTGGATGTATCGAATTTATCCGGATTTTCTGCAATTATGCGATAAAAATTGTCGGTGTAAACTTTTAATATTAACGAATCTGTGTCTGTATACAGTAAAGAAGCATTTTTGCCAAATTTTGTTTTAATGAATGAGTAGAAAAAATCATAAATTACTGTTTTCGACATGTCCAGTATGGAAAATCCGATATAAATTGGTTTATTATAAGTTACCTTTAATTGATCCATATGAATGGCAACGAATTCTTTATTAAAAACCGTTGAACTTTTAAAATAAGGACGAGAAATTAATGCTCGTGCCCCAATTTTATTCCTGTCATTTTCCCATCGGGTAACTAGTTTTATATTATTACGATTCTCCACATTTTCCATGGTCTTGCCAAAAACAGCATTAATGATTAATTTAAAAGTGTCTTTACCAAACTTTGTTGTTGCCCTATTGCGCAAATCTGTATTTAAGTCGATATATGTCTTTAACCATGGGGATTGATTAAATTTTAAAATTCTGTGTGTTTGCATTACCATTAGGCCGTTATTGATTGCTTGTTTTAATGTTCGGTAATGAATGATGTATTTCTTTTTATCGTTTAAATTCGGAATTAACTTTGAAAATTTTGCCGATTCCGTGGGTGGTACAATATTTTCAACTAAAAAGGGTAAGTCGGAATGGTCATCATATAGCGTATCCGGATAATGAACGTCAACTTCCAAAACGTATCCTTCTGGACCATTATCGTCCACATCCATAATATTTAAATTTAAAATTTCATGCTCTGATAACCATCTAAAGCCGCCAAATGGTAATGCCTGCGACATACTATGACCGTATAGATTTGTTGCATCAAGATAAACAATGAAAGATGATGGTTCGTTAGGATCGTAGTTTGGTACATATATGTTGTTGGCAGCGTGCATCCTTTCTGAACACTGACTTATACCGCCTCGAATACCTTTTTTGAAAAAATGAACCTTGTCGATATCAGTCAATAGCTCTAACTCTACCTTAGAAATACGCAACATACAATCAAACGAATAACTTGGAAGGGTATAGTACTGTGCTGGATCCAGTTTATACGTTTCTAAACAAGTATCGCGAAACTGTTCAAAAACATCGGTTAGTAATAAAACATCAGATTTCAAATATAAATCCGAATAGTCCCCCAAATTCTTACAATTAAATGTGTCCCACACCTTTTTAGCTCTATCATAATCTTCATCGCTAATGTGCTCCTCTGACAAACTATCATAAAACTGATTTTTTGTGGGTAAAGTTGGATGGTTCATTTTCTCCATTGAATCGACAAAACTATAGGGAAAAACACCTTTTTTGCGCATTAAATTAAACTGCTCATTATCAGAAAAATATTTTCCTGTTTCCCTGAAACTACCCACAGCTAATCCATTACCCAAATTTTCCAGCGAAGTTGATAGAAATTTAAAACTATCGATGAACCGCAATTTCAAATATTTTTTCTTTATTGTCCCACTTTTATTATCGACATAATCGTGAACGTAAATACTTTTCGTAAATGAAATATACTTTTCCTTGCTTTGAGCTAAAACATCGATCTTGTCTCCGTGACGACACAACTCTTTAATAAACATGTGGCAATCGTACCCGCTCAAGTTATGAAATATAATTGGAATAAAATTGGGTAACTTATAATTTAAATTGCAAATCGAATGAGCAGCACCAGGTCTTTTTTTCCCAGTTATGTGACAGTGGTCCTTTACTTTACAATTATTATTTTCAAAAGGTCGTTCACATATACCACATTTTGTGGCATTATTGAACTCCGCTATTTGGTCCACCGTTAAAGTTTCCATTGCTTTTATATCTCTTAAGTATGTATTGTAAAGAGATCTTAAATCACTTTCAAGTCGAGAAACGAAAACCTGGGCTGCGTCGTTTCCCCGGTAGAGCTCAAATTTTGAAATCGAATCGTCAAAGGAGCACATAATTAAATACGCAAAAGAATATGGTTCATGTTTGATGCTTTTGACTAAGTAAGAATTTGTGGGATTTGGTTCCACAGTATCCAGCGGTTTAAGCACCGATTCAAAATCCGCGTAAACGACAAACGGTACACGCATTTGCTTTTCTATGTTTTCAAATTTTAATATATTTTCACTTACACTCCTTCCAAATTTATCTATTTTTAAATTTAGTGATGGTGTTAATGAATATTTGTGGTTACAGTCATTTTTTTGGTGTGATATCAAAGATGATGGTGAACTAAAATATATCAAACAACCATCACAAAAATACATTTTATCTCTACGCGATGTAATTTGACTGGAACATAATTTCGATAAGTCTTTTATCCAACAATAATGACTTTTAGAACAACGCGTATCACAAATATGCTCATCATCAGCTTTAATACTACAATCCTTTGTTATTAACAACAAGTTTACATGTCTGTTAAGTTTTCTACCCGAATACCTTAATGGACCGACAACTTCATACTTTAACATATTATTTTCGAAAATTTTTTGCAAACCATAAACGTTAACTGAAATATTATTCATTTCTTCAAATTTTGATATATCACGCAACTTTACTGGAAAGTCTATACCTGTAAAATTCAGCAGTCTTGAATAGTGTGGATAAGATTGAATCTGTGATGCCCTTCTAGTGGTGGGGCACAAAGCAGACACGATTGACCACGCAAAACAACACTCATCTTGATTAATCACATTGATGATGGCTTTTTTCAATTCGATGAATCGGGGTAACTTTATATATGAAGATCCACCAAAAGGTTTATACTCGTTGACATTTACTTCCAGGTATAGAATTTTTTCCAGAGCCCAACCTACGAAAACAAGAAAGAGTGACATAAGTATTTATTTTATTTTTAGTCGTTAATTTATAACATACCTGAATCTTTTTCCTGAAACTCAGTCGATTGAGTCTTCATGGCTTCCACTAATGATTGATATATTTCTTCCAAATCGCTTCCTGAAGTAACAATTTCATTGCGTGTATTAAATGACTTGTCACTGTACATATTATCTTGTGTTGGTAAAAGATACCGACCAACAACCACCATATTAACTTTCAAAGCACAACGCACTCTTACTAGGTCACTTACTACCTCTAACACTTTTGCTTTAATTTCATCAAAAAATAATGAATAGTCAGTATGTTCATTATCACTTGATATACGGTATGTGGCAATCCTATTTCTAAAAGCACTGGACACGAGTTCAACACCAGCTGATATTGGTGAACATGCATTACTTTTATGGTGTATTGTTCTTTGATGAGCTGCCATTCGATTTGCTGGTATGGTTATATTGCAGCAAGTGCAAGTACGCACCTCAGATGTTGATGCCCCATCGTCAACTTTTCGCTGTTTTCCACCATGTATATTTGCAAATCGTGCTACGCACGATTCTCTTTTATGTCGTAACATATTATAACTCTGGGTAAACGATTTACCACAATTTTCACACACGTACGCCATGACTTTCAAATTAACTTGCTTGAACCGTTTTACTCAACACAATGTTCTATACTAAAATTTAATTCCCCCTACCCTCATATATACCGAACCACATTAGACCCAACCCACTCGATCTTCATACCAAAACATGTTACACCCCAATAATAACTCAAGGTAAACTAACATCACAAATGTAACCTTGAAATAAGCGTCGTACACCTGGTCATCATCAAACATAGAAACATCTGCTCGCATTCATTGAAAATATGCATCGCAAATGTAACCTTGAAATAAGCGTCGTCCACCTGGTCATCACCAAACAAAGAAGCAGCTGCTCGCATTCATTGAAAATATGCATCGCAAATGTAACCTTGAAATAAGCGTCGTCCACCTGGTCATCACCAACAAAGAAACAGCTGCTCGCATTCATTGAAAATATACACCGCAAATGTAACCTTGAAATAAGCGTCGTCCACCTGGCCATCACCAAACAAAGAAACATCTGCTCGCGTTCAAGGCCAAGTTATTGACCTTGACCTTGGAACAACACCTGCGCATATCAAGGCCAAATAACAATAGCACACCTGAGCGTTCAAGGTCGACCCTACTGCGCATGCGGAAACTCACTAAGCATCTACTTCTACTACTGTGGACGTTATTTATTTTGAAATGAATGATATACTTTAGAGAGCAAGATGTGTGAATTGACTCGTAAGGTATAACCGGAGAGTTTCTGATGTAACGGCATTTGCACAAAGCTGGAAATTTGTGTATTGACGATTGAAGTGCAACCATAAGTAAAAGTCATGACCTGGCAGGTCTCCCCCAGTCGCGTCATCAACCCCTGTATTTTTGAAAATTAAAAAAAAAATAAAAAAATTGAACTTAAGTTACAAAGCTTCAAATTTTAATATGTTTGAATTTAGACATAACGATATACAAAAAAAAAATGCCAGGCGATTCTGAAGGTCGCACGCACCTGCCAGGTGATTCTAAATCCCAAACCTGTGCAGGGCATAAAATAAACATTGTCCTACAAGGGTGCAATTTTTACGGGCTCCTTATTAAACGATTTAACGTAAATATGTTTAAGGCCAGACGATTCTGACGGTCGCAAGGGCCCGCCAGATGCGGAGAAAGACAAAACGGGAGTGCGATAGCGAGATAGCCAGAAGATTGGAGATTCCAGGTATAGGATATACCTGGAATACAATTTGAAATTAAGTGAATGTTTTTTTACTTTTATCATAAAAAATACTTTTTTTTCAACCACAAATCATTTCCAATATTATACAGGATGACTGAAAAGTCTTAGTATGGGCGAATAACTTTGCTATTAGTAAAGATAGAGACATCGAATTTTACTTGTATCTTTAATAAATCTACTTTTTTATGTAATTTAACTTTTTCAACCAACTTGAGTGGTCACGCTAGGGAGTTGAGGTCAAAAATTTTAAATGCAACCTTATGCCGTGTGGTATCTTATTTTAAAGGTCTTCAAAAAAGAAACATTTTATCGCAAACACAAGGTCTGTATACTAATCCGTTTTAAAATGGCAAGCCCATAAAAATAAAAAATCGTAAACGAAATTAAAAATTTAAGTACCTCGATTTCTCTTATTACTTTAAAAGTTGTTCAAAATGACCACCATGAACTTTTTGGCAGTAAGTCGATTTTGGAACTCAATGAGGCCTCAGATGTCTTGAATACCTTAACAACAAAAGATACTAATATCATGATGATTTTATGGATGTCAATAGCAAAAGTGTCTACCGGTCGAGAAGAAGGATACTGCCTTCAGTACCACGATCACTGGAAGATATCCACAGCGCTTTGGACTCCTATGCATGCCACACTAGTAAGGACGAAAACTTTTTATTAATTGATAATTTCAGTTTACACATAATTTTATTTTCATGTCAAATCAGTTTAAAGTAGGTACTTGTAGTCGTTCAAAAATTTATGTCGTTGGTACATTTGATTTTTGGCCTAAATATCTTTGCAGTTATTGACTATTCGTACAGTTGAAAATGGGTATTACCTATATATCCCTTTAGTTTTCATTCTGTTGCCAAATAAAAATTCAGAAACTTACACTATTGAATTTTTTAAAACTTAAAATATAATTTAAAAAAACAAATTCAAATGACTATAACTTTCCACTAACACATTTTTTCTCTTAAAATTTAAAAATTTTCGACAAAATGTTGTTTAGAAAAAATAATAAATAAAATACCTAAACGTGTTCATTTTTTCCCAGGGCAAAGCAAAAATTCAACTTTTTTTGCAAATTACAAAATACTTTTTTTCTTTACCAAAACATTCCTAGTAGACTCACCATCAAAAATCCGCAAATAGGCATGGGCCCCGTAAGTAGAAACAGAGATATACAACTTTAAAATTTCTAAGGGCGCCCATGTAAATATTAACTGACTGGCCGAGTAATGTAAAGTAACATAAAAGGTAAACAGGACTAAAAGGAGCAAAATACTAAGAAAGTTTATAACTAAACTTTATTGCACTAAATCTTAAACTACTTTAATGATGATAACATCGAGATTTTCAATCTTGTTCGGAACAGGTGCTGAAAAAGTACCTAAAATAATTATCTACGTTATTAGAATTAAATTCAATATTTATGTCGGCAACAAACAACAAAACGAACAAACACAACAAACAAAAACAAAAACAGTTTCCGAAATATAAAATAAATAATATGATAAAATACATGGATTTATTAAATAAAAGGATACGGGATGATGTAACATTTTTTGAAGCCAAAACAAACCATTCTAAGCGACACTGTAAACACAAAATGTAAACATTGGCCACATCTTATTTTACCTTGTATTTGTGTACAAAAAATACGTTAGAAGCATTACAAGATTTGCTAAAAGTAATAAAAGCCCTAAATTACTTTATTTTCTGCTAAATAATAATAAATTTAAGTTAAAAAGGTTTTATTATTTATAGGTTATGTTATCTCTAAAGGTGTTTCTTTAAAGTCGCTCCGAGTCATTTATAAATCTATATAAATCTATACGTCGCACTTTTTCTTTTCTAGTGCATTAGACAAAGACGTACGTGTAACCGAGTGTTCAGACCGAAGTTCAGCCGTTTTCCTAAACAACCATAACAGACAGCAACAATTCTGAGCTCCAACACTCCAATGCTATTTTATCTCTTTCTACTACCATTCTTGATTCAATTACGTAGTAATTCGTAGTCTTGTCTATGTTCGTAGTTCGTAAACTGCTCCCCCAAGAGAATAACAAACAACAAAATATAAGGCTTCACGTTCGATAAGCTCACAGTATACGGATATCGAATCCTTTTATATACTAAATCCATGATAAAATATATGGGAATTTGAAAGAAATACGAAAATGGGAAAATATGACAATATATCGTCTAAGGACTCTTCATCACCACCGTCATATTCGGATTTAATGCTCAATTTTCTTCTTGTTTTTATTAGGAACTGAAAATAAGGAGCACTCGCCATTTTTCACTTTTCTTATCACTCACTATTGTTCGAAATATGCGAATTCACACGCCGTAGCAGTTGAAACAAGCTCTTGAACTTTTTTTAAATCCTTAATGAATTTATTCGCTCCAGCTTCTTGGCGCATAAAATATAATATTTGCCAAAAATTCCCGACTTTATCCAGATAACACTTTGCCTTTTACTATAGACACAAATTCCATACTCAAATGCACGTCAAGACAGTTAGAAGATTAAAAAAAAGTATTCACTTTTGTTACGGACTGTACCTAGTAATCGGTCGACTGCGCATTAGTGGGCGGAGCTAACTCAGGCGCAAAGCTATATTTGACAAGCCGTATAATCTATTATGATGCCTGTAAGAACAACAAAGCTGATGATGACTCCACGTACCAAAATCTCAATTTTTTTTAGTGAATCCTCGGGTAAAATTTAATAAACGTTACTAATTATTGTAAGTTAGCAGAATTCTAATCTAAATTTGTGTAACATATTTCTGTTTAACTTAAAAGCTCCATGTTGAACTGCGATAAAAGTTAAAAATTCCAAGAATTTTCATAGAAATCTGGCAAACTTCAAGTTACAGTCCATCCGCCAACCGCTTCCCCCAAAATCCAGCCCTAAAGATTCGCACTCCATTATTACGGCATCCTAAACCGCCAGTGCTTCGTCCTACAGAGCAATTAATCCGGGTGAAATTCCGAGCGGTTGTGGTCGCTCCGGTCACCGGATTCCGCGGCGGCCGATGCCTAATTCACTCCGCTCCGGGTTATTTACGGCCCGGGGCAGTGCTTAATTTCCACAAGGGACTATGTCTTAATTCTTCGGGTTATTTACAGGGCTATAAAAGGAAGAATTATGGACGATATAAAGGGAAGATGGCCATAAAAATGTAATTGTTTCTCAAAGTGTTTAAAAGAAATATAACCAGGGATTTGGTAGAAATGCTGATCCACAAAAAGCTACGAAAACTTATAATTTATTAAGGACATATTAACGTTAGCAGTATTTATTATAAAAACGATTTTATCTGATTCGCTTAAAAAATATCGTCTCAATCGTTTTCAGGCTTTTTAAAATATGTGCTTATCATACAATCCTTGTTTCAGAGTATATGCTTTTGTCCTACCTTGGGTTCATTTCATAGAATTTTTTCCCTTTAGAACTATTGTATTGCTTGTACAGATAGAATTAGAAAATAAATAATAAAAAGGATTTGATTAATTCTTTTAAACCTTTCATATATTTGACAACATACCTCAAAATCCTACTGGTAAGGTAGGTGTAAATATACAGGGATATAACAAGAACAATATTAACTACTGAGTGACATTCTTGTACTATTTTTTAAAAATATTTTGTCTACGTTTTGTGATTTTACAAGAACTTTATTATTTAGCTCTCTCCAACTATGAATATTTTTTTATTTTCTCTTTTATTAAAGTCATTTTAAGAAAAAGTGGTGTGTGAGTCAGAAACAAGATTGCTAGAAACAGTTTGCTATGCGAAATTTTTTGGTTTTGGCCTGTTAGAAAATTCTGTCTTGATGTAAGTTAGTGCATACTTTACAGTAATTTCAGGAAACTAAAGAAAATTGCAAATGACATACAGTTAGAAAGTCAGTTTATTAATATTCTTACAATTTAAAACAAAATACTAAAAAATTGTTGAGATTTGGTAAATAATTTTTTTTGCTAGTATGGATTTAGAATGAGAGCTCATAACACATTTTTTATGTGTCTTTATAAATCCTAGAAGTATTTTTAAAAGATGACTATTATATGTCTCTACAAAGGGTTAACAATCTGCCAGCTCGATCTCCTGGCAAAACCACCCCATATTTTTCCCTCATTCTTGCAAAAAAGTTCGACTCAAAGAAAAATTACACAAAAAATCATAGAATTTAGAAACTTATCATATGAAAAAGATTAAATATATTAAAATTACCAACTTTAAAGTAAAGAATATTAAAAGGCGACCTAATACATTATAGGTCTCTACAAGGGGTTAACAGTCTGCGAGCTCGATCTCCGGGCAAAACCACCCCATATTTTTTTGCCTCATTCTTGCGAAAAAGCTTGACTCAGGTGACCTTTATAAAACTTGGATTTTTGACAGCTTTTCCTTCATCCTCAGTAAAGTCTAGAAATAAATTTGCACACTGTTTGGACTAGGCCAACCCCTTGGCAAATGCGTTTAAAGTTTTGAAAAAATGCATTGAATTTCATGTATACGGTCTGTCATTTTACCAGTAGCTTTTTAATAATATTTTGGACTTGGACTTTATCTTCACGACCATATAACAAAGATCTGTCATTCATTGTCTTTAAATGTTCTTTTTTAATGGTAAAATTATAACAATTTCGTCCTTGAAGGTACCGGACGTCTTGTATGAAGAAGACCAAGTTAGTTCTTGCTTTGTTTTTTTTTGTAGTCTGAAAAAAAATTTTAAGTCACCAAAAAGGTATAATTCTGATGTATTTGACAGATTTTTGGTGAAAATGGAGAATTTTGTAATTGCGATAGAATTTCGGGCGAAATCGGTATATCGGTAGGCTTTTGTCAAATTCGGTAGATCTACCGAAAATTCGATAGCTGTGGCATCACTGCATGAAGCACAGACCGTTCTGGCAAGGCTAACGTCAAAATAAAATCAAAAGAACTTATTTTTTTGTCAGAGCGACAGAAAATCAATCGTTTTCATCAGCTATTCCACAATTTTTATTGCCACATGAAATTTTCGAACTGCTTTATATAGTTTTTAGTACTCAGTGGTAAATTCTGTATGTTGTGATAAAAATAAAAATAAGTTTTTTTGATTTTTTTGACGTTAGCGTTGCCAGAACTGTCTGTCCGTCAACATTAATTATTAAAATATTATTAAAAAGCTACTGTTAAAATGACAGACCTTATAAATGAAATTTATTGCATTTTTTCAAAACTTTGAACGCGTTTGCTAAGGGGTTATCCCGGTCTAAACAGTCTACCAATTTATTTCAAGGATGAAGAAAAAGGTGTCAAAATTTTAAGTTTTATAAAGACTGAGTCAAACATTTTCGCAAGAATGAGGGAACCAAATATGGGATGGTTTTGCCCGGAGATCGAGCTGGCAGACTGTTAACCCCTTATAGAGACATATAATAGTCATCGTTTGAAATAATTCTTAATAAATTAGAACACTTTTTGTAATTTTCTTGCATGTTGCCTCTCAAAATTGGAGTTTCACTTGTTTCACTCTATATTTCCATTTTAACAGAATAATAACCATTAAAAATTGTATATTGTATTAGGTCGCCTTTTAATATTCTTTACTTTAAAGTTAGTAATTTTAATATATTTAATCTTTTTCATATGATAAGTTTCTAAATTCTATGATTTTTTTTGTAATTTTTCTTTGAGTCGAACTTTTTTGCAAGAATGAGGGAAAAATATGGGGTGGTTTTGCCAGGAGATCGAGCCGGCAGACTGTTAACCCTTTGTAGAGACATATAATAGTCATCTTTTAAAAATAGTTCTAGGTTTTATAAAGACACATAAAAAATGTGTTATGAGCTCTTAGTGTAATTGCTATCTGCAAGCAAATGCCATTTTTACGAACTGGTGCTTGAGAAGGAGAGAAGATTACTGCAAAAAAGCTGTAAACCGTATCTATATATTTTAGTATATTTACTTTATATTATTGTATATTATGCACGTTATTTTGTTTATATTTTGTTATTATGTCAGTTACTATTATGTTAGTTATTTATGATTTTATTATACATTTTCTGTATTCTGTATTTTATTGAAGGTTAAAATATTCATAGAAATTGACAGATGTTCCATATCCTCTGCTAAATGGGAAATTATTTGTTGTTTTTCTTTGTCTTTATTTTATTCATAAGAGATTTTTTTATATTTCTAATGGCGTCATACACATGCATCATTATAAGTGAGAAGAACAAAGTAAGTTTCGCCAAAATTCGTACATTTCCTCACATATTTTATGTCGATAAATTTTCCCCACTGGGAAGAAATCCCCCAATCTGGCAGGCTTGAACTTGGCAAAGGTATGCGAAATGGTCCGCGTGCACCCGGGAACCTAGGGAATCATGGGGAAGCCCTTGTTCGCATTCGTAGCATAAAATAATTGTTGTGATTATACATCAATAATCCTCTGAACAAAATTTAATAACCCATTCAAAAGTTATCAAGTTTTAATATCATGTTGAACGTTGAATATTTTGGAATCGTCACTTTTTTGTGAGTCAGTGTATATTTCAACCCATCTTGGCGCGGTTAGTTAAAAGGACAAAACACAATTCATAAATAAGGAGCAAATTGGTCTACCCACAATAAATGCCGAAACGTATATTGCCGGAGACAGGAGTGACTACATGAACGTCTCATAAGAAAGCAAATTAATTAACAAATAAAGCGGTTTTATTTGTAAGAGCGTCGTAACTCCACAGGTACGCGTTAATACCTGTCACTGTAACCAAGTGCTGCGAAATTCTCGGTTCTGAGGCATTTCTTACAGGATGACACAAACCAAGTAAGTAACATGAGTAGATATTTAACTCATACCTATAAATTTCTTCGCCAACAATGGTCCTTTCCACTAAATTTTGTTTTTGTTAAAAGTATTTTTTGGGTAGCCAAAAGCGCAAAATAATTTTTTTATGGAAAACGTAAACGTTTATTTTACGCCACAATACTACGTTAACTTTTCATTCAACTCTAAGAGTATCTTACGAAATGAAGCCACATAAGTACCGAAACGAAAAGTATAAATAAATGTTGAAAATCTCTGGACCAGTGGTGGATACAGAAATTTTAAAGTTGCATAATATCTCTGTTGCCACGTACGTGACCATTCCAAGTTCATTGGTTTTAATAGTAAGCCTACTAGGAATGTTTTGGTAAAGAAAAAAATATTTTGTAATTTGCGAAAAAAATTGGTTCGCCTCCCCCCTCCCCCTGGGAAAAAATTAACACGCTTAGGTATTTTATTTATTATTTTTTCTAAGCAAATTTTACATCATTTTGTTGACAATCCCTAAATTTTAAAAGAACAAAATGTGTTAGTGGAAAGTTTTAGTCATCTGAATTTTTTACACCGAAAATATAATTTAAAAAAAATCAAATGACTAACTTTCCACTAACACATTTTTTTCTCTTAAAATTTAAGAATTGTCGACAAAATGATGAACAATTTGTTTTAAAAAAATACCTATGCGTGTTAATTTTTTCCCAACGAACCAAAATTTCAACTTTTTTTCGCAAACTACAAAATATTTTTTCTTTAACAAAACATTTCTAGTAGGATTACTATTAAAACCCCTAAAATTCTTTCTTTAATTGGTTACAGCCTACAAGTTTGTTAAATCAAAAACAAGATCGAGTTACCATTCAATCTCTTTTAACCGGACATGTCTCTTTGTAACAAACCCAAGTTTTCTCCTCTAAAATTTTTGTTGTTTTCTAAGAAATGTCCTGTTTTAAAATCTACCTATGTCCTCTAATTCTCTATTTGCTGAACTTTGTACCAAAATGGAGTCGACAGTTTAGTTTGGGGGTAAAAAGGGGGTTCAAAGTTTGTAATGGAGTAAAATTGTTGTACGGTTCTATTACCTTGAAACTACGTGAAGGTGGTCTAAAAAACTAACCAACACGTTTTTTACAGTTTTTACTAAATCAACCCCTAAGGGGGTGAAATGGGGGTTCAAAGTTTGTAATGGAGTAAAATTGTTGTACGGTTATATTATCTTGAAACTACGTGAAGGTACTCCAAAAAATAGACACATGATTTATAACTTTTAAGAAATCAACCCCTAAGGGGATGAAATGGGGGTTCGAAGTTTGTAATTTAATTATGGATACCACGCGGACGAAGTCGCGGGCGGAGGCTAGTCTAAATATAAAAGAAGAGACCGACTGACTGATTGACTGACATATCAACGCACAGCCGACACCGCTGTGTCTAGAAATTTAAAATTTTGCACAGAGGTTTCTTATATATCGTAGGCATCAACTAAGGGAAGATTTTTCAAAATTCAACCCCTAAGGGGGTGAAACAGGGGTTCAAACTTTATATGGAGAAGAAAATATTAGATCGTCCTATGAACTCGAAACTTCATAGAAGTACTCTATAAAATAAATGTTTAAACACGTGTTTTAGTTTTCAATAAATCAACCCCTAAGGGGGTGATATGGGGGTTCAGAGTTTGCAATGGAACAAACTCGTTATAAACAAAGCCTATTTTTAACCGACATTATTCCACACTATTTTTCTTATTTGGTGATTCTTTTTGGGATATTTTATCCGGTAATTATCTAAGAATACCTCCCACTAATTTAAATAGCCTATTTTGTTGTTAAAGTTATAAATAAATAGGTTTATTTGCACCGGGCACATGCAAAATTTGAAAACTTTTGAATTTTCGAAAAATATCATAAAAACAAAGAATTGCAGTTTATTTACTCGAAATTATTAAAATATGATGTGTCAAAATTTCGCAAAAATGTCAATTTTTGTTGCAAAATTGAAAGGTTCCTGATTTGGAATATACAAGAATAAGATTTTAGGAACCTTCTACTTTAAGTGCAGGGATATTTTATTGGTTTAGTTCGCATGAAGTGCCATTTCTCGATGATTCTACAACACTGGAATTCGCCATGTACTCATTATGAGTTATAAAAATACTTCTGATGACACAGCCAATGGGATCGCGTTTTACAAGTTTCGAAATTCGCGCGAAAATTTGCAGTAGAAAATCCTTTTTTTGTTAATAAAGACCAAAATAAATGGATAACAGCAACAGCCATAAACATTTAATTTATATAGAGAATATAAAAAAAATTCAGATTTATTTGGGTTATATGCGTATTCCCTATTAAAAAAATATACTTTTTTATATACTATTTTAAGTGGGTACAAATTGTCGAACCGGCATGTAACTCATAACAATTGTAACGTTTTTTTGACTTGAAGAAACGTCGGAAGTCATAGACTTCCAAGTGGCAATTTATTTTACTCCACCCCGTACATTTCCTGAGCTCTTCTTCATCCCGTAAACGGGCCATAATTTTCCTCACGTCCCATTCGCAGTGTCTAACGGCCCGCCCGACGGGGGCACAGGCCCATTATCGTAACTCATCCGGCAGCGGAGCTAAAAGCGCGGACTTTTCCTAATAAACGCTGGTAAATATGGTAATCGCAGCCACTATTTCAAATTATGGTTGTCGGAAGCTGCTCTTAAGGCCCCGGTTAAAAGCCCGTATCTCTGTTATGAGGATTCGGGTTAAAATATTAGCGCTAACCTGTATAATCTTGACTGTAACCCTTCTTTACCTTTTCCTTATTTTACTTTAGTGCCCTATTAATAGGGTTTTAAGCTCTAATTATTTATTCTTAATGCTTTTCTGTTTGGGTTAAAGGTTACTACCGCAGGACAGGATAAAATGTTGTCAGGCCATTATTTTTTAATATTTTGCTTTACAAGGTTATGCAAAACTTGAAAAAAAAAGTTCTTAAAAAATCTTAGCAAATTTACCAGTCACGGCTTGTCCATAAGGTCATTTAGTCTATGACCCACCAAATAATTTATTTTCAATGATCTGCCCAGTGCCAATTTTTGGCTATAGGGGGCGCTAGGCCCGTTACGCAATCCGGGGCCCCTCACAACTTAAAAAAGAGTTTTTTCCTTAATAAGTTACCCAACACTAATTTATTATGCTTTAATGATAGCATAATGAAAATAAAGTAGTTACTACAAATTCAATAATAATTATCTAGAAAATAGTAATCAGTCTTAAAATAGGTATAGAAACACAAAGAAAAACATCAACTCCCTTTTTTGCTTATACAAAAAATATTTAAAACAGAACAAAACAAAGAATAAAAAAAAGTCGGTCCAGTTGCGCAATTAGTGTTCCGTGCCATCAGACCCCCACTTAAAGTATTAATAGTAATGCATTCCTATTTCGACTGAGCCAAATTTTGAAAAACGTCTAAGGACAAAAGTTGTTCCTTACATCGTGAGAAATATTTTTTGTAATATTCATTGTTAAACTCGTGCTTCAATATGAACTTTTTTCCCAATTTACCCCCTGAAATTAACCCCCAGAATGAAAATTCAACTTTTTGTACTTCACGTCTATAATAAGTGGGCCACCGCGGTCTATCTCTGCAGGGACGTGCCTATGGGGGAATAGGGGGAGCGCCCCCCAATGCTAATCTAGTTGGGAAAGTTGGGAAAAGCAAGGTCTGCTCTAACTCTTGTAAGCTCGATTTCCAATTATCATTTATTAATTACTTAGTATCAATTATTTCATCTTAATAGCTCTAGCTCTATTTGGAAGTGGTCGAAAGACACGAAAATGTGCCCATATGATGTCAGCTATTTAAGCGGAAGGTTTCAAAATGAGTTAATAAGCTTGTTGTCCGATAATGTGAAGAACTGTATTATTGAAGAAATAAATAAAGCTCAATTTTACACAATAATGGCGGATCATACACCAGATGCTTCTAACAAAGATGAAGAGTTTAAATGTGATAGACGCACTGGAAGTGATATGATCCATTACCAGACCTATACGCAAGAACAAATCTCAAATGAACGACCTATTAATGAGTGTCAAAATAATGGCCGAAAATAATTTCTAAAGGTTCTGGACGTTTTGACAACATTTTTGGATCATAATTTTCTTAGTGTTGTTAACAATGTGTCACCCATAACAAACATTATTAAGTGTCCACTAAGTAAAGAAAATACAATAATTTGTAAAATATAGGCTGTATTGGCACAATATCCACTACAAGAAAGGCCAGAAGAATTAAATTTGCAGGCACAGTTGGAAGTTCTTTTTGACCTATGTGCAACAAAAAATATTAAAAAAATGGCGGAAATTATGGATTTGGCAGCCATTTATAAAAATACTTTAAGTCCGTCATTTTAGCTGTGTCAATTGATTTTTACGGCTGATTACTCGGTGGCAACCAATGAAAGGACTTTAGTCTCTCTCTAAAATATGTCAACAACAGTTTACGTACCAATGTGGGAGGCGATCGGCTAGACCAGCTACTCAGATGTCAAGCTGAAAAGACTTTTTGGATACTCTGTCCCTTTTAATCAGTGGTAATGGACAAAAGTAAAAAAATAGGAGGATAACGCCAGTAAAACCTTATGGTTTTTTAACTTTTACGTTACTATATTTTAATTTTTTTATGGTTTATGGAATTAAATCCTATGTCTAAAGTAAAACTTTTGCATTTTTATTATTTTACTTCTTAGTCGTAAACTAAACAATTTACTTGTCCTAATAAATCCATACAAAGACAATTCTGATTTTTAGATTTTATAATTTAAAAGTTAAGTATATAACTCAAAAACGAACCATTGGCAAGGCCCTGGCGCCGTTAAACTTATTAGTTGTTCTAATATTTCAGCAATTTGCTTTGTTTTCAAATGACTTTCATCATTAAATTTGGATATAACCTTTTCCAAATTCAATGCTTTCATCTAGGAACATGTTGCTAGAATGAATTTAGTTTTATTACTGTGGAAAGTGCGTACTAAAATTGCCCTTTCCCTTACAAATTTCCGAAAAAACTCAGAAACAAATTCAAAGTATAAAACTTAGTTGTTCTTACACTAAACTTGTCAGTTTAAAACACTCAGTTGAGTCAGTTGTCAAATTAGACCAGTCTAGCGTTGGAGAATCTGGCTAATGAAGAGTGAGTGAATGTGAAATGTTTGATTAACTTGAAAAATAAGAGATAGGAACATGAAAATAAAAGTTTCTGTAAACTTGCAAATGTTTCCCCTGGCAACAAATTTAAGTCATATATAATCTCCTGCGCAAAGATATGGGGGGCCCTAAGTAAACTATTATTGCGGACTCGTGTCAAACATACCCCAGATATGAAGCACAAAACAGGAGTGATCAAAATTGTAAAAATATGAATTTGTATTAGTTTAATGTAGAAATGGTAGAAATCAAAATTCCATAAAAGATACACTTTCAACGGAACTAGAAAATTAAAATCATAGTTTATTGTCGAATGATTTTCTAACGATTTTGCAATTTTCTTTTGGAACACGCTATATCTACTTCTTTTATTAAATGTCTTGGTAGTTAACCGAAGCAATATCTAGGGGTAATAAATAAGGCTAAACTGACCATTAACAGCAGACAGAACATATTAGCGGCCGGAAGGGACACCCCATATTGGTGTCGACACCGGAACTAGCCGTAAGTTGCCGAGGATTTACGACGTTGGGGTAGATTGGGCAATTTAAGATTATTTATTTAGAGGGAAATACTAAGTAATAAAGTAGTATTTCCTTATGGCTAATAGAAAGGAGGATGGTTACCAAAGCTGGTAGAAACAATATATTAGGCGTCATACTTAAGTATTTTTCAATAAATGTTTATTATAAGTATTTAAGGTCAAAAAGCTTTTAAAAAGATTCGACGTGTTTTTGTCGAATCAAGCAAAATTACTATTTTCTTTTCTAGACATGTCCGAAATAATTAGAACAAGAAAACAGAAAAACAAGAAATCGAAAATGTTTGTGGCATAACAGACAAAAAAGACAGGTTCTATTTTGCATTAAATATGCGGCATCCAAGAACTAATGGAAATCCCCGGGCCTAGTAGACAGTAAGCCTTCCCCGTTGTTTTTTTTTTATTTTCTCAAAAAATAGTGAAAAATATTAAACAGTAAGAACGTCAAAAATTTTATTTTTCTTGATCTATACAATGCCAAGATCTAAATTTAGTAAAAAAACCCAATGCTTTAACATAATAATAAGTATAATGCTATACATGTATATAGCTACTGAGTGAAGGTAGATATTTTGCAGGTGACACATTATAAAACCACCAATCGCCGGCTTTAAAAGCGTGTTTTCCTTTTTCCTGAATACATAAACATTTTACCCAGACGTATGAAAACTTCCAGTGAAAATCGCTCCTTTGTAACTTTTGCTCATGTTTTCCTTTTGGAAGGGACGTGCAAGTGTGCAAGTGGCACATTTGATTTAGCACAAAGAGTTACTGGTAAATTGGCCTTTTATAATTTTCTTTTAGGCAGATCAAAAGTTTTTCAAAGGAAAATATAGGAAAAGGAACCTAAGAAATAATTTCCTTTACATATATATATATATATATATATATATATATATATATATATATATATATATATATATATATATATATATATATATATATATATATATATATATATATATATATATATATATATATATATATATATATATATATATATATATATATATATATATAAATATACAATGTATGTATATGTAAATATATTTAACCCATACCTACCTATGTTTGCACCAGAAAGATTTTCCAAAAATATTTCTTCAAAGTATTACATTTTTTCCAAAAACGTTTTTTTCGAAAATCTCATTTTTCTCATTATAACTATTTTGGAAAGATGCATTTTTCATCACGTTTTGATTAACAATTTGTAAACTACTCGAATTTAAACGATATTTTCGAAATATTATATTTTTAGAAAATTGTTTTCAAAAAAGGGTATTTTTAAAAGATTGTAAGTATTTGGGGAAAAGTACTTCCGAAAATTTTTCATAGATCCGGTAAGCATATTTAGCTGCATTCGCGATAAGGGGCTGTTTTCACATTCCCACTTCCTCATCGTCAAAGAAATTTTTTCAATTTTTTAAAATGGAAACATACCACCTGGGACATGTCATTTGAATTGATATTTTATAAGAAATTTGGCTGTATGATCCTTTTGAAAATTTGCATTTAATAATGGCCAGTTAGGTATAAAGAAATATCTTTGTATTGGGAGTAATAATATTAATAGTTTTCTTGTAAAATTATCCAGACCTAAAAATGAAATAAATCACTTATTTATTGAACTGGTACCAAAAATTTTTTCGAAAAAAACATACAATAAATAAACAAGAAAGTTAAAAAAGCGGTTTTTTATCCCACGTTTCACGCCATAACCTGTTTAAGATTAAAACAAGGAGTTCAACTCTATAATGTTTTGAAATTTACATTTAATACCGGACAGTTACAGGCAAAAATTAATATGGAATGTTTTTTTAATTTATCCAGACCTGCAATTGAAACGAATCGTTTTTTCCTTGAACTGGTATTGAAAGATGACCAGAAAAAACAGCGAAGGATTTAGAAAAGAAAACTAAAACAGCGATTTTTGATTTTGTCCCTCGTTGGGCGCCAAAACCCCATTATGGTTTATGAATCTTATTATGATTATTGTATATTGTTTAAAATTAATTTAGGAAAAAAATACATGCATGCATGATATTTTAATGTTTACTTCTAAAAGGAAAGGGTTCTCATATAGGATAGGTACCGTATCTAAAATGATAACAAACGTTGATCCAAACACCTACTTTAATCGACGCGACGATTCAAGTGTAAATTACACAAAAAATGTATAATTATTTTTACTTCACCATACTGTCAACATTAATTTTTCTCATCGTATCGGCAGGCTTGTTGTTCTGATAGTTGGATTTGTCTACACAGAACAGACAAATCTATAAGATGAAATATTAATTTTAATTTATTTTGTAATATTTGCCACACTGGAAAATTTCAGTGCATTATACATATATCCATAAATTCATTTACATGGACCAAAACATTGACACTGATTAATTAGCAAAAGGAGAAGGATCAGCCGTGTACGTGTATAGGACAAAGATCAACCCCTATAATTTCGTCTCGGCGTGCCACCGTAACGGTTTTTCGGACAAACATCTGAGAAGAGAGTTCCGGATAAAAAATACTCCATTTTTTCACACGGTTGGTAATGATCTTTTATTCTGCAAAATTTGTGGATAAATTTCTGCCAGGAAAGACAAAAAATCACATAAAATATCACTACACACGTGTATTCCGACCTGTCTGGAATGTTTTGTAGGTACACACACAAAATTACGTTATGAATTTGGTTAATTCTATTGCATTTGATGTAGAGTTTGGTTTGTACATTTCGAAGTGCATTTACAAAAATAAATAAAAGGTTCGTTGGATGCATTCAAATGTGAATGGAACATTTCGCAAGCATTGGTAGTTTTCTTTAACGCAGCAGAGGCATCAGCCCATATATAGGGTGGAAATTTCGAATTAGCTGTAAAATAATATTCGAGAAGGTAATCAGAATATTTTTCAATATATCGTCTACTGGCTTAATTTCATAAAGCTCAAATAAATAAAAATCGTCAACGTCCTCTGATTCCAAAAATAAAAGACCAAAATAATAATACCGCCACTTTCCAATCTCAGAATTTTTGTCTTTGTATTCTTGTGTAAAACCTAGATTGGGAATTTTTCTGTACCATGCTTGGGTTAAGTGAAACTGACAGCCTGAAATTTTACAAATTTGTACAAATTTTTAACACTGCATTATGAATAGATACCTCAAAATCTACTACTAAGTATTCCTTCCGGTACAAATTCTATATTTAAATAACCACAATACTTTTTAATTTTTGACATACAAAACGCATAGACTGATGAAAAATGTAATACAAAACAAAATATTGGGGGCAGGAACATTGTTAACCTATAGAAAATGAGCATGATGTGAATAGTTTATGACAAAATTAAGTGTAAATTTCGCAAAAAATTATCAAATCCGGGATTTTTCAATGTTCTATTTTGATTTTATCCGAACTATACATCCTACAAACAAAGTTTTTGTTTCAAAAATATTCGTTTTAAGCGAATCACGTTCACACACAATCACACACGGTTTAGACGAATCACATTTCTTTTAATTTTTGACATTTTGTATATTTGATTTCAACTGTGATAACGTTAAAAACGTTTTTTATGCGTGAAACAA
Organism: Philopedon plagiatum; assembly: GCA_963971165.1. Lineage (NCBI taxonomy): Eukaryota > Metazoa > Arthropoda > Insecta > Coleoptera > Curculionidae > Philopedon > Philopedon plagiatum. The sequence goes on along the minus strand of OZ020191.1, from coordinate 21,716,718 downwards.
CTTTTATCAAGAATACCCAAAATTTTCATAAAAATATAGGAACTGATATTTTTTCAATATGACGCGAGCTTTATGGCTGCCTCTGTACATATAAAGTAATAAATAGTAAATCAACACAATCATTGAATCATTAGTTGTAATTTTTGCAATTATTTTTTGATCCAATAATTTAATTAAATAAGCCTTATTTAATGGGACTACGCCACTGGTATATCGATTTCCAGCAACTAAGCCAGGAATATTCTAAAAAAAAAACTAGACAGAGCACGCGTGATATCTTCATGCCTGGGTTTGCTTGGGTGACTGACGATCGTGGCTTTTTTTTGCTTGATTGTTACTTTACAAACCTACGGCCAGCTTTAAACAAATGCCCTCTCGACATGCAATAAATAAATTTTAAAAATTTAAATTTATTTAATTAACATTTATAAAACAATTTGATAAAATTAAGTTCAGTAACTTGTTTCCTTGAAAATAATTAAGACCCTCCATTCTCTTCACCGTCATTTCTTTTAAACTACAGAGGGTTAGACTTGATCTCCTATTTTTAGTCGCGACCACGTTTTGCATAGAAAATTGGGCAAACAGAAGCTTTATCTAAGTTTTCCACACAAGTGGCAGATATCTTTCGAAATAAAGTTTGTTTGTTTTTAGATTTAGATTTTGTTTGCTATATATATTCTGTTTTAATATGTAGTATCAAAAGTTAAGTAGGTAAGAAGTGACACACGAAAATCATGAAGATAAAAGAAAAGTTTTGCATGTCGCTTGGGAGATTTTAACAGGAAATAAAGGTTTTCGATTTCCTATCAAAAATGGCCCCAAACATCACCATTATCTGACCCAATAAGTTATGATAGATTAAATACTTTTTAAAAACTACATGGTCCCTTTGTATAAGAAGTAAAAACGTATACTTAAATAGATAACAATTACTTGTCAAATAAACACATCAAAATAGCATCTATACGTATGGTTTTATTGAAAAAAGACGAAGACGAGAATAAATCATCGTCGGTGAAAACCGTGAAACCGTGCTGGTGGACAGCAAATTTGTTTAGGACCTTATTTCTTTAGTGTGATGGATTCTAGAACTCCAACAATATAATAATGCAAATATAGTAGTGCTAAAAAAAGTTTCTGTTTTATACTGATATCTGATAGGTATATATTTTATCCGCTATTTCTCTAAGAATTAATTCAAATCGCTTATTTTTTCGTTAAATTTAAAAATAAATAGGCTTATTTGCATCGGGACATAAAAAATTTGAAAATTTTTGAATTTTCGAACATTGTCATGAAATAATATGATAATATGAATAAAATTGCAGTTTATTTATTCGAAATTATTAAATTATGATGTGTCTAATTTTACAAAAATGCTAGTTTTTATTGCAAAATTAAAAGGATTCTGGACCGATTTTGGCTTGAAATATACACGATTAAGATTTTAGGAACTTTCTACTTTAACTGCAGGTAAATTTCATTGGATCAGTTATTCATTAAATGCCATTTTTATGGATTTTTCGATAACCCTACAACACTGGAATTCGCCATGTACTCATTATGAGTCATAAATCACTTTTGACGACACAGCCAATGGGATTACGTTTTACAAGTTTCGAAATTCGGGCGACAATTTGCAGTTGAAAATCCTCCTTTTTTTTGTTAACAGAGACCAAAATTCTCGTAAACGGATAACAGCAACCGCCATAAACATTTAATTTATGTAGAGCATAGAAAAATATAGTTCAGATTTAGTTGGGTTAGAAGCATGTTCCCTATTGCACGTTTATATTTGTAATACAAAGAAACCATGTTGTGTTATTGTTATCTATCACATGGCACATGGTCAGATAATTGGGATGTTTGGGGCAATTTTTGATAGGAATCGCAACCCTTCCTTTGGGCTAGCACACTAACCCAACCTAACGCAACCTAAGTGGTAAAACTATCTGAACGTTGCACATTTTTGCTTCGTTTGGCTAAGTTTTGGTAAACCACCCAGAGAGTACAAATAAGGAATGTACAAAAAATATGTTTGCTCAGGTTTCTTATTTAATCGACGCCACTTTGAAATCGTCATGTTTTATTTAAAGAAAACGTCCATAGAAATAAATAATATCTAGTTGGCTATCAAAGAAAAGTTACAAATTATCTGCTTACCAAAAAAAATGGTAATGCACATATGCTCTCACCACTTGGCTAGCATACTTGCGTTTGCCTAGTTTTTTAACAACAATGTGGCACGGGTAAGATTTTTTCGTGGTATTTCTAGTAAATGTTTTCAAATATTACGAAACCCGTAAGATGCTCTTTGACTTAACTTGACTTCTATATCTAATTTTAATAGGAACGTTTTAAATCCGGGTATGTTATAATATAATAAAAAAAAGAAGCCCGAGGTGTTCTATACATTTTCCATTGAGAAATACACTTATTAAGATTCAATTTAATTTAAAACATCTAGAAAATTACGTCGAATATTTGTTACCAATGAGCAATAGCTTGGGTGGCTCTTTCGCCGGAGGGCAGCCGATTTGCTAAGGCATCTATGTGCATATGCGACTACGTTCTATTCTATCAGCATCAGTTCTTGGTGGTTTGGATAAGACTCATCCTAAGTGGTAGCTTCTTCAGTAGTTTTTGGAAGAAGAAAAATCTATGGTAGATTTTTATTAGGTAAACATTGTGTGGAATGTTTTCTACAAATGTTGTATCTCCACGTGCTGCTGCGTCTAAAGTAGTACAAAAATAGAAAAAATTACTAGTAGAAAAATATTGAATGTCAAGGTCCCAGAATTTGGTGTTGAACACAGATGACATTTTTAAATAAGAACGAAAAGATCGTGTACAACTTTGCATAGAATAGAATATTGAAAACTAAGCAAATCTTATTGCCTTAACTGAAAGAATGTTGACAAAGCAAACAGCCGGTCCTTAAGAGATTTTAGGATTTATGTCTTAACTTTTTGTTTCGATACTGGAGAGTGGCTCCATCTTCTAAGCTACTTTTGGAGCTAAATAAAATGTATATTGTGACGTAGGATAAAAGCAAGGATTTATGGGAAGACTTATTTTGTTTTTATTTAAAAAATACTTAACGATGATAGCAAAATTTAGTGAAAGAGACAATTTTGTTCATCGAAAAGTCAACATTTAGAAAATGCCGCTTCGTTTAATGTAAGAGCTAAATAAGTATTTTTGCAATGAAAATTAAATTTCTCTCTTAGTTCTTAGACTTTGGACGACTAATATTTATATCCATTATTTTAATAACGTTTGCCTTTCTGAATTTTAAAATTACCTTTTAATCTTTGCCTGTTTAAACAAACCGAAAAAGTAATGGTATTTATTCTGTTATCTTTGCCCGGCCGCTAGCGCTGCCCTATTACACTTAAATTTTAGTACCGTCACATTTTAAACTTTTATCTTTGGAGTTTCATCTTGGTTTGAAATTCACACTTTTTTTAGTTAAAAGTATTATTGGCTTGGGTTAAAAAGAAGTTTAAACCAATTTAAAAAGTTTATTTTTCGCCAAGAAATCACTGCTGCTGCATGTAAGTACAATAAAGGACGTCGCGTCGCCCTTTTGAGACCGTTGTACACTTTCCTTTTCAAGGGTCTACACAAAGTTATTACTGTGCACAAGGGTAAAAGTTCTGGACTAGATTGACCTTTGATCTTTCGTGTTCGGAATTTAATGAAAATTTCTTGAAGTCCTCAATTCCGAGATTTTTGGACGCAACTCTAGATCGTTGATAATTCTGTGCTATAGCTATATAACAAACCTTACTATACCTCACTACTTAATCTAAATAACTTAGTCTACTCCAATCTCTCCCTGGCCTACCCTCTGCCATTCTCTGCACAACCAATTTGTAAAAATCTTTTGTATTTGGTGCTACCCTGAAACGAAAGAATAAACTATATAAATCGAATTTAGGCCATAACCAATAACTTTAAGTACAATTAATGTTTCATGGATTATTTACCAATTTTTTAAATCCGAACAAATATTATTTCTGTGCCATTTTTAATGGTCTACTTTTAAAAATCAATTAGTTTTAGTGTTACATAATAATAGAACTATTCAAGAGTAAAAATAACCATGGTACGATACCGTATAACACCTTCATTTTATAAAAATTTTGATTTTTGCAAAACTTCATGTCAAGATGCATTTTCTCAAAAAGTTTCGAACCCGTACGTTGAATTTTAAAATAATTACAAATTATTGAAAAAAGGCGTTCTTAACGTTTACTTTTCGATTTTCAGTGTTAACAATGAACAAATCTTAACGCACAATGGTTAATTTTGAAGATATTTTCAATACCTGCAACTTTAGTATTAACCTCTTTTGGTTCGATCAAACCGCTCAGCACACGGTCATTATAACGTTTTTTTCGGTGAAAAAAAAAAACAATAATTTTTTAAAAACATAATATTAAATAAAATTTTTGGTTAATTTAAATTTTTTCCTTTGTTACAAACACGCCCTCTGAAAGAATGCCCACTCAATTTGCACATGTTTTTTATCAGTGGTTTACTCTTATGGCGATAAGTCGTTAGTGGATAGTAAGCCATAACTCACTAGTAACTAATAAACCATAATTCACTAGTGACTTATAAACCATAACTTACTAGTGACTTATATTCCACTTTACTTAGTTACCATTAAGTCAAATATAATCTGCTTTATATGCAATTATTGGTTAAAATAATTGAGTTGCTATACCTATATTTTCCGATTGTAAATTAAAAATCGTTTTGTCGTCTATTTAACGTATTTGATTACCCCTGTCGACAAATAAATCCTTCAGTGTCGTAATATCGGCTTTCATCGTCGCTCCCGCACACTGTAAAGAAACATCAAAAATATAAACCAATAAAGCTGACGGCTAAAATTGAATTATTCGGCGACTTTCGCGTTTTACCTGACCATTCCGGAAATTTACGAGTCTGCTAATCGTTCGCACGGGGCGATAAATTCAAGAAAATTAATTTTTCCCCTTTGTCGGAGGCTTTTTCACGAAAAAAGAGCTGTTGGGGCAACGACGTTGGATCTGTAGAGTCAACGTTCATGTTTGTCCATCTGACATCATTTTTAAAGTGATACCCGTAAGATCGAATACCAACAAAAACATTACCGGAGCCAAGTTCACGTAACTGCTTGGTCGTAAAAAGTAGTGACAGCTAGACCTAAGCTGTATTTCATTGTTACTTATTATTCAACCAATATCTTCAACCAAAATTTAGGTCTTTGAATTTGGACGTTACTTGTTACAAAAACGTGACATGGATGTGACTATTACTTAAAATAAGGAGAGCTGAATGTTGACTTACTTAAAATTACAGATAGTAACGTGACGTGGCTTACTATTACTAACTACGCCTAACGACCAAGTCACATAATCAGTTTTGGTTGATTAAACTTCAGGGAAACTTGTGAAATGAAAAGCTTCGGACCCAGTAAGTAACTATGAAACTGAACTTGGCTCTACCTCGGATATCACTACTGTTTAGGGAAAACCAGTCACGTCACCAGAACTTTGCTCCTTTTCGCAGTAATATTTCTGAGATTTTATTTCTTTTTGTCTGTGGTACTTGGGTTTTGAAGGTTTTGCCTAACGCAGGCGTAGTTTATACACATGGGTATTTATTGTTCCACGATAATGCGAATGCCGACAGTTAAAGAAGTGACCAAGAGGTTTGCAGGAAAACACGAAGGAAGACGCCACGCCCACGACAATATCGAGGTCCTGCAGATCCTGGATAACACCTGTATAAAAAGAAAACTAAAAAGGGTTAAACCGTTTGAACTTGTGTAGTTCAGAATGTATTGTGCAGTGCTAGAGCAGAGCATAGTGTAACACGTTAAAATTGTATCTTCATCTTAGAAACCAAGTGATACCGATGGGAACATCTTAGCTAAATACCTAGTCCTAAGAATTTTAAAACAAAATTGTAGGTTAGTCGTCGCCGACTAGTAACAATAAATTCAATAAAAAAAAATCATAATGTTATATTTATTTAATCGAGAAACGAAATGACTACCAATCACGGTACAATACATAAGAGTATGATCTACGTATTATTTTATTTAGTATCACCCTTGACTCTTGGGGTTGACAGAAAAATAGTCTGTATTTTTTGATTTTTTCCTTTGTGTATATGTTACAGGAAACATCCGATTTCTGGATATACTAGTTTGGCCTAGGATATATTATTAAAACTTCCTACCATTATTAGGACATTTGCGTTTTTCCTAGGAAGTACTAGTATTGCCTGGTATTTTTCAGGATAAACCAGTGTGGCCTGATCGGCATTAGGAAATATTAGTTTTAAATTTTGACTATGATAAGTATTTGCTCAGGTTTGCTCAGGATGGTTATCAATGATAACTAACATGAGCAAACCTGCACAAGTTACGCAAGGACGTTTCGACTTCAGTTTTTAACTTTATTTTTAAGGCTTAATGTTTTTTTTCGCGATTTTCGCAGTGTCGGGAAAAGTATATTTTCATTATTTTCCTAAAGATGAGATGTTGACGAAATGGTGTAGAGTATTTCTCATTGGAATAACGGTATCTAAATATACCAGTGTCTGCAATCTACATTTTAAAAGAAGGATTTCTTTTTTCCAGGTTGGATTTGATCCACATTTATTATTTAACATTATTAGGATTTAATGCGATCGGAGTTTGTTATAAAGTCATTATCGGCCAGATTCTCCAACGTTAGTCCAGTCTAATTTGACAACTAAAAGTGTTAAACTGGAAAGTGTAACCTGAGGCAAACCCAAAAATATTAGTTATTTTAGAAGAAATTTCCACCTAGTTCCTATTACAGGCAGAGTATTTGGCCTTATAAGCACCCACCATCATTAAGGTTAGCCGAGGCGAAAGGATTCCAAAAGAGATCTCCTTTTTTAGGGAATACTGTGTTAACAATGAATTTTCTCTTTATCCACAAACTTGTTGAACTGAAAATAAGCAGTGTTTTGTGTGTTGCGCTCGCGTTATTAATGCCGTAACTCAACATCACACTCGACGTGTGTGCGTCATCTAATCAAATTTATGGCAGACCCGTATACCGGGTTTTGTTCTGTCAACTTTTCTTTTTGTTTGTCTTGTTTCTTTGGCGCGAAAATTCACCAGTTCTGTATGGTTTCAGTGAAAAGCGAGCAGCTTTGTTTTTATACCAAAATAAAAATTAAATTATAAGCCTCATTAGAGAGATTTTATTTTGAATATTGTTAATTAATTACATATATACGTATTACGTATGTATATCTACCTATGTATATTATGGACTATTGATTTAGTAGAAATTTATGTACTAAGCTATATTTTTTAAGAAAACTTGTTTACTTTGACATATTTCGTAATACGTTCAAACCAATATAAAAAAACGTTACAGTGTTTTATGAAAACGTAAGTAGTTTGGAAACAATAATCAGCAAGACATAAGACAATCTTGGTTATAGTGGCAATGACACAAGCACAAGCAGTATTGAAAATGAATAAGACGTTACAGTTTTTTGTATAAAAATATAAATAGTTTAGAAACAAGGATCAATAAGACTAATCCTGTCTATAGTGGCAATGCGACAAGCACAAGCAAATACCTTTAAGAAAAAAGACATTACGGTTCTTTGCATAAAAATATAAATAGTTTATAAACAAGGAACAACGAGACATAAGACAAATCCTGTTTCTAGTGGCAATGACACAACCCCAAGCAATCTCCAAAAGGAATAAGACATTACAGTTGTTTCAAAAAAATATAAGTAGTTTGCAAACAGGTGTCAAGAAGACATAAGACAAATCCTGGTTATAGTGGCAATGACACACGCACAAGCAATATCTGAAACTAATGAAACATTACAGTTTTTTTTTTGCAAAAATTAATAAATAGTTTGGAAACAAGGATCAACAAGGCATTAGACAAATTTTGTTTGTAGTGACAAATGTAGAACAAACAATGTCAAAACGGAATAAAAAACTACAGTTTTTTGCATACAAACATAAGTGGCCTAGAAGCAAAAATCAATAAGACATTAGACAAGTCCTGCTTGTAGTGGCAATGATACAAGCAACAACTACTTAATAGGAATAAGACATTACATTTCTTTGTAAAAAAAATATGAGTAGTTTACAAACAAAGGTCAACAAGACATAGGACAAATCCTGGTTGTAGTGGCAATGGCTCAAGCACAAGCAATATGTAAAAGGAAAAACATTAAAGTTTTTTTGAATAATAACATGAGTAAGTAGTTTAGAAACAAGACATAAGACAGATGTTGCCAAAAATTTGCGACGCACTTTGTTAAAGAAAAAGTGTTTAGTTATAAACTGTCAAAGATACTATGATGAGTATTATTGACCAAGTACTAGCCGCTTAAAAATTGAAAAGAACATTAAAATAATTCTGGAAGGTACTCTAAGAAAGAAACAGAAACAACAGGGTGTTCTGAGTGAAGCAAGTTGTAGTAGAGCGCGTGCAAATTAGCCCTCAGCTCAGTTAGCCGGATAGGTTCTATTGGACGCCATCAGTTTTTTATACCGACATAAACTGGAAGTCACCTAGGTGGTCCAGGAACCTGATTCAGCACACAACAAGCCTGTTATTCATAATTTAAAATCAAAACATAGGGCGCAGCGAGCTGAATAAAACAACGTAATACATTTAACCCTATATACATATATTTGTACAGAAAAAAAGGTATTGTTACAAGTGTTTACACAAATATGGCGATGTTGCCCCCGCAAAATAATTAAGTTACACGAAAAACTTCGTGAGGAACTCTGTCCTCATATACAAAAAAAAATTCATAGGGCGACTCCTTAGCACCACCGAAGAAAAAGGTAGGATGCGTCTTAGAACCCACCGGGAGAAAGAAATAGGGATGTTTCGTAGCCCCTACCGAAAACCCTCTTCAACAGAGGGCTCGATATTCTAAATTCAAGGGTCAGCAAAAGGGGCAGCTACCAATGGTTTTGGGCCAGGATCATTCATGCCGACGTTGATGACTGATACGATGTTATCGAACGAAGTCGCAAACAAAACCCTGCATCTAGCAGGCAAAATTTCAGCAAAAGAATTAAATCGCGGTCTCGGAATCATCCAAGCACCTAGGGCCTCAACATGGCCAACCCGAGACCGCAAACGACTTTATCGAAAACAAAAATGGAAAACAGCACAACACAAGCACAAAAGTATCAAAAAAGAATAAGACATTTCAGATTTTGCATAAAATAAGATAAATCTAGGTTGTAGCGCCAATGATAGTAGGAGAAGCAATACATATAGTTAATAGTTAGAAATACAAAAGTGGTTAAATGGGAAAAAGTTGCATTATTAAAGAACTAATAATACTAATAACTAAGTTCTAAGAAGTTTTATTAGTTTTGCCCTACCTTTCATAATAATTTCGTAATAACTCAAAAATGAAAAATCATCTGAAAAATTTCGAAACATCATTTTAATAGTTCTTTAATTACGCAACTTTTTCCATCTAATCAATTTTGTATTTCTAGTTATTAACGAGATCCCCATACTGGCTCTCCTTATCTTGGACACCGTGTATATGTATTTATAAAGGCATTACAGTTTTTGCATAAAATACGAGAAATCTGGGTTGTAGCCAGACAATAGTAGAAGCAATATCAAAAAATAATTACAGTTCTTGCAGAAAAACATGTAGTATAAAAGAAAAGAATCAGTAAGCAAAGAGACAACATAAATACATCGCAAAATACTGCTGCCGCCGTTACGGTATTAGTATTTTGCGCAAATTACAACGCGAACATGAACCTAGGCACCTCGCTACTTGTGTCGCTACCTCATGCTCATTGCCGGCCATACATTTAACTCACGACGCGGCGGCACCTTTCAACCTTGATTGATGGATTGGCTGTCGGCCAGTCGGCCGATGCCCGGTTTGTTACAAGCCAGTAAATGCTTTGTCATGGCTGGGACAGTAGTCAATTTGACTAGTAAAGACGCTGAATCCGTAACTGGCATTAAGGATCAGTAGGGTAAAATTATCGAAATACTTGTATAGATATTCAATAGCTATTTACATGACTAGTAGTATAGAAGCATCATTAAAATCAGAAGTATTGCCACGACTACACCAAACGAGTGCTGCAATAATATGCTCTAGCCTGCGTGTAATGGAGGTAGTTTTCGGTAAATATTGCGATTGAACCATGGATCTATTATAATAAGGATTCGATGTTCCGTATACTGTGACCGTATCGAACGTGAAGCCTTATATTTGTTGTTTGTTTTCTCTTGGGGGAACAGTTTACAAACTTTAAGGAAATACAACAGGAAATACGTAATTGAATCAAGAATGGTAGTAGAAAGAGATAAAATAGCATCGGAGTGTTGGAGCTCAGGTTGAAAAATCACACGCGATGATATCGAACGCAGCCCAGAAGTGTTGCAGTCTGTTATGGTTGTTTAGGAACACGGCTGAACCTCGGTCTGAACACTCGGTTACACGTACGTCTTTGTCTAATGAACTAGAAAAGACAAAGTGCGACGTATAGATTTATATAGATTTATAAATGACTCGGAGCGACTTTAAATAAACACCTTTAGAAATAACATAACCTATAAATAATAAAACCTTTTTAACTTAAATTTATTATTATTTAGCAGAAAAATAAAATATTTTAGGGCTTTTATTACTTTTAGTAAATCTTGTGATGCTTCTAACGTATTTTTTGTACAAAAATACAAGGTAAAATAGGATGTGGCCAATGTTTACAAATTGTGTTTACAGTGTCGTTTAGAATGGTTTGTTTTGGCTTCAAAGAATGTGAACTCATCCCGTATCCAGTCCTAATAAATCCATGGATTGAACAAACTAGCACTGACATCTGAAATGACCTCTAACAGGTTATTGTAAACTACATAACTATATTAAAAATAAACAGACGTACAAAGAATGTCTTTCTTGTTTAATATCTTCTCACGATTTCGCAAAACTTATACAACTACTAACAACTGGGAACTGAGACGAAACACAATAAAAAAATAGGGTTGTTAGCACCTTCTTTTTAGTTACACTAAGAAATATTTACTTGAAATATCCTATCTTCCTTGGAACTTCTGCTAACTTTTACCATAATATGTGAAAAGTTACAAACTCAATTGGTCCTAAAACTGCAGGTAAGGGGTTCTAATATCTCGAGGAGTGAAAAAAATGTGAATTATTGGTTTGTGTAGCTAGACAGTTAAAGGCGTAGTTGGTAGTTCTTTTGGAAATAACTAATGAAAAAATAATAGGTTATAGGTCTACCCGAGAAGAACAAGTTGTTCTTCTCGGGTTCTACTGAGCAAAGTCAAGATGGAAACATTAGAAACAGTATTGTTGTACCCTTCTTACAATTATTCTAAAATTAATAAAAAAATTCTATGTAAAGAATGTACAGGGTGTCCGAGAAGTCTTAGTATGGGCAAATATCTTTGGTATTAGCAAAGATAGAGGCATCAAATTTTAGGTGTATCTTACTGGTCACTACGTTTTCATGTAACGAAACTTTTTAAACCCCCTTGAGAGGTAACGCTAGGGAGTTGAGGTCAAAAATTTTAAATGCAACCCTATGCCATGTGGTACCTCATTTTAAAGGTATTCAAAAAGGAAACATTTTGCCGCAAACCCGAGGTATATAGGTATTTTAATTGGCTTTTAATTGGAAACCTATAAAAATTCAAAATCGTGAAAACAATTAAGTAAATTCCTTCATTTCTCCTATTATCTACCTTAAAGGTTGTTCAAAATGGCCACTACGAACTTCTTGACAGTAATAAAGTCGATTTTGGAACTCTGCCAAGAAGTAACACCATTCTCGAAAATGTGAGAGGTAAGTTCCAAAATCGACTTTATTACTGCCAAGAAGTTCATTTTGAACAAATTTTAAAGTAATAAGAGAAATAAAAGGTATTTAAATTTTCAATTTTTTTCCACGATTTTTAATTTGTACAGGCTTGCCATTTAAAAACGAATTAAGATACGGACCTCATGTTTGAGGTAAAATGTTTCTTTTTTGACGACCTTTAAAATGAAGTACCACACGGTATAGAACTGCAAATTTTTGACCTCAACTCCCTAGCGTCACCCCTCAAGGGGATGGAAAAAGTTAAATTACATAGATTTATCCAATAACCATATACACCTAAAATTTAGTGTCTCTATCTTTACTAATAGCAAAGATATTTGCCCAATCTAAGACTTTTCGGGCACCCTGTATGTGTAGGTTTCTGCTTGGTTGGTTTGAGAGTGGTTTCGAAATACAGTTGTAAGAGTACTATCGTCAGCATAACTCTCAAGGGTGAAATTAGTAGCAGAAGGTCGTCAATGCAATGAAGAAATGTTGGCGCAAGAAACCTCATGGTACGCTAGCATTATTTGGTTGGAAGTTAGGATAAGTGACAGTCTGTTACGATAGACATGCGTCAATTGAAAAGAAAATTATTGAGCCAGCTACAGAGTTTGGAAGGAAGATTTTGTTGAGGAGCAATGGGCATACGGTTGAGGTAAATTATCAACCTAAACTAAAAAAACAAGAATATGCCTGGACCCGTTAAAGGATTTCTAACTTTAGGGGCATTCGATATTCGTAACACAAATGTGAGATACATTTTTACAACCGCTTATGTACTTAAATTCATGAAAGTATTTTTATTATAAAAGTGTAGTCATCTTTCTCTACTCAGATGCAATAGTTTTACATTCATTTTTAAATTAAGTACATGATTTCTTTAGCAAACTTGATCTCATTTACTTAATGTGTCCAATTAGTCAGTGCTCGTTTTGACAGTCAACGATTGCTGTCCGTAATAAGGGCATCTGTAATCCATCCATGTCCAAGCCGTCAATCAGAAGCGGCCAAACGACCAACTCAAAAAACGGCCTCGCATATACCCAAATTTGGACTTGGAATGAAGCGAGTCGCGCCGCAAAGCTGGACGTATTGACGGCTGTTGTTGTTAGAAAAGGTTTGTTTTTTGACTAAATAAATACAAATTCCTATGTTGTTCAAATAGAATAAATTTTATATTTTATTTATGGACATTAGGAGAGCGAATTAAATAATTACATTAATTATGAAATTGTTTTTAGCGGCCACATGAATGGGTTGCTGTCTCGATAGGGAATCTGCATGTATTTTCTTTATTGCGTAAGTCGTTTAAGCAGGTTATTACAAACCTAAAGATATTTGCTAGATTCTCCAACGCTAGTCCGGTCTAATTTGACAACCGAAAGTTTTAAACTGACGCGTAAGAATAAGACAAGTAAGTTTATAGGTATACGTAACTTGACCATACGTTCCATTTCGAACGGGACTGTCCCTTTTTCGGTACTCTGTTCCGTTGTCCCAAGGAAAGCTTCGGGACGCCAAAATGTCGTATTCAGAAAGTTTGTAAACGCGACATCAATTTAAAAGCATAATTTGTGAAATAATAATTAATTGAGAATATATATTCAGACCGAATTTAACAAAGAGTTAAATATTTCGATTGGGCGAATATGACTAAAGTACCCGCCTGAGAAGAAATAAAAATAAATTATGGATTTTGTTATTGAGAAAGAACCTATATTGATAGTAACCAAGATGCTGAATTATTTGATGAATGTTCAGTGATTTATAACTATATTACACTGCAAAAAGTAACAGAATGGATTAGTCAAAGTATTCCAACAAAAAATCGTTTTGTGGAACAATCCAAACACTTCCATAACAATAATCTCAATCATGCAAATTTTCATATAACTATTCAATATATTTTATGTCTGCCTGGACCAATGCACCAGTAGAACGGGTGTTCTCTCTCATGAACAAGTTGTCGACGCCGATAAAACTCAGGTTCAAGTTTCATTACTCAAAGCGATGTTGATTAAGGTAAATATTGATAAAACGTGTCAAAAATTTCACACAAATATCATCACCTATTCAAGAAAAATTGTTCCTCAGGAAAATATAACACTAGATAAATAACAAAGATAATTGCGTCTGGTGGGCGTTGTCTCATATTATTCTATATAAAGAATATATATATATATATATATATATATATATATATATATATATATATATATATATATATATATATATATATATATATAATAAATGTAAATGCGAAGATTTACTTCTTCGCTAGTGCAGCGAAAAGGCCGTGAATGAAAAATAAAAATAATGAGGACTATCCTTGATTCTGGTCTGGGTGACCTCCTGCTATCGATTTCTGGGCCCTTACCCATCAGCGGGCAGGCTTACACCCAGGGTGGCTGAAGAACAGACCACGATTTGGCCAGAATCAAAGAGAGTCCTTATATCCAAAATGATCGGAAAGGATGGGTAAGATGTAGTGGCTCGCGCCAACTAGTTCACCCAGTGTTGCTCCAAAAATGTTTGGCTGCTAACACAATAATACTCGAAAGTATGTCGAATGTCGATTTTCTCGACGTCGACGGTACAAATGCACCATTGTACAACAATAGTAGAAAAATGGAAGATTTCTTGGCCAAGAAATCTTCCATTTTTCTACTATATATATATATATATATATATATATATATATATATATATATATATATATATATATATAATATATATATATATATAATATATATATATATATATATATATGTATATGTATATATATATATATATATATATATATATATATATATATATATATATATATATATATATATGTATATGTATATATATATATATATATATTATATATATATATATATATATATATATAGTATATATATATTGCATGTGGCGGTACGCTTACGGTCATGGTATGGTACGGTGTAGTGGGCACATACCTTAAGGGTCAACCGCTTAAGAACCGGATGCTGATTTTCGCAACTGGGCTGCCAGAATCATAACCGCGTTCGATTTGAAACTTAGGTATCGTTTCTGGTGGTGCCAAGTCCGTGGCGCTTTAGGTTAAAGGCTGGCAATTCATTGCATGGAAATAACACGCGCGTACCGTATCCAGTCAAAAAATGGCAAAAAGAGCCGCCGACTTCAGTGCCTACAGGCTGCCCACTGTTTCCTGGCTGCCGTTGGTTTATTGGGATATCATGATAATTTAAAAAAATATTTTATATTTTCATTACCTACTTTTATTTATAATGTATAACAAAACACGTGCTTTGTCACCGCAGCTAAAACAGGATAAAACGTAATTTATTTTTAATGGAGTCGTCCCAAAAAATGAACAGCGCGTTAAAACATGAATGTTAACAAATGCGTTACCATTAAAAACTGAAAAATTACAATGCCGACAACAATATTCTAAAACTGCTTTGACAATTTTCATATTCTGTAACATAAATCAAAAATATTGTCGTGTTTCGTAAAAAGGGAAATACAAAAAAAATGTACCGGCATTTGGCTAGCTTTATTTAAATAAATTTGTTTTTGTAGGCTACTGCAAATGAAAAATTAAACATAA
The DNA here is from genome assembly GCA_963971165.1 of Philopedon plagiatum. Taxonomy (NCBI): domain Eukaryota; kingdom Metazoa; phylum Arthropoda; class Insecta; order Coleoptera; family Curculionidae; genus Philopedon; species Philopedon plagiatum. Next base: position 21,701,224 of record OZ020191.1, on the reverse strand, counting down.
TATATTTTTTTATTGAGAAGCATTGGGGGGACAGTACTAAAAGTGTATTACGTAGTACACTTACGTAACTTTAGTCTAAAACAATACGCATTTCTCTTTGAATTATCATATTACGCCCGTAATTTTACATCATCTGTGACACGGCTTGTCAGCTAATCAAATTTACGTGTCATGACACTGTGACCGTGCACACACATTGACCGAGATATCGACCGACTTGCTGATCGAATGTACGTGGTTCAACACCTGTTCGTTGAACATCAAACCATTCATTCATATGATGCACTTTGGTGCTAGTAAATCAGTTCTTAAAATCTAATAGCGATCTTGGCGTGCGTTAGTGGTATCCAGGCCCAAAACACTCTTCCTTTCTCTGAGACACACACAGCGACCAAGATATGGATCGATTTGCTTATCGAATGTTCGTAGCTTGGCATCTGTTTTTCGAACATCAAACCAGTCATCTAATACAATTCACGTGCTGCTAAATCAGTTCTTAAAACTTAATAGCGATATTGGCGTGACTACTGGCATCCATATCCACGAACACTTTGCATTCTGCCTTTCTCTAAACCACCGTAGTACTAAAATTAAACAATGAATTTTATAAAGCTCCAAAAACCACGCCGCTGACACTAATACCCATGCCTAAATTATCAATTTTGGGCCAAACTACTGAAAAGTTTGAATACCACCGGAGTAATACACTTACGTAACTATAGTATAAAACAATGCGTATTTCTCCCTGAATTCTCATATCACGCCCGTAACTTTGCATCACCCGTGACACTGCCTGTCAGCTAATCAAATTTACGTGCCATGAGCACACACGGCTTTCCGCACGTATACGTGCTAATTTGTCTGCTGGCGGCCATATTTCTTTATTTTCCTCGTCGTTTTACCTCTGCCACGTCACATTACCGAGATGCGAGGAGCCCATTTCGCCCTTGATTGACGGCCTTTAGTTCTTGTCTCCTCGACTTAGGGAAACTCGGTATTTTTGGTGAGTTTTTATTAAACTGTTCTTCGTGCTTGGTGTAAATATGATGTTACATTTTTGTTGCACATTGAGTTACTTTCGGCTGGTACTATCCAACAATATAACCGAACCACAATACGTATCTTCCACTTTATAGCGAGAAAGAAGAAAATTTTATACAAATTATAGGAACAAACAAAATTCTTATAAACAATATATTTTCGGAAGACTCCGTAGGTATATATTTTAATAAGAATATGCCTCTAAATAAAAATTATTATCTTAATTATTAGGCATAGTTTTATTTTATACGATTATTTACCTTTTTTTTCACGTAAATAAATACATAGAACGCAATTGGCAGGCAATTTACCAATATCTATTATTTTAAATTAATTTATCCCTTTATTTACATGATTATTTTCAATCATATACTTTAAAATTTGTATTATAAGCAGGAGGCAAAGTATGCCAATAGAATTTATATAAAATCGCCTATAACTAACGTAAACTCTATATTGCGTGATATAAATTTCAAAAATAACTCACAGCGTGACGTCATGAGCGAACCCGGGCGAATTTGACACGGTTTGACATCATATCTTCCTTTTATTGTATCATGGGCATGGGTTTGATTCATACGCGGCACGGGTTAGTTTAGTAGCATAGCAAGCAAAGCGACGTATGGATGAACCGCAGCGAACGAGCCTTTCCAATCGGGTTTGACTTAGATCTAAATCGATTCAACTCGGTCCAAGCTTAGCTCGGTTTGATCGGTTTGCGAAGTCGAGTCATTACATCTCCGTAAACGGATTCATCTGGGTTTGAACCGGTTTGCGAAGTCCAGTCGTTACATCTCAGTAAACCAATTCAACTCGGTTTGAATCGGTTTGCGAACTCGAATCGTTAGATCCCCGTAAACCGATTCATTTTGGTTTGAATCAGTTTGCGAAGTCGAATCGTTACATCTCCGTAAACCGATTCAACTCGGTTTGAACCGGTTTGCGAAGTCGAGTCGTTACATCTCCGTAAACCGATTCAACTCGGTTTGAACCGGTTTGCGAAGTCGAGTCGTTACATCTCTCTAAATCGATTCAACTCTGTCCAAGCTCAACTCGGTTTGAACCGGTTTGCAAAGTCGAGCCGTTACATCTCTAGTTTATAATATCATACAGTTTTTTTTACTGTAGCAGAAATAATTTTAGCCCTACGACTCCTGTCGCATTTTAGAGGAGATGAATTTAATGTTGTCATATTTAGAGCTATAGAATATTTTTTTAAAATGTCAATACGAATACTAAGTAAGCAGTTTTCGTCATAATATGAAATTTATTAGAATGTTTAATTAAAACATATCCAAATTAGTATAAAAGCAAAAGCCACAACCCGAACAGGCCAATAAACAATATCGTCAATAATACAGGCAATTAGAGATGCGAAACAGCCGACCCGAACCGAAACTGCGTAAATACTCCCGATAAAAGCATTTTAATGAAAATTTAATTTTCAAATTACTTGGAGAGTTTTGTCAAAGGTCCCTAAGTATTTATATTTATACAGGGCTGCTCATAGCTTCCAGTTTGATTGTTCTCCTGCTCAATTTTTTTTATTGGTTTATTATGCGTACTTTTTTCTCCAAAAAGTGAGGTTGTTTTCCACAAACTTATTTTTCCCTTTTTCTTATCAGCTTAGGGTATTAGCTTTTTTTAAAAACAATAAGACTATGTAAAAATTTGTTACCATTTTAAAAAGTAGAACTAGTGTAATAGAAACGTAACCTTTATTTTTAAGCCAGCTACGTGCGCTTTTGCCACTAGAAAAATACAAAATAACAGCGATTTTTCCTAATATTTCCAAATACCCGTAGCAAACGAATATATGACCCGTAAATAAAAAAAAATACAACTCTGCTGTAATAAATTTTACACCATTTTATCAGCTATGTGCGTCAGCGTGAAAACAGTGGAAGAGCTGGATAAAGAAGCTGAAAAATTAAACATAGATATACAGCAGGTAGTATGGGAAAATCCAAAGCCAATCAAGAGAAAGACAGCTGGTTGATGAAAAGAGGCAACTAAGAAGAAAATTGCAGCAAAGCAGAATGCCAGATGATAAAACCCAGACTAAATTAAGTAATGCAAAAATTAGGTAGAGAAATTAAGAGAATTAAATATGAAACAGTAAATAATTATCTAAAAGGGCTAACATATGAGAAAGATACTGATTACTTATTGCGGAAAACTACGAAAAGAATCAATGATTTAAAATCCACCTCTCAGAAAATCTAGTGGTTCGTGGGCCAAAAGTAATTATGAAAAAGCAGATATAATGTATATTTGCCAATCATCTGGAAACACCTTTCAGCCAAATATTATGCAACATGACAAAGAATTTCCAGTAACAAATGAACAACATGGTAGTATAATTCAATTATTTGTAAAACCTGTAAAAGAAAAAACTGAAATTTACACACATATTAATGCAAAAAAGGCACCATGCAACTGGAGAAATTCTGAAGAAACTGCTTAGAAAGGCCATTGTTAAATTAATGCATCTATTAGATTAAAATACGTTCCACGATGTTGGAAAGTAGCTGAAATAATTATGATTCCTAAACCTGGAAAACCAGTTAACGAGGTAACATCATATAGACCAATATTATTACTACCAGTAATATCAAAACTGTATGAAAAGTTTTTGCTAACTAAAGAGATTAAAACATATAATGGAAGAAAAATGCATAATACCATTACAGCAGTTTGGATTTCGAAATAAACATGCAACTATAGATAAAGTACATTACCTTGTAGAAAAAGCATTAGAAGAAAAAAAAATCTGCTCAGCAGTATTTTTGGATGTTGCGCAAGCCTTTGATAAGGTTTGGCATAAAGGCCTCAAATACAAAATGGAACTGCTTCTACCCAAAGAATATAACCAACTACTAAACTAATATATCAGTGAGAGGTTATTCAGAATAAAATATAAAGATCAGTAATAATTAAATCACCAGTTATATTAAACAACAACGTGATCTAGGCATAAATCTGCATGTCCGACTTAGATGGAAAGAACACATCAAAAAGAAAAAAGGCGAGCTCAACTACATATACAGAAAATTATATTGGCTACTCGGCAGAGGTTCTGAACTGTCAATATAAATTAAAAAAATTTTAAACTATGTACTAAATGGAATACAACTCTGCGGGTGTGCCAGCGAAAGTAATATTCAAATGATACAAAGATTTCAAATCACTGTACTAAGGGGCAATGCACCCTGGTAACAAAGAAACAGCGATCTACATAGGTACCTAGGGGTGGAGATGGTCGCAAATGTACTCAAAGAATTTGCCAAGAAGCACGAATATAGGTTGGGTTGGGTTGGGTTGTCAATATTTTTACTTAATTAAGATGTCTGATGGTACTAAATTCATTTTAGTAAGAAGTTCCAATATAAAAATCCTTTGGAAACCGAGTAAGTCGCAGAAAAAACAGAATAAGTCACAAAATTCGAATGACTACATATTAACAATGACAGAACAACAACTTGTCAAAACCTAACTGATCAGTTAGAAGATCTAAATTTACACCAGTACTAAGTCCTAAACATTTTTAGTGAATCCCTGGGTTACAGGGTATAAAACTAAATTTTCAAAAGACTGTATTTTCGAACAAGGGGTTTTCAAAAATTGTATTTTCTAAAAAGGGGTTTTCAAAAAATTTACATTCAGAAACCAAAATTGTAAAATTTTCTTGCAAATATTTTTCGAAATTATACACATTGGAAGGTGGGAGAGGAATTCTTCCTCGGCCGAGGTGGTACCAGCCCACACATCTTAAAAGGGCTGGTGAAATTCCTCCGGATGTTTTCAGCTGCAAAAAGACAATTTTATCTGCCTTGCCCAAAACATAAATCATATCGATTAATTCATTTTTGGAAAAATTCATTTTGAGTGGACAATAAACTGGACAATAAACTTTACAGTAAAGCGCTTGACTTTAAAACCGATCTGATTTTTAATGACATCCACTAACATTATTTTCATTTGTTTCCCGTAGCTACTAAGATCCATTGACAAAAGATGCAATAATGAGAACAGAAAATCCCGAAAAATTGAAATATTTCAAAAACTATTAGAGATAGGACACTCTTAATAAAATGTAAAGAATTTTTGACGAGCTATAAGATGGCAGAAAAATATATAGGGTATTCTATTTGATAAAAATGACATTTTTAATTAGAATTTTTCTGACTTTGGACCTAGAAATAAACACACTGTCAAATATTTCATAGTGTATATTATGTTTTTTTTTTAATTTACTCAGGATACAAATTGTGAATCGTTTGGAGTCAAAATTTAAGTAGTATTTTCGCAACAACTCTATTTACAAATGCTAAATTTTCATTACCAGTCTAATTATCTTGAAAACTATGACTTTTTCGTATATTAAACATAGTCAAAACTTATAAAATTATACGCAGAATTCAAAGATCCATTCAAATACTGACCATTTGAAAAATCTAACTTTTGGTCACCATCATTTTTGAGGGCCCCCTGTGTCCCTGTATAATTAGAAATATTTTTAAAATGTACAGAACATTCAATCATACCTTAACACAAAAGCTTATTATCGACAAATCCTATCTTCAAGGCGTAAAATTACTCCGCGCAATCTTTGACTCACCCGGTTCATCTTTTACTTCTACCTCAAAACGACAATTAAAATAAAATTGAATTTTGCTTCAAATCCATCAGCACTTTTTTCTTGTGTAGATTTAATTTTAAGTCCATTGAATCGCAGAATTTAATTTGCTTCATATTTTCCACATAAAAATCCATCACACTACAAAAATCTTGACAGTTAATCACGAGCAAATTTATTAAAAATCTTCTTTAAACCTTAATTGAAAACGACCAAATTAAAATTATTTCCCGGATCGCTCACGGGGCGGGGGAGCATCGCTCCCAGGGCCGGATTTTAAGGTGTAGAGGCTTAGGGGTAACGTGAAGGCTCCTAATTATTTTAAAACCAAAATAAAGTATTGCACGAGAAAAGAAAGCTATAAGTTAAAAATAATGACTTTAAAATATGTATAGCTTATCTTTGATGTAAGTATAATTCAAAGACATAACACTTTAAAGTGGGAAGCCCATATTTTGGTCATATTTCATTCTAATATGAAAATAGTGTAATTAAAATGAATTATAGAACTATTTTAAGTCACCAAATCTTCATATAAGTAAACTGGTCATTGATTTAAAGAAAAGCAGCCATCTTGCCGGTGAACTTCAGTTGAATTTCAGTATTTCATTCCTAAGTACATATATGTGTGGATAATAAGGAATATACACTTATCTTTTTTTATTGCATAAGGAAGTATTTATAGATCCAAAAAAATTACTAGAATAATTTAAAAACAGACATTTGTCCTTAATGAATAATGACGTCAGGACATCAGCAAAAATAAGTGTCAATCTGCATGTTAATGTAAAGCATAACCTAAAGTCGAACAGGTATGTTTTCCTCGGAATCAGTTAGAGGGGAAGCAATCGAATTTTCTGGGTTAATAGACGAATGGTTCAACTAGCTTCGGTAAAAATGTAGTTATACAGGATGTTTCGTTTCGGATCTATTAAACGTCGAAGTCGAAATTTCAGCGATTTCCGTTGAAATCGGGTATATACAGGTCGCAAAAATGAATTAAATCGATGAACATTTTCGGAGGTTGTAGAGGACCCGGAGCTTTAGAACTGTATTAAAACTAGTAAGGATCGGAAATAAGTAATTCTTTTGAATTTTTTTAAGTAGAAAAATGTCATTTGAAGACACCTCTTTGGTACCTAATATCTCGAAAACGTCGGATCGAAAAACGAATTCATAAGTGAAACTTTAAAATCTCAAATACTTTCTTTACAATACGTTTACCTAAACCTAACATCATTGGAAAATGGATATATTTGGGAAAAACTGTAAATTTCGATGTTTGACCCAAATACTTCGGCTTTTAATTTTTGTGCGGTCAAAATGGTTCAAATTAAAATCACATATACGACATCGGAAAGAGCTCGTCAAAATACATCATATCCATATTTTTTAGTTTCTTCCTTCTTTATAGGAAGGTAGCAAGCGCCTATAAAATTTCGATTTTTGACTTTTTTGCCCCCGACATCGGTAAATTTGAATCACTCTGTATTTTTTCCTATCTAATTTTTTCCCATTTTTTCAACACTATCTTATAAACTCACTTTAAAATAAATACCAAATGGGTCATCCAGGGGCGTATTTAAGGGGTAAGAACCGAATTTTCTTGATTTTTTTCCGACAAATCCTATTTTTGACCGACATTATTCCACACTATTTTTCTTATTTAGTGCTTCTTTTTGAGTTTATTTTATCCGTTAATAATTTAAGTATATATCCCACTAATTTAAATCCCTTATTTTTTCATTGAAGTTATAAATAAATAGGTTTATTTGCATCGGGGACACGCAAAATTTGAAAATTTTTGAATTTTCAAACACTGCCATGAAAACAAAGAATTGCAGTTTATCTACTCGAAATTATTAAAATACGATGTGTCAAAATTTTACAAAAATGCCAGTTTTAGTTGCAAAATTGAAAAGTTCCTGGGCCGATTTCGGCTTGAAATATACATAAATAAGACTTTAGGAACCTTCTACTTTAAGTACAGGAATATTTTATTGGATGAGTTGCCATTAAATGCCATTTTTATTGATTTTTGGATGACACTACAACACTGGAATTCGCCATGTACTCATTATGAGTCATGAATTCACTTTTGACTATACAGCCAATGAGATTACGTTTTACAAGTTTCGAAATTCGCGCGAAAATTTGCAGTAGAAAATTATTTTGTTTTGTTAACAAAGACCAAAATAAATGGATAACAGCAACCGCCATAAACATTTAATTTATGCAGAGAATGTAAAAAAATATATTTCAGATTTATTTGGGTTATATGCATATTCCCTATTCTTCATAATAAGAAACAATTTCTGTAGTTCCATGAAACTTGTAATTATTGGAATTTATTTTTAGTACTTCCATAAAGAATTCCTGGAAAACCATGAGAATCTTGAATAATTCTGTATTTTCATTAAAGGAATAATTTGCAAAAATATAAATATTTGTGGATACCGCTCTTAGGCTTCAGCCCCTGTTGCCCTCCCCTAAATCCGGTCCTAATTTCTTCTCTATAAATTTAAGCACAAAAGACCTCCGTAAAGCGTGAGCTGGAGGTGACGTTATGTTAATGCCCGTCAGTTGATCAAAGAGCTTAATTTTAGGGTGAAAGAGACATTTTGCGTTAAAAAGAACGACTTGTTTTGATTTTATTTTACATTGGAAGTGTATTTTTTGTGGAGTGAAGTCTGGCGTTTACATATGACATTACAAATTAATTTATATTTTAAAAATATGGAAGGAGCAACTAACACTGGTGTGCAACATTTAGGTATAAGGTAAGGTGGGGTAAGTGTGTATTCGGGGTAAATCTGTAATAAACAAATAATTTTTAAATCATATATGTATAAGTGTTGCCATCTATATACTACCGAAGAAGGTTATTTGTACTTCAAATTAATAAAACTGCAGTAGTTAGATATATTCATTTTAGACCCAAATAGTCTCTGTCTCAACTGGTTGTCATAAGGTGAACATGCAGTTGGTAGCCCAATTTTGAATCCATGATCATCGACGTTTCGAGTTAGATTTTAAACCGTTTTTTAGTCTAAACACGGTAAATAATCTTTAAATTTTAATTTAGTCTTGGTATTGTTACCCTAACTTAGTATTTTGTAATTATTTTCGGGTAATACACACTTGCACCTCTTAAATTTAACACAGGGAAAGTATGTAGTATTTTTACGGGGTAAGTGTGTAACTATTACACACTTTCGTTATTATGGTTCTTCTTAAACCAGATGTTAGTAAGAGGGGTTTGCATCGATTCAGAATTTCTTTTGCTGATTACAATATTCAGTAAAGTTCTTATTTTATTATTTTGCTTATCTTAGTTTCTAAAGCATTCACATTTTGTAAAACAGCATGTTTATTATTTTGTAGGTTTTGAGAGACTGTTATTTTAATTGTTAAAAAGTTTATATCTTTAGAAGTTTTAGAGCTAATAAACACATTTAAACCGCTACTGAAAGAAGTTTTTTTATAATTTTACACACTTACACTAGGTATAAATACATACATGAAATATGTGAAAATATGTGAAATCGGACTTCCTTACACACTTCCACCTTTTTGTAGGGTAAGTGTGTAACATCGACCCAAAAATAAAAGAATGGCGAGATAAGATAGAAAGGTCGTCGCATAAACTTGTAATATACTATACCTGGAGGTAATATCCATAAGTGTTTGGTATCAAAATGTAAATTAAATATTCTATATAGTTTTTTCAAAAATATGTGATATGTATAAACTTTTAAAATTCTGCTACACACTTACCCCACCTTACTTACACTTCTTTAATCACCTTTAGTTGATATTGTGTAAATATCTGCTATTAATAAAGTTGCTATTTTAATGTCCCGTTTAAATCTACAATTTTAGATTAGCAACAGTATTTTATTTTCACTGTAGGTATAAGACATTTTATCTATTCGTCCGTATTTATTAAAATTTATTTTATATTAGAAAACAACAACTTAAATAGAAATCAAAATTTTGTTTTGACAAGACTTAAATTTTGAATTAAAAATTTTGGTTGAACAAAAAATTTAATGAAGATTAGACCCTTATAATGTGATAGGAGTCATGTAAGTGTCATTGCCAAAGATGACTCCAAACGTCAATTAGAATTGTTACTTGATTAACAGTTTTGGGTACATCAGCAGCTAAAAAGCTTGGTTTTCTCTTTCAAGCCAGAAAATACTTTTCCCCTTCCAACTTACACACTCTCTATGTTTTCCAAATAAGACCTAACCTGGAGTACTGTTCCCACATCTGGGAAGCGGCATCAACTTCCACAGTTAACTTCCATGACTCTATCCAAGAGACAGCCATTCGGCTCAACAATGACCCAGTCTTCACAAGAACACTCCCTTTCCTCGCTCATCGCCGCGATGTTGAGGATTTATCCCTACGGATTTTGGTTTGAAGAACTAGCCGCTATAATTCTTCTCTTGACTATTCATAACAGAACAGAGGCGCGTTATGTATGCATCCCTTTACTGTCCAGTTACCTACACAAGCCTAGAATATCCCACTTCTCACGCTCGCTCATACATTACGTTTCCAGACCTTTTGACCCAGACAAATTACCTGCAGATGTTTTCCCTTCCTCTCACAATCTCAAATCCCGTGTCAATAGATTACATGTCATTTCTCTTCAGATGCTCACGGTACGTTAGTACTTAGGCTTGTAGTCTACTTGGGCTGTCTTAGATAAAAAAAGAAACGTCCGGAGGAGAGCGTCTAGATCTGTGTAAATAAAGATTTTGGTACTTCGTACACACGATGGTTCGTGTGTACGAACATAACACAATTACATCCAGATTTTTAAGAAAATTGTTTCTGAAACTGGTATCCAAGGCAATACACATTTTTCATATTTTTCTGTCCACTTCTTAATACAAACGTTAAAATTTGGTCTGGAGATTATCTTACCAAATACCACCCGTCCTTCTAAATTTTTAGAATAAACTTGAGAAAAGTCGCCAATAGGCAACATCATTCGTGCTGGTGGTAACACACACTAATAAAAATACCCGACTGGAGGCAAAATAATAATGCTTTCACATTTTTTTCTCTTCTAACAAAGGGAATATCTTCCTTCCAAACATTTGGCTCTTAACTGAAAATCATTGTTGCTTTTGTAATAAATTTGTAATTCTTTTGGCTGTACATCCTTTTGAGAGAATATCATTGGCTTTGTCTCCATCAGTCCTGCTTGGTTGACTCTTTCTCAAAATCATAAGTCTTTTAAACAAGGTCTAAAGGCGTTCGGTTGAGTTTGAGATACTCTTGTACCATAGAGAAAGAAAATTTACCGTTCTCTCTGCCTTGCCTTAAATTTATCTAACTTTGAACTAAAAAAAGTTGGGCGTTTGCCTTAAAAATTTTTAAATATTGGGCCAAGATATTCATGCATTTGGCGCCCTTGAGGCAAACTCAGATTCCTTTAAACCAAGGATTCCTTTTTATCAGTGCATGCTATTACTTACATAGCAACTCATTTATTCCACTTTATTCGAAAATCTTATCGACTTCATCTTGAGTCAAAATTTTTAAATGTGTTGGTCTGAAATCTACTTTTTTATTTTCTAGGCTATCGTTTTTAGCATAAAAAACCTGTACCACAATGTTGATGGTTGGCCTGTTTTTGAAAGCTCGAAAAAATAAACCAATATTACCTCCTCTTCTTCACAGTTAAATGTTTTTCTTTTCTTTGCACCACTAATAGAAAACTTAATATTCTTTAAAATATTGTAGTTTTGAATTTTCGAGCAATAGCTCCGTATCAATAGTTTTTGCCGCATCAATAATGTTCCGCCAGAGTTCCCGTATTCCTCTTCTGAATCCATTTTTTTTATTACAAAAACTGCACGAAAAAAATCTAATTACAACTATTCAAACTTTAAAAAGCACATTTAACCTCTCTACTGACAATGAACGAAAGCTTAGCGTAATAGCAACGAGAGACATTTCAAGACAAATAGGATAACCTGACAAATTAAAAAGTATCTGCATGGTGTTTAAGCGTTGACTTTTCCTCACTAGTGTGGAAAAATTTTTCTGCACTAACAAATTTTCTATACTAACATCAGTGCAGGTCAATTACTTATCCAAAATTATTGATGTCATTGATGACCAGTACCCGATTAAAAATACGGACGCCTCTTAAAGAATTAAATAATGTTCCTATTTTCTTGAAACGACGACACTGTTTTAGTCTTCTAAAGTAACAAATTATCTCCACACAGTGCTGTCATCTTTCGTATTTGAAAGCGGCCCATTAGCAAATGATCTAAGTGGAAGCCGAGCGCACATAAACAGATCTCCCAGGGAAACGCTAAGTCACGTGTGAAGGATCACTGTCACTTCGCCATCCATCAAGATGTCGGCTGACTGACTGGTGGTTTTAGATTGGTGTGAAAAGCTCAAGAACGGGCTTAAAGGAGAAGTAAAAATAGAAGGCAGTAGTGGAGAAGCTGGAATGTTTCCGGGAAAAATAAAAGTATTATATTTTCTCTGTATTTATCTACACGTTTTAATCAGTGTAAAGTTTAACGACATGCAGTTTCCTCAGAGCAACCAGCCGTAATCAATCAACGCATAAATTAGCAATAAACAACGCCAAAATTAATTAATAAAACCAGCCAGAAAATTGTTATTATTATGTATTATGTTTTTCCAAATTATAATATAATATTGACAACTAATAAAATTTTACAAAAATGGTTTTAATACCAAAGAGGTAATTGTAACAAAAGCATTATTAAAAAAAATAGTATCTACTAATAAATAAAAGAAAAAATAAATAAAATCTATTTTAACACTAACTAATATCTTTTATCTACTTAAAAGCAAAAGAAAAATACACTAAATTTAATTATCTTTATTTCGACACAGCTTATTTTAATAATAAATAGTAAGGGTACGCAGCTCCCACTAATCTAAGCGGGTATCAGGATCGAGATGAAGACAATTTTTTATTTTGTGTTTTTTTTTATCTTCTGACAGCCCACGAAGACCGAAGCCTATGTACGAAGTACTATGTACCGTGGGTGTACTGGGGAATCGACTCACACATCAAGAGTTGGACACATCCGTTGGGATTTCACCAGCCCTTTAAGAGGATGTGTGGGGTGGCACCACCTCGGTTGAGGAAGAATTCCTCTACCACCTTCCAAAGTGTTTACGACTGATCGAGGTCTTGCTATTCTGTCTTAAATTTTGCGTTACATTTTGTGTGTAAAATGGTATCGTGCTGGCTACTTGAGGGTTGGAGAACTTCGATTTACTCGCTAATAAAATTTTCCAATTTTTATTTCTACTAGGTATTATCCAATGGATAATACCTAGTAGAAATAAAAATTGGAAAATTTTATTAGCGAGTAAATCGAAGTTCTCCAAATGGATAATATCCATTTTAATAAAACGAACGTAAAAACACGAAAATGTAGAGGAAAGTCGCCTAATATTGGATAGTTGCCAAATAAAAGTTGCCACATAAAAAATGGAATCCACATATTATGAAGAATGCCATTGGCGCTGTTAAAAGTGAAGAAATGGGGTATTTAAAGGCGTCAAAGAGCTTTAACGTTCCGAAAACAACCCTTGAATTATATGTCAAACGTGAGCAACCCTTAGAAGAGCAACGTAAACTAAAAATATGTCAAAAACCAGTTTTATGCCTAAAAGGGAAGAAGACTTGGTACAGTACTGTTTAGAAATGGACAAAAGATATTAGGTCTAGGACTCGCAGACATTCGCAGACTGGTGAATCAACTTGTTATAAGGAATGACCTTCCTCATCCGTTTTCAAAAAAAAAGACGCGAATGCCGACAAGAAATGGCTTCGAAATTTCTTCAAACGTCATCCCAATTTATCTTTGAAAAAAGCTCAAGGAATTTCAAAAAATAGAATAAAAGTTTTCACGCCAGAAAATGTCAACTGTTTTGGGTGTCAGTTGTGTCAATTTTTTTGTACAACTGTTATTGTTTTTTAGTTTTACAATTTTTACTCCACTTACCGCCCCCTTTAGCCCACCGCCCGGGGCTGATAGCCCCCTTAGCCCCCCCTTGACCCGGCACTCTGAGCATGTGACACTAATGAGCTTAAATTACCCCCCTCAAGTAAGCAGCAATTATGGATATAAACTTTTTCCTTTATATAATTTTTAGCTTAATCCACCCATCTGCTTTAATTTCTACCTATCCTTCCATAAAACTCTTTTATCAATATGGTCATTATGTCTTCTCATCAGATGCCTCTAATACTGTAAACTTCTTTCTTGTAACTTCCACAGCTTTGATTGTTTGCCTTACTCTTTCATTCCAACGTCTATTAGATTCCTTAATGAAACGTCATGAGAGGTTGCCTACCTACTCGCCATAACTAATTCCATTTCATAATTTCAACCAATTACCATAAATTAAAGTAGTTGTTTGAGGGCTATAAACGTAATAAACCGAAGTAAACGGATCCCGATAATTGTCGAGGCAGCATGCAATGGAAATGCAAGACCGAGCGTTGTTTATGCGATAATAGCAACCTGACATGCCACGGTGCCGTTTTGCATCACTAATACTAAGTGTTGGTTATTACCCACACTGCAAGCTAACGTCTTAGTTTGGAATAATATGGTTGAGAGAGTCATAAATAAGTAACATTTTGTAATTAGATACAATTACAACATTTTTTCTGAGGACGACGAATAGACAGAGGGAACGTTTCATTCATAAACTCGTTTCTGACTTATGATTACAGCTTCAGATTTATCATCGAAGGTACAATTATTACTGTAATGTTAAGACTTAATAGGTACTAGATACTGAACAGATAATGAACACCTGCTTAAATTTTTAATAAAATTTCATATCCACCTTTTTCCGCTAAATGATTCATACGTCATCATCTGCATAGTGGAATATAGAGCGTGAATTAAATATTATCATCTCAATATTCCAATACTACGAAATAATAAATAGGAAGTGACTCCGCTGCCGGCGGCCATCATGGATGCCGGCGCCGGCAGCCGAGCGGGGTGCCGGGGAAGTGGCTCCGCTGCCGGCGCCGGCAGCCGAGCTCGGAGCCGGCAGCATTAGAAAATTAGTGTCAAAATAAGATGAGAATCAAAATACCTTAATTCAATCAAAAAATAATAATTTATTATAGTGTAAACTTTAACGAAACTTAAATCTTCCTACAAAAATATAACAATTGATATTATTCTGCGAATTGAAGGGTAGAAATAAGAAAAATAAATATCAAACTTTTCCTAAAATTAAGTCTTCGCTTTCTTAGTCTTTTTGCGATTCAACCTTATTACTGTATTTCCAAGTCTCTTCGGATGTCCACGTTTTTTGACCTTTCCTGGTATCTGTATGTCTCCTAATTCAAACTTAGGCTGTTCTTTAAACTTTTTTCCCATTTCTGAACTTAGACGTTCCACTGAAGAAAATGTTTAAGTTGCAGCCTATTTTGAATTGAAACTTTTGATTGTGGTTCGCACATATGTATTGTAATCAAACTTTTCGTACCTTCAATAAGAGTGTTTGATTTGTCTGATATCAATTTGATTGGAATTCTTGTCTTCTATAGACATATTGTCATTTTTTGAGGTAGAAATAACTAGCAGAGCATATGGATCTGTAACTCTGTGTCTCTGTTTTACTAGAAAATTGAAATAAGCTTAGGATGAAGTATGATTGTGATTTTGTTCCATCCCCAGGATGCATAGAAATTGTTTACACTCACTTACTTTTAAGAAAATGCTAGCCTGGCAGCCTTTCTTACACGTGGAACACTTCCTTGTTGACTTTTTATTTTTTGTCTTGAATGGTCTTCTACCTTTATCACCAGGCTAACCTCAGATAATAGTATTTCAGAGCCGGATTAATATCCACCACAGTATTGGGATTTCGTTGTATTTGATTGTCATTTGTTCTGCTATCACGCAACCAAAACTCATTGTTTGTGGCTTTCTTGTATTCCACTAAAACACAATTAAAATTTTCATATGAAGAAAATTTATCACACACTCATATTTTATAGATTTTACGCAAAATTAAAACAACACAATATTTACATATCATTTAAAATACGTAACTATAATTATTTTAGGTTATTCCGTTTTGGCCGTATCTGAACCGGCGCCGGCAACCGAGAAATTTTGTAGCCGGGTGCAGGCGCCGGTATCCATGCATCAACATTTTGGGAACCGGCGCCGGCTGCGGAGTCTCCTAATAAATATTATGCAACGGTAATTTATTTGTTACCTTGCATCTATCTTAACTCCTAACATTCTTATTTCTGCCACTTATAACATCCTTATTATGCACTTTCTGTATTGACCATAATGTATTTTTCTTAATTTCTTATTTAATTTTTTTTTAAATAAATGCTTGTTTTAACTTAAATGTTCACCATATTTTTGGCAGCATTACGGAACTATAATAATAGCAATTATACTTTTCTAATCGAAATAAGATTTCCTTACAAATATGTTCTGCATTAAAGAAAAACCAGATTCAGAGAGCTTTTATAAAGCAATAATTTGCAGGAAACTATAGCCGGACCCCCCCCCCCCCCAATAGCTAGGATTTCAGCGCCTAATGTTATTTTAGTTTTTAATGCTTGATTGTAAAGCATGCCTGAGTAGCCTGATTTCATTTTGCGACGTAATGGCTTCAATGATAATATAATAATAAAATAAATTAGCTTTGATTTATGGTTTGTGCATTAATATTATAATAACATCACAAACTCTGAATAATAGGAACATAAATCAACAACAAGCCGACAAAAGATATTTGTGTTCGAGGAAAGCATTATATTGTGACATACTAACCTTAGTTATTGGGGAATTCTGTCTCTTTTTTGTTATCTTATTCACCCTTTGATTTATACAAAGTTTCGGTATACTGTAAGTACATGTACGAATATATCCATTTAGTTTAGAGAACAATAATAAAACGCTTTTCACTCTGGCGCTGTGGTCTCTAACACGTTGACCGCCGTAATGGCAGCAATTTTTGACATATCTGGGGCCAGACTTTTTTGTTGTTTTAAACATTAGACAATGTTATAAATAAGCGATAGTATCGCCTAATATGGCGTTATTTATTTTTTAAACATTTGTTTTGAGTGCGCAGCAAGTGTGCATCGCATGGCCTAAATGACAAAATTTTCATGTTGGCGCCATGCGATGCACACGTGCTTGGCAATTATACAAGAATAAAGCAGTAAAAACTCGGAGTAAGCGCTGCTTGATAGGCCTCGGCGGTTTACTGGTTTAGTTTATATTAGATATTTGCTTAGGTAACATCAGGCATCTAAAAAAGTACTTACTTAGGTAGTGATATGGGTGAATACGAAAAACAACAAGTGCGTTTACAAACATTGATGAACGATGTTTTGTCAGACGAAGAACCGTTTGAATATGCATCGGAAAGTTATAAGGCAAGTAGTTCTTCTGACTCTACTGATTACTCTGATTCTGCTGTGCAAAAAAGTTGGATAAAACTAAAAACGCTAATCCTTCTGTTGTACCTAGTACGTCGTCCGATCAACTGTCTATCGAACATGTGCAAAAAAATGAAGAACGGGACGTACAAGGTGGTTCAGGTGTTCGTCGTATTACTCACGTTGAACAAACAATCGAAGATGTTATAAGGAATTTTCAGTGGGGTGACGATTGCTCGTCTGATGAGTTACTCCAACAGTCCGATTTGGGGTGGAATGAAGTGACGGTTGATTTTTTTTGTAAAATAAAGAATCAAACCAAAAAATGTGTTGCATTTGTTTATTACAACTACATAAATTAGACTACTCTAAAATAATTCCAATAGAAGCAAAAACGGCATTAAACATGTATATAGCTAATAATAAATATAATACATATATTGGACCTGTTTTATTACACTTTGAGCCGGGCTAATAAAAAATTTTGTTCACCAGGCCGTGCACTTTGATCGCCCATAACATTTCTATGCTAATGTGAAGCAATCGTGACCAGCACGGCTCAACGGAAAGCCCTACGTATGAAACATATGTGAGTGGCGTGGCCTATAAAGTTAGGGGCCATGCGAGTCACACGTGTTTCGCATGGCGGTCAACGTGCTAAACAGCATTCGGGCTAGCAGATCTGCCTCTTGCCGTTGCTGCTTTTTTGAGCTAGGTCCCCAAGAAACAATTATGAAGAACTCCATCTTCTCCTGTAAATTTGGTGAAAAAGAACCTGATATATTTTTGCATTTTAACACCGGAGATGAAACAGAAAATAATCTAAGGCCTGGTCGTTTGTCTTCATTAGCACCATCGAATGGGGAATATGCATGCATATATTGGTCCAATTAAATCATTACAAACCCAAAAATGTTATTTTAAACAAAAATTACAAGCATAACTTAACTGAATGATTTTTATTGTTTGGTATAACTTACAATTTACAATTTAAAAAGCAATTATTTGCGCGCGTCTACATGTGACGCCGAATATTGTCAAAAGCACGCGTCGCTGTTTTGTGCTAAGATCTTAAATTCAATCCTCTTTATCTTTTTTCTCGGAATTTAAATCAGCCATGAGATTAATCGTATTGTTTACAACAATTAGTCACGTGCCTGTCAAAAATAAAGAGCAAAAAGAATGAATTTAAGAACGGCCTCTAGTGAATATTCAGTTGCCTATAGTCACCACACCTAATTGGAATCATTCACTGGCGATGTAAATAGAAAATATTTGTTGTTTGTTCGTTTTTTGTTTATAGTGTAATTTGTGTGGAATTCTTTTTATTAAATAGTGAAATTTCTTTAAAACTGCCGTATAAGTAGAGAAAGTTATAGTCATTTGAAATTAAAATTATATTTTAGGTTTTAAAAAAATTCAAATGACTATAACTTTCTACCAACACATTTTTTCTTTTCAAAAATTAAAATAGGCAAGGCACTATGACAAAATTCAACTGTCACAACTATCTCGCAAACACATCGCTCCAAAACCACCGCAAGAATATTTTCACAATTCTCGTACCACATTAACTATCCAACAAATAAATTAAAGATCGTAACATCAAAGATATTTGGAAAAACAAACGTTATCCTATTTTTCAAGAGGCAAAAAGAAAACGCTCTCCGGTTCGGTATTTTGTCTTGAGACAGCGTCGATTTATCTCCGTGCGAGGCGAAAAGTGCAGAGGTGGTTTTCCACATTTGTCCGGCCATTAATCGACGGCACGAGTAGTGATTTAGGGCCGTGTCAAGACCGGAAGTGGCCTCGGTTTACAGCGCCCTCTGTAATACGGACGCGTCTTTGACTTCCGATCGTTTGTTAAAATCAGAGGCGTGGATGGAAGTTTTAAATTAGAGATATAGTGAATAATGGTAGACAATATTTTAGTTGGGATTTTAGATTGCGGGTTGTAAAGATTTCCCTTGGTTCTGTCAATTTTAATAGCTGGTGAGGGTTTTATTGCTAGTCACTATTAAACCTCTCTTCAGTTTCGATGGTCAAATTTTAGATTGTTGAGTTTGATGTTGCTACTGCTAGTTCATTATATAAACATTTTTTCTCCATTAAAGACGACTAGATACCGTAATATGTATATGCAATTCTTACATATTTTGACCAATTTAATCAAATAATGTACATTTTAACATGCATTATTAGGCATGCATATTATTGGAATTTTAAATAAATATAATTTTATAACTGTGTGTTCTGTCTAGGGATTCACCAAATCTCAAAAAAATCGATATTTCTAATCGATCGTAGATCGTGATCATGGAAATTGATTCACTATTTAGATCGCCTTAAGATATCAATCTTTCAAAAAAATCGACCTTTGGAAAAATTTGGGCGCGAGAGAGGGGAGCCGGGAGAGTAGACAGTTTCCATTCAAAAGAAAAATATTTAAATTATAGATTTTTTTATGTTTATTTTTAAGTTATAGAAGGGTATGGAGGGGGAAATATTTAATTCAAAATACTCTCATGAAAAATATACTAAGTTATTGAAAACTAATAAAATAGTAAACATTTGATTGAAATTTTTTTTGTCATATTTGATTTTTTTTCTAGATAATGTTAGATGGCACAGTTTAACTATTTCCTTCTTCCTTTCCTAATTGTTACTAGGATTGTTTTGATCGTGGCGCAGGGACCGTATCGTTTGTAAAGAATAAAATATAAATAATAATTTATTCCAATTATTATTAATTAAATTTTGAAGTTCACAGATATATAAATACCAAAATTTGAATCAATCCTGCATAAAATCGCCGATTTCGTTGCAGGATCGAAGGTTAAAGATCGATTCTAAAAAATAGATTTTCACTTGGAAAAATCGATTTTTTCAAGATATCGCGTTAGATCGTGAATCCCTATTTTAGTCCACTTTTATGACGTAAATTTAATAGGGGTTTAGGAGTTTTCAGATGTATCGTCAGGTAGCAGCACAAGCCGACGAATTATAGACGCATATAATAAGAAAAGCATCTTGTTTGCCAGTTCAGTTATTAAGTAGACTGCATTGTGAAAGTATTGTGCAGATTCTAATATTACTGATTGTGTTTATAAATATTGAAAATGCGAAAACTTCTTTATGGGTGAAAAATTTCCCAGAGTTGGAGCGGATAAAGTGTTTTGCGAAGATTGTGCCGAAATTATTGTCTGTTAAAAAAGTTCCTGGTAGATCAACACGTAAAAACAGCATTGCATAAAGCAAAGCTGAAATCGGGACCAGTGCAGCAGTCTGTTAAAACATTATTTTACAACAGTGATGAAAAAACAAAAAGTGCAAAGGAGCGATTTAATCATGACTTGTGTAGAGCTTTGATCGCAGCCAATATTCCGTTAAAAAATCTACAAAATCAACAACTAAGGGAATATTTGCAAAAATACTGTAACCACAATATCCCCGATGAGTCTACATTAAGACAGACGTATGAAACCGTAATCCACGAAAGCAAAGTCGTGCTAAATGAAAATAATTTACACACAATGACACCTTTACCAGCACAACTATATATATATATATATATATATATATATATATATATATATATATATATATATATTATAGAAAATATAAATTAAGTTTAAGAGCCTCCATTGATCTGATTAAAACATTTTCTGATAAATGTAAAAATGTTCCCAGTGATGTTGGTGTCAAAATAAGACAAAATTTACATGTTACTCTATAAAAAAATGAGGGATTTAAATATTTAATGGAAGTGGTAAATATTTTTGATGGTAAATTACCCGAAGAAGTTGAACCTTGGCCATGTGCGTTAATACCAAAATTACATTATTGTCCGATTATGTCAGTTGATGTTGAAAGAAGTTTTTCGGGGGCTAGACATATTTTTACGGACAGAAGGCAAAACTTTTTAGTACAAAATTTTGAAAAGGATTTAATGGAAGGTGGTAGGAAGGTGGTAGAAGGTGGTAGAGGAATTATTCCTCGACCGAGGTGGTACCACCCCACACATCCTCTTAAAGGGCTGGTGAAATCCCTACGGATGTTTCCAGCTCTGGATGTGTGAGTCGATTCCCCAGTATACCCACGGTACATTGTACTTAGACTTCGGTCGCCGTGGGCTGTCAGAAGATAATAAAAAAAAAAGAAAATTATGAACTATTTATATATATCAAATTAATATTTTAGCCTAGCAATAACTAATAAATTCTGCTTATTGTCAAAATTAATTATTGTGTGTTTTTTATCCTCTAACCCATATATTTTTTTATGTTTATGTAAAATTTCTACAAATTTTTGTTAAAAAAGATTTATTGCTATTATATTTTTGTAATTTAAAATAAAGGTTTGGTTTTAAAAATCAGGTGTATATGTTTTATCAAATTGTCTAATTTATATGCATTTTGCATATTTAGGGTAAACTGTTGCATATTTTCTTAAAAAGGATGCAAATTTATGTGCATACATTGATTACATTTAGATGAATATATTCCGCTCTCTACAGTGATGACTGTTTAATCAAAGGTTTAATCACACTAATTTTGACAGCAGTAGGAACATACATATACAAGAATATTTCATGATTCCTCTATATTTTTTATAACTTTCTCCACGCGCTGTTTTGTTACTGTCTTTGTTGATCGTTTTGTTCATGCATATCGTAAGTGGTAGATTTAAAAGTAATTTTTGTAATTGGTAGGAGGGGGAGATCTATAATAAATGTTTAGCAATTGTGGGGGATATAAACCGCACTGAGAGTAGAAAAGAAGTGCTACAAATTAATGCAAAAATATTGTCGAGAAATCTTCATGATTTATAACTTAACTTCTCGTTTCGGTACTAGAGGATGGCCTAGGTTTTTTATCATCTCGTTAGATTCTTTTGGTGGCAATTAAAAAGTAACCGTAAATAGGGACGCAGGACAAACATTTGCGATGGTTTATGAGAAGATTTATTTTATTTTTTTGTTTTTTAAAAAAAACTTGATTTCTTATCTAAAGGCTGCAGAATCAGAATTTATGGTTGGTCTGAATTAATGCAATAAGACAACCATTTATACTGTGAATTTGTTTCCGAGTTTTTTCACAAATTAATAACGAAAAGGGCAATTTAGTTCGTACTTCCCACAATAATAGATGTAAATTCATTTCAAAGTGACGCGTTCCAAGATGAAAATTTGTAGGAAACCAAGCAAGTCGCTGAAATATTACAATAACTCATAGGTTTTTAATGGCGATTTATTAGCAATGACAGGATAAAAAAACTGTCTAAACCTAACTGATCAGCTAGAAGATCTTGATTTAAACCAGTACTAAATCGTAAACCTTTTAAGAGAATTTGAACTTTTGAGTCCATTACTCCTGAATGATATGTAAAAACCAATATATCAATAAGATTAAAGTGATATTAGAAAATAAAACCTTTTTTTAAATATTAGCCTTCTTTAGAAATTTGAGAAACCTGATCTTTGTTGTAAACAATGCTTCGATGAAAGAAATATAGTGCCAGAAAATTCTGTAGATTTTTTGTAGGGTCCTGACTCAGACCAAATATTCCTAACAAAGATATAAAACCTAAGTAAACAACGGCCACGAAATGAATTCGAAGTATTGCGACTCTCCCACAATGGTCAATTGGTCAAACTTCTCAAAACAACTATGTAGTGATCCATGAGTGATTCGAGGATTTACGATGCGGCCGCGTATCTTGCCGAGCGGCCATTATTTTATTATCTACGTATTTTGTGCACTTGCAGCACCACGATGTTTTGTTTATTTTTGAGAATAAACAATCACCGTGATTTTGATATTGGCGTTAGCTGTTTTCGATGGAAATTTTTAATCTGTAGTTCCTGATTTGTTCAAATTCATCAAAATCAAAGCTTGGTTCGCAGAAGAATGACCAGCTAGTCAGAGACAATGAAATTGTTGGAAATCAGTCAGCAAACTGTTTTCATTGGGACTGTTTAGTTAGTGAATTTCCTACGAAGAGATAGTAGTTACTAATTTGGCACTAAAATTATGATGAATCTCTGATAGAATTAGGTGAAACATATTTTGCTAACTATATGATTTGTTATAGGTACAGTTAAAAATTTTAGAAAACAGTATAACAGTACAATATTCATCAATAAACTAAAAATATATCTATATATCAAGCAGCGTATTATTTATTGAATATATTTTCTGTCGTTTGAAACAGAGCGCTTTTTATGTCGTTCGCAATAAATAACGTCGGCACGACAAAATTTTATATTAAGCCATAAATAAGCGTTATTAAACGTAGTGAATAAATTGAAAGTTGCCATTGCGCCGCGTATCTTTTATTTAGCCATTTACCTCCAGGCAATTTATTGCAATTGATATTTATTGGCTTGATATGGGACTAGAGAGCTGTTGGAAAGAGATTTTAGCTCTTAACGAGACCTTGTTGTTGGATCACACAAAACTATAATAATATATTTTTCTAAGGAGATATTGGATCAGGACAGAGTTGCAGCAGGGTTTTGTAATTTCCAAAACGTGTTTGAATGCTATAATTTAGAATTGTTAATCATAACAATATGATTTACAAAAAATGTAATAATACCGAAAATCTTTTTATACAATTTATGACAGCAAAAATCAAAATAATGGTATTATTCTTCTTGGAGTATTTAATCTTGGGAATGGTTTGACGCAACTTTACATCTTTGACGCATCTGTGCCAAATCTTTCGTTTTTCTATATTTAACATCACCTCTATGGTCTGTACTTTTTGCTCGAAATAGCTGAGGTTTGTAGCCTCTGCCATTTCCTCCACAATTAATTGTGTAAGACCGCTATGTCTTAGATTAGAATGTGTCTGATCGTATTGTCTCTTCTTTTCTGCAGCGTGCTCCAAATAACCATTCCTTTCCTGATTCAGTTCAGCATTTCTTCATTTGTGACTAAACTTACTTTCATCATTCTTCTGCAGGAGCACATCTCGTATGCTTTTATGTGCCATTTTTCTCCTTTTCTTGGTATCCAAATCCAAGCTTCACACCTATATTGGACAACGCTCCACACGTTCCTAATTTTCATATCTAAGTTGCTCATTAATAATTTTCCCTTCTCTACGAGAACTTGCTTGGTTTCTGCTCTTTAACAATCTTTTCTTTAATAGGAACAGTAGTGTACTCAATTTATCGTTAATTAAAAAATATTACTAATTACCATGGATTTATTATAGTAGGATTCGATATCCGTATACTGTGAGCCTATCGAACGTGAAGCCTTATATTTGTTGTTTGTTTTCTCTTGGGGGAGCAGGTTACAAACTTTAAGGAAATACCACAGGAAATACGTAATTGAATCAAGAATGGTAGTAGAAAGAGATAAAATAGCATCGGAGTGTTGGAGCTCAGGTTGAAAAATCACACCGGTGTGTCACCCGGGGATGATATCGAACGCAGCCCAGAAGTGTTGCTGTCTGTTATGGTTGTTTAGGAACACGGCTAAACCTCGGTCTGAAGACTCGGTTACACGTACGTCTTTGTCTAATGAACTAGAAAAGAAAAAGTGCGACGTATAGATTTATATAGATTTATAAATGACTCGGAGCGACTTTAAATAAGCACCTTTAGAAATAACATAACCTATAAATAATAAAACCTTTTTAACTTACATTTATTATTATTTAGCAGAAAAATAAAATATTTTAGGGCTTTTATTAGTTTTAGTAAATCTTGTGATGCTTCTAACGTATTTTTTGGACAAAAATACAAGGTAAAATAAGATGTGGCCAATGTTTACAAATTGTGTTTACAGTGTCGTTTAGAATGGTTTGTTTTGGCTTCAAAGAATGTGAACTCATCCCGTATCCAGTCCTAATAAATCCATGCTAATTACTAATATTATAGTACTAAACTTGCCTAATAAGATTGATAGATAATATTTTATCATATCAACAAATATAACATCCGTCTAATCGGATATCGTACTCTGTAACTAAAGGCACAGTAACTGGCACCAACCCTATATCCCTTTCTATAATTTCCATACATAGTAATAGATGAAAATTATAAATTTGTTGTTCTATTCTTCACTGCAGTATCATCGAACCAGTACCAAAGCCTGTTGTTGGATAACAAGCTCAGATCTGCACACATATTCCTATTAAGATCTGTAATTAATTTTTGTTTGGGGTACCAAAAACCTTGTTCAGTTTTGTGTTTTTTTCGCAAATATGGTTTCAGCTGGCATACACTACCGTAAAACTGGGTGACTTGAGACAGCCGGGTGACTTGCGCCACAACTTCACGTTTGTTAAGACAGGTGGCAACACTGTAATTTAATAGAATGCGTTTGGTGTATTGGTGGCCCACCAATACACCAAACGAATTCTACCTAAATTACAGTGTTGCCACCTGTCTTAAGGATCTTACAAAATCTTGAAGGAGTCACCCGGCTGTCTCAAGTCACCCGGTTTTACGGTACTTCAATATATCAGCCCACATACATTTTCCTTTCCTCCCTTTATCTTTTACCTTTGAAATCATCTCCTATCTTTTTTTCCAGCAATTATCGGTACTTTGGCTTGAATCCCACGTAAGTTGCCTCATAAAATAGTCTGCCAAAATATTCAAAAATAGAATGAAGTTTCACGTTTACTGAAAGACTGAGTAGAATGGCTTATAAGAGATGAGATGCAGTGATGCAATAGCTACAAAATAAAGTCCCGGCTCTATCGTAAGTTGTTCTATCTTTACGTCTTAGACTATCCCAAAACTGGCACTGCTACAACTACTAACCATCGTTATTAATATAATTCGCAACATGTATCTAATAATTATACCGATACACATGTAATAACGACAATGCTTCGTGTTATTTTATGGGGTCGATTACGGAAAAAACTTGATGAAAATTGCGGGTAAAATATGACGAAGTGACAGCGATACGGCCATAATGCGTAATGGAATGACATTAGTCAGACTGGTCGACGCATGAGGGCAAAAATTGCAGGCCGTATTATTTTCCGGTAATTGCCTCCATACATTTTTCCTTTTTATTATTTGACGTACTACGCTCTTATAAAATATTTATGTTATGCATGTAGCAGTTATCTGCATGTAATGTTTTTCAAATTTTGATATATTTTTTTTTTCGTATGAGGGCGACAAGCATAACTTAGGCTTACTTAAGCTACTCATCCTTAATTCGATAGGGTGCAAGCAAACTATAATCAAAAACAAATAATTAAAATAGTGTACATACAAAACATAATGACTAGATAATGTTTTATAAATTTCAGCACGCGGATGCCCTTAATGCCTGTCTAGTTGGCGTACTAGAAATTAAAGAAAACCGCAACTAATTTACCCAAAATGATTTTTAGTACAATGACGTTTTTACCGAAAAACGTCTAATACTTAGTTCGTATTTTAGAACAATATAATTTTTAAATAACCAATTATTTACTTATTCTGAATTCTAGTTTATCATAATATATTATTTTCAAAGTAAAGGAAGATGCTATTTAAATAAACAAGCTAGTATGGAGTGTGTAATGGCCCCAATAGCAGAATCGTGTAAGGAACCTCTTCAACTACTAATAGTACAACACTGAAGGGCAAAATCGCGCGAAAGGGGATACATAATAAAATAAAACATCAACTAGCTCTGAGTGAACAATGGTTCCAAAGGCAAAATTACGCGAGGAACCCACTCAAACTACTAGTTATAAGGCACTGAGGGCACAATCACACAACGGTTCTTGTATGTTAAAACAAAACACCATTTAGTGTGTAATGGTACCAAGAGCCAAATCACGCGAGATACCTCTCCAACTACCTTACTAGCAGTAAGACGTTGAAGGGCAGAATCACGAAACAGTGCTTACACAACATACATCAGCTAGCACTGAGTGTACAATGATACTAGGCAAAACCTTGCTAAAGGTTTCTTTAGCTACTAGCAAACAACTTGCATCGTATTTCTCACACTGTAAGTTGTTTCTTACATCTTGAGAAATATTTTTTGTTGAAAAGTTTTTCTCTAAAACAAATGGTTTAGCAGTTATACGAAAATAAAAAATTAAATTGTTTATAACAATTGATAGCGCAAGAATTTTTTAATGCTGATAAATTTGGTTCAATCTACACCTAATTCTTAATGTTCATGATTTTTTTCAGATTTTTCAGAGCGGTCCTTCTGGTGATAAGGGTGGTGGACAGCAATTTTTAAGCGTTTCTCCCAAAAAAATCTTTAAAAAGATGTATAAAAAAATTCTTCATGTATATAGTTGAATTTGTGCTTCAATAAGCTTTCATTAGATACCCTACACGATACCCTTGAAAAAAAATTTCCATGTCCCACTTTACCCCCTGAAATTCCCCCAGAATCAAAATTCAACTTTTTATACTTCACACCTATAATTGGACCACCACACTCTATCTCTGCGCTAAATTTCAAATTTTTACGTCGAATAGTTTCAGAGAAAATCGCCTGTAACAGACGGACGGACGGACGGACGTCGGACGGACACCGAAGTGATTCATAAGTGTTCCATTTCACGGAATACTAAAAAGGGACCGAAAGGTGGAAAATAATACGTAGATTTGGTTTGCTATGTATTATTAGGGTTTCACAGTAAATGTGGCAACGTCGATTTTTCTCCGTAGCACGTTCTGTCGTCTCGTTCAATTATGGCTTAGTTGTCAAGGCAAAGTATTTTGTTTGAAATGTTTTTGCCAGGTTTGCTCGGTGAAATAGGTACAGACGGCTACGGCTCAGTCCTACAAATCATCCACACTACTATAGCTGAAGGTGAACGATTATTAGCTATAACCTAAAGTAGCCTTTTTTATAATCTTGTTTAGTTATTAAAAATGATATTTTTAAATTGATTCGGAATGTTCTGTAAATGTTTTATTATTTTTAATAATAGTTTGCTGTCAGAAAATATTATCAAAATATCCCACGCCAAGCTATAACTATTATCTCTCTGAACATGTGTTTTAAATTTCAAGCCAGTTCATTAATTACACCCAGAGACATCGCTTACACCGTTTTCAAAAACCGCGTTTCGCGAAAAATGCTTTTAAAATTTTCAAAGCATTTTTTTCTGAAAAATAATGTAATTTACATATAGCTTACAAACAGTTAATCTGCAATAATTCCTGCATTATAATATTAGGTCTTTTGGCGGTTTACAGCATTTTTCAAAGCAAAGAAAATCGTTTTTTGAAAAAATTACAGTAAAAAATATATAAAAAAGTGTTTGCGATGCTTTTCGTGTTTGTTTCATAAAAATAATCCATTACTCGGCTGCTCATCTAAACAAAGAAAAATTTTCCTCGATAAATCATCCAGCGATTGAAATATCAAAGTCGGAGTGGAATTGGACTTGCCAACACGCAACGGTATCGCGTGTTAAGTACTCGATTCTGTTTATTAATGTCTCTGTAGTTGCTGTTTTTCTAAATGAGCTTGATATGATAATAAATGAGGTGGGACTATAATATACGGGTGAAAATTTATTTTACTCAAAAACCCAATTTAAATGATTAACTACTAATTAACATTTCGTTATGATCTATGACGTCACAAATAAGCTCTTTCTAAACTAATTTATTTCTGTAATTACTTATAATTATTACTCTAACTTTCGGTTGCACAAAACAATTTAATCAAGAACTAGCTAATTGAATCAGACACTTGAAATATGACAGCACATATTATAAAATCATCATTGTCAAACGTACGCGTAATTCCAAACAACATTTAAAATTGTTACTTGACTAAATGCTTTGAGGATCCGATCGTTTATCTATTTGCAAGTCAATATGAACATGCTATGATAATCAAGCTCCAAGGAAATTATTATTTGGAATGTCTCGATATCTTCGTTAAGTTCATATAGCAGTTAAATTTTGTACGGGTAATATTTTTCTTTTTTAAATAAACGTAATGTTACGCTGACCAACTTCCTTTGCTTGGCAATATCTCTAGAATAACATTGCGCGACCTCCTCAACTTCCAACAAAATATTTATTTTTGTATTATTGTCAATTTCAGGGTGACCAGCTTTTCGCATATGGGTCATTCTCTATATATGGAATAAAAGGA
Source organism: Philopedon plagiatum (assembly GCA_963971165.1). NCBI lineage: Eukaryota > Metazoa > Arthropoda > Insecta > Coleoptera > Curculionidae > Philopedon > Philopedon plagiatum. Next base: position 21,671,979 of record OZ020191.1, on the reverse strand, counting down.
TGTAACCGTGCTGTATATAACAAATTTAAACATATTTTTATATATACTTGGTATGACATAAATTTAAACCAGATCGCCTTTATCAATAATGCCAATTTAAGGCACTTTTTCTTTTACTGCTTTTTTTAACTGTCATTTTATAGCTCAAAAGTCCGCTCCGTGGACTGTAACCCTCTTGAGTTAGGTATTATCGGGCTTGATTTTGATAATATTTTATCATAGTCTTAAAAATTAATTACAGTATATTTAGTGCACAAATATACAAGAACACACTGTATAAAAGAATTCTGGCTGTTTCACCAAACCACAGCTTTTATGTCAACATTTATGGCTGTAACCACTTTCGATGTCCACTCCATAGACATAGAGCAATTGAAATTTTTAATATATATCTGGCAACATCGTTAGCCTACTACGTGTACCAACGCATTCTTTCCAGTATGCTGTAAACTCTTGAGGAAAGGTGATGTAAAGTTCTATTATAAAATGTAGTTGTATGGCCAAAACATTCGTAACTTAAGGTAAGTATTTTTATTATTGTCCACTCCATGTCAGCAGAAAAACCGTTAGAAAAAATTTAATTTTAACTTTTTTTGTAGTGCATGTGAAAGAAAAGTTTATTCGACTTATAACTTATCAATTATTTTTAATATATGTATTTTCCTGTAAGAAAATAGACGTTTTGGCTTAAATATTTCCACTCCATGGACATCCACTCCATGGACTTTGCTTGTCCATGGAGTAGACACATGTCTGTGGAGTGGACTTATAACATTTTAAAACCTTATAAAATAATGCTGAGGTTTTGTTTTAGCGTCTAAAATGGCAAAAACAAACACATATATGGAAAAACGCAGACAGCAGAAAAAGGAGAGTGAAAGACAACGCCGAGAAAGAATACGTAGTAATCCCAGCGAATACGAAAAAGCAATAGAAGCGGAGGGGCAGAGATACCATAAACGGAAAAAGGAAGGAAAAATTAAGTTAATTGGTGAAGTATCCAGCAGGAAAAAAAGATCCCTACGAAAAAAATGGAAAGACCGGAAGAGAAAATATAGAGAAGATAAAAAAATATGGACAGAACGACTCAGTTCTTACACGAAAACACCCCCCCCCCCCTTCTACACCTAGACATGGATCAAATGAGGAGAATAACGAAAATGTATTAAATGTCAGGACGTGCAAGGGCTGGCAGAAAACGAGTTAAGAAAACGTTCGGCCACTTTTAGAAGATTGAAAGAGCTGGAGAAAAAAGTGGAAAAGTATAGGAAAAGAGCAACGCGATATAAAACGAAATTGAAAGATATAAAAAAAAGAAAAAGCCGTAAGAACATATTCACCAAAATCTACAACAGAAGAATTGGTGAAAGGTCACAATATACAGTGACCGGCAAAAAGTTCGCAACATATGGGAAAAATTTTTATTAGGTGAGTATTGGAAAAACTTTTCCGGGGGATCGGTTCTGCATGTCCGATAACCTAAAAATCGATTTTGACATACGTCACGTGACCACTGGTATAGCGTCAAATTAAAAGAAAAATTGTTAATTTACAAAAAGTGAGGTTAGTTGACGAGATATCAAAAAAAGTTATTTGAAAAAATTGCTTAGAATTAAATTCTAGGTCCTTGTGCAAAATTTTAAGATTTTATTTAAAAAAATTGGAAAACTCAATTTTTTTTAAATATTTTTTTATCGATTTACAAATTTCCAGTTTTTTTCGTTTAGATAGCTTGGCTAATGTAAAGCCCATGTATCTGGATGAAAATAAACGAATGTAGTAGTTTTTTCTACAATTGACAGGACAAAATTAAAAAAAACAGGGTTTCGCCGGATGCTAGCTGTTGCAATGATTTGTATCTAGCAGCAGTGTCAAAATTTTAGAGACATTTCAATGAGATTACATTGAGAAAACCTTAATCGTCTTAAATATATCTGAAGTTCGACTTTTTGTAAAGTTAAGGGGAGTAAAATAGATAATAAACAAAAAATTACCTGTTTATTTAATCGAAATTTCATAAACGAAAACCAATGTAAGAAAAACTTAAAAGTAGTCAAATTCTGTACTAACAACATAAAAAATCATTGTTTTTCCTTGGGTGCACAAAATTTAAAACTCAGTATGACCACCATTTCTCTCCATACATACTATTGTTCTCGAGCGCAACTCTCGATTAACATTTCGGAGCATTTTACGATTTATTTGCAATACACAATTTCTAATGACATTCTCTAAATTTTGTATATTCCTAAAGGGTCGATGTTTGTACACAGAGTTCTTTAGGTATCCCCACATAAAGAAATCTAACGGAGTCAGATCTGGTGATCTCGCAGGCCACGGATTTTCAGAAAACCGTCCTATCCACTGGTTTCCAAATTCTTGATCCAGCCATCTCTTCACCTCATTTGTGGAATGAATGCTAGCTCCGTCTTGTTGAAAGTATAAATTTCTTCTTTCGGCTAATGACAAATTGTCTAAAAAGTCAGATATCTCAGTTTGTAGAAATTCTAAATATCGTTCTGAATTTAAATTGTCTCTAAAGAAAAAAGGTCCCACTATTCTGAGGTTGAAAATTCCGCACCACACATTAACCTTAAAACTATATTGGTCTTTACTCTGAATTACAAAGTCTGGGTTTTCGGTGGCCCACCATCTACAGTTTTGTGAACTGACGGTTCCGTTAGAGGTAAATGTAGCTTCATCCGAGAAAAGAACGTTCTTTGGGAAATTAAAATCTTCCTCAATCATACCCTGGAACCAGGCACAAAAATCGAAGCGGGCGTCATAATCCCTATCTTTTAATACTTGTACAAATTTAGGTTTGTACGGATAAAATTTGTTTCTTTTTAATATCCTCCGCACAGATCTTTCGTGAATGTTAGTGATCTCCGATATTTGACTAACTGCTAATTGGGGTGTTTCTGTGATCGACAAACACACATCCAGAGAACCTTCGTCACCTGTTACCGGTTTTTCATGGGAAACTTTATACTGATTTTCTACCGATCCCGTTTCTTTAAATTTATTGACTAGACGAGATACTGTGGAATAATGGAGGGATTTATCGGGGTGCCTCTCATTAAAAATTGCTGCTGTTTCTCTATGGCTTTTGTAATTATCTCCAGAAATTAAAATAATTTCTATCTTTTCCTGAAGAAGTAGTGTGGGTGCCATTTTAAGGAATAAAATATTAATAAACTTATGTAAAATATCAAACTTAGTAAGATGCGAGACATAAACCAATGACATAGGTTGAAATCAAACAAATTATAATTTGTTTGACATTTTTCTGTGGTTTTTAACCTACTAGATTATTTGGTTGTTTTAATTTCAGAGCCTGCTTTGGTAGTTTTAAGTACAACTAAATAGACCTGGTTGTTAAATTTATGTGCGAAAAATCTTAATAAAATCTTGATACAGTCATTTCATTAGATTCAAACCATTGCAACAGCGAGCGTCCGGCGAACACCTATTTTTTCGATTTTGTCCTGTCAATTGTAGAATTGTAGATCTGACTCCGTTAGATTTTTTTATGTGGGGATACCTAAAGAACCCTGTGTACAAACATCGACCCTTTAGGAATATACAAAATTTAGAGAATGTCATTATAAATTGTGTATTGCAAATAAATCGTAAAATGCTCCGAAATGTTAATCGAGAGTTGCGCTCGAGAACAACAGTATGTATGGAGAGAAATGGTGGTCATACTGAGTTTTAAATTTTGTGCACCCAAGGAAAAACAATGATTTTTTGTGTTGTTAGTACAGAATTTGACTACTTTTAAGTTTTTCTTACATTGGTTTTCGTTTATAAAATTTCGATTAAATAAATAGGTAATTTTTTGTTTATTATCTATTTTAATCCCCTTAACTTTACAAAAAGTCGAACTTCAGATATATTTAAGACGATTAAGGTTTTCTCAATGTAATCTCATTGAAATGTCTCTAAAATTTTGACACTGCTGCTAGATACAAATCATTGCAACAGCTAGCGTCCGGCGAAACCCTGTTTTTTTTAATTTTGTCCTGTCAATTGTAGAAAAAACTACTACATTCGTTTATTTTCATCCAGATACATGGGCTTTACATTAGCCAAGCTATCTAAATGAAAAAAACCGGAAATTTGTAAATCGATAAAAAAATATTTAAAAAAAATTGAGTTTTCCAATTTTTTTAAATAAAATCTTAAAATTTTGCACAAGAACCTAGAATTTAATTCTAAGCAATTTTTTCAAATAACTTTTTTTGATATCTCGTCAACTAACCTCACTTTATGTAAATTAACAATTTTTTTTTAATTTGACGCTATACCAGTGGTCACGTGACGTATGTCAAAATCGATTTTTAGGTTATCGGACATGCAGAACCGATCCCCTGGGAAAGTTTTTCCGATACTCTCCTAATAAAAATTTTTCCCATATGTTGCGAACTTTTTGCCGGTCACTGTATATCCTCCGAAATTAAAAAACGTACTTTTTTGGTGAGGTTTTAAAAAAACAATTGTCAGACAATTTTAAAGCTTTGGGTAAAAGTCGAAAAGCAAGAAGACAATTGTAATGCGTTATCGTTTAGCAAAACTGACAAACCAGGTTTTTGGATCCTACAAATTACATAAGCCACAAAAAACGCTGTATCTGGAAACAAGGAGACGGATATATATATATATATATATATATATATATATATATATATATATATATATATATATATATATATATATATATATATATATTTATTAACATATATTAACAAAGGTCTCCTTGACCTTCCATTCATCATTTGTCAACTCCATGGACTTACATTCCACTCCGTGGACAAAATAAATGAATATTTTTACATAAAACCAGAATTACTTTTTTTAATTCGTGGCCGCTTATTATACTAGGAAGTAGTATTCAGTACTACAAATTGTGATATTAAAAATTACTATTTAGACATATTTTGATAAACCTTGTTCTCTCTCTGATTTTATCCCGTCGTAAAATAATGACCCATATATACATTTGCCGCTCACTGTATACTATATGCTGGATATATGCCAATGACATTTGATATGGCTTTTAAAAAAAAAATTACACCCGCTTTTTCCCCTTCAGGGATAAATTTAAAGCAACGTATATACACATGTTTGTTTATTTGTTATGAAGAGTTTCTATGCTAAATTTACCATTCCCGTCTGCAGCGGTTTGTGAGGTAAAGGCTTTTCCTTTAAAACTTGACAACTCTTTTCACTCTTTTAGCGGTTGAATTTAAAAAATGGAGACACGGGTTTACTTAGGTTTTGTAAGGAATGATAAATTTAACATCTCCACCTTTAGCTGTTTGTGAGATTATAAGCTTTTCTTAAAAAAAAACTTCACAGCCCCTTTGCTTACATCATTAAAAAAGTATACAATCCGAATTTTGCGATTCAGGTTCAGCGGTTTCGGCTGGGCGTTTATACATGTCTAGTTGACATAACATCTATATGGATTATTTTTAAATGGAGCAATTCTTTATACACCCCAATAAATCTTTTCAATCTACGCTTTTTGTGTATTTACTTGTCTATCTAACAAATTATTTACAACAAAGACAAACTGCATTATCTAACGACATAAATTCTCATTGCAACTGCCATTTTAGTTACGTGATACAGGCAATATTTTGCCGTAAACGTGATTGGCGAAAATAATGAAGCCACTGATCGGTCTCTGTTGAATGTCGATTAACTTGGTCGTTTTGCAGTTCCCACATGAACATGTCAATTTAAAAGTCTGATTTTTAAACAGAGCAACGATAATCAAACGCTAATAGAGAGTGCTTTCTTGTAAGCATGTGCATGAGCTTACTTTCTTAACGTCATCGTCAGGTTCAGGTGGTTCCTAAATATAGCTACTCAGTGAATTTACGAGGTTATATGTTAAAATGTTTACGCTTAAAGCAAATACCTGTTCTAGAAGTGTCCTTTGTTCCTTTTCCTCAATATAGCCTTTATCTTTTAAACCCACGAAGGCCGCAGTCTAAGTATCATGTAACATAGGTGTACCTAAGAAAGTCCGACTCACTCATCCAGAGCTGGAAACAGCCGTTTGGACTTCGTCAGCTTTTTAGCACGTTGATGGACAGTGACGTCTATAGGCGCTGTTGACAATGTGCGCACGGTGACATGCTAATTTAACGACGTCTATGGACGTCCTTCATAATACCTCGGTTGGTCGACCACAATGTGCTCAGACGTCGGTCGTATTTCAATAGCAAATCTTTAAAGTGTCACATTAAGCATAGTTATTTAATTCTGCATGATAAAAATAAAAGAAGATATGATACTGCGCTGATAGGCGTGGCCATGTACGTCACGCTGTGAGTAATTCCGCAATATTTTGTAAACGAGACACGTCTTTGTTAAGATCGCGTTGTGTTTTAAAGTTATTTTTTGGTGTTTTTATAGCACTTTTAAGAGTTTAAAATTAAAGTCTTGTTTATAAGACGAAAATTTTCAGAGTTTAAATTACTTTAGCATTTTGAACACAATACTGGTAACCTCTTACAGCTTCAGTCAGTATTTCTGTTTCTGATGGTAGATGGTAGCTTTTATCACAAAATAAGGATGCTCTCAATACTGGTGTTTTTGAGATGGGTGATGATCAGAGTTGGCATTAAATTATCTATGGATGTGTGTTCGCTTTTTCTAAACTGAATATCCTACACTCTCACTCTTTTTGTTTTGTGCAGGTCCAGTAAGAAAAGGAATGGCGTTAACTAATTCAGTTTCCATTATAAATTTTATGTTTGGATGTTGAACATAAAATTACCACGTTTGACAGTGATGAACCATTGTTAAACTTTGATATGACTGGGATTTTTTAATATAGGTAGTAAAAATGGTGACTTTTTATTTTAATACTTATCTTAGCTGAGCTAATATAAACTGACTTAATTGCGTTTTTATTTGACAAAGTAAGTTAGATTATTTCAGTTTTACTTCCCCCTTACCTACACTAAGCCTAACGGATTTTTAACTCAATTGCTAATTTTGGTATAGTTATTAAAATCAGTTAATTTTTGCAATTTGAAAAGTTAGATCTTGACAATAAATCTTGTTGGCTGTGGTTTATGCTAAATGCTTCAAAAATTAAACTGTGTTCAGCTCAAGGGAAGTTAACGTGGTCACATTGGTCGTGATAAAATCATGGGCTAACTAATGATTTATGCTTTATGAAATCTATAAATAGATATTCATGATTGTTACATTATGTTACAAGAATATAATAAAGTCATAAATAATTCCACTGCTCATTTAAATAATATACTAATTAATCGGACGTCTCTCATCTCGTGAGCAATAATTTTATTGCTATAGACGGTAGATATATTAACGGCAAAATAAAATCTTGTAGAAAATCGTGCTTGTGCCAACTAAATCATTCGTTGCGAACCTGAATTATAGCTTCATAACTAATTCAGATAAAGATCCTCTACCATTTTTTCCCCATGCACGTTCATTTTTCGCCATAATTTCAAATTGTAATGTGTAGTGCGTGCTTTAATTATACTATATACTATAACGCGCCGGCTTTATAGCTACTCATTTTCTATGTACACGGTGGTCAATGTTTAAATCATGATCAAGGCTCGCCAGGTGAAAATATCCTCATAATAAGTCGACGTTGTGCTTCCGATATAACTTCTTCTTAACCCGATGAGGATTAAACACTTGCTCAGGTTAGAGGACCTATATTCTGATTCTGATTGTAAGTACTCCAATTCTAATTCTGCAGAGGTGTTGTTTAAAATAGCAAGTCTAACTATCCGAAGATCTTTTCTACTAAGAAATAGGAGTTCTCAGTAAAGAAAAATATGTCCTTTAGCACGCCTAATTCCTGAAGGTATTTTCTCAAATATTCGCGTTAAACTAATGCAGACGTAACTACATAAGCTTACCTTTGTCCCCACATGATTTTGGAATAGCGATGATGAGCTGAAGCTAAGGTATTTTTGGTAGCCAGATGATCCGCCTTCTCGTTGCTCTGGATCCTTAACTGTTCTAGCCCATACGACTTTAATGATATTGTCTTTCTATGGTATATCTTCTAGGACACCTTTACAATTCAATGAATTTTTGGATGTGCCTGCTCTGGTTGCACATATATTATAGTTTCCGATTCTGTGAACATTAGCTGAATCAGAGGTAACCACATGATGGAATACCATACATTACTGACTTCTAATTGGCATTGGTTCGGCATTCTATTTAAGAAAATTGCACTTTCTGTCATCAGATTCCTTACCAGAAACTCCTGCACCACTTTGGCTCCAATACTTGAAGATATCTTTGAACTACCAGGATCTGTTTCCAGGGACACAGTCTGGATTTAGTTCTCTTTCTGTGGCTGTGATAATTCATTTTATAAGTCATTTTTCCCTCTTCGAAATTTCAGCAAGATCTTCGAATTGATTAACGATTAAGCTTTGGCATAGTAAATTTCAGAAACTTGGATGGAAAGCTGCAAAATTGATTAAAATAGTCAGTATTTGTCTATCTATTAGTCAGTATTTATGTATCTTGGACTTTTTTTCATAAAAGAGAGGATTTTTGAAGGTTAGATGTAACAGAAATGAAAACGTTAAGATGGATGTGTGGGATAAAACGGAGAGATAAAGTAAGAAATGAAAAGATAAGGTAAACAACTTAGGCATCTGGTAAGAAGTGGTAACTATTGTGTTGGCAGAAGAATAATGAGAATAGAAGTACACAAGAGGCAGATAAAGAAATACCAAAACTGAGATGAGTTAAGGCAAGTTTAACAGGGGAAAGACGGTCAAAGAAAAAACCGATGAACAGAATAATCCCGTTTATTAATTCCACTCTATATATTTCGATTGCAGAACACTAGAAATAAAAATGCTATACGCCTATTATGTAAAAGTAATTATGTTTCCTAAGTGTACATTACTGTACGGCGATAATAAGAGGAAAATGAATAATTGTTAGTAACAGCTCATTAAAATGTTAATTGTGTTGATAATTTCAGAGCAAAGATGCTAAAAGTGGATTGAAATTCTCTAGACTCTAATAAAATGTGCAAATTCTACTTTCAAAGTAACACTGTTAGTTGTATAATTAAAAATGTATATATTATGTATGGTGCAAATCGTTGTATGCATGGATAATTTAAAACCATGACTCCTTAAGCATGGAATAATTTTTATTAGGTGATAAAAGAAGCTTTGTTATGGAACTACACTCATGGATGAAATCGGGAACAAGTCAATTATTTGATAAAGCTGATGTTGAATGTTTAATGAAAATTTTAGAACGTAATTAAGGCGAATTTACACTTTTACACTTTAGATGTGCATCGCGAGTGATTCATCCGCAGTGCCAGGTGTAAATATGGTTTTCATCTGCATGGCATCTTTGTATGTCTTGGTCATTCATGTGGATGGGGTAAGCTTTGACAGATTTTTTTGCGTGACATGGAGCTAGACTGGGTTTTGGTTTTTGACACCCCAGTCTAAGATCAATTGGAGATCTTGGGAAAGGGATAGGTACATAGATCTGCGTCTATTATCCAACTATTGATTCGAAACTTGTCTGAAAAACTGAATATTGGAGTGAAGAGTACTATCGTCAGCATAACTGTGGATGGGATTGGTAGTTGAAGAGAGCAGGTCATTAATGTGAAGAAGAAATAGGGTTGGTGCCAGGACTGAACCTTGGGGGACGCCAGTATTGATAGGCTGGAAGTTAGATGAGTGACCGTCAACCACAACAGATATGCGCTGATTCGAGAGGAAGCTACCGATCCAGGTACATAGTTTGGGAGGAAGACCGTAAGAAGGTAGTTTGTTGAGGAGTGCGGAATGCCACACTTGGTCAAATGCCTTGGAAATATCGAGAGCAACAATCTGAGCTTCGCCATAAAATTCGAGAGACTTGTTCCAGTTATGTGTGACAAAGCTAAGGAGATCAGCTGTGGATCCTTGGTGACGAAATCCGTACTGTCTGACATGAATGATTTTGTGTTTTTCTAGATATTTTAGAATTTGCAAGTTGATCACTTTCTCCATAACTTTGCTGACAACGGAGAGAAGAGAGATAGGTCTATAATTGGATGGAAGGGACTTTGAACCTTTCTTCGGGACAGGCTGCACACGAGCAGTCTTCCAGCTATCTGGGAAGATACCGTTGTCATAAGAGATCTGGAAAAGACGAGTTAAGATGGGTGCAAGTTTTGGAGCGCATTTTTTAAAGACAATTGCTGGTATGCCATCCAGACCGGTGTCGAGGGATAGAAGAATTTTTTGAACTTGCTTGACCTTAAGTATTATATCGGGCATTTTGTGGGGTACAGACTTAGCGGTTGGAAGAGTGAAATTGGGGGAGTGATCAGGGTGGAATCGGCAAAGAATTGTTTGGCGAATAGTTTAGCTTTCCCTTTAGAGGTGGAGATAAATTTGTTGTCAGAGGTCAGGGGAGGAAAAGTGCTTCTACAGAAGTTTTGACTAATGTTTTTGGCCAGGGACCAGAAAGATTTGCTGCCGTTGTGACAGGAAAGCACTTTATCTTTTATGCGGTTGTTAAAAGCATTTTTGGACTCTAAGATAGTTTGGTTGTATTAATTTCTTGTCTCCGTGAAAATTTGACGATTTTCGGGTGTAGGATTTTGAAGGTACCTTTTGTGACCTTGGCCTTTTTTAATCCTGGCTTTATCACATGCCTTGGAGAACCATGGCTTTTGATGGTGGAGTTTAGGTTTCTTGCGGGTATGTGGAATGAAACCTTCAATACCTGCTTGAATAATAATGTCTGTGACATGAGAGCAAATTTCGGAGGGATCGGGAGTGGAAAAACAGACCGGATTCCAAGGGAAAGCAGAGAAGAAGTTTCGAAGACCATCCCAGTCGGCAGAATTATAGTGCCAGATCTTGCGTTCTGGCATGATTTCAGGAAACTCGGGATGTATTGGACAAGAGACGGTAATGAGGCCATGATCTGAACGACCAAGGGGAGCGCATACAGATGTTAAGTACGGCTTGGGATGGGTGGTAAGAAAACGATCTAGTGGATTTGGATTATGGGTAGAAACCCGGAGAAAGTATGTCCTCTCTCTGATCAAATTGGTGAGCGAGTTGCTGATTGCGAGGTTTTCTGCTGCTCTGTCTTCTGGGTCATTTTTTGTGGATCCTAACCATTCATTGCTATGGACGTTGAAGTGGCCTAGGACGATAACTTCAGCGGAGGGAAATTCAGAGTTGAGATGGTCGATTTTTGCCGAGAAAAAGTCAAAGAACTCATTGCAGGATTTGTCTGATGGGGAGCGATAGATGCAACAGATAAATTTAGAAGAAGATTTAAGGGTGAGTTTTAGCCAGAGAATATCGGGCTTGCCTTATTCCAGGTTCGGAAGTCTGGTGCAAGAAAGACTGCTGCGAACGTATGCATATACCCCACCATGGAGACAGAAAGATGACAGAAGTTCATAGCCTGGAAACAGGAGATGATTGGTTGAGGATTTGGAGCTGATTTAGGTTTCGGTCAGAAAAAGAATGTGGGGTTTGCATGATTGGAGATAGTGGTGGACAGAGTCCAAATTGAAATTAAGACCGCAAATGTTGGCAAAGGTTACTAGACTCTTGGAATTCTTCGATTGTGGGCCCCCCTGAGCTCCCCTCGTCCGGAGATCCGAATGGAGGGGTAGTTTACCTCCGAAAGTTTTTACCCCTGGGAGCGTCATCATCATTTTCACATTTGTTTTTGTTTTTTTGAAGAGGTGGGCAGTTAGAAGAGAGTAGGATCCGAAAAGAGAAGAGAAAGAATGACAGTCTGAAGAGGAAAGGAAAAGAAAAAACCGACTCACGCACCCAGGGCTGGAAACATCCGCTAAGATTTCACCAGATCTTTAAGTGGTTGCGCGGGGTGATACCTCCTCGGTCGAGGAAAAGATCCGCTACCACCTACTATGGGTAATATTGTATAATATTTATACGAGTTATTGTAGAATCTATAACATACTGTTCTACATTATAGTAAGGAAGATTAAGTCCCTGAAACTTGCAGTCTTATATATGTAGGTATGCAAGTATTCTGAGTAATCCTCCACTGTAACTGCAATTACACTTATTCCTAGAATATGTTCTTCAAATTGTGAGTTCAATAAGCTTAAAATAGTGGAAAGTAATATATCTATGGACGGATTAAATCTTGAAAGGCGTTAAATCTGACAACAACTAAAGAATATAGCCTTTCGTTTATATTAACAAACATAAAATACGAAATGAAGTGACACTGCCCGTCTATTACGGCGTACTTTATATCCCCAAAACAATTTAATATTTTACTGCCAGCTGTCTGCTTGTTCGCCTGTTCGAAATAAACGTCTGTCCAGTAGCCTGAATGCCTGATATAAAATATTCTACGAGGTTTGATGAAATAATGTTTAGGTAAATGGAAAATACAGACACGTATTCGTAGGAAAAATTAGCGGCTGCAAAAGCTTGTGCTAAACGCGTATAATTCGTAAGCGTAAGAATACTTCGTAGGCTTATCAAGTGGCAGTTTTAGTAATTTACCATAATTGACCATCTTTGGTGCCGCTAGCTGGGTCAGCAAAAATACTTGTATCAACTCCTATTTACGTAATTAGGTAACATTTAAGCGTTACAAGTTCTGTCAATAACTGTCGTATTTTAAAGTCAATATCTGAACAAACTTGTCTAGAAAGCAGGCGGTAGTAATCAGACGACGAATTAAAAATAAGCAAGATGCAGTTTATACGAGTATGTCGAGTATATTATTGTTCATTAGGTATTCTTAATAATCTATATATTATTTATCTAAAAAGATACAGAAAACGATATTACTGTGGAACGGGTACATATCTGATGAGGATAATGATTATCTTATTGTCGTCAGAAGGGTAATGGCAATGGAATAGTATGGAAGGAGAGGGAGAATAGGATGAAAGCAAAGAAGGCTGGTTGGAGGCAAGAATAATTTAAGAGAGAGAGAGAGAGAGAGATGTTTACCCAGAAAAGAAGCTTGGGACCGGACGTTGTGACAACAAATAACCAGGAACTCGACCCATATAGTACCTAGGCTTAGACCTACGTGGGCCGTCCAAAGATAATTAATAAATATATAAAATTCAGATAAGGCAGAGTTAAAGAAGAAGATGAAGAAGCAGTAGTATTGCCAATTATTACGTCTTTGATTAGATGTTTATCACCATGCTTGACAGTGAATTTCTAATCAAACATGATATAACAAGTGGTGATGGCATTGCCGATTGTTATTTTTCTTCTCCATGAAGAGTTGTTACCATTGTTGTATGTTAGCAATAAGAAATATGCACATATTTTCTTTATTGCATAAATCGTTTAACACGTTGAAGGGCGATGACGCTGTACTGCGTCAGGTCAGATTTAGTTAAGAATGTCACAAGTACGGCGTCAATAACTTCCATCTACTTTGCGACAGTACGCTGGACAGCGTCGAGACTTCCATATAAAACATTCGTAGCATAAAACTTGGTGTCGCAATTAAACGAGATAAAGATAAACCGGTGCCATATTTTATGTAGTTATCCCCTTAAAATTTGTGTCTACTACGTGTTTGCATTTCCCCTATTCGTTCCAGCCCACAACGCCGAACGGCGTCGTTCGCGTCAGTAGTTTGCACGGCGGAGTGAAAGTAGTGTCACACTCTCTGTAAGTGGTAACACGTACTTACTTGTTGTGTGTTTGCTTGTAAAAAAGGTAAATAGAATGCAGCCTTTTATTACTTCGTTTTATATTTACCAGTTCTATTTTTTTATTTTAGATGGATCTCCATGAAAAGGAGCAGCAAAGGTTAACTCGACTCTTTGACGAGGTTTCCACTGGCGATGAAGATGAGGAGAAGGACCCATATGAAGACGATGGCGGTAAATATGGATCTGATCAAGACTATGCGCCAGACGAGTCCTCGGAGTCAACTTCATCAACAGAAGAGAAACAACAGTCAACAGAAGAGGAAGAAGATTCCAACCACTCATTAAACAATAGTCCTGAGCCAGAAACCGAAAATTTGATACAGTCTGATTCACACATGTCGGAAGTAGAGGAGTAATGGGAAACCACAACAGTTCCCATTCCTGACTTTCCATTCCAACTTTGATGTAAGTACCAACGATACCAAAGTAAATATTGATCCTAATGCAAATCCACTGGTCCTGTAATGACCAGACACAAGCACAACAGCAGACGAAGCGAAAATGTTTTAAATGAGCCTGTTCCTACTGCAAGTAATAACAACTTTGGTCACTGGCTTGAAAAAAATCCTGGCAATCCTGGGCCCAAGTCCCACAAGAAGTCGGTTTTTCTAAGATGCAAAATGTGCTCCAAAAAAGGAATTCGTAAGGAGTCCAGCTGCAGGTGCAAAGGATGCCCAGAAAAGCCAGTCTTATGTCCTGACAGTTTCGAAGACTGGCACGCTAACCAAAATTAAAATTGTAATAAGTGATTTAAACTAAAGCAGTTACTATCTGATGTGCTTTGTCTTTTTTTTTGTACAAAAATTCCAAAATATTATTTGACGCAGATATGCGTCTGCGCAACATCAAACTATTTTATCCTCCTAATAACGTCACGACGCCGTACAGTGTCTGACATCTATCAGCGCTGTGATCATTTTGTGTAAAAAAACAACTGTCAATTGGAACAGAACGCTGATCTGCGTCGCAAAAAAAAAGGAAAAAAAATTGGTAAAAATACTTAATTTGATATCCTTTTAGGCCAAAAATTTCATAAAACTACATAAGTTACCTGCATCTTATAAAAAGTGTACTGTTTAAACATGCATTTTTTTAAAAATCAGTATCGCCCTTCAACGTGTTAAGGAAGTCATTACAAAACCAAAAAAATTATTTTAAAGAAAATTACTAGAATAATTTAGCTAGAATTTTTTTTGTGTTCGGTATAATTTATTACAATATAAAAAGCAGACATTTGGTCTCAGTGCAAAGTGACGTCAGCAGATCAGCAAAAATAACGTAAAGCTTAACCCAAAGTCGGACAGGTTTGTTTTTGTCGGAAACAGTCAGGGGGGAAGCATTCGAATTTTCTGGTTTAATAAAGGAATAGTGCAACTAGCTTCGGCAAAAAATTAAGTTATACAGGAAGTATCGTTTCGGAGTTATTAAATGTCAAAGTCGAAATTTTCGCGGTACAGGTCGCAAGAGTGAATTAAACCAAGCAGACCCCTCTTCGGTACCTAATAACTCGAAAACGAAACGTCGGATCAAAAACCGGATTGATCAGTAAAACTTTAAAATCTCAAATACTTTCTTTTTACAATACATTTACCTAAACCTAAAACCGCTGGAAAATGGATATATTTGGGAAAAACTGGAAATTTAGATTTTTGATCCAAATTTTTCACGGTTTTTATTTTTTTTTTGGGTCAAAGTGTATCCAAATTAAAATCCCATATACGTCATTAGAAAGAGCTCGTCGAAATACATGATATCCAAATTTTTTAGTTTCTTTATTCTATATAGGAAGGGAGCAATCGCCGATTAAAATTTGATTTTTTGACTTTTTTGCAC
Organism: Philopedon plagiatum; assembly: GCA_963971165.1. NCBI lineage: Eukaryota > Metazoa > Arthropoda > Insecta > Coleoptera > Curculionidae > Philopedon > Philopedon plagiatum. The sequence goes on along the minus strand of OZ020191.1, from coordinate 21,656,411 downwards.
TCGACATCTGTATCTTTAAATCACTCCTTATTTTTCCTATCTAATTTTTTCCAATTTTTCAACGATATCTTATAGAGGGATAACTAGACTAAAATGAATACAGAATGGATCATCCAGGACTTTATTTAAGGGGTAAAAACTGAATTTTCTTGATTTTTCCAACAAATCCTATTTTTAAATGACATTATTCTAAGTGGTTGTGGATGGGGCATCAAGTGTACACTGCCTTCTGCGCAGGCGCCAGTGCTGCCCTGTTTAGAGAAACAACTAAAAACTGACCCTGTTTTAGGAAACAGCTACAAAACAGCTAAAAACAGACCCGGTTTCAGGAAACAGCTATGAAACAGCTACAAAACAGCTAAGAAACAGATCCCGTTTCTGGAAACAGCTACAAATTAGCTAAAACAGTGTAAGAACCTATTTTTTTAGCTGTTTCATAGCTCTTTCCTGATATTGGATCTATTTTTAGATGTTTTGTAGCTGTTTTATTGCTGTTTTCTTACATACGGTCTGCTTTTAACTGTTTTGTAGCTGTTTTGTTGCTGTTTCCTGAAACAAGGTCTGTTTTAGCTGTTGACCGATTTCGGCTTGGAATATACATGAGTAAGATTTTTTCGGTGACACTACAATACTGGAATTCGCCATGTAGGGTAGAGTCGGATATATCGTACCACTCGATAAATCGTACCACCGGTGTTTTACGCATATCAAAGTTACGAGGGTGACATCTGTTGACACAGATCGAGAGCGTTTTATGTTTTAACCACATCTTCATATTTTATTTTATTCAGAAGAAACCGTTGAATTGTAAAGTAAGGTTATGTGAAAAGTGCTTCCGTGATTGCTATATTTTGCGTTCATCCCTAAGCCGGTTTCTTAAAATTGGAAAGAGAATAAATATTAGATATGTAATTATAAGGTTAATAGAACATATAGTTAGTTGCAAAGATAAAGGGAAGTGCAATAATATATAGTTTAAATGTTTATTTTAATAAAAACATGCAAAATGTGCTAGTTGTTCAAATCGTACCATTCGCGGTTTGCTAAATCGTACCGGTACGATTTGTCCAACTAAACTATTTTGCTATGGCAGAAGAGTCAGCGATTTAAATATAAATCAAGTAAAACCCAGTCCAGACAAAAAAGTGTTATTGTTGCTTGATGGCCATACCACACACTCAAAAAATTTGGAAGCATTACTGTTGGCCAGAGAACATGGTGTTGTTTTGTTTCAATTGCCAGGGCACACCACTCATCGTTTACAACCTTTGGACGTAAGTTTCTTTAAACCAATGGAAACTTACTTTTCACAGGCTATTGAAAAATTTTTAAGGACCAATCCAGGCGTAACTGTTTCTCAGTATAATATGACGGCACTTCTAGCTGAAGCCTATTCAAAAGCCGCGTCTATAAGCACTATAGCGAATGGTTTCAAACATACGGGAATTTGGCCTGTTGATCGCACGATTTTTTCGGAATCAGATCTTATTGCCGCTAGTTTATTGCTAGAAGAAGAGTCTAACACCAATATTCGTCTAACGCAAGAAAATTTAAATCAAGCGATGCCAGAACATCTAAGCCAAGACACACCAGAGTATTCAAATCTAGCTACTCCAGAACATCAAAACCAAGAAACGCATGAACATCAAGACCATGCAACACCAGAGCTTGAGCAGTCCGAAATTAACAATATGCAACTTGAAGTTTCTATTGAAAATATTCACCCTTTGCCTGAACACAAGGAAACTAGAAAAAAAAAGTAAACTTTCACAACCAGCTGTCATATTAAGTAGTACCCCTTACAAAGAAGAAATAGAGAATCAACAGAGGAAAAACAAAGCAAAAAAGGTAAAGAAAAATATTTGCGTTTCCGCTAGTTCTTCACAGCAGAATGAGAAACCCAGTTGTTCAAAACCAAGCGTCCCAGAATTAGTTACAACAAGCGTCGAAATTGACTGCAATTCATCAGAATGGTTTTGCTTTATTTGCGAAGAAAACCTTGTGGAAGATATATATGGTAAAATGCATCAAATGCCGTAAATGGGTACATGTCAGTTGCTCTGGAGCAGGAAAGCATACTAAAAAATATGTTTGCGTCATTTGTACTTAACAACCTGAGTGGTACGATTTAAAAGACTAAAGGTACCATTTAGCCGACTTGTTTGCTAAATCGTACCATTTGCAGTTCCATAAAGTTTTTGTTTTTTTAAGGAGCTTAGCTTTTATAATGTAGTTTTGTTAAGTTGTACTAGTCCAATAAATATCAGTTGACCTGGTCGTGTTTTGATTTTAATAAAATATGTAAACATATAGACAAAATAGGAGAAAATGTTAAAATGGGTACGATTTATCCGACTCTACCCTACTTATTATAACACTATTGACGTCACAGCCAATGGAACCACGTTTTACAAGTTTCGAAATTCTCACGCGAAAATTTGCAGTGGAAAATTTTTTTTTTTTTGTTAATAAAGACCAAAATAAATTGATAAAAACAATTACCACAAACATTTAATTTATTTAGGGAATATAAAAAAAATCAGATTTATTTGGGTTATATGCATATATTGCTGAAAATCTAAAAAGTGCGCGATACGAGTTGTATTTTCAACCAGGGTAACACCGAGTCATCGGTGGAAAAAAATAATCAAGCTAATGTCATCGCCAAGAGTTGGATTTATTGTGAGCAATTAAGAAATAAATTTTAATTTACAAACGGCTCATAAAATAAAAACGTGATTTATAATGATATCATAATGTCAAAGCAGCATCTAAAAAAATTTGCATAACAACTTATAGGAATAAATTTAATATTTCAACAATACATAGGCCACTAGATGTAACCAATTGGAAAACTATAGGTTACATGCAGCTAGATGATAATGGATTCTTGTGAAGATCAAGAAATAAGCAGCTAAATGTCCATGTACTTGGTCGATTTAAAAAAAAGAGCAATGGCATTGGATTGATGCGTTAAATTCTCAAGTACGTGATGTTTTCAGTTCATCTAGGGGAGAACTTTAATGCAAGATTAAAAAACATCAAAGACGTATTTGTAGATAATATTATAGTCAAAGCAGGAAATGAAAAATAAAATTACAAGATACCCTGAATTATGTGAAGAAAGTGATGTTGCTGCTGCAACTTCTACTGATGAAGAAAATAACTGAAAAACAACTAGGGTAATAAAAATGTCTAAAACAGATAATAGAACAAGGATCAATATAACATTGTCAGGAATGCAACTAAAAGAAGTCGACGTTCTACTTATTAGGTACTGTGATAAAAATAGTCGAAGCAAGTACTACATGACGAGTAGGGTCACACAAGCAAACAGGTATTTGCAGGGAAAGTACAGCTATTAATTAGCAGCATAGATAGAATAATAGAAGATTTTTTTTATTTGAGACAGCCCACATAGAGTTCAAGTCTAAGTACTAACGTACAGTGGGTATCTGAAGAGAAAGGAAATGTAATCTATTGACACGGAATTTAAAGGATTGCAGGTTGGAAGGGAAAGGGAAAACATCTCCAGGCAATTCGTTCCATAATCTGGAGACCCTAGGCATGATTGAGCGAGAGAAGTGGGATGTGCTAGGTTTTTATAGCTGGACAGTAAAGGGATGCATACGTAATGCGCCTCTTGTTGTTCTGTTAGGAACGGTTAAGGGGGAATTATAGCGGCTAGTTCTTCAGAGCAGAATCCGTGGAAGTATCGGTAGAAAAGGGATAAATCCCCAACAGCGCGGCGCTGGGGTTTGCATGATGAGAGGTGGTGCACAGAGTCCAAATTGGAATTAAGCCCGCATATGTTGGCCTAGGTTATTGCAATTTTGGAATCCTTCGAAGGTGGGCTCCCTGAGCACCCCTCGTCCGGAGATCCAAATCGAGGGTTTGTTTACCTCCGGAAAGTTTTACACCATTTTTTTTTTAGAGGTTAAGAGGATAGTTAGAAGAGAATAGGATTGGAAGTGACAGAGAAGGACGAGAGCAGAGGAAGATCTAGAAGCATCTCAACTTTGTTGTTACAGAAGAATGGTAAATTTAAATTGGTTCTACACGGTTACCAATTACGTGGTTCTAAATTGTATTCGCCATAAGACGGCATGATACGTGGCATCATAAAGAAGAAAAGATGTAGGATGAAACCATCTTGGGATACGCACAGTTGATCGGCGAGAAAAATATAAAGGATCTACGGGCACAGACATAACGTAGGATAAAACGTCCTCAACGTATGCCGTGGAATCTATCACGCATGTCTTGAATTATTACTCTTGAAGTAACATAGGCAATAGGTAACATAGGCAAAAGGTATAGGTGAATGAAAAATAGAATTGATAAGTTCTGAAGTTTTTATTTTTAAGAAAATTATATATGCTAATCACGGCAGAACAAAAGGCTTTTATGATCGAAAGTTACTTTAGAAATGGCAGAAGGGTTGATGGCCAGTGGGTTGATTCAACACGGGATGCCATTCAGGATTTTCAATCAGAATTTCCACACATAGTTATGGATTTCGACCAGTTTCGTCAAGCTGTGACTCGATCTGTGGCTTTGTTTAGAGGAATAGGAAATGTGAATAGAAAGGAAGTCAGTGGGAGATCCAAAGTTCGCACAGCACAAACAGTAAAGAATTGAGATAAATTGTTAATGAACACCCACAAACCCCTATTCGGCGTTTAAGTCAACAAGTAAATGTATCCTACGGAACCTGCAATACAATCCAGAAATGTGACCTACAGATGCATGCTTATCGTCTAAGCTCAGTCCAAGAATTGTTACCAAACGACAAGCCGCAGCGAATGCAATTTTTAGAGTTGTTTATGGGTAATTTGCATAATAATGAAAACGTATTTGAGAATACCTGACGAAGCATGGTTTTACCTCTCTGGTTATGTAAATTCTCAACAAATGAGAATGTGGAGTTCTGAAAATCCACATTTCTTTATAGAGAAGCCCCTGCATTCCCCCAACCGATTTTATTTTTAAGACTCTCAATTCGGCGCGATATCGTAATGAAATTTTCGAAAATTTTGTAAACGCATTAGACGATTAAGAGATGCTACAAGGTTACTTCCAGCACGACGGCGTACTAATTCACGTAACTCTTGATAATTTAAATTTTTTGGAAGAATTTTTCGAAGACCGAATCATTAGTCGTAATATGCCAGTTAGGCGGCCATTGCGGTCCTGCGATCTTCCGCCGTGCGACTTCTTTTTTTATGGACACATTAAAAGCTCGGTTTTCAAAACCTCCTGTGAAAATTTAGAAGACCTACGGGCTAGAATTAGAAATAAATTTCAGGAGATTAACAACTTCCCCCAAGTGCTCACCAATGTTTTTGATGCTGTAAAAAGAAGAATGAGAACATGTTTGGAGTTATACACAGAGAGAAAAAAAAAGTTGGTGGGTATCAAATCACATTCTATAATTTTTTAAATAAAAAAATAATTCCCTGGATAAAACCATATTTCAAATAAAAAAGCGATACTTGCAACAAAATTTCTTTTATATTTTGTATAATTACTGTAATTAAAATATTTAGTTGAGAAATATATTCTTAAAAAAATTAAATTATTTTTCCGCCAACAAAAGCTTTAATAATAATTAATAGAAAAATTCGCAAAATTAAACATTGTATTAAACGTTTCATTGTACAAATTAAATTGTATTGTCGCAATAACGAAGAAAATCTACTGACAATTATAATTTAATTTTCCTAATAAGGGAAAAACAGAACTAAATATGTAATTCCAAAAATTAAAGTTTATTCCTGACAACTAAATCGCGGCTTATGAGAATAAAATTATTCTTTATCATCCCGGCGTGCATCGCATTTACCCATCGTTCCTTGATGAGAAGGCAGACTAAGCGGCTACTCCGGTAGTAACAGTGAAGGTGACGGCCATTTGGTCTATTTTTGTTAGTGTATATAATATAATAGCCTTTTGTTGTTTTATTTTGTAGGAATATACCTATAAATGTACCAAGATATGCATGTATTCAGTGATAAGTAAAATTTAAAGTTTCTTTGTATTTGGTAAATATTTGTTGGCGTTATAGTAGGTGTAGATCTTTTATATAAAAAAAATAAAAATATACTTTTCTGTATGGCGACTTTATGGCAGGCTTTTATTGTGTCATGTTAAAAATGATTGTATCACATTAAATGCAATAAATATGTAAAACAAAAGTAGACATTTTCATCTTTTGTTTTATAAAAGCTCTATATTTTAACCTCAAGAAATATTTTCTTACTGCTTAAGGTTCTCTTTGCTCCGCTATGTTTGGTATTATCAACCTAATTCATTTTTTTTACATTTATCTGCTTTACTTTAGCATTTGAAAAAAGTTATGTATAATATGATATTCGTTAAGCAAATCATTACTAGGCTAGTATGAACGCATATTTCAATCTATTTCTTAACTGTTTGGCCCGCAAAAAAATTACGATCATGGTGTCAGAAAAAATGTCACTAAATTTTTTGAGGGCCAAACATTTAAAAACTAGATTAAGATATGCGTTCATACTAAACTAGTATATAATGATTTGCTTAACGAATAGCATATTATACATAACTTTTTTCAAATGCTAAAGTAAAGCAAATAAACCTAAAAAAACTGAATCAATTTTTTTTGGGAACTATATCGGGATTGCAAATAGTATATATCTTTCTTAGTAAAACTAAGGTTTACTTCACGTAATTAAATTAAGATATTTTTATTAACCAATATTAGTTGTAGGTATCATACCTTCACATTAAATGAATTAAATGATAATTGATACAATTAAGTCATATTTTACTTTATCGTGTAAATTTACTTACAGAAGTTATGATTTACTTCAGTTAATTAAACCTGCCAATTAAATAATTAAATTCGCTGAATTATATATTTAATTTCTCGATACCAATTAAATAATTTAATTGTAAGAAAAAAATTTTACTTGTGTAAATTAATTCTTTCTCTCTGTGTAAGGTGGACACGTCTCTCATTACTTGAAATTTATAATTTTTAGGTTATTTGTTGTATATGTTTTTTTTTTAATTCTGTATTATGCAATGACAATGACAATAGAGTAATTTTCTTAAAAATAACAATTTCAGGACTCGACAGTTCCATTTTTCATTCACCTACGTTACCTTTCAAGAGTAAAATTCGAGACATGCGTAATTGTTTCCACGGTATACTTTGGGGACGTTTTTTTTTAAATCTTACGTTCTGTATATTGAGCAAACAGTAAGAAATGGGAATAGGTATTGAAGTGAATGGTCTAACCAATATCACCCAAGGTTAAAAGCTGTGTTAAACCAATGCAATCGTGAGACTGTTATGCTAATGCCATCAACAAAAAGCAAGATTCTTCATAAAAATTTGGTTAAAACTTCGTAAATCTTTTAAAACACAAGGAATGGTTTATTGGCACCTTTAAAAAGGAAAATCTTTAAGTACCTTAATGAAACTTTATGTTCAGGCCTGGTAAAGGAGCTGTCCAGTAGCTGGATATAAAATGTCTGTTAAGTAAGTTAAATCTTGCATAAAATCGCAGTTAAATTGATAATTGACGACGCCGTAAACTCGGTAATAACCGGCGTAATTTACAATGGGTAAATTAATCGCAGTAATAAAAGGTTAGAAGATATACGGCCTAACAGGACTTACGGCGGGGTACTAAATCGCTATTACGTATAACACTTGCAGCTAAGGTTTCATTTCCTGAATTGCCTACAATTTAATGTGTTAGATGGCCTATAGCAAATAGTTTATAGAAAATGGAAGTTAGTTGTAGCCATGGATTTATTAAGAATGGATACGGGATGATTTAACATTCTTTGAAACCAAAACAAACCATTCTAAGCGACACTGTAAATACAATTTGTAAACATTGGCCACATCTTATTTTACCTCGTATTTTTGTACAAAAAATACATTAGAAGTATCACAAGATTTACTAAAAGTAATAAAAGGCCTAAAATATTTTATTTTTCTGCTAAATAATAATAAATTTAAGTTAAGAAGGTTTTATTATTTATAGGTTATATTATTTCTAAATGTTTATTTAAAGTCGCTCAGAGGCATTTATAAATCTATAAGTCGCACTTTTTCTTTTCTAGTTCATTAGACAAAGACGTACGTGTATCCGAGTGTTCAGACGTATTTCCTAAGCAACCAGCAGAGACAGCAACACTTCTGAGCTCCAACACTCCAATGCTATTTTATCTCTTTCTACTACCATTCTTGATTCAATTACGTATTTCCTTAAAGTTCGTAAACTAGACCTCTACGGTAAATGTTTTCATAACAAACAACAAATAAACAGGCTTCACGTTCGATACGCTCACAGTATACGGAACACCGAATCCTTTCTAATTCATCCATGGTTGTGGCATAGTACTATCTCATCTCTAATGCACCGGAAAATTTTAGTCATATACGTACAGTATGTCCGCGCATAGGGTTTACTTTGCAAGATACGTAAAAATGAAACACTTAAAACACTCAATAAAAGTTTTTGCTTGTAAAAGAAATAAGATTCACGTTAAGAAAAATTAAATTTTTTATACAGGGAGCATAAAAAATACCATATTTTGCGTAAAAGTAAACATACCTTGTTTATGATTTTCGGCCAAAATGGAATATGTTTTAAATTAAACCCTAAACCGAAGTACAAGATTTCTTTAAAAAATGTAAATATTAAATTATTATCACCTTCTTTTTTTAAAGTTCCAACCACGATACACTTACAACGGTATGCTACGCTATGACGTCATTTCGAGGGAAAATCTTAAATTGACTAGGTGCTTGCACTCCTTGTATATAAGTGCAGGTCAGTTTATTGTCGGGTAGTGTGTTGAGTTGACGTTTATTAAAATATCATTGTCATATTTCATTTGCTCAGGTGCAAGCACCTAGTCAATTTAAGATTTTCCCTCGAAGTGACGTCATACGTAGCATACCGTTGTAAGTGTACCGTGGTTCCAACTGTTCTCTCTTACACGTTTAAGCAGAGTACTAGTTTCTACATATTAAACAATAATCACACCTATCAGGCGCGGCCCGTGAAATTTTAAAGTTGTCTATCTCTGTTGCTACTTATGAGACCCATGCCAAGTTCAGGTTTTTTAATAGTGGGCCTACTAGTAATGTTATGGCGAAGAAAAAAATATTTTGTAATTTGCGAAAAAAAGTTGAATTTTTGAATTGACCCACCTGGGTAAAAAAAACCTAACTGTCACTAATGAATTTGCTCTTTCGTGTCTTGAAGGTGGTATTGCTCCCCTAACGCCTATCTGCGCAAACAATTTAATAAAAAAAATAAACGAATTGGACATTTGTAATGTGATAGCACTCATGTAAATGTCATTGCTAGAGGTGAGTTTAAATGTAAATTAAATTTAATACTTAATTGAAAGTTTTGAACAACAGGCTGTAAAACGGCCTTCAGACGATCAATCAGATTGCCAGTATTTTTATGACTGACGGTATCATGGATCATGTGAGGACAAATACTGATGGACTTTAAGGAGTCCAATAATTAGACAGTAGACACAAAATTAATAAGACCGCAGTCTGGTTAAAGGAAATACTAATAGAAATGTTGATTGTATGACCTCTGTCATATTACTGTGTGAACGCAATATTACTTAGGACTACTTTACGAAAAGGAGAGAAAACCATAGAAGGTATATAGAGATTGGAGGAGGAAAAAAGATTTTAGAGTTTGAAGAAGAGATCTAAGATTTTTACTAGGTGATGTGGATACTGACTTGTTCGGTATTTGGTAGGGTTAGGTCATTCATGAGAGTGATATGAGTATTGTTGGATTTTTATTTGTGATATGGACCTGGTCATGTTATTCAGCTCAGGCTCTGGAACGGATTTGGAGAATGAATACTGAAGTGATGAGTTGTTATTAGCACAATTGTGGATGTGGTTGGTAGTAGAGGACTTAGGTTTGGATATGAACAGCTATAATAAAATATTATCAATTTTTAAAAATCTTTTCTCAAAATGAGATAACTCATACGGAGTGATCAAACTCTATTTGCCCTCCAATCAAAGTTGTTCTAGAACTGCGTAATTTATTGGTTATTGCAAAACTGTTTCGGCGATTCAGGTCACAGAATTCTGAAAATCATGGTATAATCATTAACATTTTTTTCAGTTCGAAAAGTTTTGTACTTTAACTGACTGTAACAGAACACTCGCATTTTCCCAAGAGCTCCACAAGTTTACATCCCCACATTTTCACAAACTAGCAATTCTAGACATTTACTGGTGACTTAATGGGTACAACCTCTTTGCTCATAAACACATAAATTCTTAAAAGAGGGCCCCATTTCATTTCGACCCTTTTTGTTCGCTTTTTATTAGGTGTGTCAGAGGCGTCCTTTATAAAATGAAAGTATTCCGGAGCTCCAAAAGGCTAATATATAAAGCAACATTAAAAATCTGATATCAAAATATCGCAAGAAGAACAGAAAATAATTTTTGATTTATCCCTGCCAAACGTACTTAAAAGAAACTTTTTTTCTGGCGCATCATGCTGGTAGTCTGCATGTGCTAGTTTACTCTCCGCTCTAATGCCGATACAGAGATACCTAGTTTACTAGCAGCTGGTAAATTTGCTCACTTGCTATCGACAAATGACCTATCTTCGTGTAATCCACGCTTTAGGGAATACGCCCTAAACTTTTAGAAATATTTTTTTCTGGGAACATATGTGACTGTTATTAGTTGTTGGTTTTTGTAAGTACTGATTGCCGTAGAGCTTAACATTTTTAGGAGATCCAGTTTTGAAAAAAAAATCAAAAAACAGTTCAATTTTATTAAAATTTCGTTTGAGAGTTTTTCAGCGTTTATCATTTATAAAAATATTACACTTTCTAAAACATTCAAAATGGCGGATTAAATATTGCGACTGAATATAAAAATCTTTTAATTCTGTTGGAATTTAGAATGTCTAGATTTATTCGCAAAGTTTAAAAGTGAAATCTGTTTTAAATAGCTAAAAATGAAGTTAATTATATTAAAATATAAAATTTCGCACACCCTACTTAATAATGAATAATGAAAAACAAGAAGTATTATGTTTCCCAAAATACATTTTTAATTTTGATTTGTTATTATTGTCGATCCGGAAGAGCGAGTTATGGAGATGATGCCATTGGAAACATGCTCATTATTATTAGAAGCGTATTTGCCTTATTCTTAAGACTATTTGCGAAATTCAAAACTTCTGTGTAATATCGTTGCACCAGACATGAAGTTTTTGGTTACGTAAAAAATATAAATCTAAGTAAATTTTAGAAATTTGCTTTAATTTGATGAAAGTGGTGCAGATGTGATTTGATTGTGGTTAATTTGAAAATTTATTATAGCTGAATATAAAAAAAAAATCATTATAAGGGGGTAATTTAAAATTTTCATAAAAATATATATTTTTTTAATATAAGGCTATGACTTTGTATTTAGACATATCTTTTAATTCCAAACAACTTTTCTTAATAAAGTTTCCTGTATTTTTCGAAATAAGGGTACTTTACTTTTAAACGATTTTTATATTTTTTGGCATGCCCTGTATGCTGTTTGACCTGAAGCCATTCTAAGTGCACCT